>OZ030380.1:13119528-13719528 GCA_964023945.1 Ectemnius cavifrons
AGGGCTTGAACTTGTACTGATTTTTCCAACGACTGGAAAGTGTATAAGAGAGTACCTCTCTCCGAGTGACCCACTTTTCCACAGTGGAATCAGAGCCACCTTTCGACCCTTGGACTAATTAAGCCGGCTTTTCGGCGCGAGGCTAATTATTTCAGGATTCGTTGAGGAGGGTTGCGTTAAGTATCGAAGGTTAGTTTCGAAGTCGGGATGCTGGAATAAAAGAGGGATCTTACCGCGACTCTCTTAGATATCTTTCAGTCGGCGTGAAAGTTAAAGGAGAAGGAGGCTTTTAAAAGCTCGAGGGAGGAAGAGACTCGATTGAGGGGGAAGTAAGGGCGACAAAATATACAGGCGACCGATAAAATCGGGCAGAAGAAACGGGGGACCACTTAAGAAGGCAGCAAAATATATCGAAGCCGAGTAAAGAAAGAGAGGCGTGGAGGAAAAATAGAACGATAGAGAGCTGGAAAGGATAGAGTCGACTCCAGGATTCGAGAGAGCCCCAATGGAAATGGGGCCTCGATACTTTTACCAGGGGAGAAATATCGCTGCTAAATTTCCGCTTGTCGTCGATCCGGCTAGCAGTGGAGAGAAACCGATATACAAGAGAGTGAAGAGCTCCGATATTTTCGGGATCCCAGCCTTGCCAACCGCAATAAGAAGCAGTATATATACTTGTATAGGTCTATATCTACGACACAGAGGCTCGATTTTATTCTCGAGTAATAGTGTGTATGTGTGTGTGTGTGTGTCTCTCTCTCATCGGAAATAGTGGCTGCGGCTCGAACGGAGCTGCCAACTCCGAGAGAACTGCTCCTTCCACAGAACGAGAGAGAGTGCTATCTCGAATTTTCCGCTCTGCTTAGCAGCCGCTTGATAGTTGCGACCGTTATTAAGAAACCATTAATTGTCCAGCGAGCACTGAGAGCTGCTGGAAATGATCCAGTTTGATAGAAGCAACTGGCTATGCTCTGTGTGATTGGGAGTGAAATAAATCGCTGGTACTCTCTCTTTCTCTTTCTCTATCCTTCCATCGCTTACCAACCAGCTCGAGTTGGCGCTTCCATCAGTTTTTCCAGCTTGAGTTCGACCGGATGATTGATATGCGGCTGACGCTCAATTACACTCGAAATTCTCGGCCCCGCCCGCTCTTGGTCGTCCCTGACACCATTTGCCATCGCATAACATCGCGCCATTGACAACAGAAATCCTCCGCGACAATCCGTAGACTTGCTCCTGTAAATCCTGAGATTTCTATACCCCAAGGATTTTTCTCGGCATCCCTGCAGAAAGCCTCTCAATGATGATTCCTTTCAAGGGAGATCGAATTTTCGTGATAATAACATTTGGATTTTATTGGACAGATTTTTATAGGATCGACAATTTTCTGATTGTCTCGGAGAAATCATTTGTTTGGTGGATTTTATTGGTTATTTCATTGGAAGCGTGAATTTTCTAATAATGATGATTCGCGAAGGTGTTTTTTTTTATTTTTTCTTTCGGTTTGTTGACATTGATGATTGGATGACTGGCGTGTTTACGAGGGATTTTCAAGGCTGGCATAATTCCGCCCCACCCATTCTGGCTCGTGGCGAACTTTCTATGGTGGCAGATCGGAGAAAAGAGTCAGGGAGGAGCGATTCTCCTCTCGCCTGCTGCGAGGTCATCGAATACCGCCCACGTACAGTTCACTTGACTCTTAGTGATGTAGATATCTCACTGTTTATTGTACTCTCTATGGAAGTGTCATTGAAAACTTCCATCATCGATATAATCCTTATATAATATCAATTTCTCAGTTTCCTGTTCAATAAAGAACATATCTAGAATTCTAGAAATGCTAAGAAAAACTTGTTAAATAAACTTAACAAGCATTTCCTATTCGACACAGAATACAAGACAATTTCTTCACTGAATTTATTTCAAAGATATTCGTGTTTTTTTTTTTTTTTGTTAGATTTATTTTAAGGAAAGACTGTAATGAGAAAAATGTTTGTATCCAATTATGTTCGAGGAAAGGCAATACAAGTATCCAATAATGGTGCTATTGGTATCGGGAAGAACGTACGGCTTTAGAAAGCGGGAAAAATTGATGCTCCAACGAGTGAGAGAGGCATTTCTGGGTGGGGATTTTCCTGCAACGCGCCCGATGTATTTTCCGATCATTACGAACCCGATGAATTCGATGCGCCATTATACCGCACGCAATAATACGGCATTTCTGTATTTACGGGCTTGCGAATCCCCGGGATTTCACCCTATCGACGCTAGCGCCGCTCCGCTAACCGGAAAAATGTTGGAATTTCGACGATTTCATTACAGTAATCGTTGGAATTCGTCGGCGAATTTATCTCTCCACAGTTTTATTTACTTCTCAATATATCTCTTTTAATTTCACCCAATACTCGATCATACTTCGACAATAGACCAAAAAAAAAAGACTAAAATATCGATGTTATTTACATATGAAAACCATAGAATTCCAAGTTTTTATAATACACAAACTATCACAAAATTCCATAGATTTAAATTGCTCGAATTTATCTGAAACTCTGGTCGAATCTAATAAATCGATTGCCAGGTATAGTTGATCGTGGAAAGTTGTAAGCTATCATCCCTTATAGCTGGCAACTGGCATTCAAAGCTGAGGTATTTCGTTCTACTAGCAGTGAACCGACTAGTAAAGAGAGTGTTACGTATGCGAGAGCTGTATTACTATCAAGGTGGCATTCAATGATTCAACGCTACTGAACGCTCTGCTACACCATACACATAGGATCGACACATCGAAAACTCTCTGGACGAGAGAAACAGCTGGCAGGTGGCTTCCAAGGAAGCCAACAGGGTACAATAAGCGCGGACCAAGTACGGCGTACGATCGCCGGTTGAATGTCAATTCTAACGAGCAGACTTCCATACACTTCTCTAAGAGTATTGTATCGTCGGAACGTAATTGTTAACGGGCTCAATTTGTTCCGGGCTATCGTTCGCGTCCCTCCAATACTATTACACCATCACACGCATGTACAAGCATGTGCCGATCAATGCCAAATACATCTCTTCGTTGGATTAACGCTGGCAATACGATTTACAGTCTGATCCATTATTAAAGGATCGGCTTTCCAGATAAGTGGAAATGTTCATTTCAAGTACAAACTTAATTGGACACTTGGGTTTGATATTATCGATTAAAACGGGCTTCAAAGGTTTATGTACTTTCATTATATTTGATAATTATTATTATTGAATTACAGATGAAATGTTCCTTTGTGATAAGTGTGAATTTGGTAGCTGCGCTTTTATATATACTTGATGGGATCATTACAGTGTCGGTTCAATTGTATATGGAAATGTTTATGACCACTTCTGTCGAGGTTACCAAGGTGTGAGCTATGGAATGAGTTTCCTACGATGGAAAGTGTGTATTAATACGATCTTGACATTAGGCGTGGCAGGAAAATCCTAACGGCAATCGTTGAAAGGAAGCAAGGTAGAAGTTGGCCCGCACGCCCTTTTCATAGTGGAATAGTCATTAAATTACAATGAGCTGATATACTAAGTGACTCTCATTGCTAGCACGTACGATTCTTGATGGAAGTAGCCCGCAGATAATAGCGATAGATACGATTCACTCGCATAGCATATTTCAAGCAGTGGGAAAAGGTCCTCGAAGTAGGACATTAATTACCTTGGAGGGATGAAGTCATTACCGAGAGAGGCTGAGTTCGTAAATTCGAGCTAATCAAAGGTCGAGCGATATCCGAGTTCGATCAGATACGATCCAATGATTTTAACAGGACTCCTCTTATGAACTGGATGGAGTACCGGATCGTGCTGGCCGAGCACACTCTTCCATGTAACCTTTTACGTTTTGCGCAAGGCGATATTTCAATGGGAGAATACAATCGTGCATGTTCTGCCGACGCCGCTCAATGCTTTCCCCTCGAGCGAGCCGAAAACCCATGGAAAGCATGGACTTCGCCGGAAGCAGTTGCGAAGTAACTAAGAGTTCTCTTCGAACCTAATAAGCCCACTTCCAACTCGCAGTTCATACCGCTAATTTCGAAAGCTTTATTTTTTCAATTTTTGTTTACTTTGTAAATACAATGCTTGGCTCTCTTCGATTTATCTTTGACGATTATATTCATTTATAAATGAAAAAGGTCTCGATTTAGAAAATACTGTTTCTAGTAATTGATTGAATAGTTAATTGAAATGGATCGATGATTCCTACCAGAATTGGTGTGTCCATGTCCACTGCTGGCAGAGTGGACAGCGTTGGTAGCAGCATTGGCTACGTGTTTCAATGCGCTTATCACCATCATAGCTTCTACTGGCCGCCAGGCTGTTTCCACAGACTCTTATCACAACGCACTACGCAGGCTGCTACCACTCTCGCCATAAACCCGGCGAGTCCCATATGCCAGCAGCTTACGAGGCAACTTTACAGGCACATCCGAACACACTTATACTTGCGAGTCACCTAAACAAGCTTATTCCAACAATCTACCAATGAAAAGAAAAACAGAAGCACTACCAACAAATTGACAATACCAGAGAGAGAAAAAATGATAGTCGAATTCTGCCTTTTCCAAAGGTCACTCTAGTCGTTTCTGATAAAGTTGAAAGAAGTAACACGACCGTTTGGTTGCCAGTTGGTTGCCAGCTGGTTGCCTAGGAGCGACTAGAGCTCGCTTTCAGCAAGCAACACTCGAAAGGCAATGCTTCGCTGCTACCAGGACCCCTTCTTCCACGGCCTTCTCTGTAGTTTCACCTTCACGGAAGTCGCTGGCCGACTCCACTCCAGTCTACCAGCGAACGAAGACGAGCCGTGTGTGGGTGGATTCGCGAATCCTCTCTCTCTCTCTCTCTCTCTCTTTCTTATTTGATCACAGTAAATTCCTTCTTTCACTTGCTCCGACTATGCGCTGTTCTCTTTCTCGTTGCTTGTATCGTCCGTTCACTGGCACGCAAGGCAGTCGACCTGGCAGCGCGTTACGCCTATGGCTTCGTGATAATTGAATAGTTACGTTGAGTACTTTAACATCTCGACCTAGTTCTTGTTCTTCCCCACTCTTTTCATTGGTTGCCTACTTTTGTCGTTCAATAGATAGTTTTTTTGTACGTATGTAATATGGTTTTGGATTATTATAGTTATTTTAGTAGTACAATGTTCTTTTTTGTAATCATACGAAAGGTGTAAAAATGTAATTGATAAGTTTCATTCGATTTCGTATGATTTCTTTTTGTCGACATTATCGGCATTATCTCGATTGGGAAGCACGGTGATTGGTGTTCGGCGCGAGCACGTCGCCGCTAATAAATAGCCGTTCGATTTCACTGATGGAACGCACTTCGCAATTCAGATAGTCTCGACTTTGCTAGCTGAGCGAACACGCTTCTGTCTTCATCGCACTCTGTTGCTCCATCGCGCTGGACCGAAACGTTCTTCATTCGAGAATGATCTGTCAATTTTTCGATCGGTAGGAATGGTGGTAATTTGAAGATTGTCATTCGTTGGAGAGACACATCGAAACGATCGTGTACGAACGCGCCTTGTCGTCTCATCCCTTATAAGGAATTATAGTCTGCGGTAGGCAGACTGGAGTTTCTGGCGTGCGCGGCGCAACCGCTAAAGGCGAGTTTGCACGTTCACAGTCGAGTCTAATCAAAGCTGTAAGATCACGAATACGCTTCGAAGTATCTTGGCCACTTTCGAGACTAATTCCTTCCTAGCATCGCTAAGTTACATGGCACCTTATCTGTGAAACTCTCTCACATGAAATCGAACTTTAGTGTTTCAGGAGTTCCGAGAAACGGTGGTTGGAAACCTGACAGGAGAAGACACTTGGGTCCACCTTAGTTAGTCGGTCGATCGAGTTTGAACAAAGTGCTGGCTAAGTTCTATCAGTTAAGATTCATTCGATTTCGAAGAATCATTGATAAATAACATCATCAAATTATACTGTATTTCCATTATTTTTTTTATCGCATGTCAGAACTCTCACGTTTCCAATGAAATGGTAGATCGGTATGAGTTTTTGAAGAGGTTCGATCGAGTTTGAACAAAGTGCGCCGATCCCGGAAAAACGAGAGGACGGAATAACGAGATTCCAGTAATCCCATTGGCATCGACTCTGCCATAGCTCTTTGCTGCTTCAGCTCTCCGTTTGTTATAACGCGCGGCGTTATTCGACACCGTCGATCGAAATCCAAGACTTGGACGCAACGAGCCTCCGCCGCATGATCTCTCTTCGCTTGGAACTGGAACTGGAACTAATACGGTGTGTGTGTACATGGAGAGCGGCTGGAGTTCGCTCGCTCGCTCGCTCGCTCGCTCGTACTGTGCGGTCGTCTCGCCGCACTGGCGACGAGTCGGGTTTCCAAGTTTCGATTCGAGCACAGGCATTCAGGTGTACGCGCAGTAAGAGTGGCTCGCTCGCTCGTTCGTTCGTTCGTTCGTTCGTTCGTTCGCTTCGACCAGCTGAGCAAATCGAGCGCTGCTGAGAAAAGCGATATATCGGTCACAGCCACTTTCTAATTTTCGAGTTCTCGCACCTCTCGATTACCTTGGCAGCTCTAATTCAGAATTCTTATTCTTTTTCAATTATATTCTAAATCCTGTATTTTTACTTTTATTTATTTCTATAATTATAAGTTTGTACAAAGTGTTCAATCACTTTTTTTGTGTTGATATGTCACGAATGAGTAAAATTTCAATACCAGGTAAAAGAATGAAATATTGAAGTGATAGAATTTATGGTGACTTTATGATAGCGAGTGGAAAGCATACGCTCTCAATCAAGCTTCTGTCGGCCAATTCTAAGAAGTAGGTGAGTATACGTGCACCTTGCAAAGCGATACGTACGTGATATCGTTACTCGAAGGTTCCTTCCTCCTTTTTATCATCTCCTTCGCAGGGCTTTTCAAGCGTTCTTGTGAAAAATCGAATCGCAGAATTGTGTATCGCGTGGAAAGCGAGTGGGGCTCGCTACGAAAATTCAATGATCATCTCCGGCTTTCCAAGCACGAACGCGCACTGAGCTCGAATTGCAGCCGACGAGACTGTCTAGCCGACCCGACGCCTTTTTCTCGCTCACACCCTGAATTCCATTATCACTGACGACAGCAGCGGCGGCCGCGTGCGGAAATGGCACGCGTGTCGCACGTGATCGATGTCTTATATCTTTTAAGAGATCATAGTATTTCGAGTTCAAGTGCAAACGTAAGAAATAATCTTTTTCCATTACTAGGAATATAAAAATGAATCAATATAATTAAACTACAAGAAAACAAAATCATTGTTGATTGAATGAAATGATTAATAATTCCTTGATTGAGATGGGATTCGAGAAGAGAACGATAACGATATCGATACCAGTCGAGACAGAGCCAATAGACTAACAAAGGGAGAAACGAGTGAGGATTAAAACCGACGGCGACTTCTTTGGCATAGGCGCATAATGGAAGACAGGAGTGATCGGACCGCAGAAGCAATAGCGGGAACGCCGGAACAATATGCAAAGAGGAGGCGCCGTCACCAGGAAGTGCAGGAGGCTGGAAAAAGAGGGAGTGCCGATCGAGCGGCAGGCTAAACGGGAAGAGGGGAGCCATCCCTTTTGTTGGTTGCCGCGTGCCACGGATTCCGGAAGCGCTGACGGACAGGGATCCCATCCAAAATCGATGCCCTTTTGTCTCCGGCGTACAGAAAGGCCAGCGCCGCGACGCTTTTCACTGTGCAGCGGGAAAAAGGCCGACACTGCTTTCCAATTTCACCAAATTCCTATTTCGACTCAACTATCCCACCAACGAAAGATACATTCGAGGGAAAACTGAGAGTTTTGTTTAAAGAGTCATATATCTTAGGCATATCATTAAAGAAACAGGAGTTTATTATTTATTTTTATATTTTTTTACTGAGTTCTTTATGTATATACGAAAATAAATTTTACACAACATATACTGAATTTAAAAAAAGTGAATATTAACTCGTTGAAAAAAATTAATAAACTCCTGTTTCTTTAATGACGTGGCTAACATATATGACCTTTTAATCATCGAGGAAATGAGAGTATGAGAAGGATCCTATTCCTTCCGCGGGGATAATTGCCGGAGAGGCTGGGATTTTCGGAAACGAGGAGTAATCCGTTCAACGTCTATCGAGGTAACTAGAGAGGAAGAGGGTTGCGTCAGTTCGACATCGACGCTACCGCCCGGAAAGAGAGCACAGAGACGAACGAAGCTGGGGAAAATGCCCGAGGGTGTTCTGGCACCGAGGGAACCAGCCAGCACAGCAGGAAAAAAAAGGAGAAAGAGAGAGGGGGAGGGAGAAAAAAAAGTTGTGCTCACACTCTAGCGAAGGTAGATGTGTGGGAGCGCGAACAGCCTTTTGTTGTCGCATCCAAAGCGCCGGTCCAACGTCGTTCCCTTCTCTCCGCTCGTGCGAAGTATAATTAAAATTCTAGACTCCCGCTGCCCGCTTTGGACCACTTCCAAAATCTCCAAACGAACTTACAACGGTGTTCTCGCGCTCTCCAATTTCCCTGTTAAAGTCTCATTTACATTGTGTGTGAATGTACCTTGTGTGATGACCTCTCTCTTTTCTTTTCTTTTCTTTGTATTACGTTGACTCACAGATGAGTCCAAGTTAGGTGAACGTTCTTTTGTGTCAATGCACTCATTTACTGTAATTCTTTTGCTTGGAATTATCCTATGAGTGCTTTTTCTTTTTTTACTGTCTCGAAGTTGAGGTCAGACTAGACACGTTCGACCTTAACGGTACTCTAATACCTTTGCACTTTGGAGACCTTGTCGTCCGGTCAAAATATAGTAGCCCAAGAGTTCTTCGAACCAACCAATCTCGCGGGGATTCTCTGATGTGTACGAGAACACGAACTTTCTATGGTCCAGTTTACGAGATATGCTTTCTCACTGCATGAGCAAGTAAAACAATGCATCGTCAAACTGCTATTAAATTCGATAAATGCTTCTTCCTCAGCGGGGGAAACTCCGACGGTGTTCCGCCGCTTGGGGGAAGAACGGATGCACGGAAATTTCACTGGCTTCCGGGAAATTCACCGGGGAACGTCTCGTTTAATCTACGGGACAGGCGTGTCCTGTGATTAAAATTAAAAGCTTGCATAAATTATAGAATGACAATTAGGAGTAATATGAATTATATTAAATTTGAGAAATATTTTAAATACAAGTATTTGAACTCTGATTTTATTATTCTTCAATTTAAAGGTACGTTGTTGTTTCTCTTTGAAATTTTATTACGAACTATACGCGTATCGGACATCCTTCAGATTTTTGTTGCAATCGATGTTTTCTACTATTTGCAGAGTTCTACCCTGCTTTTTCAAAGTTCGTCAATTTATGCAGGAGTGTTTGCAGTTCCCAGCGTGTTTAATAGTGAATTCCGGCAGACAGGAAATAGGAAAATGGGGAGCTCGGTGCTGCACAAATAAAGCAATGGCTCTTCCTGCTTACGAGGCGGACGCGGTCCAGGAGCAGCGTTGGGAGGAGACAGTAGCCATATTTCGGAGTTGATTTTAGCTGAAAAGCGCAGTTTAGTTTCGCAAGCGGCGCGCCGCGACGCCTCGCCCTCGGGCGAAACCGCCGCTAAATTACTCATGTGTATTTAACTTTTCTTTGAGCACGCGCTGGAAACCCACTGGAATTTCCGCGCCCCATTATTTTTCGGCCGCGCTCACCATGCCGGACTAATTACTGGACAGCCTGCGGCTGGAGAAAAAGATGGCGAAGGTAGAGAAAAAGTGGGGGGGGCGGAGAGTTACAATCGTCGATGCAATTCTCCAAGGTCTCTTCGAACATTAGGAAAGAATAATGAAGGAATATAATGAAAGAAAAAGAAACTATAAAGTTTCGATGATGAATACTTTTTTTAAAGGTAATCATTCGGACATTAGCAAAGAACAATTAAGGATACAATTAGAGAAAAGGATTGGAAGATTGAGAAAGGACAGGTACGGATTCTTATCCTTGCGGGTCAAGAAAGCGGAAACTGTGGAGAAGTCAGGATTTCCCGGGCACGGAAAAGACTGTCGAGCAACTAATTGCGTAGTTTTTTCCGCGATTGCTATAGCCAGCACTCGACGACCCTTCTCGGCCCAACCCCCTTTTGTGTTCCTTTGGTTGGTAGCCGCTCCAACCTCCTCAAACCCCACCGCCACTACTGCCGCCACGGGGGCGGCTTTCTGCTGCCCCAGCAATTTTTACAAAACGCCGCACACCGCGATGAGTAAGAGGGCACATTGTTCTCCGACCAGACGAGACCCCTTTTGCCTCCTCTTGACTCGCCCAAGCCACCTGATCCATGTTATAGGCACCAACTAATGCCGGCCGACGGCGCCGCCAGAAGGAAAAAGTATCGCCAGACTTCTCCTTCCGAAGAAACCCACTCCTCGAGAACAGACTTTATACTAGAATCACTGTTAAAACGAACCTCTTACTTCTTCTCATACTTGATTCGTCAGTAAAAGAAGAAGTTCTATCATATTATTCAATATTTTATTATTTCCTCTTGAATCACAAGAATAATGTTATACTTCGCTCGAATAAATATTTATCAATTCTATTTGTTGAATTTGGTTAAGGTTTAAGTGTGTTTAATTTAATATATGAATTCCCTTTGACAAGATACATTCGCTTGATATAATAATATACTGATTCACTTGTCCTAATTGAAACTAGCGTGAATGCTAGCGTGAGAGCATTTAACAACGTCGATATTGGCCCCGGCGTTGATTTGCGTAAGTGTCGCAGCAACCGGCCCACTGAAATGTTGATTAAATGCGCTCATAAATGCAAATAACCGAGAGAGAGCCAACAGCCGTAAGGGGTGGCTCTGCTAGAATGGGGGTTGAAACATCCCTTCCAGTAACAGCAAAATTGTCCACTGGTTACTGTTGCCGTTCTGCTTCGGTGTCCAAGTGAGAACAATGTTTCACGCTGCTTGATAATGCATCGCGGTTGCCCTCTGCTGATTTTGATCTATCGTTCACCCAGCCAACCCAGCATCCCACATACCTGGACCACATACCAATCTTTCCACGCAAACACATCTGAGCGATTATTAATTATTACTGTCGGTAACAAGTGACGACCAGATCAAATATCACAATTATCACTTAGAAAACCTTGAAAGGACGAGACGAGTTGGACTAGTTTGGGATATGCCGCGACAAGAATTATCAACTAGTTTCCAGCATCCTCAACCCTATTACACAAGTCTACATATGAGACTCCTAGTGGATTCTCAAGAGAGTATTATTCGGGTGGTGAAAAGTTCAGTCTGCATTGAATCTCTTCATACATGCGCTGAGCTAGCAGCAGACGTACAAGCTGCTATAATAATTCTAGAGCGAGCTTGCACCACGTGGAAAAGCTGGTATTGTAGGAACATGTATGTATGTGTGTGTGTATGTTGGTACACAGTTGTAGAGAGAGCGTAATCAAAACAGGGGTGAAAAACAAGACATAGAGTGACAGGAGAATAGGCGAAAACATAGAACGCGGCAGGGTGTTGTTCGGAGGGGTGGCTTTTGAGGGTGGCTTTCGGGAGGAGGGGGTGGCTGAGGGCGAACAAGAGTACACACAAATACCTCATTACCACATAGCCAAGCCAGCCGGCATTCGGCTGTTCCGCTCTTCCTTCTCCCGCAGACTCAAACCGCCCCCTCGTAATTGGGGTTAATGATCGTGTGTACACCCCGTACTACTTGTTCCCGACGCTCTTGCCAAGTCCGGCCATTCCACTCGCCTCCGACCATTAGCAAGTGAAATGCCGCCGTTGCCGCCACCAACCACCACCGCCAACCGGACACACCCTTTTCTTTCTTTGATTTTCCTAAAGAAAACTACCCTTTTACTCGCATTTGCTTGGATAATAGTGGGAGTGTTCATTCTCAGTGGAATATGTTTGGAGATTTTTATTATTGTTGATTTCTCGCATACACTTGATTGGTTTGTATCTACCTTTTGTAAATAGTGTTTACTATTGGCAGACGCATGTTGGACAGGACCGGTTTTGATATGGCAGTATTGGCAGAGAGCTTGTTTGACATTCCCTCGACCATGAGAATGTGTATCGCTGACACGATAAATAGAGCGTAATGGATTAACAGTGGTGCGGCCGGAAAATCACCATGGAGCGGAAATTATTGCAGGGAGATTGTTACATTAATCTAACAAACTATTAAAAATTTTTGTAATAATTATTGGTGAATAAAGACAAATCCAATATTTGATTCGTCCAATATCTTCAACTGTTCTTCCAAATATTTACTTCCCAATTCTTTTGGTTGTTTTACTTTGAAATACTATTTTGACTGGTTTCCATTCAAATAGTTTCCAGTTCCGTTGAGGGCACGCTTCGTAGATTCTCTCTGCTCGAGTTATACAATCCGGCGCGGAGAGAGAAAAAGAGAGAGAGAGAAAGAGAGAGATAGAGTAGTGCATTTCCATATTTGAGACAGAAGAGCGCTTCCATTTTGCAGGGGGAATGCATCCCATATTTTCATATCATCCGGGCAATGTTGGTTGTGTGTGGTTTGCTCGGCGCGTGTCGTAGACGTCAGACAGAGGCGACAGGCTGACTAGCAGCTCCGCGGCGTTCGAGCGATTTATTGACGGCACTCTCCGGCGGGCAAAGGTGCGAAATCTGCCAGTCGATATTCTCCTTTCCCTGGGAAAGCATATTCCCTGTCTAAACTCTGATGGGCTTGGCAAAAAAGCAGCCTTCGATTTATACTTTCATAATAAATCATTCCTTAAAACATCTCATCCTTGATTTATCATAATTTTGTCCCATTTAAAAAAATCACTCTACAAATTGATAGCAATAAAATATTATTAATACCCAATTGAAAGATAATAGAATTCAATCGAAAGAGCGATGAAGAAAAAGTTTAGGGAGGATTATCGAGCGGATCTTTGTCAAGATGTGTCCTTTGAATACATTTCGTGGATGAAAAGTAGCCGCGGGTAGATGTTTCAAAAAGTAATTTGTGGCAGTGGAAGGAGAAGGTGGATTCCCTTTCCTTATCAGTGGGTAGCCACCCCGTGTGCCCACTAATTGAATATCGATTCCGACGAATCTAAAGGGACGAGGGAGGTCGAGAGAAGATGCACTTCCTTACTGTGAGAGAGGTCGACCTCTCGGAACGAGGCCAGCCATCGCGATAAATACTAGTGTACTCTCTGCTCGGTAATAGTTCGTTAAACTCGATGCCAAGGGAGTAATTGTTGCATGATAGCGGCACCGCCCCGCTTTTCCACCACCCCTATTATCAATTACCCGTTGCTAATTACATTGGTGAAGATACTGATTCGCCGAGATAAGAGGCGTTATCGTTTCTCTGCTACGATTAGTCTGTCTTAAATCAACAGATCTGTCAAATCATTATTATTAAAGTCTTGCAAATTAATTTGCTATTAATTAGGTTCAATTAATATTGTGTATATTTTGGTATATGTATTTATCCTAGTTCGATGCGTCGATTGTTTAAATTAATAGAGAAGGTTTACGTCCCGTTTATTGGTGGTTTGAATCGATACATTCAGGGAACGATAGAGTTGGACGGCAATGAGCCACAGATGTTCCGGCGATAGGAGCAGACGAATATGCAGTATTAATCGATGCCAGTTGCAATGTGTGTTAAGTGCATTATAATGAACGGCAGGATGCGATTCACGCGGCCGAATTCTCTGGAAGCCTTGCTAATCCAATGACGATTGATCGACTCCTGCCACTCGAACGATATCGAGATAGTCGGAGTATCGTAGCAGGCGTTCGTCACTTCTTGACACCTTCGACATCCATTTCACCAGTGAATGCTAATTCCTTCTCGGACTAATGAACTTCGAGATGACTGCTGATGATTACTTCTAATTCACCGAGAGAACTTCAATCGACGGTTATATATTCAATGATTAAAGGATGAGTGAAAAATGTTACCGTTTGAATTTCAAATGAGTTTTGAAGTTAGTTTAGTAAAACGATATATTTCAAATTCAAAAATTTTATTTCTAGCCAACATGAGTCGAGCATCCCTGACCTATGCTATTTAGCTAGTCGGAGGAAATGCAGAGATATCGCGACAGGTTTCCCGATATTGCTGGCCTACTTTATTCGCTCCCCTTGGAATTTGTCTCGCAGGCGCGTTTTCCCTCCGATGTAAAAATCCCCGACTCGGCGGGATTTCTACCCGCGCCTTCTCCTTCTCCTCCTCCTCTTTCTCCTCCTCTTTACGTCGAGCAGGGAAAGTCGGAGCGATGGATTTGTAATTCCACGATTTTAGAAAATAATACCACCACTCGAGCGTAAATCTGGGTTGATGCCTCGCTCGCCCGGATTGCCGGCTTTTCCCCTTTCACTGGCAAGGGTGAAAAATCGGATAAATCGCGTCCAATCGAGTCTCCCAGTCGAGAATATATTGGCAGAGATTTTTCCAATCCAAAGGAAAAGTCTACCGTGCCGATTAAAATTCTCCCCCCCCCCTCAAAAAAGTGATGTATTTCGTTCGACGAACATTTCAAGGGTTACATTGGAACTTCGAAAACTTAATATCTTGAGTTTAAATACGTTTATCCAATAAGCATCTCGGTGAGAGTGTAATAACGATAAATCCAATTGCCAGGCGTCGTTTAACCAGGTTGAACGTCTCCGAGGATGTAATTCACACCAGAATCTCACTGGGATCTCAGAGCGTTAAGGGACGCCTCCTGACTTTGACACGGCGTCGTCTTAAAGACTAATTATCCCGACGAGTTTAACGAGCCGCTAGCAACGTGCGACACCGATACACGAAATTCCATCTTGTCTCATCTCTTCGTTTAATCGTTCATTCTACATGCATCAGCATCCTTCAACGAACTCATCTCTCTGTCATCAAAATTCCAACAATGCTTTCATGCTTGTGGCCTGTAATTACAACTGGCGACGCGTTTGATAAGTGACACGGGCCAGTTAGTTCGTCGAGGAAGTTATATACACACACAGAGAAAGAGCGGGAGAGAGAGAGAGAGAGAGAGAGAGTTTCCTAGAGGAAAGTGGACAAGTTCAGCTTTGCATAGCGCGTGTTGGTTGGCTGCCGACTAAGGGGACGTCCACGAGTGAGAGAGAGATGGATGGGACTTTGACTTTGAGAGACGTTAGAGATGCATGGGAAGGCGGATGCTGGGCCCCCAGCGGCACATCGCTGCCCCGAGCGTGTAACTTCCTCGATTGCCTAACACTCACCACCGAGAGAAGGCTAGCTTCCGGTTCGCTTGGTTTCATGGGGTTTCATTAGACGCGTGAGTTTCAGTTTAGCAGAAGATCCGAAAATTTTAGACATGTGTACAACCATCGTACGAAGTTTCTCTTGGATAAACGAAATTATTTGAGATAACCTCATCTTCTGACCTTACTAATAATTCAGGAACGATCTTAGTAATCTTATGATTTCAGCTTTCGATTAATAAATAATTAAGAAGCTTAACTTCGAAACAGTCATTTTTGGAAAATATGGATACTTGATTATTATTTCAGTACTTATTGGTAATTAGTAGTTACTATTGTAATTATTTGAATGACAAATGAGAAAAAGGGTGTCCAATGTTTTAAACTGTGGGTGAAATAAATATTTCACGGCTGTGTAGCACCAGTTGTTTTAAGGGATTAATTAAAATCGGCCACGTGCGATGATCCGTCGCGGCGTCTGCTGCTGGACCGAGAAAGGAGACGAGAGATAGTTCTCGTAACGGGCAGAAACTTTAATCGCCAGAATGAAAGGCGACATCGGAGTTTTACGTCCACGTGCACTTCGTGACTCGGATTTTAAGGAGAATTTCATTTGCGAGGGATCTTTTAGCACATCTTCCGTGTTTCTTGCCAGTCTGTTATTAACTCAGAGATTTCGCAGGATGCGTTATATTCTCTTGTACAAGTCACACTTCTTAGCAATAAATCGTATGAAAACAATATGTGAATGCCAGGTCGATTGAAAAAAGTCAAGGATCGTAAATTTGTGTTTTAAAAAATGATTTAGTAATTCTAGCGATACACAAATAGTTTAAATATTTATTCATAGTAAGTCCATCATTCTGTACACTGAAATAAATCATTTTATTCTTAATTAATATAAAGTGTTATTCAATTATGGTGAAATGAAAGAATGGGTTGATGGATTGTTTGAAAACAAGATAGAACGTTGAAGGGACTTAACTATTGGCTGATGTAGGAGGTGTCAGGAGTATTAGTCGACCGCTGATTCGATCAAGCGAAGCGTGACGTTAAGCCAAAGTATGGGATGCTACAACTGGCAGCATCCTCCTCGCTGTTATCCACACGCTTAATGCGAGATTCGCCTTCGCCAATGGGAAGTTACAAGCGCCCGCTATGTTTCCCTCGCCTACCAAACTAATCCCACCAACCCCCTAAATTCTCGCTCTGTTTATCGCGCCTACGTATGCGCTGGGATTTGCCGACTCGACAAAGTGCCTCCTGTCCAATCTAACGTTCGCAAGATTAATCGACTCGAGTCGAGATATTGCAAGTAGCGATCGAGAATTTTGAATTACACCTTTGAGAAATTGCTAGATTTTTATAGGAAGGAATTGAAATATAATGGAATCGATGATTGGAATGTTTATGTGAAGAAATATCGAAGTGTCGATATTTCTGTATCGAAGAAAATTGGAAATAGTTACTATTTCATGCAGACGTACTTCGATCGATTCATTCATGGCGCGTGAATTTTGTTTGTTTGTTTGTTTTTTTTTGCACAACTTTCCCAATATACGATTGAATTTCTGTTTTGATGCGATCCACATCGGGAAAACGACATTTCATTTGCTTGCTAAACATTTCGATTAACCCTGTGCGCGGAGAGTAGTTACGAGCCGATTGGTAATACGAAACATGGAAAATATGATGGTCCCATTGGTGAGAATCCGCCGAAAATTCGAACTAGTGGCAGACGCGGATGCTGATTGAATTTCAAATTGTTTGTGAGTAATAATTTCCTGATAAAACTGAGCGGCTCTTTTCAGTCGGCGACAATCGCCGCCCGAGGGAGCAGTTTTCATCCCCCGGAAAATTCCGACAAATGATTTTCATTCGTTTGGCAGAGAAATGTGTTCTCGATCGCTTTTAAGTATTCTCTTATTTTACCATGGAAATCTCAACCGAATGCTGACTATCCATTAATCTCTGGTATTTCGAAAGGGTGTTTTCTGAGAGGTAAAAAAATCAAAAAAAAATTCCCGCAGTTGAAAGCATTCGATATCAGAGTGAATCTCAAGTACACAAGGTAGCCTGTTAACCAGCAGGAAGAGAACGTCGCGTTAAATCCCCGCGTATAATCTAGCCTTTTATACATTTTGCAGGAGCACGTTATGGTAACAAGCTTGAATATTGCATCCCCAACGCACACAGGGGGGCTGCTCTCGCTTCGGGACGGTAATTCCCATAAACCTCGACATAGTTCCTCGTTGCCGTCGTTGCCAGGAAGTGGCAAGTGTAGCGTGTCACGAAAACGAGACTGCCAGACAAAAGCACCGCAAAGCTTCGCGAAAATGTTCGCACCTTTACCATTGTCAAACGATATTCAGTAAAGGAATACATAATTAAATTAAGGCAATAAGAGATAATCATTAAAAAAAAAAGACGTTAGCCACGTGACTCAGCATGAGAAAACACCGGAAATGGGTGAATTCCTGTGGGTACGAAGAGCGCAATTGCGGATGTGTATCGCTTTGATAAGTGGTTGAAGTTTCGAATGGAAGTAGAGTGCGCTGTGCGCCTCGGCGAAGTGGATCTGCAGGATACGAGCAGCATCCAGCTGGACCGGACCCACTTGACACGAGGGTGCACTGGGCCCGGCTCTCGTTTCCTAGCCGCATGAAGCGCGCACTCCCTCTCTCGTGAACTGAATGTCGAACTAGGTCTCCAGGCCGACGCCAGCACGATTCGAACCCAGCATAATGAGAGTGCCCGTAATTTCCAAGGATACAGCGGACTTCCATTTGCCAAGAACTTCTTCTGATTACCCTGGCGCGCACACTCTCCATTGGCGGAGTCGACTGGAAGAGGATCCTGGAAGAGGATCCTGGAAGAAAGGATCGGATCGAGAAGTGTTGGCTCGATCCTGGAAGAGGCTAAAGCTAGATTCTCCAATCAGTGCGAGAGAGGCTTGACTGTTTCAGTGGTTTCTAATAATTGGGTTAAGATAGTTGTATTAGTACTGTGCTATCTAAAAATCAACCGCTCACCGCAGTAACTGTTATCTTCCCTTTGCATATTTATAAAATATAAAGAAATAAAATAAATAAAAGAAATAATAAAGCAGAGTTAAAAATTGTTAGACCACAGTTTAAAAAAAATCTACAGAAAACCTTGTATTCTTGAATTTTTTGCATGTATTGATTACATGCTTGTGGAAACAACCGACGCCCTTTTTAGCACGAAATTAATTGTCCCGGTAATTGTACACGTAGCAAGTGCGCTAATAGAATGCACTTCTCTTCGCGTAATGCGCTTGTACCGAAGTGCTGGTGCTCGAATCTCCGCCACCTCTTTCTACGAGCACTCTACCAACTGGAGCAACTAACGGATCAAACCTACCAATGACGATTCGACACTCCTGTTAACTATCCACCACGCTCGATCTAGTCTCGCACATTGCCAACACAGCGGTTAATTATTCCTGAAGGATTACCAAGCGCACTTCTCTCGGACAATTACTGGTCAAATTGGATTCGATTACGAGTCCAATTATTCCAGTGATAACAAAGATATATCAGTGGTTTCACACACTCGGATGGAATCCAAACATAAGAATCACTAAAAGAAACAAATCGCAGGCAATAATTTAATATTATTACTTTAATCCTTCTTTTCACTGATTTAAAACCAAAGGATTCCAGAAACTCCGAATTTACTTGGTTCTGTGTACTTTCGAGGTAGTGTAGAGAAGATTTTGGCAAGAAGCGCGTGCAGTGAAGGTTGTTTCCGGAGAAGATTCTAATGAGAAAGCTGTGCCAGGGCGGATCGTGGCTACTGTTAGTGTCCTCTTGTCGGAGGCTTTGTGCACGCTGGTCGTCATCGTTGCTTTGGACGCCCAGTAGGCATGCGATGCTTCCTAATTAGGGCGCACTGCTCCACGAGGGTGCTTTCTTGCCTGCCTCGAGCTAGAACGCCGCTATGCTCGCTCGACTCTTCCCTATTTTCCTATTCCAACGCCACCGACTCTGCTCCCGATTACCCTTTAGCACCGGCGTGCGCGCGCGCGTCCGCGTTTCTAACTAGTCCATTCGAGACTTCACAGTGGCTGCGAGGATATAGTCGGATACCTCAGGCGCACTCTTCAATCAGTGAGTATTACGCTAGCAGGTGTCACGCTTCTTGAAAGGATCTCTGTGCAAGTAGTCACACAAGCCGATGCCACAGGCGTACACATACTGATAAAGAGCAGTCTACGAATGGGAAAGTAGTAACTCTTTTAAATCCTTTTCACTGCTCTTCCTTTTAAACGCAACTCTTATTCGATAATAAAACTAAAGTGCTAATTATTAATAGGAATTAATTTAATCGAATTTATTATTATTACATTACTTGTATTATTTTTTTTTTTAAATATTTGTTGTTCTAGTTATTAGTGGAATGCAAATGTAAGAATGTCTCCGGTCATTCATCTAGTAAGGCGATCGCAGGAATTAGTAGCACGGAACCGTGAAAGGTATATTTTTGCGGATACCACGTGTTAGAGAGAAGCAGGACTGTAATAGAATTAGAGCGTGCCTCGGAGCGTAATGAGTAGAAAGGGACATGTAATGGTCAGACAGGAGATGCTAGAGAGTATTGCGTGAACTATACGAGACGACTGTGGTGTTGGATGCTGCGAGTCGAGCAATATTCGGGTGAATTTCGGCTGCGTATACCCGGAGGTGAATTGCTATTTACCTCGACATTGTTTCACCCACGGCAATTCGACCATGATGGTACCAATTGCGACCTACATATTACAGAATTCGTCAAGAAGAAGTAATCGCACAGAAAATCTTGAAATATAAAGAATTCGTGATTAGAAAAATATTATTTGTGAATAATTTCTTAATAAAAACCGAATGATTAATTATACAGAAAATCTTGAAATATGACGAATTCAAGATTAGAAAAATTGGAGAATCAAGGAAATTAACTGGTCCTGAATACACTGATAATAGGAAGCGCATCAATGGTTACTCTTGAATTGGAGGATCGCCGCAATTGATCAATCCGAGAGTGCGCTTGTGCGCGAGGAGAGTCCGGGTAATGCGATTACTTTGAATGACCGGAGGATTGACTTACCCAGGATTCCAAGAGCCGATTCATTCTCATCGGTCCGGATGTCGCCTCTTCCCAGCCGATAAATCGTAGGCCGAGAAGAGTTGGCCGTAAGAAGTTCGGCTTTCCAACGAAAATGGAAGAAGTTTCACCAAGATGAACCGCACGGCCATCTCGGAAACTAACTGAATTATTCGATCCCGATTACGAGAAAAGAGTATCCTGTGGGAAGAAGAGAAAGCTTCTCCTTCTATCTACACGGAAACTTTCAGGAATGATCTTAGAAAATACTAAAGAAAAGCCAGAATAAAAATTACACAATTAATGAAATTTTGAATTTCAGGTTTAAAGTCAGTAAAATATACGATAAACGTAGAACGATTATTCTTCTTATTATTCTCGTAGAGCGAGCAGGAACGTTTAAAGATTGGAATTCAACGTTGAATGCAATGCGCCATGGCAATCTGGAAGGCGTCGTCGGCTGCTTGAGATTTTCTTCTCAAAATGGTCCTCTGGGAGGAAGTGAGGAGCAGGTGGGAGGTGGCGTCGAGCGGGGCCAAGGACGATTTGAAGAAAGAGAGAGAGAAACATAGCTTGGAGTGAGGGCTTTCGGCTTTTCCTCGCCGATTGACATTTTCCAGTTTCGAGGCGAATAGTTGACCTCAGCTGATTTCGCTCTAAATGGAATCGCTAGCCATTTTTCCACTCCCTCTTTCTCCTTTCTTCTCAGCATTTACTTTCTCGATCTGCGAGTGCTGACGTAGCAGCTTTCGAAAGAAATTGCGATAGATCGACGAAACACTCCTCGTTTCCTCGCCAAGGAAACCTTCAACCATAACGTTCGACTTTTCCAGGATCTCTCGTAAAATGAACACCCTTGTAAAGTCGAGGTTTCACGAGAACCTATCGATTCCAACCGATATTGCATGCTTTAACACCCACCCCTTTAAAAGCTGGCATTCAAATAGCAGCGCATTAAAGATTAACGGCTTTCGAGTTCAACCTTAACATCAACACACATATATATATATACATATATATCAGTGAATATATGTACAAGTATGGAAGAGAGAAAGAGAGAGAGGGTTGCAACGATCCCCTTTTTCGTTCTCGTTGAACTTGAGGCCGGCCGAGATGGAAAGGCACTGGCGGGTAATCACTCGACAGTAACCTACTTTCGCGGTACACAGGTGCGCTGGGATCGGGAAAGCACAGAGGACAGGGTGCTCTTCGCACTCACTGATGGAGAGAATGAGAAACCTGCTGGGATAAAGGTGGGAAGAGGTGAAAGAATGTAAGAGAAGAAGAAAGAAAAGAGCAGAAGTCTCACGGGTGATATGAAGCTCATAGCCGGATAAAATTTTCGGTTCACCAGCTGGGGGAATTTTTTTCCCGATCGGCCAAACCCGCCTATTCTTTCCGATGGCATTATTCGAAAGTAGGTCATCGAATATATCAAGTAATAAAAGGATATTAGGGAATGATAGGTTCGTTTTATAATAATGATTAGTTGGATTTAATTTTTTTCTAGTAGGAATTAGAAAAAGGTATTTTTGATGACTCGGAGAAGAAATGAAGAACAGTAGGGGATCAAAGTTTTTATCTTCGATTGGCGTACGACGATCTAACAGGACGCTTATGGATGGGAAATTAAGGAGAATCGATGACGTAAACAACTCTCGTAATTAGCCTTGGGAATATGCGAGTGGTATTACAGGATGCTCCTGCCATACTGGTAAGCGGTCGACGTACGCTGAATAAGAGAGTCCCATGCGTGAGACACAACCGGCACAGGAACTGCCGTTTTAAAGGATCAGATATATCTGCATCGACGTCAGCGACGACATCGCCTCAACAAAGACTCTCCCAAAGAACAAATTGCAAGCCAACAATCGTATAGAATAAATCTTCATTTATTTATCACGAAGGACATCCTTGGAAGACAATTTCCCTTCGATACCATCATGATTTCTCATCGACTACCATTCCAAAATCAAAAAAACCATCATTTTCAAAACCACACTTGAATCGCAATAAGAACTATAAAGTCTGAAGATCGCTCTCCCAAATAAACTATCGGAATTCCGGATGCTGAGGAAACTAGGTTCATGGAAATGCGTAGCCAGCCATTTTCCACGGTATTTTCGCGAACCTATAAGAAAAGCAGAGATCGAAGTATCATCGTAGCCTCTTCCCACGAGAATCGAAGGCAAATCGGAAGCAAGGACACTACGCTGAAAAATGTATGCAGCATCGTTGCGCACCTGGGACGACAAAGATAGCGCTGATATTCTCAGGCGTTGAGACTGCGACGGCTTCTCGATCGGCGATACCAAGCACGGAAGTGGGTTCCCCAGGCAGATATTCGATAAGGAAGCCCCCGTGATTCGCAAGTAATACCTTGCAGCTCTCGCACGTGCCGTGAATTACAGGCGAGTGGAATATCGTGCGCCGAGGATACCTGTCTTTGCCTTTGCCTAGACGTGCTCATGTGTCCTCGTATTACTCTTAATGCTCGGAGTATTAATTTCGTCGGCTTCGTACATAGAACTGCCATGTTAGCTTCCATGTTCCCGAAATCAAATGGAAATTGTATAAATTTTATAGTAAATATTAATATAATCCATTTTAATATATTCTCTAAATATTAATTTATCATTATTGTTCGTAAATTTTTCATGATTTTAGAACTTGTTGCTGTACTTTTCAGAAATTGATTGTTTTAGTATCGAAATCGATAGAAAAGAAAGAATCAGTAGGGAAAGTGGCGGAATTGTACCGAAAACACTTGGTAACAACCTTCTGACTTTTATTAATCAACTTTTTCAGGGGTTGAAATTGAATGTACAAAGTTTATATTCATAGAGAAAAGAATAAGATAAAAACTGTGCACGAGGAATAATTAAAATATTCTGAAACTGCTTGCAGTTGTAAAATACACGAAGCGAATGTTGGCGAAATTTCAGGCATGTCTGACCGATTATTGACCTTTACTACTTGCTCCACCTCCCTGTTTTTCCCGATTCCAACAGAAACTTCAGGAAACGCCGGTGGTTGTAGAGTCTGGCTTATTTTTCCGGAGGAATTTGGTAGGGAAATTAGAAACAGTGGAAACACTGGACTATGTTGTACAGAAGGGACACTACGGATGGGAATGAATTACAAGCGACAGGAGCACCAGGATAACAATCCCTTCGAGAAGGCTGTCTCGCGCGTCCCGGACTAACACCGGGAGGAACAAGCAATAGGCGGGCAATGCGATTTCCGCTCGGCTATTCTGCAATCGGATATTGCAATTGCCGATGAGCCAGAAGACGTGATTCGCTAGTGAACTCCTCGGAAAAAGGAAGATCGTACAAAAGTAAAATAAATTCGTCCTACAATATTCGATCAATCTTCAAAAATAAGAAAATAATTATATCACTATTAAAACTTAAGAAATTCAATTCACAACTATATTAAACTTCTATCATTAACAACACTCGCATCAACAAAACATTGCTCATCGTCACAGCAATAATTTCAAGCCAATCACACACTAATTACACAAATTCACGTCACTCTCGAACAAGGTTTAAAGGTTTTCCGGGAGGCAGCGAGCTTTATACACCGAGTCAATCATGCATGACTCCAGCGAACGAAGCGGCGAATACCAGGAACGAGTGAAACGGCAGTGCGGAACGAGAGTGGCACTTCTCGAGGTATAGCAGCGAGTAGTTGGCATCGTCGGCCGCCGGTAACTGGCGAGCACGCGATAACGAGGGCAAAGAGAAGAGAGAACGAAAGAGAGAGAGAGAAGGATCGCCAATTTAAGAAGTGGTTAGAGCGACAATGTCCGTAAAACCCAGCATGGACCAACAGGGATGCTGGGTGGACTGCTCGGAGAGTAATGATACGATTCCGAGGGCGGAACGGCATTGTTGCTTTCCCACTGACAATACGCCACTTCGAACAAACGTGTGTGTAGTCGAGTGAGTGAGATGTAGAACTGTTGGTAGAGAGAGAGAAAGAGAGAAAGAGAGAGACAATGAATGTTCGAAGATCGATAAATTCATTTGCCAGTGAATGAGTGGTCAACTACCTGTTATAACTGATAACCTCGCCGAATGTAATGGAGTTACACTCATTAAACTCGAGAGTTATACTCCCAAGATCTAAGAAGTCATGAATCATCAGAATGGAAACTCGGAAAGTTCGCGATTCTACTCAGCGAGCGAGAGAAAATTCGCTCGGTCATTCATGAAGAGCGTCCAGTGATATTTAAACATCCCTATGAAGTACCACCACTCTTTCTTCCCAGTCGCTCGAGCCTTTTCAACTTATTATAATTTTAATCAAAGCCTGCCAAGCCCAGTTGAAAAGCATACTCGACAAATGAAAGGTTACATTCAGCTTCGAAGCTGGATGCTGTATTTTATATATGTGGAAATCAGTGTGAGCTACTATTGGATTCTGGATTTGGCAGAATGGTCGGGGATGAGTTTTCCCTGCTTTATGCGGAATGGATGGGACTTGCATGTCCAACTGTTTATGGTAGGATATTACAAACGCTCGAATGGAGAGAGCACACTCCGATGAGAGAAGTGGATCGACTGAACTGTCGAATCTCTGGATAACCCTTAACTCTCTGATTTTCTCGTATTTCATGTTTCTGTTAATTCAGAATTGAAATACAATCGAAGAGAAACACTTTTATAATATTATTCGATATAATATATACGTTATATATGATATATAATATAATATTAAAGAAAATCATATAAATACTTTCTTTCTTTATAAACACCTATTTCCCACTTTGAGAATCTAGGAAGGATTTCATCTCAATGAAATGAATTCTTAATTGAGAATACGAGAATGTCTACCTGCTAGGTGAGCGGCGAAATTCCAGAAGGAGGACCACCGGCACCCGAACAGCTTCATCTCCCGATCTTCCGGTCGCCGGTCCTTCATTGCCGACGAGAGCTTGAAGGACGAAGCCAGTAGGGAGTTCATCCGCGTCGATGACTTCGGGGCATCGCACACTAACACGCTCTCCTCTCTCCGCTCCTTGCCTCCTCCTTCTCCGGTCTGACGGTAATCCGAACGGGATTCTCACTGCACTGGCAATCCCCAGTCCCGGTAACACCACATTCCGCTCACTTGGCCGCACTCCCGAGCCCGTCAATGGGGAACGATGATCCCATTCTCACTTGCCGCACGAGATCATCCAGAATTGCTATCGCACACACACTATCCAGTCGATTTTTACATAAGACACTAATGGAAAATCCACTTATTAATGCGATTTTAATAACAGACACTAATTAAGAAATGGTTTATTTATATGTGTAGGAATTGTAAGGTAAAAGACGCCTGGTAAGGTTCGTGTATATTGGACACTTTATGTGTGTAGAATGTTATGTCTGGGCGACTTCCCGGAATAGGGGAGCGCAAGTGAACCCGAGCTCGGTGCCTCGAGACAAAGGGCAGTTATTTTAGACTGTCAATAAACTATTCCGTCCCTGTTTACAGAATTTTTGTAATAAAAGAAAATCATTGTAATTAAATGATTTGTGAGTGAAAGATGGAATGTGTGAGTTAATAGTATTGAAAAGGGATCTAGTAGAGGATGATTACAGCGAGCAAGAAATCAGCTTGGTCACCGGAACGCTGAACCCAATCAAAGTTGGTGAGAGGAGCGACGGCGCTCCAGGCAGCGGCAGCTTGGAAAATCGAGATTAATCGGAGCGAACAGTTTCTCGCGTAAGCGCTATGCAACTCGGACGTCGGCAATCTTTATGGGAATTAAGCGTCGCAAAGGCAGCCAGCCGATTTACGATACCACCGCCTGCGAGCACGCTTTATTGGCACAAGGGCGTGCACGCTCGACTCGGCTGTGTCGCCATGCCATGCTGATATTTGCAGGCGAGTCAGCTGTGCACTTTCGAATGGCTCTCGCACGCCACGTGTTTCTGTAGGATCATGTTCCATTGAGATCGCTGAGACCTGCTTTCATATGAATTCTAGTTATCTTCTGATCTTTCTCACTTCTGTGGGAATTAGTTTTTCCTCTATAATAATATTAAAACTGGCTGGTTTTATTTTGAAAAATATATGAAAATTACTGGGTTGATACAAGTTTTAATCTTTTTGATGCTTGTTTTTGTAAATGAAATGATATTTGGAATTCGAGGCATAGACTTTTTTAATGGCTCAAAACAGATAACAAAATTCAAGAAGTAGTTATGGGAGACTAACGATCATAGTGTTCGATGGAACAACAGGAATTTCCTGCCACTCTTCAACGGTATTTACAAGAAGATGACTCAGCTTTACCACGTCGTTACGAAGACAAGGAACATCATTCTAGCAACGATTATTAACTAAGCCGATGTAATAGCAGACCATTCGCAACAGCAAGAATTCGCGATACGTATTTTCCCCGAAGACTGTGTGTGATTGGACTGAAGAATTAGCCATGATTGCCGGTACCAAGTGTTACCTCAGACTACGAACGAACATAATTCCAGGCTTCGACCCTCTATTAGCCCCATAAGCGCATTAAAGCACTGTCAGGTTATCAAGGTGAATTAACATCGAAATTCACAGTTCCAACTTGTTAATTATTACCACAGAACCACGTAAATGAAACGAAAAAAAAATAGAAGCTCCAAATATTTAATTAAAATAATTAAAATAATTCCTAAATGATCTAACATTTTTCACTTCAATAAAAATAGCCATGGATTACTTTTGAACGAATGTAATTTCTGTATTAATTCTGTAAGTGCATTATTAAAGCACTGCCAGGCTGTCAAGATGAATTAACGCTGGAAAAAGGTAATGGCAAGTGCAGGAAATCCACCCTCGGGAGAGAGAGAGAGAGAGAGAGACGACGCCTCTCGGAACTGTGGCCTGTCGACTGCACACTCGATTATCCTCGGGAGCAGAGAGACATCCTCGTACGCTTGAAACACTGCCAAATGTCTAGGCGAACGAGTAGAGAGTTCTGATCGGCCAATATCTCTTCGAGCGGCGAAAACAAGCGCCTACTCTCCTTGCCAAGTATGCAGTTAAAAAGAAGCGATCACAAACACGCACCATACAATTCTCGCTTTACATGGGAAAAGTTTGATCAACACACGAATTATTACAATAATTAATGAACTGTAATAATAAAATATTAAAATTTCTAGAATTATTTGGACAGTAATTCAAAATAATATTAAATCAAAACTCGAAGCTACGAAGGAAGACACGAGATTCTCAGTGAAATGTATGCACAGCACGAGGTAACGGCTCACTCCGGAAGTGGAAGCTCGAACTCCGATGAAATAGTGGGTGGCCCCGGTGTGAGTGTCAGGTGCACCAGACCCTTTTCAATAAGATGCACCTGACACGAAGCGCAACGTTTCTCGTCGAAGAGAGCAGACTACTATCGATCTCTCGATCACGTTCCAACCGGGACTGCGATAAACTACAATCTCGTTTGGCAGCAGCACGAAACGGTCCACTCGTCTCAGAGAGCGTGCAATCCCGTCGCCAGAGACATCACCCTAAAAGGAGTGACTCTTTTCACGGGCCATGCATCCCATGGAGGCTGCAGTGCGCAATATGCGACCACACCAAATGCCGATCGCCCTTCTTTATGCATAGGGAATATTGCAACTCCTTCTGCCACGATTCTACTTAGGAAAGTAGGATCAGCCAAGAGAGAAGTCAAACGGGAGTAAAGGCAAACATCGAGTGCTATGAAACCTACGTGAACTACCAAAGTATCAAGTGGTAGAGAGGAACAGATCGATTTCCAATGGTAGAAAGTTAGACGAGTACTTCGAACTTCAGTATTATTTATCGATCGCACCAAGCATCATATATAAATATTGATCTGATATTTTTAAATATTAATTATATTTAATATACTATAAAATACCAAAGTCTGATATCCAGAAGGTCAATGAAGTTCGACGTACTACACAATCATTTCTCGATCACACACGATAACTTAACAGCGAAGTTTCAGTTTAATTCGATACGTGATACTTAATTAAAGCGAAGTGAAGTTTAATTGGGCGTGGAGTCGAGTGAAATTCGAGGACACCGTAATATACTTGGTACGGGGAAGTTGCGTCCAGGAGTCAATTACCGGAGTATCGAAACTATCGAAGCACATCGACGTAACGGAGCGCGATGTTGGCCTCGGTGATTAGCACTGGCTCAATTTCGTACGAGTGCGACATACGTCGTGTGGACGGCACAGGTGTAACGTGGTTCGTGGTGTTTCACTGACTGAGCCTGCAATGTTCATGGCATTCTCGCCTGACATGAATCTCCTCGCCACCGCCTCGGTGCAACCGACGGCTGGCTGGCTCCCTTCCTTTCGCTTCCTACTCCTTCGACCATCGGAAGTCTAACCACTTCTCTCTGTCTCTGTCTGTCTCTCTTTCTCTCTCTTCTTTTTAATCAACCTGTCCGTTCAACTCTTTCAGGGGCAAAGCATTTCACTAGAAGATCAAAGGATTGAATAATATTTTATTATAGAATTTTGTATTATTATTTATATGTTTTGATTAGTTCGATCGAGCTTGTATTTTATGAGTTGAAAGTATCAATACTTTTCTGTTTTTATTAATGATCCTGTCAGCAGGTGATCAGTGGATTGGATAATATTTTATCGAGAATATGTATTCTGTATTGATATTTATATATTTTATGAAAGACATAATGTTTTAATAGGTAATAAGTTTAAACGAGCTTGTATATCATGGGGAAATTATGAGAATCATGACTCCAAGGTGAATCGAGTCTTACGGACGGATGTGAGCACAGAGAAGGATATTTCTAGATGGAGAAGTAGTCCGGCTCAGTTATACGTCCATTTGAACAGCAATTCACGTGGTAGCGAGAAGAAACTGGCTATTTCTGTGCTCGGTTTATTATGGCTTCGCGTACGACTGGCGATGGAAGAGCTGGAGAAGAGGAAGAAAGAGACCATGCTGTCCAATAAAATCACTAAGGTAACTTGATGATACAAGCTACTACTCGAAGAATCGATGGCGAAAGTGCCGGAATTGTATCGAAAACACTCGGTAAAGTCCTCCTGAATAATTGATCTCGTCTAATTTAGACGCTTCCTTCCACGTTTTCCAATCTTCCTGACCTTTTCAGGCGCTGGAATTTCGTGGAGAATGTTTTCTTACATCAAGGAAGAAGTGATATAAATTCCAGAGCGCTAGCTCAAAATTCATTTTTTCGCCAATTTTTTAAGGCATACCCCTTCAAAAATTTTCGATTTTTCGAAGGTTCTCGGACTTTGACGAACGCTTGATAAATCGATTGTTTGAGTATCAAAACGGATAGAAAACATGAAACCAGTGGCCAAAGTGCCGGAATTGTACAGAAAACACATGGAAAACCGATCTTGAATAATTAAGTTTCGTGGTTTTCCCCATGGTTTCCAATCTTCCCAACGTTCTCCGGGGCTGAAATTTGGTGGGGAATGTTTTTTTGCATCAAGGAAGAAGTGATATAAATTCCAGAGCGCTAGCTCAAAATTCATTTTTTCGCCAATTTTTTAAGGCATACCCCTTCAAAAATTTTCGATTTTTCGAAGGTTCTCGGACTTTGACGAACGCTTGATAAATCGATTGTTTGACTATCAAAACGGATAGAAAACATAGAACCAGTGGCAGAAAAGCCGGAATTGTACCGAAAACACTTGGAAAACCAATCCTGAATAATCAACTTCGTCCAATTCTGACGGTATCTTTCACGTTTTCAAGTCTTCCCGACATTTTCCGGGGCTGTAATTTGGTGGAGAATGTTTTCTTACATCAAGGAAGAAGTGATATAAATTCCAGAGCCCTAGCTCAAAATTTATTTTTTGATCAATTTTTCAAACGCAATATAAAGGTGAAACCACCTTGAAATCAACAATATCATATATAATTTTAAAGTATATCTCTAAACAATTATTTATAAATTTTATAAACACAAACTGAATAATGTCAAACAATAAACTAACACAGAATTTAAAATCCCCTGACAAATTCGAGGCACACTGGCATTATTCGCTATTAAATCGCTTTCGAGAGTGGAGAAGAATTAATATCGGTCGACTCGATCGAGAATTAATTTCACGCTGGATGCTCTGCTCCAGGGACCCTCGAAAGTGCGTGCTATGCAATAAGAGAGGCCACTCAAAAATCGCGCAGAGCCGAACGCTCGATGAGGATGAGCTCCGGTGGTGTTGCAGGCTAATTGAAAAACTTGGCCGGAACCTCGGCCCGTGCCGATGCGAATGGGGCCACGAACATTCTAATGGGCTACCGTTCGTCCCTTGCATTTCACAAGGCGAAATCCAAAGTACCAACTTATTAATACAAACATAAACTAAAACCTAATAATAATCCTATTAAAACTTTGTGAATCTCTCATATTTTAGACATACACACTGAATAAAATGAATCATCATTGAATAAATCTAAAAATGCAACAAACTCGAAAGGTGTATTAAAGGGAAGACTGATTCTACTAAAGGGATTTTTCCTAGGGAGATGAAAAATATGCAAAAATAGATAAAAAGAGGGTAAGATGAATTGTGAGATGAATCGTAGATCACCGGTAGCAGGCGTCGTCGAAAATTATTTGCGCGTCCCGACGCCAGAGTAGCGTCCCACATTCCAGGGAAGCTGAAACGAGATTCGAGGAGCCGATACGTTTCCAGGCTGGCATCCTCGTCCTCGGCGAGCGTATTCCAGAGCGGAAGCCACTTGCCTCCTTCCTCCAAGTGGAAGCAACGAAAATGCATTCGCCACAGAGATAGAAGGGTAGCTGAGGGGAAGTCCGAGGGGAAGCAAACGCGTCTCGAATATCCGAGCGCCATTATACGTCTTTTCTTCTATATCTCTTCCACTGACACATCCTTCTACGTACACACACACACACCTGTCACATGGATCAGCGGATATTCTCTGGCAAATGAAATATTTAAATGGCTGCCAGTGGTCCAGTGAAAGAGAAAAAGAAGATTGCTGGCAGAAGTAGGCAGCACCAACCTGATGCAATTGGATCTTATGAATTATGGAAGCACAATCCCGATATGCATGGATGCGTGTGTGCGAAGCCTGTCCTAGCCACTGGCAGGACAGATAACCGCTCAATTCGAATGAATATTCATGCGTGTCCCGGCTGCTAGCGATGAACTTGCCGAACTATTGACTATGGAAAATGAAGCGCAGTCTGCTCGACGGGCATCGAAGGTCCACCTTGAAAAGGAACTGTCAGGAGAGTGAGGACACCATGGAATATCCTGAATATTCCAACCACTCGTTTTATCCAGCAAGCAATGAATTGAAATTTCATAACCGATCTACTGAAAGTTTAATTGGTACACGACCACCGAAAACGACTACCTTTCAATTACAAAAACAAGTGGTGCTACTAGTTTTTTTTTTTTTCGCACAGAATTGAATATTAAAGAGAGAAATATTTACACGAGATTTTTCTATGAAATGATTGTGGAACAATGTGTTAATCTCAGTAGGATTCGTCGGCTGACTAAAGTGTCTCATTCTACTGAGATTTAGTAGAACATGATGAGTGGAACATTGTACTGACTAGCAGTAGAATAAGGCACGACGAGATAACTCTCGAAAGTCTGGGAACGTGTTCTAATTCAGATAGAAACTGACGACTTCAGGGTAGAACTTTCCTTAATAAAAGCAACCGGTTTAACATGGCAGGGTAATCAAGCGGTCAAATTCCCGGCGCACTCCAGGATCACCATGGGGTCAAGATAATCCCGTCCCTCGTAAAGGAAGTGTAAATGAACGTTTACGAGGGTGAAACGAGACCAGTAAACCCACCGTCTACCATTTTCTCTCCCTTCGCTCCTCTTTTCATCGTCGTCCTTTTTTTCTCCCTCTCTCTCTCTCTCCGATGGAAGCTTCTAAAATGGAAAAATCCTCGGCTATTTTCCCATCGAGAGCCACCTTCCCTGATGAATAACAGCAGTTAAAACTGACGCCAATCAGTATCGGCAATATAACCGAGTAGTATCGACTAACTTATCGATTGATCGAAAGAGATAGAGAATCATTTCTACAGTGATATTCGGTGTGAGAAAAGACGAGCTCTCCACGAATATTCCATAGAAATGAGGGAACGCCTGTCGGCAGATGGAGTGGCGTGATGCTGTGCTCGGGATTACCACAATGGACCGCACGATCCTTGCACAACTATTCTATCTCCACGCGTGGCAGACTGGTATGTGCCTGGCTGTGTGCGCCCGGTGGCAGAGCCGCTGGAATTTTGATTAACAGAAATTACCGGCTGGTTATTAATGGAATCAGTGCATTAAAATGCAGCGGTTTGCATGAATGACTGAGGACAATTATTCGAAGTCAACGGTGGTAATCGTCAATATTTAGTCAATTATACTAGCGACGACAGGTTACGCGGAGATGGCAAGTAAATATTGCCGAGGCTTTGAGGAACGAATTCGATTAGTAATGTCGTTAGTGGCTTAGTTGTAAATCATTGCGGACGACGGCACTGACCACCGCGCTAATGAGGAAATCCGGCGCGTAGCGCTCCTGCTGCACTGCACTGACACAACAACCCACCCACATGGAAATTATGGGCATGGGCACAAAAAAATCCACTCTCTTTCTCTCTTTCTCTCTCCCTTTTAAGTTAATCCCATAGGGAGGATGCTATGCCGCACGAACCAAAGAGGGAAAACTTGCGCCCTCGGGTTGGTGCATTCATAAACAGGGCGGAACTCGTAGATCACTCGAGAGGAAAAAGCAAGGGGAGTTCTTAACTCTTTTGAAACAGAGGATTTTGCAACAACAGAAAATGCCCTGTTGCATAGGAATTACCTCTGTGCTTTTAGTCGTTTCAGGGTTTTAAACTTGGTATGAATAACGTTCCACCATGCGCGCGCGCGCGCGCGTGCATTTAAGTATTTAAAAAAGTGGGTCACTCTACGGAATAATATGCTTTAAAGAGTTAATGACTATTACGATTTTTATGCTCACCACGAGAACATACAATGTTTTAGTGTTCGAGAAAAGAAAAGACGTGTCCCGATATTATCTCGACGCACGCACAAGGGCACTTTTTACGACAGATTTATACCTACTTATGGGACTTATTGCCGGAGATAAATAAACGACAGTGTGTGACCAGCGTTCATGCTTCGCCAGGAATGCAAGAGCGACTGGTACGTCAAAGAAATACTGAGTTATCGCACCCAACATATTCCTTGATCCGGTAATCATGAAAGCATTCGCTCCTCACATACATTTTCCTCTCGCATCATCATACATCACTCTTTTTCCTCGTTATAATTTTCTCCCTGGTGAATCTTGGTTTTTTTCATATCTCTATTTTTAAACATCAAAATCAAGGAGATCCTGTCGCCAGTGGTAAAAAAAAGGGGGGGATAATAAACATCGGGCGCTTAATGACCGAGAAATAATGGCTACGATAAAAGTGCGAGCGTTCCAATTGAGAAATTGGTCTATGAATGTAGCATAATTACTGCGGTGGTTATGTGTGCAACACATTTCACGAACCACTGGCTATCCTGCCTGGTGGTCCCAGCTCCTCTTTCCCTCTCTTCGCGCCACCCGTTTCAGTATAGCGAGGATGCGGTAATTGGTAATTCGTATTACTCATTAATTACTTCGTTAACTGGCTTAATTACTACGAGGTTCAGTTTACGCAGGGAGCCCTGGAATTTGCTCGCACCTGTTCATTAAGCAAGAATCGTCGAACCACAATCAATTGGACATAAATTAATAATAATAATACTTACAAAAAAAATGAATAGAAAATTAAATTTATCCATTTTTAATTGAACTATTATTATAATCATTGTTGGTATTAAATCGATTGATGATTGTATTCTGTTTTTTTTTTTTTATTGATTCGTCAAGATCATCTTGTATGCAAGAAGTGATTTAAGGATGCACTGTGTGCTGGATGCGAGGATGAAAGGCGAGGACGGTAGCCGTCGGGACGCCGTGAATTAGGATGCCGAGTGTATTGAGGGAATCGATATCGACCAGACATATCGCTTCGGCCAATTGGAATTCCGACTGGACGATCCACGCACGGCCTTGTATACATATACCAGATCTACGTGGGCATACACCTTTGCTACGTGCACGAAAAACTGATGGATGGTTTCTTCACACTCCTCGCACTCACCAGTTAACGGCGAGATATATATATATATATACATATATATTCGAGTGCGTGTCGTCGTTTATCAAAGCGAGTGAAAACTCGCAAATGAATTGAATTTATTGGAGCAATCTATCAGTTTGGATAAAAGGAATATTGAAATTATATAAATCACTTCGTTTTTATCATCAACCAGCCACGTAATAATACTAGAAGAATTATTAAAACTTTAATAACAACAACAAACGTGTGGCGGAAAAGTAATTATAAAGTAATTATAAAGCAATTACAAATTAATAATTAAAACCTGTCAATTTGTTAAATACTCGGGTTTCCATCGAAATTTAGTTTCTCCAAAGTGGCTCGACATTAAGATTCTCTCGTGGCGTGTTGAATCACGCCAATTCCCAGGGAACAAATGACCCAAGAGGAAAAAGGGAGGAGGGGGGAGGGACAAGCGAAGAGAAGAGGAATTACAGGGTGCGATACAACTGCGATTTTCCGGGCGGAATTGCCGCCGATTATTTCGGGCCCCCGGGCGATTGATCGCTGGGCGCACTTTGAGCGAGCGATGCCCACTTCCTGAAAGCGGCGCCCTAATGCTCGCCGATTAATCACTCCTGTCCGAGCGAACCGACTAATTGCTCGCTCCATGTGTGTCCAGCAGTCGACATTCCATTCGCGCATACACACACACACACACACACACATGAGAAAAGCTAGTGGGGGGAAAAAAAGGGTTCAACTTTTTCCCGCCCTTTGAACCTTTACGCACTTTAGTCGCAACATTAACTAAACATCAAATCATTAACGTTTCAACCCCTAAAATCACAGGCCCCGCAATTCAATGCATCGAGAACTGACAAAGCTCGAATTCCATGGTATGCGGTTACACAGAAACACCGAAGCTGGTAAGCTCTTTCAACGTGAAACAAAAAAAAAAAAAAGAAGAAAATACCGCGCACACTCGCATCACTTTGTGCGGCCAACAAATTCGGCAGCGCTTAATTAACGTAATTAGAGTGGAGCCCCTCGACTTCTACCCTTTTCCACGCGCTTTCTCTCTCTCTCTCTCTCTCTGACAGAAATTCAGGGATTCGTTTCCTCTGCACGAGCGCGCAATATCCCGCTACACTCCAAAGCAAGAGAGAGAGAGAGAAAGATCGTTTTCGGTATCCAGGGAAGCTGCGGAATTCCCGGGGAAATTCGAGGATAATTTCGAGAGCGGCGAACGAGATCTGTCGCGGTTAGAGGATCGCGCAATATACACCAGCAACCCCCCCCTTTCCAGAAATGATGATGAACGCCACAGATTCCTCCAACGAGTGAGAGAGAATCATCAAAAGCGACTGGGCGATCGCCCGAGGATACAATAGATTCGGAATCACCCTGTGAATTCGAGTTCGACATAGTCCACGCAGTATAAAAGTAAAAACTAGAACGGGAAAAACTCACTGTTCGCGCTGGCTCGCTCGAATAAAAAGTCACCACTTACCTATAACAGAGAGAGAGAAAAAACATATTTCATTAGCATTGATATCCAGCAACAGAATAATGATATATTAAAACTAGATTAATTTCTATACACATACATATACATATATATAAAATAAAAACGATTCTCCCATTTCATCATACATTTACAACAATAAAATCCCATATCTTTCAATCCTAGAGCTTTCAAAAATGGGGGAGAAAGACGATTCCGGTTGCAAGCACTCGTAGCGCGAAGGGGTGCAAAGCTTAAAGAAAGGCCTTCTTTCCTCGGCGAAGCGAAGGTAAGCGGAAGTAGGTAAACGTATGTAGGTTTATTCGCTTTTCGCAAACGCCGCCACCCTTTTATCGAGGTCCAAGGTGGAGGCTTGATGGGAGAGTGTGGACGAGCTAACGCGTCCCCGTCACGAGGAGCTAAAGCTCGAGAGAAACGGTAGTAGGGTTGAAAGCCTCCTCGCTCAGGCACAGAGAGACACTGAGCGAAAGAGACGAAGAGGGGTGGGGGTGGAAAGTCGTGGAGAAGAGCCGGACAACGCCAGTGGAGTATCAAGTTTTAACGAGGTCCCAAGTACTCGGACCTACTCTCTCTGTCTCTCCCTCTTTCTCTTTCTATCTATCTCTATCTCTCTTCGTACTTGGCAAGTGTGCATACTCCAGAGAGACACAATGCGACATAGAAACCATCCTGAATTTACGCCCCCTAGCTTAGAGGATTGACAAATAATAACTCTAGAGTGAATTATTACATTTTAGTGGGATTTTGTTATCGGCTAATTTGTTTGATATATAATGATGTATATAATTGGATTGAAATGAATTTTGTATGTTTGTAGTTTAAGTGTGAATGTTGTAGAATTGTTGTATTTTGCAATGGAAGGATTTACCATTTTTTCGTATGTAAATTACTGTGCGCGGTGTTTCACTTCGGCCACAGCCGGGCAAACATTCCTCATTAACTCTGTTGCTTCTTTAAATTTGGAGCATCCGGTGAGAGAGGAGAATCAGCCCGCAGGATGGAGGCCGGTACGGCGCGTGTAATTGCCGGAGCTCGCTCGATGCCCGGGGAAACAGTAATTAGAGCATTTCGCGTGTAATGCTAATTCGCAATAAGCGCCGGCTCACTGCGGTTATTGTTAGAGGCGGAACGCGAGTGTTATTGGAGCCGAATGGTTCACGGAACACACGTGGAGAGATGCTGGCGCGCCAGTTGGAACAATGTGATACAATGATACTCGTACGAAATACATTCATACTTTTCAGATCCGTCAGAAGTACAGAGAGCCACTCTCTCCGCTTCGAGTTGCAAAATGGCTTTCACAAGTAGCCGTTAAATTCAGAGCAAGCTGCTTTTCTAGAAAACACGTCTACGAGAGAAGAATAGCAGAAGGAGTCCGCGAAATAGAATGTTAAAGCCGGAAAGTATCGATATTATCATCGAAGCCCGTGGAATCGAGTTACTCGGAGACACTCGAAGGAAGAGTGGACCACTTTTCCTCCTCGTACTTGGGCTGCTGCTGCTGCTACTGCTGCCGCTACTGCTGCTGCTCTACTTTCCGGGTTTGTCCCGCGCTCGAAACTCCAGGAAAGGAAAACCCAATGGAAAAAAAGCCGGCAGCAATTAGAGGGGGCGCGCACGTGCGCCGTTGTGAAAATACATTTCTTACCAGAGACTGTATTAATACTATGTCGGGTAGACTTTAATAAGCGACGGAGGGAAGTGGAAGTCAGGGAAAATGTGTACCGCTCTTTTATAGTGCTTTAATAATAAAAAAAAAAGAAGAAGACGAAGAAGAAGGAAAAAGTGCCTCCGACTAAAATTACGAGGCTGGTGTGTTTCATGCTAAACAGCTACGAGGAAAAGCTGGCAGGCGAAATGTGTGTGTGTGTATGTGTTGGTGCATTCTTTCCAGCAGCGACTCGCTCGAGTATTATTCAATGTCGGAATAGCCTGGCTCCCTCGGCTGCTTTAAATTTCAATCAAGCCGCTGTTCCACCATCGATTTCACTCCTCGACACTACGCAGGCCTTCGCAATGCCTCTCCAATTTAAATACTTCCAAGTTGAACCAAGTGACACATTTATGATCTTCCCCCCTCAACTTATATTATTTGTACAAGCATATCCTTCTCAGAGACTTTTCCTCGGCCAACCGAGGAATGCGATATTTCCAGAGAAACAAGTGGACGACATATTCTTTTCCAGGCCGATTTAAATTTCAAGCGAAACTGCGTTGGGGACAAGAAAAAAGGAAGAAGAAAGAAGAAAATACTGTGTCACAGGAGACAGTGAAAAAACAAAAAGAAGTGGGGGACTGTCTGGAGAGTAGACAAGTCGAGGAAATAACAGCTGGGTAAGTTGGTCAAGCAATTGGAGGATCATCCAACCGGATTATTACCGCAGCCCGGATGATATCCGCCCTCTCGTCGGCATTATTGATGCCGAGGGCGCATCCGCTCGCATTTATATCGCCCGGGCGCAACAAAAGTTCGACGCGAGCCATTCGAAACTTTTCCAGGCAAGCTCGAACAAGTATATATACATATATATATATACAGTAACACCAGAGGAAGAGAATTGAAGCGAGCGAGAGAGAAACGAGAGGTGGCAGAATACAGGAAGTCTGTGAAGCAAAAGCATTCTTCGGAAACACAGGAATCCCTGATACGCATTCGACTTCCTCAACCAACCCCCAAACCACCCTCAAACCACCCTCAAACCACCCCCGAAACGCCGAGTCTCGACTGACTCACGTACTTACAGATATACGGTTTCACAGATCCGAGAACTCGGTGGGCGCCGGAACTTCCCATCTCCGGCTGGACCAAACTTTACCGGGGGTGGCAGCGACGGCGGCGGCGGAAAGAGGGTGGTGCGCCGGAATTAGGTATTTATTTTAAAGTCCAAAAGTTCGCCCGTTTGTCCCTGACGGAGTAAGAGAGAGAGAAGTATTTCCAGAGATAGATCGGTTCGACTTTCGAAAGTATAGTCTGCTCTCATTACTCGAGTTAAGAATCAACTTGGAACCACCAGGGATGTGAGATCCGAACCTTTAATTGAATCATTGATGGACCACAAAGTTTACCAAGGAAAAATCTGAACTATTACAGTTAGAAAGCAAAGAGATTATTGAGTGAAAAGATTGATATTACTGTTAGTTATCGACTAATTTATTCGAAATATAATAATATCATTCAAGAGCATTTATAGAATTTTATATCCGACAATACACGACAGCCACAAAACATATAAAAACTCAACCCTTAATTGTATCATTGATGGACCACAAAGTTTACCAAGAAAAAATCTGAACTGTCACATTGAAGTTAAAAGCATAGAGATTATTGGAGGGGAGGGAAAAAATTGAAGGGGATACTTGGTAGTTGGAATAAAGTGATGATGATTCGAGGACTCTTACCGGGTGTGCAGGCTCCGCCCGGCTAATTAGCTCGATGACGGCAATCCGGCGATTCCGGAGCGAGCGTGATTCACACTGACAATGACGATGGCTCTCATTGATACGTGGCAATCGTCGAGGTTTCAGCTCTAACGGGAGCGGCAAATTGCGAACTAACGAGCGAGCAAGCTGACACTCGATTCGAGTTAATGTCCACTTGCTTGTGTGAACTTCAAGAAAATATATGAGAATATATATGTCTGTGTTTGTATGTATGTGTGTGTGTGCGAGGAGGGTCATCGAGCATTAGAAAAACACATTATCGCGGCATTAACTGGTATCGATTGTTACTGGGCAACGTGACGCCTGTCGATAGTGCTAGTGAACGAGCAAGAGAGAATGGTGTTTCCATCGGTTTCTTTCCTCTCTCACTCTCTTTCTAGTTGGCGTCAGTAAATCAAGGTGACTTTCCGCCCAACTTTTTTTCCGAGAGCGACGCGACATTGAAAAAGTGGACCGAGCGAAGTCCGAGAGAGCCATTGTGCCATTGAAAAGTACGATTTGCTAGCCTCGGCGACCTTAAAGCCTGATTCACACGTATATTCGAATTCGATAAGAGAACGATTTACTTCGAGTATATATAGGCAGGCAAAAATCTGTCGTTCGAATGATATAACGTACGTCAATTGTACAAGGTTTACTATGATTCGTGTTTAAGATTAACTGGATAAAAGGAATGGAAAATAAAGCAAAAGGATGAAGAAGGCTTGGAATCCGTGTGCGATAAGAATGCAGAACAGGCGTTGTTTGCGTCTGGGCAAGGAAGCATAATGAATGCGCATTGCGTTCTGGAAAGCAAAGGAAACCGAGCTTTCCAGCTTTCGAGAAGTCAGAACTCTGGCTGGTAGAGCGGCGTCGAAACTCTCCGAGTACGAAACTGCTCCATATTAATTAATAGAGTTTCCGGAGTAAGAGAGCGGGCCAGCTTCGATGCAAATGGGGCCAGGAGAAGCTCGTGGGATTGAAAATCCGTCCGATGCTTACAGGAAACAACGGCATCACACACACGGTAGAAAACTTCGCCCGATACACGATGAAGCCGGTAATGCGTGAGACGGCTTTTAAAGCCTTGCGATATCGACTTTCAGAGTCGACATTAATCTCGTGCCGCTAATTGCATTGGGAACTAAATTCAAAAGCGAGTGAAACAGATCGATTGAACGGAACAAACGAGAGAGAGAAAGAGAGAAAGAGAGAGAAAGGAAGCGAGTGAGCGAGCGAAACGAAGCAAGGGTTTCCTGGAAAGAGTGTGCTGTACGTGCTATTAAAAACGGGAGTTTGCTCCTATTTTTAAAAAGCTCATATTGCCGGAACAAATGTGCATGCCCGAGTACACTGTATTTCCTGAAATACAGCAGGACGTGAGAGAGACAGAGATTGCGCCAAAGAGAGAAAAATGAAAAGAGAGAGAGAGAGGGAGAAAGAACTGCTCGGATTGGCATTGTTATTACTCGAGTTTTCCAAGCGAAGGCATCTACGTTGGTCTCGCGCTCGCGTTACATTTCATTTTCGGGCGATAATTCCGCTCCACCGGTGGGATATCGTCGGGTACATGCAACTTGCGGCTTACGAGGAGCTCTTCTTCCGCCCGAGTTTCAAAACTTTCCGCTAACAACATCGTCGAGCAGCAGTCGAGTCGACGGGCTGCTTGCCAGTGAAACGGCCTGCTTCTGAGAGTGTGCGCTCGCCCCGCAAGAAAGGAATGCTTTATAGGGCGGACCTATCCACTTTGTACCAACCAACCCCACTCGACTTTTCCTTTCGACGTTATCTCCACTGCCTTCCTACGACTTCGAGCTAGTAGTCCTTCTTGCTCCTGTTTCGTCCAGAATTTATCATTAAACCTGCTTCCCATCGGCGCCACCCCTCCGCGCGAGCGCGTCAGAGTTCTTGCTCGAGAGCAATATTCGTCGAGATGAGTCTCTAATTTCCGAAACTAGATACTCAGACCTTCCCGCAGTAATTGGCTGACGAGGAATCTTGGCATCCCTGGCAAATATATGTCTTTTTGTTTGATAGTGAATCCATGAAACCTTAATTCTAATCAATGGAATAATATTGAATTATTTTCGATATTTGATATTTAATTAGTTCGAGGGATGATAAATTAATTATCTGATCAACGGGATAATATTGAATTATTTTAATATTTGATGTTTAACTAGTTCAATGAATAATACATTAATTACTAATATAACACTATGATTATTTCCGGGTCGGACGATAAAATCAAACGATTGCCATGCAAGCTTGCTTCCGGATAACAAAACAGACAGTGCGTGTTCTCGATAAGATCTACATAGAATCGAGCCAGGCTCCCTTTCGTATACACAGCTATAGGCGTCGGCTTTGACTTGCTGCGGCTTTGAGGGAAACTGGAGAACACCAGTCTTTCATGAGTTGCTGGAAGGGCGGATAGAACACGTTTCAATCTTGCCGAAACACAGCCGAAGAGATGGGGGAAGCTGAGCGCTTTCTCTATCATCGAATTCTTATGGAAATGGCTGCGTCGATTGATCGGAAGCCGCAGCCTCCGGCGAGCGGAAAGACGCTTGATTAAATGGGCCATCGTTTTGTATCGAATCTTAGGCGGATCCCAGCTTGGCTATTAAATAAATGCTAGCACGTAAGAAGAGCGCTACTTCACGAAATCTAGTGAAAATAGTGTTGTATAATAATACAACAAATAAGTATTGTTACAAGAAAGTTGAGACTTCGAACAATTGCATTTGAAAAATATCGAAAATTAATTGATTGCCTTTAGCTATTTTTTTTTTATTATATTCGTATAAACTATAATATTAACCTAATACAACCTAATTTAATTTTTAATAAATACTTGATACAAAAGGGCGAACCGTTTACTTCATAATGAATCGATCGTAGACAAAAGTAGCAGAAACACACTGACACGAGCTCTGACATTAAGAATGACATATCCCAGGACAGATTTATCGTCGCGGATCCGATGAATAGAGGGCGCATCGGATTTCGAGAAGTGTTTCATTAGGGGAGGCACACATCCAGCTACTCTGGCATGAAACACTCGACGCCAGAGCAACGGGCCGATTGTGGCTCGACGAGAAATAAAGAAGCGTACGAAAGTGTATAAGAGAGAGAGAGAGGGAGAGAAAAACAGAAATCGACGAAAGGTAGTACGAAAGAGATAGTTGCGGCTCTTCGGGGATGCTGGATAATAACAAGCGAAGCGCCGATTGAAAATCAAGCGGCAAGATGAAACTCGCTGGGAATAAGCTGGCAAATTGAAAGCCATCCGGACACGAGCCGCCCACCGAAACGACTATTGGACTGAGTGCGGCATCACCCAACCCCCACTTTTGTCTCACCCTTCGACTATCTCTCACTCTCTCTCTCTCACTCTCTCTCATTCTATTCCATTCCATCCCTTTCCATCGTTCGTCGACGGAGAAGCTGCATTATGCATAGATTCGATATCAAGATTCAGTGCTCGCGATTATCAGCCGCTCGCTCTCTCTCTCTCTCTCGTCGCACTCGATATTGAAGCCCATCCCCTTTGAGTCCCAGCATCCCACTTACTCCCCTATTTACGCCTGATCTTCCTTGAGAGTCCCCAAGGAACACCAGGAGAAACTGTCTTTCACGTTCGAACATACTATAGCTCGATTTTCAAAGAGTTCTTTCCTGGGAAATTATGCGTGAAACAATTTTTATCGGGTTATCCCAGAGCACCATAACGATTTGCCTTGGGTTCTTCGATGCCAAGTGAGCTAGGGCTCTTGGAGAAGTTGAGGATGGATGGTGATACGATCGAAGCACACTCCGTAAAACCTTGCTTCCATCAGAGACGTTATTACATCTGGACGATCAAGCAGCGAACAAAGTGATTTTTCCGCTGGATGAACATTGACGGCAACAGCCGTTTCTATGTGGGAAAGAAGGGTGGTTTTGCCCGATGGTGGTGGTATGCTTGCTCTTTTTTTGCCAGAGAAATCAGGCAAGCTTCCCTCAAAGAGGCTATCCAACCCTAATCTTTCCTTCAACTTCTTCCCCGCAAAGTTTCCACTCGCAGTGGTTGAGAAGGGATGAACGGAGTTTTCGGGAGAATCCTTCGATGAGACGTTCTCTCTGGCTCCTCCAAGATATGAAACTCTTAACCTACTCTTGCTTAACCAAACTTTCCTGTACGCCTTCTAGAATTCCTAATTTGTGAATTTTCGTAAATTCCTAATTGGCAGAAAATTCTGCCAAGTCAAGTAACTTATTTCGAAAATTCCAGAATGTTAAACTCGTAATTTCATAAATTCCTTATTGAAATATTAAGGAATTTAAAGAGATATCATATTCGAGGAATTCGTTGAAAATACTTTACTGTTTTATTGATGCTAGTGAAATACTCAGGAGCTTCGTTCGCTCAGACTCTCGCGTGCGGTCAAAGGGAAATTGTTTTCAAGATCTTTCCCAGTGTCGTTTAATACACCATGAAACGATAGAAGTTTGTCGTGGCCGGTGGAGGAGTTGGAGAAGAAAACAACAAGGTAGTACGATGCTAGGCAGCAGCAACAGACACGACGAGCAGCTACGAGGAGGGCTTATTTAAAAGGATGTCAAGGCACTTCTGAACGTGGAAAACGGCACTGGAGTGTCACTCTTTCAAGTAGGTCACGAGGCAGATGTGTCGAACGCGCAAATTTAGTTTTTCCTCCTTCTCCTCCAACCGAGCAACCTCATTCATTGCTAATTCACTCAGCCAATTTCCCCAAAAGATCGAACACGATTCACTGACAATCTTCAAGCGCACCCACCAAAAATCAAACACAAAACAAATCAAATATACCTACTAAAAATATTAAATAAATAAAATAAAAGAATAATACAACAATCAAAAAATAGGGGTTGAAATATTGCGTCAACTTTAATCCGGGGTTAAAAAACGCGCATTTAGTCGCTTCTTGGAGATTGTGCGTCGAAGATGGCAAGCTTTCTCTTTGAGGTCACCTTCTCAACGACGCAAGAGAGTAAAGTTCATAGAAGAAGAAGAAGTAGAAGGAGAAGGGCTATGTAAGAAGAAGTGGACGGAATTTTGCCGCTTTATCCCAAGGAATCCTTTAATCCATCGCGATTCAGAGCGTGCTCTTCACTATTCATGATCCCACGTTCTAATCACGCCTCTTCTCGAGCTCCTTGGAGGCAGGTGTAAGCGGCTTTAACTTATTTGCCGAGGACTTAAAGAACGCGGCGCATCTTAATGAGCGTCGACCACCCTGTGCTTTCTCTCTATCTCGCTGCCCTCGGAGAACCGGCGACACGCTTATCCCTCCGGGCCGAAACATCTTCCCTTAAACCCGATTCACAGTCCAGCGACGTTCACACCATCTTCCATCCCAAAGGGAAAAAAGGGACTGCGTTGAATTAAACGGGAATGTTCGCACTAGAAAGGACGCTTAACTTTTGCGTCGACTGATAAAGCGTATTTGAATGCGAATCGAGCTTCGAATCATCCCTTATTTACCCAACTGGTAAAGAAAAAAAAAAATAGGATCTTTAATGCCAGGATTGTTGGGGTTCCTGAAACTCAGGGAGGATCTTTTAAAGTCATGGTAAACTCCTTAAAGTCACAGGACCTCTTGGAGAGCTATCGAAACTCTGGCCACTCGATTCCTATCTCCTTTAACTCCCAATCACTATCCACCCTCTCGAATCTCAAATGTCTCGGTGGTCCAAGCCCGGATTTTTCTATGGCACAATCATTCTGGTTGAAGCCAGCGTGGAATACCGAGTCGAGCTGCGGCAGTTAACGATCTTTTGTTGCGAGGATCGCAGTATCAGCATGGTAAAGAGCACCCTGGTGGGCTAGGAAAAAATCGAGAGACTCGCGCTGGGATGTGGAAATCGGACTCGCTTATCTTTCGCGGTCAATCTCCTGCGAAAATATCGCCGCGACTCGAAATCACTCGATCTCATCGCATTCCCTTTTACTCTTTCTCAACCTAGGAATAAAACGTTCAGAAAATCCATGTACAGGATTCCTTTTGAATCAGCAGTAATAAATATCTTTACGTATAAAATAATGATAAATAATCTAGTAATTCAAATCATTGATATATTTAATAAAATGAAAACTGGAGTTAAGAATACTGATTTAAAAGTGAATAGACTTGCACATCTCGAGAAATCCTCGAGATACGAACGATACAATTATATGCAAATTCAAAGAGGCGAATCATGCGTATCTTGAACTGCCACTTGCCAGGGTATCCAGGGAGATATCTAATCTACCGGAGGGCAAAGAGTTAAGTTGAACTCTGGAATTGCCTTGGATTCTCGAGAGTGCGATCAACATCGCGCCAGAGTACATCTATTCGCCCGATCATTCCGTTTACTCCAAAGGTAAAAGGAAGTTTCCTGCTAGCGTCAAGAGTTCCTAGCAGCTATTTGCTATTTGAAAAATAGTCTTGTAATTTCCAATTTAATGTAAGTTCATTCGATGGGTGTTCACACTGGCACAACTGGTACGGTTTTATTGAAATTGAAATAAAAAGAAGTCGTTACAAGAGCGTGGTCGTTAGCCGGTTAAATAAGCAGCGTGGTAAACCACTGAAAGTCATGTAGCAGAGACTTCGCTCTTCTACCATCTACCTTGTCTCTTTGGGTGCGTGTATGTGCACCTGACAGCCTATTAGGCTGACCTGCTTCTTGCCGACGAAGGGGAGAAAGGGGGGACCACTGACTCTCTTGATAATAACATCGCCCGGAGGATCTCTCGTGCAAGATTTTGTAAATTCGATGCGAGAGCGAGCGAGAAAGTTGATGCCGATATAGGAAAGTAAGGAAAAGCCTGATATTTACTAGCCATATGGCGTGCTTGACAGGCTGCACGCAAGTAAAAGTAACGATCGTTATTATAAATTAGACACGATAATAAAAAATCGCACTGATGATAAAATAATTAAATATTATATAAAAATGTCTTCGTTATTAATTTTCACATAGAAATACAGATAGAATAATCATCGATATTAACCACGAAGTCTACGATCCATGAATTCATCGGTGATGATATTGTAGGTACGAAATTAATGCATCTGACCAAGTAATCCAAAGGGAACTATGAGGAATGTCTGAACTTGGAACTAAAGACAAATCCCAAGGAGGCTGCATCTGCATCAATATTGAAGATGGCCCAGTGGTTCAATAACACCTAGCTGATGACCAGGAAGATCTCGAACTTCAGGAATTCATTAAGAACATCTACGATGGTGACTAAGATTCTCTAGAATTCATCAGTCAAATACGACGGGACTAAGAATTCTCTCTCTCCACCAACTAACCCCAGAGAGCAATTACGAGTGCTAGGTGAGCGCAAGGATAATAGTGTGTGTGCGTGTGTATGTGTAACGGGTCGTTCGCTAACGGCTGGAACAAGCTCGTTAATTGCATCGGCGACGTTAATATAACGGAACTGTGTCACGTCTGATCCACTCGCAGCAACCGAGAGAGAGAGAGAGAGACAACGGCCATCGAATGGACCGAGAACATTTCCATGCTAGCGCGTGTCCACTGTAATCACACATTGTCAGATAGAGAGAAAAAAGGAATCAAAAGGTCCTCAAGCATGACAGACTCGATGCTAATTACATCAGTTAATAAGCTACCGCATCCTTGAAAAGGGGATGAAATTGGAAGTCGTGCGATACGAAGCTTTCAATCGACGTGCCGCAATAGTGAGAAAAGTGCAGACAGCCTGTCTAATGATACTGAAAACAAAGGGCGTGACAGCCATGTGTATTTCATGACACGGTATATATTTAATCAGATATAGATATCCAATGGTAACGTATTGTAAATGTATCTAGCCGTAGGCGATGTCCTGGATGGTTCACAGGACTTCCTGGGAGGTTGTCGCACTAAATTACAAAGCGAAACTGTATGAAACGTCTCATCTCTCTCTCTCTCATCTCCGTTTCAGGCTCTTCACCGCGCCGGATCCTCTTCGTACTCATTACGGGATATCAACAGTATTGATACAAGCCTGAGAGCGGCAGTGTATATACGCGAAATACAGCTAGGGTAACGAGATCCCCGGCCAACAAAGGGAATAAAGCCTTGAAATTGGAGCAGCGTCGATAAGGGCCGGAGGGAGGAAGTGGCGGCCGATAGGTGGAAACGGTGAAGGGAGGGGGGAGAAAGGCCACCACTGTCAAAGGGAAGCGAATTAGCCTGAGAATTGGTGATGATAAACGCTCGAGGTTGCGAACACTGACAATTAAAGCCAATGCGCGAGTATTCTAATCCTTATAATCTCCTCGGCGATCTTAATGAAACATGAAATCTATGAGCTAAAAGAGGAATAAATAAATGTAATAATTAAAATAAAGTAGAACGTTATTAAATTATCGTTCATTTAAATAATAATCAAAGCAGAGGGGAGAATTTCATTGCTGTAAAATATTATTGTTAGTGACAGAAGTTTATGAGAGGGATGCTCGCGTGGACTGGCAATGGTGGGTCGCGCAATTTAATTACTGGGAGGGTTTGGAAGGGCTGCAGTTTCTTGGCGCGGCTGCCTCACTCACGTAAAGCTCACGCTGCCATAATGCAATAGAGCGAGCGAGCGAGCGAGCGAGAGGGGAGTGGATGGGTGGTAGAGCTGAGGGGTGGCATTGTCTTCGTTGAGGGGTAGGCATGCATTTATGTATGCAATATTCGGTCCTCGAGGCTCCCAGTAGAGCCGCAGGCACGACCGCAGCATCGCCGCTCGCTAATGCGGCCCCTTGTAATTTATAATACAACCCGGCCATGCTCCACCCTCGTCTCGCCATCACATACATCGTTCCACCATCGCCCGGCATTGATTAGAGAAATCCACTTCCGGCAACGCCTGAAATCCGCGCGCGCGCGCGATTATGGAACAAACTCCTACATCGGCGCAGGATCAACCAAGGGAATCCCTTCGAATCATGATTAAGAATGTTGGAGGGATGGAAGAAATCACCTGGAAACGATTACGTCCACGAGAAAGAGAGAGAGAGAAGGGGAGAGAAAAAGAAGAAGAACGCTTTTGATCTCGAGCGCCTATCTACTAATGGATTACGAAGCACGCCAATCGGAAAGACATCGCTACTTCCTCTTTCTTTCTATCTCAGAACGATTTAAAGGATCAAGCCTCGATAAAGTAACATTGATTTCCCCCCAGAGTCTAGCTTGTGTCTTTGAGTGATGGTTTAATATTTCAAATGGATCGTCGTCGGAGATATTATTGTGTATAATATAATCTAATATAAATTATATTTATACAAGATTTTTTAAACAATTTTCTATTAACTTAGTAAAAGAAGCAAGTGTTAATGTTATGTCGAAGGAATGATTCAACTTAGGAACTTTTGAAGTTTCTGTAGATATAAAAGCTCGGATTTTACTCGGTCTGGCACTACCGGGGAGGCTTGTCGGTGGCTTTCGAGGTAGAGCGAACCTCGTCCCGACAGTCTTTCAGCGTGCGATCAGCCGAACAGCGAGGGCAAACGTCAGCGTGGAAGCTCGGTGGTCCAGGTCGTGGCAAAGCGGCAAGGCCAGCCAGAACGAAGCTTTCAAGCTCTCGAGTGGACGTGATATGGCGCGTACCGAAGCAGTGGCAAGCGTTGGCTTTCTACCGATAGCCGTCTATAACACCGCAAAAGGACTCGCCCATCACTTGTGCGCGTGACAAAGTGAATTTAGAGTGGCTTCATTAGCGACCGATTCCATGGAATTCATCTAGGGAATTCTAGTTGACTTTCCAAGCACCCGGAAAGGATATTCGAAAGCGCGTAGTAACAATTTACCTTGTTCAATGAAATTGTTACTCTTAATTAATAAATACTAATATATCTTATGTGTTCTTAATATACGACTCATTAAATGGAGAATTCGCACTTGAACGAGTTAAAAATAGAATGAGATATCGGCCCGATAAATAATTCTTCCAGGCGGAAGAGGAAATGGCGAGGAAGGAATTACCAAGCGAGTCCTTGGCTGCCACTTTCACAGCCGCGATATTGGAAACCAGACTTCACTAATACAAACATCGACGGTGGAAAAAAAATGCTAATGAAATGTCGAACCAGCATTGCAACATAATGTGCAACCAGCTGATATACACACACATATATACAAAGAAACACGCGCATACTTTGCAGCAAGGGGGAGCGGCGGCGACGGCGGCGGCGGCGGCGGCGCGTCGCAGCAGCAGCAGCAATTGAAGGGAAAATCCTTGGAATCATTTTGCATAATGCAAGCATTTTTCACGGCCGGCTAACTTCGGGCGCGCCGGGGATCTTGAATCGCTGTGCTTCATTATGTTTCCGAGCACAAAGCCAAACCGACGGCGCTTTATCCCGAAACAATGCTCGGCTCTCCGAGCGGTTCGTTCCTTCGGCCGAAAATGGAGCGGCCCGAACGCTGGAGGAAAAAAGTCGGCCGAGCAAAGCAAACACCGCGCGGCGGCGGTGGCCGCCGGAAGAGAAAGAAGACAGGGGAAAGAAGAAGAAGAAGGATGGAAAGGAAATATCTGGGTCTCGAACAACGCACCCGCACGCGAAAACAGAGAAACAGTTTTTTGTTGCACCCGCCGCCATCGCAAAACAAGCGCGATATGGAGTTCGGCGCAACTGTACACCGCACAATTGCTATGTCCACACACACAGACAGACAGACACGGATATATCCGTATTATGCTTCGAGCGGAACTTCCGTAATACCAAATACAAACAGGCTGATTTGCAATCAATGAATAACAAGTGAAAACAGGTTGAATATACAACTGGGAATATAGTTAATTCAATATTACAAACATGTGGTAGAATTGTTCGATTTGAACAAGGGTTGTTTATCAACCAGTAGTTCGTTAAAGAAAAGATGATACACGAAAGGAATCTCTATGCTTTTATTCTCGGTTTTTTTTTGGCCCTCCTATTTTTCATTACTCACGCCCTTTGTGACCCGGTATATACTCCAGTTGAGCATCAGTAGGGAGCAGCCTGCAGTGTTATTCCCTCGGGATTATTATCTGCGGGCGAGAGAACCGCCAGAAATAGAAAGACGAATCACGCGTTCTCCATTCTTTGCTGGGGCGTGTTTGCCGCTGTTTTCCCGGTCAGAATTCCCGGCGACAGAAGCAAGGGAAGCACTCTTTTTGTAGTAGGACTTTTGTCGAGAAGAGTCCAATATCGGATTGCGATCAGACTCAGCCGGCAAATACTGACGGAAACTTTCCCTCCTACATCAAATCTTGCTCTCGAACGTGCATCGATACGACAGTAAAAGTCGCAGGAGTTTCCGGTAGAGCGGATGTTAAAACCTTGTTCATAATGTGTTAGGCTTCATTCGACATAAGCTTTTTGTTTCTATCTCGCATTGCTGTATTTGTAACGTCACCTTCGGTGTGAATATTGCAACGATTTTTCATTGCTTAAGAGAAGTTGCTTAACTTCCACTTTCCATTATTTATCCAACCGAGATACAACAAGTTTCGTATTCGCTTCAATTGATCTCCAATGATCGATCGGGTGCTCCGTTTATCCTAATAATGTACACGTGAGTCAATTAAGGGATCTCGGATTGCTAGCGAAAGAAAAGCGCACTGACACAGTGAAACGAGTCAATCGGACCAGTTATACGTCCGCTTCGCTAGCGAGCACATCGAGATGTAGATCAAGCGAGACGAGAAATCAGGGACGACTTTTTTCCAAGCGTAGCCTGTTCCAGCAAGAAACATAGATATCGGGAGTTCTTAATTATTTCGCCGTCCCTGTCACGTCGATCGCGCAATAATTCGACCAATGAACATTGGATCAATCATAATGAAATCGTTGTTGAAAGGTTTGAAAGATTCGATCAGTGAAAACGAGAATACGATATTCTATAATTGGCACAAAAGGAGTTAACATATAATTGGGTGTCACTGAACCAATTGGGATGCGGTGGCAAAGAAACACCATAGAACTGACAATAAAGTTATGAAACGAGTTAGAATGGAAGATCCAAGAGAAAGGCTAGCATTAAACGAAACCGGGCTTCCATAAAGAACTTAATCTACTATGACCGTCCAGTCGTACGGCTGTGATTGAAAAATTTCATCCGACTCTGGCATATTCTCCTTGGGTTCCAATAACTAGGAGCGGTATTCAACGTATTTCCAACCAGGCGAACGTGAAGAAGAGAGAAGCAGAGAGTAGGAGGAGGAAGCGGCAGGTATCCGACGAGCCTTTGAAATTCATTAGCGGCCTGGTAAAAGGGCTGGTGATTAAATCCCATATCCCGCCCATTAGCCTTTCATAGTCATTCCGGTTATTAAATTCATTATGCCCGCCGCGAAATCAGTAATACAATCCTTTGATGCATTATTACAGTTACGAGAATAAATAGAACCCGCATGACTTGTTTCCCTTCACGATTTCATGCATCTGCACCAACCAACCAACCTTATTCTATTGTCGGATGTTTACCATCAACTACATGAAATTCTAAACTAAATTTAGGTCATGAGTTCATTGGAATTTTTGTCAGTAGCGTAAAAGAATTATAGACTCGGCTCAATCTAGCTTCGAAGGCATCAACGATTATCAGGTGCCAATAAATATTAAGAGCGATAAAGCGAGCAGTCAGTTAATTACCGGTCGGTCGGAGAGCCGCGTCGTACGCACCGGCGATTACCTGTTTGATGCGGGGCTACCCAATTACACTCGATACCATTTGCGCTCTTATCGTAGCCCGTTGCTGGTGCACACGCCTATGAACCAACACTATCTGGCCGCTCGAGTCTTCGTTACGCTGGAGAAGCCCCCGGGCAACATGGGATATCGTTACGTTCCAACTGAATTACGTGCACGAATTAACCCGGTTCGCTCGATCGTCAGCAGTCATTCTGCCCGAAACTAGATCACTAACTATCATCCCTCTCTTTCTTCTATCCATACAATCTTCCCCTGTCTCGAAATTCTATACTATCGCAGTAGTAAAAACCTTTAGCTAAGCTAAATTATAACTTAAACTCTTGGTTGACGCCCAGTAATACTATTACACTACGAAGTAGTAAGAACCTCCTGTTTTCTAGTCCTCGGTACATTTAATCAGAAACCCTTTCGAACTGACAGGAAGTTCGTGGTGGAAAGTTAGTCGCAGTTACGCAAAGGGAAAACCATGGGATGCGGGTGAGCAACAGTACTCGGTTTACTCATTGCTGGGCGAAGCAATGGCAGACGAAGTGCGATGCAAGGCATTCGAAGCGTATTGTGTCAGTGGTAGTTGGTTGGTTGCTGCTGCTGCAGGCCGAATTCTCTGATTACTATGCGGCCAGCGTCGAAACGGATTTACGGGAAACCTGGCACTAAGCCGTGCGGCGGCATTCGCTCGAGTTTATCTTGGAGTTAGCGGCAGACGGCATCCATTCCAAAGAGATATTCGGCAACCCAGGATGTTTAACGAGCGAAGCTTGGAGAGAAGAATTATTGGAAAAGAGAGAAATGATTGGACATACCGATAGTTGAGCGTGCTTGGGATTGGACGACGGGGTTGTTATTGGCCTCGGCGTTGTTGGACTGTGAACGATCGGAAGTGGTAGTTGTCGCTGTTGCTATGGTGCTGCTAGGCGCCGAGGTTGAACTGGACGTCGATGTTGAGGACGGGTTTGTCGTGTTCAGAGGCTTCGAGGACCAAGAACTGCAGGTGTCGCAGCCCTCCGCCGAACGAGTCGACAATCGGCAGCAGGACCAACGCTTTCCGCTCCACAGACCTGCGTGATAACGACCACTCAGCCCGGGATTTTCACTGCACACTGTAGAACAATCCAAATAATATTGATTAAGAATAAGTTTCATAATTAAACTAGATCTTATTTTAGTTGAATTATTAACAGACAAATATTTAATAGAGAAATACAACTTCTGTAGAATTCGAGATTTTCTCTTGCGAACCATAGCAATGTCTATAAATATCGATATATTTCTATTGAATGATAAGAATCGACAGTGGCACGGTTTACTTTCAGTAGAAAATAATCGTCGGGCAATATGTTAACCGGCACAGCGCGAAAGTAACTCGGCGAGCGGACAGAGAGTGAGAAATACAGCAAGCCCCTGTACTTAACGTAATGCCGTTTCCCTGGCAGCCCCGGCGTAACGTGATTTCTCGGTGAAACATTTTTCAGAGTGCTTTCTTGCCAAGAGAACTGGAGAGAGAGAATGTGTATCCAAGAGAAAGGGTGAGAAAGGGAGGCTCGACGAAATGCATCCAATAACTTTATCCCACGCGTTGGGATCGCGACTATGTGTTTGATGAATAAGCTGCATCCCCGGAATGAATGCTGCTCTCGGCCATATACACCGCAAAAAGCTTTTTCTCGAATTCTAGCAGGATAAAAATGCCGAATACACGCTTCCCTGCCGACATTGACGTCTGCGCGCCGGCTCGTTCTACCGAAATCAGAGAAAAATACTTGGAATCGCCAGTTATTGCCAGGCCAATGGAGAATTTTTCATCCTCATTGTTATCCCCTTTACTATTACAGCTTACATTAATAAGCATACTCAGATAGAAACACATTAGTTGTATAAAAGTCGGAATTGTATCGAAAACATTCGAAAAGGCCCTTCTGATTAACCCAAACCATCTTATTTTTTACCGTTTCTTCCATGTTTTTTAATCTTCCTGACTATTTCAGGGGCTGAAATTTGGTGGGGAATGTTTTTTTGCATCAAGGATGAAGTGATATAAATTCCAGAGCCCTAGCTCAAAATTCATTTTTTCGCCAATTTTTTAAGGCATACCCCTTCAAAAATTTTCGATTTTTCGAAGGTTCTTGGACTTTGGCGAACGCTTGATAAATCGATTGTTTGAGTATCAAAACGGATAGAAAACCTGAAACCAGTGGCCAAAGTGCCGGAATTGTACAGAAAACACATGAAAAACCGATCCTGAATAATTAAGTTCCGTGGTTTTTCTCATGTTTTCAAGTCTTCCCCACATTTTCCAGGGCTGAAATTTGATGGAGAATGTTTTCTTGCATCAAGGAAGAAGTGATATAAATTCCAGAGCGCTAGCTCAAAATTCATTTTTTCGCCAATTTTTTAAGGTATACCCCTTCAAAAATTTTCGATTTTTCGAAGGTTCTCGGACTTTGGCGAACGCTTGATAAATCGATTGTTTGAGTATCAAAACGGATAGAAAACATAGAACCAGTAGCAGAAATGCCGGAATTGTACCGAAAACATTCGAAAAGGTTCTTCTGAACGATTTAGCCTGCCTGATTTGGACGGTTTCTCACAGTGATTTCATTAGGCTTTGTCTATTCACAATGGGCTAATTTTCGGCCATTCGGTGGGTAAATCCAATTCGAATCGTATGGCACGCGTACGTGCGCGGAAATTCCAAAGAACTCGAGGCAACGGCCGCCGCCACCGCCTCCACCACCGCCGCCGGCAAATGGCCGGTTGCGGCAGCAAGTTTCAGAGAAAATAGCAGGTCAAGTGTAACCATGGTCTCTAACAAGCCAGGGCGAATATTAATTAAGCCGAGCAGCTCGTTAAAATGGCTTAAGAGTCAAGTCATAATAAACAGAAATCCCTGGCTACTGGCATTTCGGAAGCTAGCGGGCCATTTTCAGTGGCGCAGGTATCAAGGATTTCCTGACCAACGTAAACCCTACAATTTCACATAAATTACAAGCTTCGTATACCATTGACTTATACCCTTATTCATCCCTCGAGTTTCCCTTCCCATCGAGCGCAAAGACCGTCTTCTGTCAAGGAGGATACTAACTGACCGATGTTTTAGGAACCAGAGACTCTTTGCTAGCGCCGAGCTAGAAGAGCATAAGGCACATTGAAGCTCAAGGGATGAGAGAAGCGGACTCATCTTTTTCAGGCGAACTAAGCGAATACAAACAGCAAAGTATCGTGGCAAAGAAAGAGAGAGAGAGAGAGAGAGAGAGAATGAGAGCCGACCACGATTAGCGACAGTTCCTTACCTAGTACGTGATGGGGTGCTGCTGAAGCAGCAGCAGCAGCAGCAACCCTCTTCCTCCTAGAGAGGAACGAGAGCATTTTAAATGCACACTGGAAAACGAGAAGTGCCCTCGCCCTGCTGCGATACACACTCACACAACCATCTACCCCTGAAAGACCATTCAGCCGGTTCCCGCATACGGCAATGATCATCTCTCCCAACCAGAATGGCCTAGCCACCGTTTCAGATTTATGCGAGAGAGAGAGAGAGAGAGAGAGAGAGAGAGAGCCGACTCCACACAGAACCAGACACACCATCGCCCTGTAATGGCACGCGTCACCAAAGGCTCGCACTTGGATGAGGAAAATGGGAGCGAGCGACCGTTTTCATTTAAAAATTGAAGAGTCACTCCGGAGATAAGCCTGGAGTATAACGTTTGGAGGGATATCCTGGATATCCAGTGAATGTTCATCGTGGATAGTGTCATTGATATTTCGTAGAGTTCTATATTCGGTTTTATCAAGGGAGATGTGAATGTTGGAGGAGATTTATGATTATAAATGTTATTGGTACTCTTTTTAGGTGGAATTTGAAGTGATTGTGTATTTGAATTGAGATGATTATTGTATTTCTGATATATTTGGGTTTGGAAGAGATGAAATTGGAGAGGAGAATCGATATTATATAACCGCAGGGCGACTCTTCCGAGTGAAACACAATATCAATGAGAGAACATTATGCACAATGGGCCAGAAGAGATAGTGTCCGGGCAGTTTTTCCGGGAACCCGGTAAGCTACAACTGCACCTGTTCCGCTTATTCGCCGGGAGCCGTTCTCATTATTCCCGGGTGGGCCGAGCTACTTTCGGCTGAATGCGCCGTTAAGTGAATAAACCGGCTTAAGTGTGGTGCGCGCGTCGCCTAATTGCAGCATCAAGTAAAAGTAGTCTAATTATTATAGCATCGAGCCAAATGAATGAAATGAATCGTCTTGCGAGGGCAAGAAAAGAAAGAAAAAAAAAAGATGAAAAAACCAAACTACTCTCTTTCTCGAGAAGGAAACCTGGTTGAACCATTGTCCTTCTCACCAACACAACTGTACCTTTCTCTGAATCCGTTCGGATAGAACTTGCTGGGCGCCACGGCTTGACCACGAAAATAGATGGGAAAATGCGACTCAGTTCTAAGAAAACGCGTCCTCTCAACGAAAAATCCTAGCATTACGAACGCGAACTTCGCCAGCTTTTGCACCGACTAACTCCAGTTACCGCGATGATAGCACGAGTTTCATGGAAGCCATTATTATAATGATGCGACGAGAAAATCTCGTCGGTCTGACGGTGGTCGCCGACAAAGACAAGTGAAGCATACTAGAAAATTCCTTGGGAACTCGTTAAAAGTCCTAAACCGTCATCGCCGCCGCCGCCGCCGCCTCCATTTCTATCCTTCTCTGGCATCTCAGTGTCGAGAATCAATCGGTCGGAGATTCTGGCGGGAAGGCTTCGTCAGCGATATTTCCGATTTTCACCACTGCCAATGGCAATCCTTTGAACATCAGAATAAGAGAAAGAGAAAGAAAGAACGAACGAATGAGGGTTGGAATGAGTTGCATCGACCAACGACGCAACCCCACGAAACCAATATTTTCCTGGATGGCGGTGCATTGGCTCTTTAGCAAGGTATCAATAGCAGTGCTTTAAAAAGACTAGAACGAATAAGGTGGAAAGACAGACAGAGAGTGACACCCGATCGTTCGAATTATTGAATGTCTCTCGAGACCCTTCGATCGTTTCCAAATCCAATGAGGTTTCGACCGCAAAATCAATTACACCATTTCCTTTATATATGCATACTGCCAGAATGGAATCGAAAGAACATTGCCACCGTGATTTCCAGGGGCTTCGGAAACTGTTTACTGTCACGCACGCAATTTCCAAGCCCGACATTTTCCAGGACGGATGCACAGCGGCTCTTTAGCGGGGAATCAAGCGCGCAACTTTAAAGGGCGAAATAGAGAGAGAGAAATGTGTGCCGTAGAGAGAGAGAGAGGAAGAGATAGAATACACGAATGCTAGGGGAATTGCGAAATTGTTTACTGACAAACGCTCGCAAGGGACCAGTGGTTTCCGATCTCCCGCGGGCAGACGCGATTGGGAAATCGGTCCGGGGCTTTGGCCATGCGAGCGATAAGAGAGGGGCGGAGGAGGAGGATGGGGGCGGAGGGTAACGCACGAGAGGGATGGGAAGTGGTAACACCAGCAGAACAGGAACAGGAGGACGCGCTTCCCCGAGATTGGACCACTGCCAAATTCCTCGGATCTGATCTCAAAGGCCGATCTCCCTGGGCTGCGGCGCGAGATAATTGTGACATTCGATTCGAAAACCATCCCCCTCTCGAACCCCATCATCCCCCCTGGCGTTTCAGGGGATGATCGAGTGCTCGGAGAGTGGTGCATGCTATGTCGCGAGAAAAAAAGCTGGCTGCCAAAGCGCTTCGCCACCTCGCTTCACCCCCTGTCTGTCTGTCTGTCTGTCTGTCTGTGTCAGAGTGTACACACGAATCGGGCGAGATTCGACCTTCCAAATGACCGGAATATCCAACGGCCTCGACAAAATTACCACCAGTCGGCCACCGCTTGCTCTCCGCCAGACAGGAAAATCTGACCGCTTACTATCCTCGCGCATCATACACACGTTTGAGCATTTGGAAGAGAGAAAAAAATTCTTCCGGAAACGAGGGAACAAGGGTCATATATGCCCTAGTTATCATTCCTACGTTAAAGGTTGACATACTACTCCTATCTGGGAGAACGACCTGCTGAAATAGCGGATTTAAAGCCGATTTAATACTCGTCGTGTGTCATGTGTGTGTGGATGTTGTATCAGCCAGATGAGAGAATTTGAACTGCGAGAGCGAATAAAGTATGCTTTGGTAAAGTCAGAGCAAGTTATGTTGCGACTTTGACATAGTGAAGCTCATATATCATTACATAGATTATTATAAATAATAATCCATTGAAAGTGATATAAAAAATATATTGATGGGAGGGAAAAATTCGAAAAAATTATAAGGAGTTAGATTTACCGTTTAGAGAAAACATTATCAGGCCTGGGAAAGTTAAAAGGCTCTCTCAATTGGCTGATGCGAGGGTCGAAATTTCAGTGTGGTATTCTGGCCTTAATGGATATCGCCGTAAAATGGCGTCCCGCTGGCACGAGAATCGTTAGAGTGTCATTACAAATAAATGTATCGCTCGGCATTATTACTCTCGACATCAGAGTGAGAGAGAGAGAGAGAGAGAAAAGTACCCATTGGGTCCAGCGAGTGGAGACTGAGAGGGATGGAAAATAGACGAGAGAAACAAGCGGATAGCTCGTGTAATTTGGATAACGAATTCAAATTCATCCCCAATGCCAGCAAGCCTCTCCCCTCGAATATATTCACTTTCCCGAGTCAGCGAAGTTAATGGCAAACGAACGAAATGCCGGATTTTCAACTCCCCAGCCTTTACTATCCTCGGCTCGCCGATCACTGTGTGTCAGGGATCATTGTTGGTACAATAATAGCGGCGGCTAGAAATAATTGAGCCAGCCAGCGCACATGAAGTGGATGATGGGAGAGAGAGGGGCGGCAGCAGCGGCGGCGGACAAAAAAATGTGACGGTGGAGGAGCGGCGAATGAAAAAAAAAAAAATGTCCATTGTGCGGTTGCTGCGATCGACGTAATGACTCTTTCAGGAAGGCAGCCGTTCCTCTGATCGGCCTGTGTTCGATCCAAGCTACATACATCGATTTCCTACGACCAATAACGTTAGAGTCATTCGGGGGAGTATTGTGCCGAATGAAATTAGATGTTCAACTATTCAAGGGAATCGTAGCGTTCTCGTATTACTAGTTAATATGCTTCTATTAATACTGAGCGTGTGTCCCTCCGATCTGGGCAACAATTCTGACTTGTATCGAAGAGCTTCGAATGAGATAGCTCTAACAATGAAAAAAGAGAAGAAAAAAAAAAGGGGGGGGGGGGTTTGGAGTGGCCGGGAATGCTCGGTGGCCGAGATAACGTGGCGTCGGCATAACTCAATGACATAACGAGAGTTAACTGAGAATCTGAATGGCAAGGAGAGTGAGTGTGCCTTCGGGGAACGAGATATATCGGGCAACTTTCGTAAGCGCGCAAGGCATTCATTAACCGTCGGCCTAATTGAATCCTGATCCAAAGACGGTAAAACGCAACCTCGACAGCGGAACTTGATGAATAGAAACGTCGTCGTGCATCTAGCGCCTGCTGGGTAATCGTTAGCTGTCCTTTCTCTCTCACTCTCTCTCTTAAGAGCGATATTCCTCATGGTACACAATTATACGGCTTGAACTTAATTCCAGCAGGTTCCTCTTCTACTTAATCTCTCATCTGCAATGCTGCCTGCTATTATTACGGGGTTAAGTAGCTGCGCTTCTCTACCAGCCACGCGATAGTCGAAGTCTAGACCGAAGAATAGAGGCTTATTAAAATATTTCTCGACCCCCTCCAGCCTGTTGTTCCATACTCATGAATTAAGCATAACACGTGCCTCTCGTGATTTCGTAATTGCAAACTCTCATCATAGTGGCAAGAGAGAGAGAGAGAGAGAGTACCAGCAGGGTTGAAGGAAAATGTTCTTTCCAGGGCGGTGCAACGCTCTATTCTAGTAAAACTATTTTCCCATTGTTATTCGAACCCCTGGCGTACCGACGGCGACGCCGTTACCTACCAGCAACGGCACCCGCTTACCATTCATAACTTTTTCTTTATTTCGACGCTCGACCTGTAATTCGGCCGCTTCCACAAATTTATTCTGACCGTCGACGAAGCTTTGCAACGAACAAACCCGAACTAATGTACATGTGTTCGTGTGTGTGTATATACACGAGGGTACAGAAAGTGTGTCTGTCTCTTTCCTATTCGGCATGGCCCAGTCACACTGAAACTGATGCGATATACGGGTCACTTGAAGGTGCCGTATTAAATATTAACGAAAAACCGAGAGAAACGAGCGCGTATCCCCGAAAGAGGAAATGGGTCAAACGCGAGGATTGCGAGTGAAAATAATTCGTCAACTTTTGCCGCGCTTGATTCCGACGTCAAGCGGTGGTGCTGCTGGAATGTACAGGGTGATGCGAATATCCACGCTATACCAACTATGTCGATATTACGAGCGTCTAAAAAATTCACTACCAGCACGTCCTACACTTTTCACTAATTGGAGAACGCTGACATCTCAGGCGTTCCAAAAAAAAAAGAAACACCAAAAAAAAAGCACACACAAAATTATTCATGTGAAGAGTGTTATGAACATGGATGTGTCATGTGTGTGCACGCATCAACTTGTACATGTGTACGAGGACAGCAGTCATAACTCGGAAGAATACGGGTGAAGGGCCACTCGCCGGGGACTGACACTGACAGGAAACAGAGGTGACTACTGCGAGTGACCTTGCAACCAGCACGAAATTACCGGCGAAAAAGTGAGCCTGACAAACGTGAGAGTGAATACATACGTGGACACGCTCGACGTACATTCTTCATGGGAACGATTGCTCGCGGAGAAATACGGTGGCGGGGTCGTTAATCAAATCGGAAATCGGAATTGAAAGAGAGAACAACGACCACGTGAGTCTCGCTCTCTCTGTCTTGGTGTAGAAAATAACTTATGAACTGACAGAGAACAGCCGATAGCCCAAGGCAGCTTCGAATTCAATTTCCATAATGAAGTATCGTTCACAGAAAAATCCTTTTTGCGCAGGCGAAACACAGAGCCGCCACAACGCTGAGGAAGGAAGGCAACGTCTGGAATGAATTTATACGCCCGTTCTAATTACCTTCACGTGGCAGGGGTGCCAGCAGTCCCTGATGACGAAGAGCAGAAGCTTGTTATAGCAACCAATGGCAATAGAGACTGCGAAACAAGGCGAAGATTAATTTCGACGACACGAAGCGCGTGACACGCTACGCGGATAACCCGGGGTGGAATTAACTCGCTACGAGAATGCCAGTTGTTACTGATCCTGGGGTCACAATTAACACGGATGAACATGTATCTGTCGTAGCTTCCAACTGTCTAACACTTGACTTTCAGCGCTTCTCGGCCTCGATTCGTAATAGGGTATACGAAAAATTCGAATTTCCATAAATATATCAACGAAATCAGTAGTAGAAACGAGCGAGGCTGCGCGTGTGAACTCGTTGGAAAACTAGGGCAAATATTTATCTCATTAGTATGCAATAAACCGTGGCTTTCCTTGAAGAGCGTGTTAAATGAGCGTGTTCCATGGGCCACCGAACGACGAAAGAGGTTCGATTAATCGCAATTTCACTGCAATAAAAGAACTGGACGATGTGAAAAGGGAAGGCATAGAGAATGTCAGGAGATTCGTAGCCGAGCTACAGATAATTCCTGCGGAGAACCGAAAGAATGTCGTCTCTCCTGACTGTTCGCTTAATGAGGAATAATTAGAGTAGTCCCTCTCTCACTCAGTCCCATTCGCTCCGGGAGACTCCTGCGAAATAGCGAGCGCTGAATGGATGAGTTCGTCCCAGAGAGTGGCGTTCAAGACAGAGTGCGCTTGGATTCGAAGTTTGAAGGGCGTCACAATGCTTAACGACGAACGAGGCTCTTTGAGGTCCTCGGCTGCTGCTGCTCGGCAACATTAAAAATCGCACTATCTCGAATGTGGGTCGCACGCTGATTAACGGGAGACAATGAAACCCCGGGAAAATCAGCGAACGCGCGCGCGCGACGACGATTCTAATTTATCCTCGCTAGGTTTTATGGCTGGCCAGCATTCGAAAGATGCAAAGCCTTTGACATCGTAACCATCGCCGACATCGTCGTCGGGGAAATTAGTTTCGACCGAACAATAAATCGAACGAGTCTTCAAAGAGTACATATCCGTTCAATTATTAACGAACAAAGTACTATCGACAAAAACTTCGATTAATTCAAATAATCTAAATTGCGCCAAGAAAGCTTAAGTCTAGTTGCGCGCGTCAACAGTTCATCCCTGAAACAGCATTGGCGTGAAAGGGATGTGGATTAAAGGGCGTCGATGGTAGGTGGCGAGAAGCTCTCGCAGCCTCCAATATCCGACGGGAGAGGGTTGAATATCGATGATGGGAGAAGCCCGTCGGAGCCAGGGGATATTGCTGGCAGGCGAGGGTGTTAATAGGAAGCGCGTGGCACGCGAAGCTCGCGTGCACAGGGGATGATTTCACCAGGCTTACTCAATGAAAGCTGAGGAAGCGAGACGGCGGAAAGTGATAGAGAGAGAAAGAGGGATATATATATATATATATGTGTGTGAAGGAAGAGATGGAAGAGATTGAGAGGAAGGAAGAAAGGAAGACTCACCGGCACGGATGGCACGAATCCACTCAGCACGGTCCTGCTCCCGGGCGGCGAGGAGGTAGAGGGTGTACTTCTGGCCGGCTTCCCGATAGCCCACCTGGAATGGCAGTCCAGGTGGTATGCCACCACCGCCTCCACCGCCGCCTCCACCACCGCCGCCACCGCCGCTACCTGCCTCGCTGCCTGCCACCTCGGCGTTGCTCCCAAGACTCGCCGTCTCGACCACGTGGACGCTCTCGATCGCAATGCGACCTCGCTCCTTACGACGCTGTCACAGAAAGATACCAACCAACTCGTTAATACATGCAATTCTATCTTCACCTTCCATTCAATTAGAACTAATTTTACCTTCGTGTTTAGGAAATTATTCATAGTGATTTATATACAATTGTTTTCATTCAATTATAGAAATAGGTTTGGATTTGTAATACGATAAGCGTGAGAGGATTGTTGTAAGGCGAGGATTCCAGTCTGCCTCGAAGCAAACTATTCCGAGGAAGTATTTGGAAACCCCATGCCACTTAGCCCCTCGGTTACAATAGAATTACTCTAGTCTATCGTGTTGCGGGTTTCGGAGACTGGAGAGAGGAGCCTGTTATTCTCTAATCTAACTGCAATCTGCGATGCTTCGACGATTACACCACGCATTTCGACAAACGCGAGATCCTAATACTCCATTTTCTGTATAACAACGCTCGTTACATTAGTGCTGGTCGAGCTCATTCTCGTTACTTATCTCGCTGCAAGATTACATTCGGAAGAAATGGTATCCTGTGATAAGAGTAGCATATGGTGACCGGGAAATTAGCCGAGCAGCTTTAGAAATGAGAGAGAACCGATTAGTTTTTAGGCCCTTCGACAATAATGGTGGAAAGGTCGTGGTAGAAAAATGTACGCTTGGAATTGCCAAGTGACATTATATCATCCGAGAGTGTCGCCGAGCGCGAGTTGCGTACACTGGTGGCCGATCCCACCGGGAGTATCGTAAATCACGAACCGAAGTGGAGAAAAGTACTGGGAGCCGGTTGGAAAAAAGTGCCTGCCGGATACGGTGATAGTGAGGGTGGAATGGCGAGAAAAGCGCTTTTATTGCCTTGATAGGAGAGGCGAAGGCGACCTTTCGGTAAAACAGCCAAGACTGATGGGAAGACGGCTTGTAAACATAAAATAGATAGCCTCCACCATCGACCAATGTTCCGTGAAACATTAAATTATAATAGATCGCAGCGCACCTCTATGATTAATTATCATACTGGCAGTCAAAAATATTTCACTTCGAATACCGACGAACTATCCTGCATAAAGAACTGTCAGTTTCTTGTTTCTCTTTTTTTTCGTCACAGCCTGACGCATGAAAAATTGCGTTCGATGTCACCTCGTAGCAATTTTTTCACACTCCTGGAGAGCCATTGTTACGCAGACACGACTCGATTTATCTGGAACAGTATTTGCACTGATTTCACGCGAGAGCAATGCCGTCGACTTCTTCGTAGAAGTTCATTCGGACATGTCGAATGTTGCAGGCTATCGGATGAAAGTACTTTTTCGTAGAAGCCGTTTTCTCAAGGAAGTTCTAGCTCGTACGTGTCTCGTAAGGAAAGGGCGACCCACATATCCATAAGTAAATATTGATCCCAGCTGCTGGGCAATGATAGATTAACTACGATATAATCCAATTGTTATATCTATTGAAAAGTGACTGCACCAATTACTTAAACGACGATCTATCTCGCATTAATATACATTGACAAACCTATTCAACATTGTAAGCCTTAATAATACCATTCGAACGAAGAAGCAGAGGCCTCCAATGCAAGCGGCCGCATTTTCATCAAGCAAAAATTGCAAACAGCTTCCGCAATATCCAGCAAGATTAACGGCGAAACTATTAGGCGGTAATGACATTCAAGAACGCCCCATGAATTCCAAGCAATTTCGAGCGAGCGACGCTGAAAAACGCGGGCACACGCGCGCGCGCTCGCTCGCTCGCTCGGTGCTCTCATCAATTTAATAATTTCGTTATTAGACTCGGACGAGCCAATATATCTCGTTTACATGAGAAGCGTGGCCGATGCGAGCCAGTGGGATCCAGGTCGCGCGGAGTAAGCTATCATACAGATACAGGGAAGCTACAAAATAGCTCCTTCTTCGGAGTACAGGAAATCCGCCGAGACAAATCGAGTTCCCTCGCCGGAAGGATATTGCTGGGATGTGTACACGGAGAGCTTTATGCGATAATGGAAGACTGGGCCGAGTAATGCACATCGACCTACCTCCTCTCTCCCAAGCTACAACAGAAAGGCGTGAAAAATCAGTGGCATTCTCTCGTTCCGCTCTTCGCAAGCCATAAAACACTGCCAGCGGGAAAAAGAGAAAGACAGAGAGAGAGGGAGAGCATTAGTGGCTTTAATCCTGGCAATTGGATAGCTGGAATCAAGAGGGTATGAACGCTTGAAAAACTGGTCTTTCACTTGCCCACTTACAATTAGCTAACCGGTATAGGAAGTTGCGGATACATGTGTTGGTGCTTGGACTTCCAAGCTAAACTAGAGTGGACTGGCGACTCTGGCATCCGCCAGAGGGGGGAGATTTTGCTTGCTTGTAAATGAAAATGAGCGGCGCACAAAGAGCGCCGATTTAATTTCGGCTTTGCTCAAGTGGCTTACCACCCTCCGGGCTGGAAAGAGTACGCTGGCGGGCGTGCTTTATTAAATTTGCCTGTGCTTCCGGACCTCTGATTGCCGGCTTCTTCTTCGTACTTTTCAACGCCAGCTAGAACCGACTCTCTATATATATCTCTCTCTCTCTTTCTCGTTCGCCCAATTCCCTGTTTTCTCTCGGCTTTTTCATGCTCCCACGAATCTAATGTCCGAGTGTCATCGAATTCCCTTTCGGCTGAATGCGCCATCGCTTTTCCCCACCCGAAGCACTATTCTTTCAGTGCCAGTACCTCTGCCTCTTCAACCTCTGCTCTATTGCGCGTACAACATAGTTTTGCGCTCAAAAAAATCGCAATACTATAGTTGAAATGGTTTGCCTTCTATGTGGATGATGTTGGAATTCGTGGGACATTCGATGAAAGAAAGGAATTACTTGGATGCGACGGTGGAAACTAAGGGATCAAAAGACATCTGTGGAAATGAATGAGTCTTTTCCTTCGAAGGAAGAAGTTTCCTCGATTGAATGGGAACTAACCGTAGCGAGTTCTCTGTAGTCAGTTGGTCCGAGTGTTTGTTTTACCAATTCTGAAGTAGCTATGGGAGATCGGCTTTTGTCTTTCCTTACCTCCACGTTGGCCTGCGGATCGCACAAGTTGGAGAAAAGTTTTCCAAGGTAGGCGAGTACGTTTGGAAGAAGAGCTCTCTTCCGACGCTTCCAACCACCCACGTGGAGAAGAGGAGCACGTAACAGCACAATCGGTCCTCACTACAAAAACTCGTAGGGATGGAATTGAATTCGCACTGGATCCGCACTCCTCGAGCACACTTGCCTCTTTTACAAAGCGTTGGGAAATCGACGTTTCGAGCGACGATCTTTCAGGAGAGTGATTTCTCTGCGATCTGTCGTCTCCCCGCGTTGATTCGCTCAGGAAACTGTGACTTCAGTTCTATCACTTTAATGAGGGAAGTTCCCTTACAAAAGATCGAGAAGACCGATTCCTCAAACTTCCGAGTAAAAAATCCCAATTCCCAAGAATAGTCACCAGTCTTTTTCTTTTTGTTCTCAGACACTCGGGCTACTCGATGAGAGATCTGCCAAATGACAGCGATGAAAGGGGAGTCGATTAACTTTCTCGCAATCCCCACAAAGTTTCTTGGCAAACCGGACTTAAAGTTCAACTTTACAAACTCCCGATTCTCCCTGCGATTATCATTAGCTCAGACCTCGAGGAGATCCCCGCTCGCTCCTTGAAAGCCTGATCTGAGAATCGGCAGGGGTTGAGAGAGTCTAAAAGCCTGATGGAGATCAGGATCACTGAGGGAGGGATCGATCAAGCTCTCGGTAGCATCGATCACTCGCTACGAGGGTAGCAGGGCGACTATTCACAGATCAAAACTCACAGGATCACTGAGAACGGGCTCGAGTTCGCGGCGACTGACGGGGTGGTACCCACAGGGAGGCAGCGCTTCAAGCTGGTCCAGTGGACTGGCAATGCGACTGGCAGTCCCCGATAATGAAAGACAGGGTGAGCTAGTGGGCAAGCGAGAAAGATAGAGAGTGAGTGAGTGAGAGAGAGAGGACGATTCCGTCGACGAGCACCGACTGAACGTGGAGCATCAGGAGCCCACGACGGAGGAGCGGAAGAAAGGATGAAGAGAAGGTGGCGGTGGTGAGAGCAGGGGCGCCTGCGCTACCAATTTTACACATGGTCTACGAGCACGTTATATCCACCCCCCAGAGCGCAACCCCTACTACCCCCGTCAGGCCGGATATGCCGCCTGGACCACCTAACAGGCTGCGTAGATCTACACGCAGGTAACTACACTGCCGTTAACCATGACCGAGTCTAAGTACAGGGCCAAACCCACCCTCTCTCGCTCCACTTATCGCTACGAAATCCAACCCGCCCAGACACGCATGTTGTTACCCACTAACACCTCCCCAACAACCACCCCGCTTCTTTCACTGCTCTCGTTACCTGATTCCATCCGCAGAAACTACACCCTCCCTACCGTTGCACTTCATGTATCTAGTCCTATTTTTTTCATCCCACTCGTTCTCCTCCTCCTTCTCGGGCTTTTGCATTGCTTGCTTTTCGTTTGGAGCAGCCGGTGTGCGCACAACGCGTTACCTTGACGAGAATTGGGGTGAAGCGGCGGTGCAGTTCGGCTTCGAGACCCGAGCGTGAGAGACCCATATTTCAAGGTGATGGCTCTCCTATCGGAGGCAAACAGATCGAGTTGAAAAGTTTCCCCCAGCGGCGATCCGAATGAAGGATGGGGCAAGATCGAGCTGAAGAAAGTTCCTGTGGAACCGTTTCGAGGTAATATGATGAGCCTCGGGTGTCTCGCAGACTGCGGGTGTACTTGTCAAGTGCAATGCGATATGTATTCAACGATTGGCCCTGATCCCAGCGGCGGCAGCGGCAACGGCGGCGGCGGCGGGCGCCGTCCCTGACTGAGTCAGCAGTATTATTCCTGCCATTTGCATTCCTGACTGATAGTTGATTAGCGTTTACCTTGCGGAATTAATTCACCCCTGCTCCACTGAACTATTCCGGGCACGCCGAGTAATAGTATTCCTTAGGATCCGTGAGAGATACGACGTTGTTTTTGGAGGATTGAAGTAACACAAGGACTAAGAAATTCAGATGAGGTAGCACATCCATAGTTTCCTCCCCCTGTTTTTCTACCTCACTCGTGCAACTTTACAAAGCTGCTTTTTAACGCTCTAACCCCGTTCGAAACCACTGTCAACCTCCATACGAAGCTTGCGCTTACAATAGCGAGGAAGAGGGTTTCTTTTTTTTTTTTCTTCTCCCCAGACAAAGAGGATAAAAGCTGCAGCGAGTGTACCGATACGCACGCAGATTGCAGATAGAATTACTACAAAGGTTCCCTCCTCGCTCCCGGTGTCTCTGTGCCGACGCCGGAAGCTCGGCTTTATCGAATGCGCGAAAGGGAATAGTTTCTTCCGCGAGATCACAGAGAATTTGTAATACTATCCGGTTCAATGTGACCCTTAACACTAAATATAGTCTCCCTCGCTGACTCCAGTGTGTGGCAGTAGCACTATTCAGGGTTCCCATCCCGCAAAATAGAGCGCACTCGAGAGGGAGAGCGGCGCGCGGGCGTATCTATGTAAAGTCGACCGCAGCACGAGTATACGTGTTTGCCAGGCTCTCTCGCAGGCGACATTTTCCCGACCAGGGAATCCCCAATGCGATACTACAGAGCAGAAAAGAGTAACATTTTCGCATTCCAACCGTTTCCACCGGTGAAAGGGAAGCTAGTGTGCGCACCTGGATCAAGGCAGCAGCGAGAGGGTAAAAAAAAAAGGGTGAGAGAGAGAGGAAGGTTTGAGTGAAGTTTAATACGTACCTCGCCATCGCCGTCGTAGTAGACAAGGTGCTGTCGCGTCAGAACGAACCAGCGCTGCTTGTAATTGACGGGGGTGAAGCGCTTCTTGTTCTGCGAGCGTTTCACCATGAACCCTTGACGCACCACGTCCCCGCTCTTAGGCTCCGGCTTCCCGTCTTTCCCCGCCATCACCGCTGGAGGGCCTCCCTGGAAACACAGAAATATATAACTAATTAGTGGCTCGAATTATAGCTATTAATTCCTGAGCAGGCGAAACGTCGATCAAAAACACCGAAAGCCACAACAGCTCAATAAAAGAACTCTTGACTAACCCTTTAATCTGCCAATCCCCTCCAATATTAATCCTCGCCCCATTCCTTTCTCCTATTAACATATCATTGACCGGATATTTGCAACAGCTCTCGCACAATTCTCTCCTTTAATAATTGCACGAGTTGATGAATGCGCAAACACGTGAGTACACTCGTGAACGGTCAACAATGTGTTAATTGCCACTATGTGCCGGAGGAACAATGCTTTTCCCCGAGTTGCCGGCCGCAAATAACAACTCGGCCGAGGGGAGCTTAGTAAAGGGAATCCATGCGAGTCAGCTTATGCGCAACGGACTTTTCGAGTTTGTAGATTAAATGGAATGTATAGTTGGACCCGGGCGAAGTGGAAGAAAGTTTTCCACAGGTGTTGAACGAAGGTATTCGGAGACTAGTGACCGGGAGTGAAGTCCCGGTGACTCGGCGCTAAAGAATTTCTGTCAAAAATAATGACCCGGAGGCAACGAGCTGCTCCGAGTCGGAAAGCTTTGACTTTGTCTCCTTAGACGCGCGCGAGAGCAATTACACTCCGGCGAACGCACCGGAGAAATGGGACTCTTTTGCAAATGCCCTGCATCAGGTTCTGCGCCGCCACCCCGGGCGCAAAGGCACTCGGTTCGTCGTCTGAATGCTTTTAATTCTGTTCGGCCGCACGCCGGCTCCTTTTAAGGAATGTGGCGAAACTAATGTCCCGATGTTACTGCGAGAGAGCGAGCGCGTTACCGCTTTTGTGAGTCACGCCGAACTGTCACGTAAGATCGACGAACATGCATACTTTTGTCCGTAGGACACGTGTGTGCACGAGCGATTGTCTGAATTCACGATCACCAACTGAGAATGCATGTACTAATTGATGCTCACGAGTTTCGTGATCCTAACTCTTTTAGTAAAGAAACAAAAAAGAGAGAAACCAGCAGATAGCAATTTCGATAGGCGCGTTATCGCAACAAGAAGCGTGTCATGCACGAATTCTAATTGTTTCGCATCCGGCGCAACGAGCGGTCCACTTTAAATCGAAGTGGAAGAAAGTGGGTCGCAATTCCTCGTTTATTATATCACGCTCGCAAGAAAGGATAACAGAATGTCGGTGAAGTGTTCGATATAGGTTGTTACAGTAAATGCTACTATTGTTCAAACACCCCGACAATAGTATCAAGTATTCGTACGTGGACAATGGAGCCACGTACTCGTATTATACAGAAGCTAGAGTTGCTTAAAAATGTTCTGCTTCGATCACGCATTGAAATATCGGGATGGGTGAAGATAGAATATACTCATATGACTGGCACACCTTTCTCACGAGTACTCCATCGTCGCTCGAAATTCGGAGTACTCTTGCCCGGAAGTCTTGGGCACAATGGTGACAAGACAAAAATTCGTGGCGAGGACAATGTGACAATTAAATCGGCGTTCAATATCGCTGGCACCGCCGGCCGACGAATATGACACATGCACACGCGATCACTGGCAACAACACACAGGCACATCACTGCTCCAACAGAGTTCCAGCTATTGTTTTGAGGGCTCCTCGGTATTCCTTGGCAAATCAATGAGAACGAGGTGTATTCTCGGGCGCCGGCCGTGTCGAGCGATGCGTGCGACGAGGGTGAGGCAGATAACGAGGGCAGATCGCCAGGAATAACAGGGCGGTAAAATCAACAACAACGGGCGACACTTTGTGGTTACCCGGACGCTGGATAATAGGAGCTGCCGCCGAAAGAAAAGGGCCAGGCGTACAAGCGGGCAGCCGACAACCGAGAAATCACTGAAACTTACCATCCAGGCGATCCTGCTAGCAGGCCGGGCCTCCGCTACTTGTCAAAAACATGACCGGTGCCCAAACAAAGAATTCACGTGGAACGAGCGCATACGCGCACACACCGACAATCTGTCAAACGGAGACGTCGGAAATTCACAAGATAGCAGGAAATGCCAGACTACGTGAGTAGAAGATTTATCCCGTGGCGGGCGGCGCGGCGGACAGCGCTCGGGCTTGCCGAACTCGCATCACGAAAGGCATGCGAGCCAAGCTTAAATCGAGTATGCCACTATGGCGCGATTAAATTATTAAATGACAAAAATTCGGGAGGCTGGGTTCGACGGCCCAGCGGCGTTAAGTGCACTAACTCGCCAGTAGAGAATACCTGTTGACTCATTTAAAAAAAACAAGATGGCTGACGGCCAGTCTGCGTTGGCTTGCTTGTTTTGCTCTACTTGGTGGAATCCTGCTAGCTACGAATACAAAGTGTACGGGACTTACTGGGCCGAAGGAATCTGACCGCTTGCTATTGGAAGGATCGAGCGTGACTTTCCTTCGGAAGAGAGTGCTCGCTCGGCAGTGTGCGACTGAGAGATTCATGTGAGGGCGGATATAACCTATCGTGAGCTCGGTGGGAGCTGAGCCAGGATCAGGAGGCCTTTCGCCCTTACCAGTAGGATTGAACTGCTTTCTTAAACATCGGGGAAATGGCAGCCTCCGAGCCGATGCAGGTCAGCTCCCTGCCGCTGCCACCGGTCCAGTATATCAACTTGTACACTGACGAGAATGTACGCCGAGGTAGAGCACCTCGGCCACCGCCACCGATACACGATACTTATTCGATGTTTGGCAATTCGTTCAATGCCGATGACACCATCATCCGGCCCCTCGAATCCCAAGGCATCAAGAGGCTTTATCCTCTCCACTTCGACCGGCGCCGTGAATTGAAAAAGCTTAACCATTCTCTACTTGTTAATTTCCTCGACCTCATCGACCTCCTGGTTCAATGTCCAGATAGTCCCAGGCGTGCCGAGAAAGTATGTGTCAAAGGATTTGACTCTCAAGGATCCTTATAATTCTGAGTTGCGTTCACCATCCAATGTCTTCCAGGTCGAAGACTTAAGTTTACTCTTTATTCACATCCACCACCTGCTCAATGAATTCAGGCCGCATCAGGCGAGAGAAACGCTACGTGTCATGATGGAATTGCAAAGGCGGCAGCGTATTGAGACTGCTCTTAGGTTTCAGAAGCACTTGGAAAAGGTATTGGAAACTATCTTTATGAGGAGAGAATGTTGGAGTAATTATTTAGGAGCAAAGATAATAATGGGTTTTCTTTTAGGTCCAAGGAATATTGCAACATGCTCTGCAAATGTTACCAGACACATCCGAATTAGATTCCAAGCTTGCGATTAATACAGATGCAATGGAAGCTGTAGACACATTAGGATCGGAACAACAAAGTTCCGATGCTTGTAGTCCTAGTGATCGTATCATGTGCAAAGTCATAGATGACATGATCTCATCGAATGGATAGTATTTTAGAGCGTAGCTTATCATAAATACTTTTGATATTTGTAAATTAATTGTAATATTTAGGAAGAGTATAATAAGCAGGAATATACACTCTATTCTTTCTCCATGTTGTACTGATTTTAAGGAATGAAACGTTATCCCCCAACTGACGTCTGTTTATTCTCACATATCCTGGTAAATGAAATACGCTGACAGTATGTGTGAAATCTATTTTAATGAGTTATTACAAACTTGTACATAAATCCGCAAGATTTCGTTCGAAATTTACATGCCGAAAACATTGTTATTACAAGACACAACATACAATACATAACTGGGCATAAAAAACAACACTTCCTGGAGTAGTAATGTTTATTAAATAAAGTATTAATCAATGTATTCATAAGTCACTACTGATACAAAATCTTTGCGTCTGATGGTGGGTGGGGAAAGGATAGCAAAATGTGTTGTCAAACTCACCTCACAAAAGAGCTAGAATCACTAGATAAATAAAGCAGAATATATATATATTGCCTGGAACCAATCCTGAAAGGAAATATCGAATCAATATCCAACTCGAAAACCACCACGGAGTTCAGCGGAGACCTGTAACAAAATTGGTTATTATAATTTGCACCTCTTCCTCTCAGACCTGGAAGTAGTCAACAGGATCTGTAAAATACAATGTATATTACAGGTAACACCAGATTATTGGCACAATCAAAGAAATAGTTAGGCATAACGATTGTTTTCCAATCCCCAATACGTATAAAATTTCATAATTGAACTCAGCTAGGCTGCCTACAAATCGCATTGGAAGAATGGAAAACACGAGCGCCAATCTATTTCTTTGATATCATTGTTCCGTTGTTTCTCCGACCGCAATACAATGATCCCAGGGAATAATGACCTGCCAACAGAGAAAACAGTACATCGGGCTTTTGGGTATATAGGGTAGGAAGCTAAGACGGGAATACGAGGTATCAGGCTACATTTTTCATAGTACGTTAGAGCTTTGAAACTTTTGTGGAAGAGAACTTGTCTGTCTTTTGCAAACCTATGCATTAACTGTGTCCATGTCATGGCACAGTCCAATAGTTATACAGTTATAGTGTTCAGATGTTTGCGTTCGAATACAACTCTCGTTTTTTTTTTCATAGAACAAGTGACATTGAATATTGTACTCGGGTGCGCGTACATGTGGTCTTTGCTTTTCGTTCAGCTTCAAATTTTTCTTTCCATCTTCCTACTCTCTTCTTTCCTTCTAATACTTCTATTTTCAGTGGTGATTCAATGTCGTCTACCGCTCGAAGGGATCTCTCATCGATATTCCCACAATATCCATAGTACACTAAAATCTTGCCTCATCTCACAGACTTCGTTCACGCCACTTTCTATCTTCAAGTATCAGTTTAATTGCAAATCTTATATTGACGAATGATAGAAAATTTTTTAGTTCTATTATTACACCGTGAATAATATCGCGCCACACAATTTCGTTTCTCCAAATGATTCCTCCTCGAGTTCAAATGGGACAGTTGTCATCACCGAGAACAGTCCATTCTTAAAAACCGTCACCGCCAGCCATGCAATTCTTGTCTGAGGAAATCTTCGGTAGACGCGAAGGAACACTTGTTTACACTAACGTTGGTAGAACAAGTTGCGCTTGTGTTGTCACTCCAGTAAAAGCACTCTCTGTAGGGTGACCACTTGTACATTCTTCAGGGGTATATACATCTTACAGGCCTACATGTAGTCTTCTTTGTATCGTTGCAGCCGCTGCTGCTCTGTGCTTTTTGCGACTCTATTACACGTGAAATTAGTAGAAGTTCTTTCTCCATGTACTACGCCCCCTAGCTCGGAAACCACCACGGCTTCCTGACCTGTTACCACGAAATCTACCACGACCTAGAACACAATAATAATGATGTCGAAATCACAATCACAGTAAACTCCTTATTAATAATCATTTTAAGTATTGATTTCTATATTTACCATAATTTGACGATATGTTAGAACTGTATTTTCCACTGGGAGGAGTGTATAATTCCCGTTTGCTGCCCTTATCCTCTTTATTCCGCTTGGTAGGACTATTGTCATTGCCAAATGTGATTGGTGTGTGCCTCTTTTGTGCAATCGAGTTTTTGTCATTCTGTAATAGACATGAGATGTTAGAGAAATTAACTGAGCTTTCTAATGAATGCCATATTTGTTTCTAGAAGATATGTACCTTTTTGTCAGTAGTTGCTGTTTTCCATGAAAGATGTATTACGCTTTTAAAACTGGGAGGAGAATGGAATAGATCTTTGATTAATGTATTGATATTATTCGTCGTTTTCAATGCAACCACTTTCAGTTGATTCTCTTCAGATTTTAATTCCTCCTCCGTTTTGCCACTTATAGCTTCTCGCAATTTTTTTATGTAGCCCTGAATCCCGCGCGCGAAGTACTGCAGCCTTAGTCTAAATTCTTTCAGTTGCTCGGGATCTTTCATTAAAAATTCTGGTGTCTGTTTGCATAACTTATGGAAAGCATACATTAAGCATTCAACATGACTGAATTCAAGTTTTGGTACCTCAGTTATTTCTGTAGCTGGTGGGAGTGGCATATATGTCTGCAATAAAAATTGGTAGTCCAGTAAAATATAACATAAAATAAAAAAAAAAGCTTTCCTGAAAATATGAAGAACTTACAACAAGGGTATTATAAAGTTGTTGTACTTTCTCTTCTGGTTTCTCAATAGTTCCGCAAAAGACAGCCAATTCAGCAAGAAGTTTTAACAGCTCCAATTGTACATCCCTCCCATCAGGCGAAGTAATCAAGGAGAGATGAGGCAAGACTTGCATGCAAATGTAGGAAACAAATCTTGAAGAATCAATCTGTGACTGAAAGAGAACAAATTATGAAATGCTGCATTATTTTCATGTTTTCAATATCAGGGTGACTTTGTAAACATAAAATAATAAGATACATACACTAAAGAATGGAAGAGCATGTTTCACACATTGCACTAGCCTGTTCCATTGCTCCAAGTTGGTATGTTTGAAAGGTACCGATAATTCAGCTTGTTCCACTGTAATATCAACCAATTCCTGTTGCCCAGTCACTGTAGATCCTAATCTAGTCCAAGCAAGAATTTCCATAATATTATGGAACTCGTCAGCAGTAACATCCTGCAAAAAAAATGTAGTAGATACATCATACTATCACTGTGTGTAATCAATACACCTATGTCTAATTTATATACCTGTAAAACTTTCTTGCATTCAGCAATTAATAAGTCTTCTGGCTCCTTTGTAATAACATCATGACCTATAGCTTTCAATTTTGTTGCCAAGAATTTAATACATCTCTCTCTTGTTCCATCATCTCCATTAATAATCTGACTGAAAAATCCACTTATGGTTCCTAAAGTAATAATATCAATGTCAAATTTTTATCAAATAAAGACAATTATTCTAGTAAAATTAATTGATAGTTCTCGAACCTTTTGGGTCGCTCTTCATAAGTGACATAATACTGTTATGAACAACAGCCAGCTCGGACGTATCTTGTGCTTGTAATAATTGAGCTAAGATATCTGCTATCCTTGCTGTATGCTCTTTATTATCCTTGCACAATGCTGGCAAATCCTTAATAGCTTGTTTTCGTATCTGAAAGTAATTGGGAATAGTATAAAAGTTTGAAGTAATAAGATGTCTCTTAGTACTACACACTAGTAGGAGCAGAACATACAGCCATATCCTCATCTTCGCACAGGTCCAAATGCGCGTCTATCGCTTGATCCGCCAATTTCGGGAAGTGCTTGAAAAACCTTGCTATGAATTGGGACGCTAAACGCTTCTCTTTCGGAGATCCCTTCACGGCTGTGAGGATGTCTAAGTATTCCTTTTCATGCTAAAGGGAGAAAGATTCGCAAGATTAAGCGGTATTCTATAAATGGGCTGTCCCAAAATTTCCAATAGCGGGAATAGAAATTTGAGCATTTGGCAAGATAAGTTAATGAAACTAAGTATTAAAATACGACTATTGCTATAAATACAATATATTTTGGTCGGTATTCACTCGAACGTGGTTAATACGGATAACCAAAGCGGCGGTCGCTCACCTCAGCTAGCTTATCCTTGGCATCGGCTAGGATGCCAAAGTTTTTGTAGAGCTTCTCTATGCTGTCCGTACTCATGATAATGGATTCACGTAATGTCTACTAATCAAGGCACGAGATACATAAATGGGAGAATATAATTTCGAAACGGGAGACTCGCCGGCCACGCACCACGCCAAGAAACGTTAAAGATGGCAGTGAATCCATTAGCGTTTTCGGTACACGAGAGATTCCACCTTCATGTGTGCGGCGCTTACGTCGACTTGTGGGAGAGTCGATGAAGATTGCGAGAGAAACAACGAAACATATGCTGATGCCAATTTTTATTATTCAATTTCAATATCTGCAATAACAAGATTTGTCACTTTGAAATTATATGTATATCGCCTCGAATTGTATTTCAAAAATAAGTAGTAGCAATGCGTTCACTACATTCATCTCTATGGATTCGCCGATAGCAACGAGCATCAAAATATATTAAATTTGCGTTTCTTTCACTTATTATTAATTAAATCCACACGACCTAACACATGTATTAAAATAACTGATCTATATTATCAATAGGTGTAAAAATGTAGACATATATATATATTTTTTGTACATGATAAAGTGTTATGCGTATCAAAATATTCAACATTGTATAAATATTTGCAAAATTCATATGCGTGTGTCGCGGTATTTACAATTTCTCTGTAAGTTCAGGCACAGCCTTGAATAGATCCATAACTAAGCCGTAATCAGCTACTTGGAAGATCGGGGCCTCTGGATCCTTATTGATGGCTACAATAGTCTTGGAATCCTTCATTCCAGCTAAATGTTGAATGGCTCCGGATATACCAACAGCTACGTACAAGTCCTGTTGCACAAACATACTTAATAATACAAGAATTCATTGTCCTTCTGTTCTTATTACATTTGCATAAGTATTCAACTCACAGGAGCAACAATCTTTCCAGTTTGACCCACTTGCAAGTCGTTGGCTACAAATCCAGCATCCACAGCTGCTCTTGATGCACCGACTGCGGCATTGAGCTTGTCAGCCAGTGTATAAAGCAATTTGAAGTTATCACCAGACTTCATTCCTCTGCCTCCAGAGATAACTACTTTAGCGGATGTTAATTCGGGCCTGTCCGACTTGCTCAATTCTTGACTCACAAACTCTATGAGACTCGGCTTGTAATCACCAGCCGGTGCAGGCTCACATTTTGCACTCCCACCTTCCAAAGGAGTCGCCTCGAAAGAAGTACCTCTGACAGACACAACTTTAACTCCATCCTTGCACTTCAATGTTTGAATGGCATTTCCAGCATAAACTGTACGCACAAATGTATCCGGTGCTTTCACACCAATGATATCACTCACTGGTGATACATCCAATTTGGCTGCAACCTTAGGAAAGATTTTATATGAAATGACTTGAAGGAAGTTATATAATAGTGTATGATATTTCATAAAATCGCAATATGTGTAACTAACCCTTGGCAAAAGTGCTTTGCCAAAAGCGGTAGCACCGGCCAAAATATGTGTGAACTTGTGTTGATTTTGGGTTGCAAGGATTAGAGGGGTCAAAGCCTCTGGCAGGAATCCCTTGAAGGCATCGCTCTCTGCCACAAGAACTCTGCTAACTCCGTTCGCCTTGGAAACGCTTTGCGCGACTGCATCGCACTTTGTGCCGGCCACCAAAACCGTGATATCGCCACCGATTTTCTTTGCAGCACTTAAAGCATTACAAGTTATTGGCGACAGAACTTCATTATTGTGCTCGGCAATTACCAGGGTCGACTCGTAGCGCGATAATGTGCCGAACTGAAAGGTTGAAGTAATGGCACAGATTAGAGCATAAATATCAGGCACTCCGTATATCGCAGATTTTATTATTCATATAATTCGTATGATATCAAAAACAATTGGCGTCCACTTTGTACTTACTTTGTACCCGGTTCGCAATGTTCTAAAGCACGTGGAAAACATTGTTTGAGTTACACGTTTCCCGTGTATGCCCCACTTTTATTATGGCAAGAGCAAGGAGGAATAATAAAATCAGTCTGTCTGTACTGCAAGATTGATGATACGGAGTCCAAAGTTCAATGAAGCAACGTACGATATATTTAAAAATGCTATCTGCAGGCAAGGATTTGTCAATATGATCGATATAAATTCCTGATATCAAACTTTGTTAGACAATACATATTATTTTATGGAATATATGTAATAAAAATATGTTTTTTTTGCAAACAAAAATTGTCTCCGAAAATATTTGATTTTAATTTCTTACTACTTTATCTCGAACGCCTTTCATTTGTTTAAACTATAATGGAGATGAATGAGATATAATACACAATTTATTTGTCCAACAATTGAAACTTTTAAAAAATCATGGAGTGGTACTATCCGTCGGTAATGACGATTCAGAAACGGAATCAACAAGCAGAAGCCAATCTGAAAAGCTTTGCTCCCTCAACGGAGAGAAGTTGTCGGTGGTCGTTCATTTCGTTCGTTGCTCTAACGCGACAATGGTAAGGTTATAGTGAAATCTGTTTGTTACATAGACATCCTACTACTTTATGGAAAATAACAAGTAACAAGTGATCAGTGAAGCTTTAATGAACATTTTTGTGTATTTCAGTCTGCCCACAAGACCTTCATTATCAAGCGAAAGCTTGCCAAAAAGCTGAAGCAAAACAGGCCTATCCCACAATGGGTCAGAATGCGTACCGGTAATACAATTCGGTGAGTAATCATTTGTACTAATGTTAAGCACACTTGCTGTCAACAAAACACTACGATTGAATGTAAACATCATAGCATTAATTGTCTTTCGCTGGTGTTATATTTAATTATGTGCGTCAGGCACATGCCTGACAATGCATGGGCAGATTGTTGTATATAAGCGCCATGACAACCATGAACCAGATGATACCTTGATACGATTTATAATTAAAGTAGAAATTGACTGTGATTTATGTTTATTGAATCAAGTGATCATGAACTGCTTATATTTAGTAACGGATGTCATTTAATATTTGATAATTTGTATTTCAGGTACAATGCCAAGAGGAGACACTGGAGAAGGACCAAGCTGAAGTTGTAGATTAGTTCAACTGTTACTCTTATGACTCCAGTTTCTACAAATCTGATAACTTCTTCTCCCAAATAAACGAAATTCAAAACAATGTGGAAAAGATCTCATTACATCCTCTTTTGATTAAGATTCTATATTTATTTCATGCGTTAACATAACTGGCGGGATGACAGATGGCAAATGATGTTCGAACTACATGGCGAAGTTTATTTACAAATGACTTATATTACAGGGAATTGGGAACTTTTCTCATGTGCATGTTGTTCAACCAATTATCCAACAGTTCTTTTTTGCTTTTTGGGTCACCATAGTAATTCTTTGGTGGAGTGCCTTCTTCCAAGCGTAGAAAATAATGGCAAAACCTATAATCTAGTACCCCGAATCTTGCTCTGGCGTGTCTCCTCATACTTTTCATTGAGCCGGCTTTTGTAGCGAATGACTCCGCTAAAGAACAAGTTTGCCCTGTATTAAAAACAGCACAATGTTAAAGTACAGAAACATAAAATTTGCTTCTTACCAATCCACAAATTTGATTTATATTCAATGTTGTGTTCCTCTACAGCGATCTGCTGAGCTTCTAAAATAGCTTCTTTTGCGATGACTGCTCCTTTTTTATACAAGAAGCTCAGTTGTTTCACAGCTTCGTCTACTGTCATCCCTCGGACAAAAGCAGCAATATACCACATATTTTTGGGACTGTATTTTATGAATGGCTTAACATGGCAGACAAACTGCAAATAGATTTTTGGTTATTGCTACAATTTATCTAGTCAATTTATACAATACACTCACCCCTTTCCGTGGCTCTTCTGTATGTTCTTGTGGAGGATATACTGTCCGATTGTATTTTAAAAACCCGAAATGTTCTTCCCGATCACTCAAGTCATGTGCAAATCGTGTTGATACAACGGAAAGATTTTTAACAACACTGCTTAACAGTGAATTACTCACCGCTACTTGTCTTAAGGAAGTTAACATTTTTGTTCTGTAATTAATGTTTCGGAGTAAATATTTGCGTCTTATGGTGTTGTCTGGTATTGTTGAAAAGAGAATATCAATCATACCTGTCCTGAGTGCTCGTCTGAATTAAATATGATTTATTTTATACGAATATTTAATTGGAAGCATTGATAATTCCTGGAAATGATCGGATTAACCAACAAGACAACGACAGGCACACTGTAACCAAACATCTGAAGTAGGTGATATATTTCGAAACTCCAGGTTACATACGAACCATACGAATACAGTGTCGATAAGCCGAAGTTTGCACCACGTTGGTAATGCAGATGCTGGCTACTTGATGCAAGGAGAAATCAAAATTTATTCGAATTTCGCGTGACAATGTCAAAACTTTTACGCACTGATGTGCTTGCGATACGATGCCTTAAAGATTTCATTCTCGTAGGTTAGTCCAGCATTATTCAGAATTTATACATTGACAGAGTATGATTTAGGAATTAAATAATTTACGCCGCAGGTATTGGATGTACACTGCACGTTTTCAATAAGGAAACTTACAAACTCATAAAAAGAATATCATGCCTTTACCCTCACAACATCCATGGAATTATTGATGGACCTGCTGATAAATTGGCTGTGTTTGGAGCCAACTCAATGCATGTTTATAATGTTAATATAGAGAACAGAGAATTTATGTAAGTCATCTAGAAGAATCTTGGTTGTTCTCATACTAAACAATCTCATCATTTTAGGCTTGATAGTTGCTCCAAAATTAGTGACCTCAGAGATTGGATCATAGCAATCAAATGGTTTAGCACAGAGGGAAATGATTACTTATCTGTTCTGTTTGCTCATAACTATGTAGATATATATGATATATCTTGCGGTCTACAGAAAAGTATTGGATGCAGAGAAAAGTGTATCTTATATGGTGGTTCAATCTCATTACATGGTAAAGGAAAGTTGACAATTCTTAGCGGGACCGTATTTCGAGAGATATTAATATGGGAGGTTGATTACTATGCCACAGAGTTAAAGGATATCCCAGTACTACACAGATTAACAGGTCACAATGTTAGTGATATACTTATTAGAAAAGAAGAATTCAGAACTCATGGGGACTTTTATGATTATATCTACTTTCATTTCTAAACAGGGTGTCATTTTCTCTGTGATTTATGATCCATGTAAACAGTTGATTTGTTCAACATCCGATGATAGAACAGTCAGAATATGGCAGGTGAATTTTTCCAATGCCATTGAAAAATGCAGTATGGATTGGAAAAGTGCGGAAGTGAAATTGGTCAGAACAGCCTTTGGTCATTCGGCAAGAGTCTGGAGATCAATAATTCAGGATGATATACTGATTACTATAGGAGAGGCAAGTGATTTAGCTACCGGTAGTTAAAAATCTTTATATTATTAACTTGTCATATGTTTAGGATTCTTTAATCTGCACTTGGTCACTCACTGGTCAACTTTTGAATAAAGTTTATGCTCACCATGGAGCAGCTATATGGAGCATCGAAGTAGACAATGATAGTAATAGCATATTAACAGGTGGTGCTGATGGAGCTGTGCACCTTTGGTCTCTAAACAATGAATACACACAAAAGACAATAATATTACCTGATCTTGATATTTGTAATACACTGAAGTCTGTTTGTTACTTAAAGTCTGGCACTTTATTAATTTTTAATAATGCTGGACAGGTTCTTGTGTATGACAAAGACACAGATCAGCCAAGAGAAACACTACTATTAGAAAAATATGGTTCCTATTGTATAGTTCAAGTGTCAGAATGCCGATCTTATGCTGCTATCGCTTCGAGAGATGGATATGTTTCTGTGTATGAAGGTATCTTTATTGAAATTTTGAAATATGAAATGTTGAATCTATAATTGCACTGAATCTTTACTTCATCCAGAAATAGATCAGAAGAAAGGTAAAAAATTGGAAAGAATATTCGAAGAACAAATCCTAAAAGGGCAAATATTCTCATTACACTGGTTATCAAAAGATTCGATAATTGCTTGTGGTGAAAATGGAATACTGAAAACGTTCTGCTTCACAGATAAAGGTATGAATTCATGGGTTCATTGTTGTACAGTATTGGATATGATATCATGCTTTGCTTTAGGACAAATAAAGGCAAAGTCAATGTGCTCGTTAGCACCGGCTCGAGAACGATGGCTAACAGCTGCTGTAGTTTACAATGAATTGCTGGTATGTGGTGATAGAGCAGGTCATGTTCATGTATATAGAGCAAATCTCTCCACATCGAATCAGACTGATACTGAATGGTCGAACTTAGGAGCAGAACCTATTCAAACTTTTCATAAAGTTCACGGACGAATTGGTGTTCAATCATTTGACATTTTAAATGGAAAACTAATGTCCGCGGGACGTGATGGTACAGTTAAATTTTACAAAGTAAAACAGCAGGGGTGTGAAAACGAATTGTACGACTTGCATCGTGAAAAAATGCCAATGGATTGGATTGGGAAATCACTAAAAATCAACGAGGATGTACTCATACTAGGTTTCAAAGAAGTAAGCAATATCTATTTCAAATAAGCTGTGAATAACTTTAACGATACATGATATCTACACAATTTCCAGACGGAGTTCATAATATACAGTATGTTTCATCATAGAATACTTGGGAGGATCGCGTGTGGTGGAGGTCACAGATCGTGGGATTGTATAACATTGAACGACTCTATAAAATTTGCCTTCATTCGCAACAAACAAGTGTTTGAATACGATTATAGTCTACATCCCATTAAACGTCCAGTATTGCTAGTGAGTAACGAGATCTTATTAAAATAGCATCAGCTGTTCTTTCGCAATTCGTTTTTATTCATAGGGTGGGTTTCACACCAAGGAAGTATATTGTGTCCGTCTTATGGAACGGTTCGGACATCACAATATCTTTGTATCAGGAGGTGAAGACAGCACTCTGCGTCTAACATGCATTACAAATCATCCGAAAAACGGGAAATGCACTTATCGTACATTGGGCATTTTTGACGGGCATATCTCCAGTATAAAGTCCATAGCTATCACAGAGCTAAACAATGATTGCTCAGAGAAGAAGTATCTTGCCTTCTCGGCAGGTGGAAGGGCCCAGATAAAAGTCTGGGAAATCAATGCAAATTGGAACAATAGTACGGCTGAGCCTGTCGATATCTCATGTTCCGATGTAGCATCGCATTTGTTGTATGGACTAGATAAATATCGAAGGAAACCTTGGCAAGACAAAGAGGAATCGTATGTCATGGAACCTGAGACTAGATACATGGATCTTAGTATTTATCGCACCGCGAAATCTTCACCGTATGTGTTCCTTTTCACAGCCTGTGCAGACGGGTATTTGAGGTATGAAATCACTATTCTTAAATCTTTTGATTTAGTCAGTATTCTTAAAATAATTATGTTGTAGGATATTTTTGTATTCAATGGACACTAGAACAATACACTTGCGAGCATGTACAAAGCATTGCAATCGTTGTATATTACGAGTGCATACTTTAGAATATGAAGGAAGTATAATTGTATTAACGATGTCAACTGATGGTGTTTTACGATTCTTCGACTTTACGAGAAGTCTAAAGAAAATATTAGATGAAATCCCTCTCGTCAAAGATCGTGATTGTTGCGTGATTCAAGAAACACCTTTAGTGGAACTCAGTCTGCATCAGTCTGGTATCAATTGCTTTGATATAAGCCAAGTTAATAAAGGACAATACATCCTAGTTACTGGAGGCGACGATAATCTTTTAAGTCTGATACTCTTTCGGGTAATTCTTGACACAGAAGGGACTTATAACAAAGCTTCGATTGAATTACAGTCGAAATGGAACACTTCTTCTGCGCATTCTACTCAAATTACAGGTGAGGACTTATTTAAAGGGTCGAAAAGGGGAACTTAAGAAACTGAAGGTTTATTTTAGGAGTACAATTGAATGAGAACAAATGCGTCTATAGTGTTGGAATGGATCAACGCGTTATATTACACAAGTTCGAACTTCAGAATAATGTCTTGTCAATGAAGTTAATTCATGAAACCTTAACATCTATAGCGGACGTTCAAGGCTTGGTTCAATGGACCCCAACAGAGTATGCCAATTTCGTTGAACCATCACACAAAGACATTATATTTATTTAACATCAACTTTTTCTCGTATTTCAGAGAGGAAGATCCATTTGCATGTGTTTATGGAAAAGGATTCGAAGTATTATCCTTAAAAGATAAATGATTGTATTTCAATATATTTGCAAATAAGAAACTGTTATTTTTATTACCTATATATCTATGTTCCGCCGACCAAAGCATAGTGGTGGGGCGCAAGTAAAGGGGGAGGGTATTCGTGTTGAAGTTAGGTTGTGTATTTTCCGAATGTCAAGCGTTGTTGATCAAAGATCCGAAGGCATCAAAATAAAGACAAAGTACTACTCGCCAAATCAGTTAAGAAATTAAGTATCGCAAAAATGAGTAGTATAACGATATCCGCAGTACGCCAGCGAACAAGTATCCTCGACAAATCGTTGAGCAAAGGTAAAGGCGAGGTTAGCCTCAGCTGTTTCGCCCTATTGTTTTCCGAATTGGTACAATACTGTCAAAACCGAGTGTACACCGTGCCAGAATTGCAGAACAAGTAAGAACTGAAAGTGTTAGAGCACATATTCGTCCAGCAAAGGATCGAAAGACACAGACAGCTGATTTTTATTTAAGTAGATATGTTGATCGATTAGGTTGGCAGAAATCGGAACAGAAGTTGGCCACCGGGTGACCGACTTATTGGTCGTCCGTGAAAAGGGAGGAAAGCGAGAAATCAAGCTACTCAATATATTGCTCTTCATCAAGAGCACTGTCTGGAAGTCACTTTTCGGTCGGGAGGCCGACAAATTAGAGCATGCTAACGATGATGAGCGCACCTACTATATAATTGAGAAAGAAGCTCTAGTCAACAAATTTGTATCCGTACCTAAAGATAAAGGTAGCCTGAACTGTGCTTCCTTCATTGCTGGAATAATAGAAGCTATTTTGTGTGACTGTGGCTTTGTAAGTCCAACCAATTTGTAAAGAAGAATCGAAAAGCACAAGATCTACTGTAATTATTATGTATGTTTGCTGAATTGTAGCCGGCTAAAGTGACAGCGCACTGGCACAAGGGCACCACTTATATGGTGAAGTTCGATGATGCTGTTATTGCGAGAGATAAACAACTGGAGGATAGATAATTAAGGAAGATAATTGGAAGTCAATAAAACCATGTCATCTAAATCTAATATTGTAAATGGAAAGAAACAACCACCTTGTCTTAATACCAGGCTACTGTCACGTTCCAAACAGAAGCGTTGCTTTGTATTATGTCGTAATGATACATTTATTTAATGATGCTAATATAATAACTAACAATTACCAGAACCTGATTTGTCTCTCGGCATAACTTACTTGTCCCGTACGAATCCGTCGGTCTTCCTTCTCCTGAAAAGAATATTCGAAATAGTATGTTTATTACTGTTGGATGATATATCAACCAGTGTTAATTACTCTTTGGCATACCTTCAAATAAGTTATGCCCCATGCGAAGCCAGCGATTGATCCAACAAAACCCATAAAGCCCATGAAGTTCCACAAAGATGGCTTGAAGAATTTGTCATAATTCATCTTAAGTGAATTAAACCTTTGAATGGCAGGATCATCCTGTATGTTGAAGAAAATAAGGCTACAATTATGTTACGAATCATGATCATCTAGTTATTATATAATTTGAAACACTTTTGTCAATTCAAAGTGATACGTGTTCGAAGGACGTTAATAAAGGGTTCAACGTCAATAAATTATAGAATGTCAATTCACTGGAACTTATTGCAATAAGTTTATCAAATGATTTTCCAAGTGATAGTAGTCTGCTCGTATGAGGTTACATACGTACTATATGCGAATATTTAGTCGGATGATGATATCGTTTCAAAAATTCCTGTCTTAGGAGCATTCGTCTCTGATGTTTCCATTCTGCAATATCTCTTTGTTTAGGTGAGACATCATAACACTCTTCGGATTTGCCCATTGTTACTATCCCCTGATTCTTTCACTGCTATGTGTACTTTCCTTTCCGACCGCCTGCACGATCATCCGTCGGTTGGGTTCAGCTGGGTCGAAATGCACCAACACATTCATACACATGTTATAAACACACTCTCAGATATGGATATGTTCAATTTGTTATTATTTCAAATCAGCAGCTTATTTCTTCTTGTTTGATATGTTTTTATAGCTTATTATTTTATAGAGTGAAACACTACACAAAAAGGGGTGAATTAAATATAGTTAAGATTCGGTAAAGATATTGCGTACAAGAAAAACTTTTTATTGCTGATGAGTTGACAGCTATAAAATGTGTGTATTTTCTATGCAGAGCTCCAATTTTGTGGTGAAACATTTGCAACCAGAAATAATAAATCATTTGCGGCCAGTGGCACATTCGTTATCGGCGTCACATGATATAAAAGTTCTAATACACGCAACGGATGATTGCGTATATTATATATATATGGATTGAGTTACACAAAGCGGGCCCCATATGTGCGTTCACGGACTCTTCATGACTATGGAGAGATAAGCTGGACACAATACTTTATGCTCTTCCTAGAACATCTGTGTTTTATAAAGAAATCTAAATGCCTAAGCATTTATGTTCATACTTGATTACAGCGATGATGACCATTTGGAAATGTGTTGTGAAACACGTAATCCTGTAAAAATTGTTCGCAAAGTCCCAATTCGCGGAAGTGCAGTATATGCGACATATCAACTGGTTTTATCTACGCCTAAAATCCTTTGTCCTCAACAAGTGTGTATTTTGAAGGTGAGGCAATCCGTTTATAAACCGTTATAAAGCGAATAACCGTACAAATACGTCGTACTTTTCATTTAAAATTATACAGTTAAAGTCATATGTACGTCATTATGAAAATTCATGAATATTCCACGAAATGTAAAGATGGTGAATATTTTGACGACTACCAGAAACAATAAAAGGCTAGCAGAGGAGTCTATTTCAAAAAGAAAAATACGTTAGGTTGAGAAACGCTGTTAAACGCATAACCGATGAATCAGTGAGTGGTAGGGGAGGGAAAGGCATATAGAAGACCGCGAGCGTTACTGTTGGTAGGAAGTGTTGCACAGTCCGTCGATTCGAGTAGAACGTATTTTGGGAAGAAGTTGTGTTGTAGGTGAGTCCATAAAGAATCTTGTACTTTCTCTTACGAAAGCACATTAGCATATATCAAAATGTTCTGCTAATGTTTTTAAAGTAAATATTATTCGATTATAGCGTGACGTAATGCTGGGTTGTTACGGATCAGCGTCATTGTTTTCGAACGTTATGTCTGATATTTACATTGATACGTGGGTCGGAAAGGCGATTCTATTGTTTCCCAGGTGGATCGTTCTTTTTTTCATCTACATTATAGGACTTCCCAGTTCAAAGTCTGATCTTTGCTTGTTCATATCGACGTCTCTTTGTTTGACGCTGACCACAATAATCGCGCGTCATTCCGAGAATCTTGTTTACGGCTAGGCTCAGTCCCGTTAAGTCTGTGTCCAGTGTGAACAGGATGAAATTCAAGATTCAAAGCTTGTAACTTCGCATTACATTCGTCAGCCTTGATAGACAAGTTTGAGTTTGTTGTTGAAAAAGCGTGATCTACTAACGAGAAGCATCGTATGACCGATCGGGATCATATTGCGTTTTGTTTACCACGGAAGAGCTGTGCTGGCGAAATCTTAGCATATTTAGAGATCCAATCAATATTTTCCTAATAGCACTTCCGTCTTGTCATCGTTATCAAGTGCGTGACAAGACAACGCTATTTACGAAAGACGCACAGAGTGAGGGAGAGAGTGGGGCGATAAGTTTCAAGGTCCATCGACGTATTTTTCGACAATTTCTGGGTCAAACAGATTATTCTTGATCTACTACAAAAAAATATACGCGATGAACGCATTAATCAATGTAGTAATAGACTGTATAATGACTAAATAAAATTTGACCTCTTTCAGTGAAAGGATAGATACAATGAGGACTCTGCTGTTAGTCCTTGTGGCAGTCATTGCCACTGCTCAAGCTATATCATTCTTCGAGCTTGTGAAAGAAGAATGGACAACTTTCAAGGTAACAATCTTTATGCGTGGGATTTGTAGGGATATTGGAAACTAATGTACTTGTTTTTTTAGATGGAACATGGAAAGGCTTATAAGTCTGATGTAGAGGAGAAATTCAGAATGAAGATCTACATGGATAACAAACATAAGATCGCTAAGCATAATGGCTTGTACGAGCAGAATAAAGTTACCTATAAATTGAAGATGAACAAATACGGTGATATGGTAATGAATTTCAGATAGACTGAGAAAATCTCAAAGCCTTGTAAATAGAATAAAAGATGTCATAAAGACTTTTCATTCTAGCTTCATCACGAATTTGTCAGCACATTGAATGGTTTCAACAAATCTGTTAACCACCTATTGAGAGCTGAGCGTAAACCAATAGGAGCTAAGTTCGTTGAACCAGCTAATGTACAGTTGCCAGAGGCTGTTGATTGGAGAGAGCATGGTGCTGTTACTCCAATTAAAGATCAAGGCCACTGTGGTTCTTGCTGGTCCTTTTCTACAGTAGGTTGCAATCTATTATCTAATTATTACACTTGTAATGAGTCTTCTAAATCGATTCCATTGTTCTACAGACTGGAGCCTTGGAAGCACAGCACTTCCGGCAAACTGGCGTTCTCGTTTCACTGAGTGAACAAAATTTGATCGACTGTTCAGGAAAATACGGTAACAATGGCTGCAGTGGTGGCTTGATGGATCAAGCATTCCAGTACATTAAAGATAACAAAGGAGTTGACACAGAAAAGACTTATCCATATGAGGCGGAGAACGACGTGTGCAGGCAAGCATCGCAGATATTCGATACATTCATCGTCATGTGATGGCACAGTCTCATTTATCAATATGAATTGTAGATATAATCCGAAGAATAGCGGAGCTTCTGACGCCGGCTATGTTGATATTCCTGAAGGAAATGAGAAGAAGCTGAAATCAGCGGTAGCTACGATGGGACCAGTTTCCGTTGCCATTGATGCTTCCCATCAATCTTTCCAATTCTATTCCGAAGGTATAAAAACATACACGAAATTTACTTCTCCAATGGAAATACTTGAATAAAAATATCAATTATGAATTGCAGGAGTTTACTTTGATCCCGAATGCTCGTCTGAGCAACTGGATCACGGCGTACTGGTTGTAGGCTATGGAAGCGACGACGAAGGCAACGATTATTGGTTGGTGAAGAACAGCTGGGGAACTACCTGGGGAGACAAGGGTTACATCAAGATGGCCAGGAATAAGGAGAACCATTGTGGCATTGCCTCATCTGCCAGCTATCCTCTTGTTTAAAACAAGTGGCGAATAACTTGCCAAAACTCTCCTATGTAAATAATTCCAAAGCCAGGGAAGAGAAGTGGAAGGATATTCTGAATGCCTAGGTTTAATATCACCCCGTTTTTCATTTAATATCGAGGATGAACGTTTCTTTTCTTTATGCTCAAGTTTTCGTTTGTACAAAAACAAATAAAACATATTTTTAGACAAACAATGTGTAAACCAATGTTATTGTTTCTCCTTTACCTCTAACGTTACAAAGAACGTGTGTACCGAATGGAACATGTTTATCAATATCTTCGTAAACAACTCCTATCCAAATCACGGTGGGAGGCGTTTTTCTGTGATTCGCGTATCAGAAATCATGCTGAATAATACTTCAGTCATCCTAAACAGCACTTATACCGAATAGTATCAGAATTCCAAAATAAATCATGACAAGACATATGTACTTATATGGCATATTCCCCTACAAAATGGTTGCCATATAGACAGCTGTGGCCAGCTGTGACCAGCTGTGACCTGTTGTGCACTACCGGGATGTCGGTTAACGGGATAACGACGTGTACATGTACCAAACTATTCTTTTAGCCGCTTTTCTTAAATATATCGTAAATATAATCCAATAATGAATACGTGCCAGTTGAAATGTCCGAAATTATAATGATATGTCAGAATAGGACTTTATAGAAGCGGACTACAGTCATAACCTTGAAGGGCACGGGGTTATATTTCTGTAGAATTTCACCAATAAATAATAACTGTTCGAATATGTTGATACCAATTCAATCAATATTAAAAAACAGTGTTATAAGTTCAAGTCCCTGTGATCCTAGTGCACTCAACTTTAACTGAAGTGACCTTTTCGTCACTTTTATGCGACGTTCGGCATCCCATTGCTTGATACCAGTAAGTACCAAGTGATAACTGTGCTGCATGACCTTGTGTGTGTATACACTCTACCAGCTGTAAACTGACAAGTAGCAATAGTTCATGCTTTTCATATCGATCGCAATCTCGTAAAGAGGTGGTGTAACAATGTGTCGATGTTATTGGAATTGGCTGAGAAAGATACGAAATTTGGAGTAATGAATGAGTAATACTAGTACAACCAATTATTATAGATCCAGTTGGTCCACGATGGGGGAATTAAACGTATGCTTTCAAATCGACACCGATAATCGCGAGAATTTCCCATCTGCGAATGCATTTCGGAGCTTCAAGAAGCAACGAGACTCCTTTTACAATATTCTCAGAGTATGGGAGGAAAATCATGCTGTACCTGGCTGGACCTTCGAAATAGCATTGGGTGGCATAATAAGGACTATGTTGACTTTGCACAACGATGCGATAAATTACTATCATTTTGCTAGATTGTTTAAATCTCAACTGTTGATATCTTGTATTAAGAATGGAGAGGAGGTATGGACTGTTATTCAATGCTCGAATTCATTGGTACCTTCCGAGATAATATATGTATACTTCCACTACACTCAGGCAGATGCTGTAGACGATGAAAGCTTAAGCGTGCTGAGGAATTTACAGAAAATAAATCCGGAAAAGTTGACACAACTGAGAAAGAGGTTGGTGACACCTCTGCCGAGTCAAACCCAACTTGAAGGTCCTTCATTTCCAGGGGCACAAGAGTTTTTTAAAGACTTCATTTTGCACGCTTTCAATCCTATGTTCTACGTGCATTTGGAGAATTGCTTGGTTCATGAAATATTGGAACTGAATGATAATCAATTTTTTGCTAGTGAAATAGAGGATTCAGGTATCTGAAAGTCTCTCTGTAATTTGGTGAAACTTAGTTTCATAAACTAACAAAGACATAAATATTTTTTTGTTTGCAGAAACAATAGTGGATGAACAAACACAGCAAAAATTTATGACTTGCTTAGCTAGTTTAAGATTACTTGCAAAGATGTTGGGTCTTTTAGTGTCCTTGCCATATAAATCAGAATCTAGTAACTCTAAAGAAATAATGGTCACACAAATTGAAATCAGAAGTAGAGTAAGTAATAAGTGTATTGCTAGAAAGATATGCTCCAAAACTTTTATATCATATAAACTATATTTTCCTAGGTGCTACCATCTTTAAATTTACATATATGCTTACACAGTGCTGTAAAATTTGGCAAACTATCGATAACGATACCTTGGATGGCCAAGTACTTAGCAATGTTGGACACGGTATCACTCCGATTACCATACTACAAACAAGTTATTGAAATGTTGTATTACGTCCAGAAAGCACTCAATAAACCCAAATGTTCTACCGCTCGTGGTCCTGTCTCCCAGAAAACACTGATCCTTCTCAAGTCCACTCTCGGATGGCTATTCGGATTGCCAAACGTGCCGAAAGATTATCATTCATTCTGGGAAAAGATGTACGAGTCTCGAAAGTTATGGAATTTCGACAATCTCGAGGAATATTATGTTCAAGAGAACGTTCTTTTAAAAGAACCGACCACATCTACTAGTACGACTAAATGCAATCTTGATAAACTAGACCTCATTAATGACAGAGCATTGCGTACATGTTGCCCTCCACCGGGAGTCCACACACCTGTTGGTAGTGGAAACATGACTACTAATAATTTCAATTCGAATAAGCATATTACACCTGTTTCCAGTCCACTTCACAAATTTGGCGGAGCAACTAGTGCCAAACATTTGCAGGTATATATTTCACTCGTCCTTGATACTAAATTATCAATATTAATCTTAATGTATTCACAGCTGAAACTCGAGGAAGCATTTTTCCATGGCCAACCGATCTCTTTGAGAAAAACAGTGGACTTCGTCGCCGAGAGAGTAGCCTCGACATGCATAAAACACATATGCAATACATTACTAACACCGACAAGGGAGTCAAACTTGGCTGCGTTTCGGAAAATTATTCGAAAGAAGCAGAGTAGTCTGGCTGCAGGGAAAACGGATGAAATTACACCGGCCGATTTCAAGGCATCGTTCGAAAGTGATATGAGTACACTGGCCAGTGGGGTTTCGAAAGAACTGCGAGAAAAATGTGACACAACCGTACCGCCAATTTGTCAAACTCGTGTCTCTAAATCTCTGGAGTCATTATTAGCCGAAGACACTCAACCAATTGTAAAGAAGATGTGTACAGATATTGCCATTAGATTAGCGAATGAGAGAATAAATCAATGGATTCAGTCGCACATAGTGGGCGACTCCTTATTTATTAAAGATATGGGATTAGAATTGAATCGGCATTTAAGAAATAACAGTCCACTACTGTTGGACTGTGCGGAGGACAAGGAACATAATCCTGAAGCCTTTAGTCCGACCACTATAATAGACCATATAAGAGTATGTATGCTTAATCATAAAAATCATACAATTTAATCCTTACTCGAACCTTTTTTTGTGCAGACTTTAATATGGGATATACTTGACGAAAACGGGAATACTGTGACATTTGACAGCATAGTCGAAGCTCTTAATAAGTTGCAGCAGACATTAAGGCAAAGGGTCGATCTACTCATCGGACCAGAGAAAGTATTATATACTCTAAGCGTGGATTTATCTCTATTTTTATGTAGGTACTTGTTTCTGCAAAGTTACAGAATTCGCATTCACGAGCTTAGTTGACTCTTTTACCAACAGCTGCACATAGAATGGATCTATTCACGACGAAGCTTCAGGATGAGTTTATAAAACTGTGGGCATTGGATCGTTGGAACACGATAGAGCCGAATCCTCCCATGCACAGGATATTAAGTCCGAGGAATGTGATGTTGTTAGCTCAACCGGATAACAAAGACGTATGGCCAGCGTTCGGAAAGTTTTTAAAGAGATTATTAGAGAAGAAAATTTTGACTATTGATATCCTGAGCGATCAATGCGTAGCTCTCTTCCGAGAAGATTGGCCTGCGGTAAATATTTACTTACTGTAACATACTTTAGTACCCGATTAAACAGCTCATATTTCATTTTACGAATTTTACAGCCGATATTGAAGCATTTATCGAAGTGCCTGACCGAGGCGATAAAAGATTTTAAATCGTCTGACGAGGCGACCGAGAAAGTCAAGTACCTGCTGGATTGGATAGCTGAAACATATCACCAAATAGAGTACAGTGGTGAATTTGATGCATTGGGCTAATCATTGTTAACTCTAAACTATTTTGTAAAATGTTTATCGTCCCATTGCAAATGTACATTTGTATAAATTTGTTGTACCAATACTCATCGGTTACTGACTGCGTAATTGTTATTGTTGCGTCTTGCATCCGAGCCGATATTTCATGCTTCTTGACTACTGATTTATGGTGTTTAATCGTATTATATGTATCATAACAGAGACTTTCATTATTGACGACGGTCCATTGTATTTTACTCAGCCGATGAGAATTTTGTACAGACCAGGACGAAGTTTTATCGTTTTCTATTGTCGAGATTCTGAATAAATGAATATTCGTTTTTTACGCATTGTCAATACTCATTTTCCTTTTTCCTCCACTAATTCCCAATAGGACGAATCCAAGAACCGTTTGTTGCGGTAGAAGAGTACGAGCTTGCCATTGGTCCTTTCGAATCTGATACCGCCAGATGGAGTAACCTCCTCGAACTGCAATGTTCACAATCACCGGCTGGCTAACGCAGTAAGATTGTTTTCTGTTTTACCTCGAATATAATTCTTATTCTTTAAGAACTATTTAATTAATATTATCGTCCTTGTAATATCATTATTAATAACAAAATGATTCTCTACACATACATGTTATTGTTCTAACAAGTTCAAACCCAAGATTTCCTTGGGCGATTCAAAGAGTAACCTTGTTAACGAGTCCCGCCTTAAGTCCCCGATGGAATCTCTGCTGAAGTTCAAATATCTCTGGCACAGTCATCAGTGCCAGATGCAAACCGTGATTCCCGTACAGAGTACTTTGTTCCTCGGGTTGAAAGTGGGCTTCTTTTGTCTCCCTAAAAATTGGGTCATACGTTTCATTCCATTACCGTAACTTCGAATGGCTAGCACTCGGGAGCCCCTATCTAATTGTCACCCCGTTGCCAACGGTGTCGATTCACCTGTTAACGATTTGAACTAGTTTCCTTTATTGGTAGAAATAATTTTACTATAATTTTATACAATCGTTTAACATAGAAAAAATCTGTGACTCTTGATCGATCTTGAACGAGAAAGCTATCAAATACTCGGATCAAGATGAAATATTTTTTTTTAATAACATTCTGGTAACGTATTTGAGATGGGTGCTTGAAAATACTTCTCTCCCACTTGACCCGTTTTTCTTTTCGTCCCCCAATGTATCCTTTGCGGCAGTCAAGCGATTTCGTTTTGTTCTTCACGAACGAATCGACGTGTTATACACGAAATATTTTCCATGTCAACGAATAATATTCATACAGTTGAATATTGCGTTTAGTATTTAGACTTTGTTATCTCACATTGAAATTCCATCTGTTTGGCCAAGTCCGTTTGTACATTTTGAAATCGCAGAGTATCAATTTTCCATGGGAATATCATTGCAGAATTATACAATGAAAAGCCATGGAATTTAAACATTACAGAATAAACTGTAGAGATTTATTAAGCGTAACGTTAGTTAATATTGTTCAAGACAGAACACGTAGAATGATGATAATTCGAAACTCGGAACTTGGACAATGGAAAAGGGAAACGCTTCCATATAATTCATACAACCTGTTTAATTGAAGTTCACGTTTAACGTCAAACATAATTGCAAATGTTGCTCTTGTCGTCGGCAGCCCTATTAACCCGTCCATTCTGAATGTGTTGTGTGGAAGGCAAACGCATCGCCGGCTTGCGGTGGTAAACGGGGCGCTCATCCAGTTTGCTCATGCAACACTCCCCTGCTTTATTATTCCATTACAAGGCTCACTCGTATGGCCAAGGATATCCTGAGTTTCTGCTATTTTCACGAGAGAGAAAGCATACACTGAACAGACAAGAAAAGTAGCGTGAAATTCGCCAGCTACTTCCTACAATGCATCCCTACAAATCATAATGAATTTTATACGCCTCCGGTGCTTTGGGACTGGTAAACTTTAACTTCACTTAACATTCTTCCTAGTAAATATCTTGGTTAACATAATAAATGTAATTAGTGAAGAATGTTAATTTCATGCGCATAGCTTCCTTCAAATTTCTTCTGTGCGCGCTTGATTTTCGGAAAGTCATGCTTCAATTAAAATACAGGGTGGGTGGTCCCTGTTTGTGGGTGTCACTTTGTACAGTGTGGACTTCTGCTTTTTCACGCAGGATCTCTCGCACGCCCCGCGATTCCAAGCGGGTACATGCGCGCAAGAGACTCCGGTAAACGCGGCGTTCGCCGCCGACGAATTTCCTCGCAGTTCGGTGCCGCGGCTCGAGCAACCCCTATCTTCCAAAGGCCCGGCTCTTCCTCCGGGATTTCAATATATATCATCAGTTCTCCGTCATCGAATCATTAAGTTCCTCTGTCAATCAAATACTAAGAGTGATAGTCACTCGAGAAATTAAAAGCTCGATTTACGCGTGAACTTTGACTGTTTTCATTGAATTATTTGATAGAAGTTAGTGATGGTGTTCCGGGGTCGAAGGAAAAGCGCGGGGAAAGGAAGTTAATACTTGTCTTAAGGTATTACGATTGCATAGAAATTTATTTCGATTCCCTTACAATCTCGTTTAGTCTTCCTCATTATTCTTCGTCACGGAATTATGCGACAGGGGTATTCCTGTTAGCAGTTGTTAAGTCGATCGACATCGACTTTTCTACGAGAAAATGTTCTGTTTACTTTCGCCGTCATAAGTAGTCTGTTTTATCGTACGAAAGAGACGAGTTAAAGGGTTTAGTGCGAAGATTTAAGTGCATGGCGTAATGAGGCAATAAAAAGCGAACCTTTAAATGCTATCGTCTTTTCTAACTCGATCATTCCTCATGGAAAATCCCGAGCTTTTTCTCTCCCATTGATGGTTTATCCTTTCGCAATGTCGTTCGTTCGGAATCGACAGTTTGTGAAATTGAAGCGCTGCCTCGTTCCGCTTATTGCTTTGGGAGCATGTGTTGACCGACAGGCTGTGAGATCGATCGCAGGCGACGTGTCCTCGAGGATGTTAGCGTGATGCACGCGAGCAGTCCGGTCACAGGAAGGTCTTCACAATTGTGGCGAGAGACTTGAAGTTCAAGTTGGCCAGACTACCCTGGCAGACACAGACGAGAGAGCGATTAGAACCGAGGAACACGTGTCGCCTTCGAAGGCGACACGTGCTTCCCGGCAAAGTTTCCAATACTTTCTCTCTGTTATTCGATAAAGGTTTATTCCTTCATTACATCAACCTTTAACATCGAATTTCCCTCTTTTTCCAAACGCGATCCAACTCGACCTTATTTTTCACCCAAGCAAACCCATTTCTTCCAATCCCATTAACCCGTATTTTTTTCTCCCTCGACGCTGCTAGTCATCGAGAGCTTTTCCAAGTGGAATGATCGCTGTGCCGAAATCACAGCCTGTTTGCCTTGCACTGGAGTCTGAGCACGCGCGCGCACACGAGAGGTGCAAAAAAATATTTGTCCACTCGTGGTCCACTTGTCGTGACTCATTCGAAACGGGTTCGCCAATCAGAGCCAGGCATTACTCGTCTGAAAGAGAAAGAGAGAAAAGGTTGTGTGGCGCGTGGCCGACCGAAACTTTATTTGCCCAGGCTTTTCGTTGCCGGTGGGATACTCGTCAATCAACTTGCCGACCCGGACCGTAAGGTCGCCTCGGGCAAACTCGAATACATCTGCGAGGGATACCCGTTCCATGTACTCCATTATTTCGGTAGAATCAAGCACAGGATAAACGCTAATTAAAGATTATTACATATGTCAGGCTTTATGTCTTCGTTTAGTTTAATTTATTTGGTAGATTAAATGAGGAATTCTACTGTAAGATTTAAGCTTTCTTCCACTTAATGGTGCTTTCAAAAACATCTTAATTCCTTTGGTTCTGTATAATTCGATGTTAGAAGAACCGGGCTATTTACAGCCGGTGTCTGGTCAGGAGTGACTTAATCCACTTACAGGGAAGTCTGCCTTCCAAGACAAGTTCCTTTCTTAACTAGAAGCTAACGTTCAAGTTCAAGGTCGTCGAGGATATTTCTAGTCTGGAGCATAGAAGTAAAACGGGTGAAATTCGAAGTGTGGCTGGAATTTCAATTAATCGCTCTCGCGGTGAGATTACACGGATCGTCGGTGGAAGTCGGTAGCGGAGGAGCGGAGCGTTTAAATCCCGGAACTGACTGGTTAATGGGAAGCACGTATACAAACGATGAAGGAAGGGGAGGTACATTCTCTTGACGGGGAAGCTTGCAAATTGCATTGTACAGAGCAGGGAGAGTATGCTCGTGCGCCATTTTGAGTCTGCTCTTCTCTCTTGCTAGATTGCCAGGCTCGTTTCAATTTGCCTTGGACGGCCATCCTCATCTTGGTAAATTAAAGCTTCGGTAGCTCATCTTCAAACATTGCTCCTCCTCGTATTTCTCTCTTACAAGCATTCTATTTCAATAATTATACAGAAACTTAGGTATATCATTTGCACGAAATCATTTATTCTTGTTCGATTTATATTCAAATTTCGTTATTATATATATATTTTTCTCTCACTTCTCGGTTGAAAGTGAGCGTCAATGCAATTTTTTCCTGAGCGTGCTGATGTATAATGCGAAATCAGCCTTTGGACTCTTGGCAGAGCAGGCAAGCAAATGGGAGCGCTCGGTAAACAGATCGAAGATCACACGCGTTTCCCCCATTTACGTATGTTCGTATGTACGAACGAATATACCCTAGGAGCGCGAGCACGTAATGCGCTGAATCATAAATCTTAATAAACGTTCGCTTCGCCCTTCCGATCTCCCGCTGAAATCATAAATCAGCTCGTGCGCGCTTTGCTCGCCTCTTAGTCGGCCTCGGAATTCAGAGCGGTAAGTTGAGGTCGAGTTAATTGAATCCGCGTGGAAGGCACCATGATAATAGCTTGGTACGAAGCGTAGAATGCCTTTTATAAATTCAAGAAAATGATCTTTATTCTCTTTAAAGTAAGAGCGAACAACTAAAAAAGGACACTTTATTTTTTCATTCTGTCATTGTTTTCTTCTACAACAATCACATATTTTAAATTCACAAGTAAAAATAAAGTTCGCACAAGCTTTTTTCTAAGATTGAGAGGGTTAAAATATCGTATTAAGTAACTGATAATGTTGCGCCTTTATTGAGAAAGTAAGTGGTTGAAAGAATTCCTGTTGTCGACAGATGCCGATGTAACGAAGACATGGAGGCACTCTATACAGGAGGGATGCACGGTTTCCCGCCGGGAAGCGTCGTCCTGGGGAATGGAATTTCGCCGGGAATCGCCAGTCCTTTCGACCAAGACGGCGTCCTCAGTTTGATCGTCGTCCTCGGTGGAAGTCTCTCCCTGGTGGCACTTGTCTTCGCCTTCATCACCTACAGGTATGTCCTTTCTCACAAAGGAATTATTATTCTTCCCCAATAATTCCTAACACGTTCCTAATTGATTTTATCTTACCTACTACCAATTATTTTCTTTACAATTTATATTATTCAACGATTATTCTATTTTCCTCATCCATATTTATAATTAAACATTTCAACAATCGTATAAGTCGATGTTCGTGCAAGCACCGGTACTCTCACGGCTGAGTGCGTTAAAAGCGTGCGAAGTACTGGAAATATGAATTGAAAAAAGAAATATCGGATTACCATGTCGAGGCTGAAAAATTGGTGGGTAGTGTCGGGCATCCCAGATTTCCCTGTGCTCAGATCATTGGCGCGTTGGCGAGTGGATATAGAGCGATTGCCAGAGGATTAGCCAGAGGGGATGCGCGCGTGCCTGCCACCGGTGCGAAGGACAAATCACGATACGAATGCTGCTTAAATCCGGCGAAATAGAAAGCGCCGACTATAATAGAATCCCCATTCCATTCGTGGCGCCGGGCACGATCCCGTACAAATTACGAGCCGGAAGGATTAGCGTCTCGTTGATAGGAGAGACTCCATTCCGTTTGTGTATCCCGTTTCCATTACCTCACTTGTGTGTACCCTCACAAACATACAACACACGCACATAGTCGTCGAGGTTTCGGCGACACAATTACAATTGCGGAAAGAAATGCGACGAGGTTAATGAGAATCCAGCGGTAATTAGCCACTCGCCATCCGATTGCCATTGTTCATCAGTGACGTCTGGATTCGACAGTCTTTCCTTCCTCGGAAAGTTCTGGATTTCTCATTGATCGACACAATGCTCTATGCTCGTCCAATCGAATGGACACACACTCCCTAATGCTCCTGGGAATCCTGATTCATCGATAAATAATTAGTTGAACATCCACTGCTTGCTCCATTTACCTCCTTGTCCTCACTGTTCCCGTTGCGCCGCGCCGTCTGACCGTCCACTGACTCGTACTACTTGCATCGTTGATCATTGGCACACGTCACGCTCGCTTGATGGATTGCTTTATCACTGCGACTCTTCCGGCTATGTGAACTTGTTAAGGACTACTGCATTAATTAAAACAATATTTATAAACTGCAGATTTTTATTAAAAATACTGCGATAATAAATTAAAATTCATATGTTTCCCTTCTAATATAATATTACTCTAGCAAATTCATTTGAAATATGCATAAGTCATCGTTGCGCGTTTTGGAATACTGAATTTCACGAAGACGTCATTAGTGTCGGAGACGAAACAGAATCGCACGTACTGACTACGCATAGTAATCCGTCGGAAAGTGAAACGATCCTGCCGGAACTAATTAGACAGCGAGTGAGAGAAATTAGATCGGACACTACAGCCTCGACATTTAATCCACAAAATACCAGAGGCTAAAAGCTTTCACAGGAGGAATGTTTCGGATTCGCAAGGGTCCAATCACGTCGGCTTTAACGAAGGCTAAAACGATCCAACGGGAGTCATCGCGACGTAAATCTGCGTGGATGATGCGTCGGAGTAACATACGGGAAATATTCAACGCACGAATAGTGGAAGGGCAGTTTCCACGGTATGCCGATGTAGCAGAGGGTTAATTCAATTGACAGACACTTTACGAGCGCAGCGCAAAGTGTTCCCATACCGTTACGGAAGAGGATGTTCCGCTCCTGGCGCGGCGCTCCTTAAACCAAGGCTATTACTCGCTAATTTTACGTGATATCGTTCGGCCACAGCCATGAATTCTTTATGACACACACATCCACGCGCATACACATACATCGTTTTCATCGTTCGAAGGTTCGATTTATTCGAGGGAAATATTGCGTTCTACACTCTGCAACGCAACCACTCGTCGATCGTTACAATTCTGTTTTTCCTCGACGATTGTATTTGGAAAGTGGTTCCAGCCGGCTGTTAATGCGCTCTCATTCCACTTCCATTAGGACACGTAAAACCATAGCTCGCTCTCTCCTGCAAAGTACCTCAAGTTTCAAGGCAGCTGCCAGGAAAGTAGACGGCATGTGAAATCGGATTCCAAGAGAAATGAGTGGGTGAATGGAAAGCTTGTTCAGAGGGTTTGTCTTGTAGAAGTGCCTTCCGAAAAGATCTGAAATCCCTAATGGAATCTATGCCGTCGGATTATTATGCCTGTCGGAATTTGTTGATAGTATTCGATTGGCGCGCGCCGCCGTTTACTCGAATAAATCGTTGGACATATAATATTACGCAATTTGTGTTTATCCTTGGTCGGGCAGAATCCCATATCAATTTCAAAGGCACACATTTGCATCGAACGATATCACTAAAAACATCTCTAACGAATTCGTACTTTAACAGAGTTTCGTTTAAGGATTCAGATTCTTCAATGCTTGGATTGGGAATCTAATATTTCAGAGGTCGAGTGAAATTGAAGAAAAGCGTGGAGTGTCGAGGGAGAGAATATAGTGGATGAAGATGGGAAGTGAAAGAGTGGGATCGATGAAGTGTCGATCAGCAAGTAGGACATGTTGTCTCCTGGGAAATCATATCTGTGAAGGTAGCATATCATTTCGTGGAATATCATAAATAATTAAGGAAAAGGAGAGGGTTGAAACGGGAAAGAGAAAGATATAGGAGTTTTAAAAACGTCGGCTTTAAACAGTGGAATATGCTGGGCTTTAATATCCCAGCCGCTGAGTTACCTTCGATCTTTCGTCGGCTCGTTTCTCCCTCTTTCCTCCCTTCAGGATTCCACCGTTTTCCTTGATTGATAGCCCTCTCTTCTTCATCCTGAATCTCTCTATGCGGTTTGTCTCCCATTCCAGTCATGATTCTCCAGTAATCCCGACAGATTCTACGGTACATATCACTCCGCTCTTCATTAACCCATTAAGCACACAGCACTGACTCTTGCCGAGTTAAAAATAATATGATATCTTAAATTCTAGAGAAGATTAATCAAATAGTACTGCGAAATGTTCTGTTAATGCGTTAATACAGTAATTTCGAGTTCACAGAAGTTAAGTTCTGAATGCTCTAAATGCTCTAAATGCTTCATAACTTTTCCCAATGACACAATAGACTTGGCCAACACTCTGATCTTTATTCGATAAATTTCGAGGACCTAAGTTACTCTATTAGGCAAGGATCATAACTGCAATCGCAGTACGGTGTGCTCGAACAGCAGGGACAATTAGGTAGTTAAGGGAAGCTCCTTGTAAGAGGCTTACGAGCAGGCGATCTCCGGATAGGTGCATCTGCTGCTCGTTTTAAGGCTCTCCTAAGCTCACACACTCGCTCTACAGATTCCCTTCGAAATTAGTCTCCAGCATGACATTAATGGCCCACCTACTCGCTCTCTCAGTGATGCATCAAGTTTGTTTGCCGTGGCAGAAACCGTCGGTTGGCAATCCTGTTTCTAGGATCAATTTAATTATAGTTTGGCTTGCTTGGAATCAGAATTTGTTCGATGGTAATGAAATTCACCTTGAAATCAACTCGGTGGAAGGACATATTGGATATGCTTCATTCAGATAGCTCGTAAAAATGTCGCATCTTTGATATATCTTGTATAAAGGGCAATAAAGTAGCAGGATCGATTGCGAGGTCGAAGGTCGAACTTTAAGACTAAGTCTTTGAAATCAAAAAAGATATACTTGTCTTGGATTTTATTATGTTGAGAGATTCAAGGAGGATTCTTTATTATATTTTATTAGTTTATTTGACTTAATTCTCGAGGAGAATTAGAATGTTGAGTGGAACAGGTACGCAGGTAACGGATATCAGATCGATGCCTTTCAATCTCCTTGTCCCCTCTATAATGTAGCTAAGCTCGACGAAGTCTCGAAATTACTTTCGCCCAAGTCTCGGCTTCGCTGCATGCGAGATTACAGTGTGGGAACTCGTGTCGACTTACTATCGACTCTTTGCAACAACTTTTGCCAGCATTGTCAGTGAATAGTCGAGCATTCATTTAAAGTTTACATTGCTAGAAAGAAAATCTTGAAAATAGTGATTGAAAATTTGAATTCAATTGGAAAATTATTAATCCTTGCTAATACGAGACTTTTTTTCTTTGCTTCTCGACAATTTCCTGGAGTTTCATTTTCCTCTATCTTTTGTTCAATAGTAGGATTGTCCTCTTGATAGCCATTGAACCCAGGAGAACGCTCGGTTTAACAGAGCACACGCTTTAAATTAAGATCTGCACCCGCATTACGTGGGCTGCATTCGAGCAAGAGGGATTTTTCCTCGAGTATAAGCCTCTTTCCTCTCGTCGCCGAGCAAAAATCACTCCTTTCGCAAGGACGAGGGCCTCTTTTCTCATGAGCTTTTTAAAGCCATTACTCTCATCCTGCCTCGTTCCTGCCAACCTCATTCACTGCCGGCCACCCAGCCAATGGGGGATTAGGACTTTCAGCTGGAAGCGTCCAAGAAAAAGAGAGATCCTCGATGACCTGAAGCAATACCATAGCCAACTCGCTATTTTCTTAGCACTCCTCTCTTTTCAAACTATTCTTTTTACTCCCAACCCTTATTCTCGATTCACTAGACTATCACTTTTAGATTTCCGCTCAATATCACATAACGATAAAATACATGTAACTGAAAGATCGAAAAAGAGAGTTATCAATATTTATATAGAATCTTTTTTATTTCGTTATAAAAATAGCCGGTGGCACTAGTTGTTCAATGGTCAACAATGGGTGGAGATTCGAGGAGCTGTCACTGTTATCGGATGTGAAAAATCCGTTCTAGTGATAGCTTCTCACCCAGGAATGATTAACGATCATCGAGTGCGTGTCAAATGATACAATGGACTTCCTTGAAAGCATAGGCGCGTGTGTCTATTTGGGTAACAATATTCATCGAAACAGTATTCATCGAAAGGTCCTTCGGCAGTGCGAGCGCGTGACGCGTTGAGTGGAGCGGTTCGGTCATTGTCATTATTAGACGAAACTAGAGGCGCACGCTTGGCAGGTGGAGAGGTTGGGTTCCCTGATAAGGCAATGCCGCATTCAATGCTCGAGCCAAGAGGAAATAGCCCGCATTTCAGTTGAAGCCCAATGCAAAATGCACTCTACCCTTGGTTATAATGGCATTGCGAACCAATGGGAAAGAAGACTACTTGTACGAGAGAAATTTCACTCTCCAAATGCACTGTTCTCCATTTCTCTTTCGAATCTGATGCCTTTTTAAAATTCCACTAGTCACACTCTGAAATATACCTTTCTCTCAGCAGCTATATCCCGCACAGGATTATTCTCCTTGGAAAAAGTGGCCTGATCCGATTCACACACACAGACCCAAGCATTTCTAACTTTGAACCAACTACAGCATGGATTTTACATATATTTTACAGAAAGAAACTTTCTCATTTTTCACTTTGGACATTGATTCAGATATGTTTCAATATATACAGAAATCTTCGGTTAAAGGATTGTCAATCAAGATTAAAGTCATTGAACACATTATCTATACAATCGGTGAAATCTTTCCCGTCGAAATCACCCATATAATGTATTCGTTCAATTGCAAATTATTCCAATTGCCTGTTTTGTCAGCAACCAGTTAGTCCGATTAATTGGATATCCTGCTCATTAATCGCTCGCCGTCGAATAAATTACTCGGCCATCGAGTGATCATCCCTGCGATACGCTGCTTTTGGGGGAGTATTATAAATAATACCAATGATCAATGAGGCTGTCATTATCATTCTCCAAGCTGACCTTTCGACTTAGTGATATTGGCGCGGATAGGCGCATCCTTTGAAGTGTAATTCAGCAGGCTTTTTTTGCCAGTCCGAAAGGGGAGGTTCGTGATGAGTGGAAACCACCGGTGCGGCTAGAAGAGAATGCATGCTAGTAGAGGGGACAAGGTCGATGAGGCTATCTAATTACATGGTTCACTGGAGCCGTCGTTATTTCATCGGTGTGTTCTATCATTCCAATGCTATTGCTACCGGAACCCATTGGTGGTCGCTGCTACCAATCGAACCTTCACCATAGATTACTTCCTCACTTGCGTTTCTTTTTAACTCGAATCGAGATCAAAGAATTGACTATCTCAACAGACGAATTAGTTGATTAAGGTTTATTGATTATTTCTTACACTTCTTTCAATGTGTTTAATGAATTATTATTGAATTATAGTTTAGATGAATGAATTTTCAGAGCTTATTTCGTAAGATTAATTATTCTTCTTTTTCAAAATCAAGATTTCGAATCATTCGATAAACTGACATGTGCTGTCCGAACAATTATATCAGTTTAAACTATGACACGTATTAGGTATTAACTAGATTCGTCGCTGACGGGATACTACGACCACCCCTTCAATTACTAGGGGCTTGCGACTCGTCATTAATGGTTTCTCGCACTAGCAAATTAATTGCATAGCTATCTAATCGGGGACGCATTATATCGTGCTAATTACCCCCAGGATGAAGTGAGATTATCCAACTTGGAGAGGAAGGAGTTTCACCACGTATACGATTCTTCCATCCAATTCACTCTGGGCAGAAATTCTTCGAAGGAATTTCGCTCTTATTTACATCAACGAAATGCTTATATTTCTGTGCCTCGTTGACCGATTTTGTTTGCTCGAGAACTCCTCAAGTATTAGCTGGAGCACCTTGTTTTTCTCGCTGATGTTTTATCTCGAGAGAAAGAGGCAGAAAGGGAATTTGCATATCTCGTGGATCAAGCAAAGAGTTATGAACGATGACGGTACCGTTTTGTGCTGGAAGATTGGAGGGACTGGAATATTAGAGGATCTCAAGGTCCCTGTTCTCAAGAACCCTCTGTTGAAATAGCCCTTTTCCCGCCCACTCTCCAATTGTCTGTTTACTATTCATACACCCTTCGCATCGAGCTCCTTTTATTACGCTCGAGCAACCGACGTCTATAAAAGGAACCTCATGTGAATTGTTGAGCATAAAATTGTGATATCGTAACGAGGAAGAAGCATAATTATTCGTGTATTCGGATACCCTGGCTGGTACGCTTGGAAAACTTAATTAAATCGTCGAGCCCGGACTTTGCTCGAACTTACTCGAATTTTGAGAGCGGATAACTTCACTTGCTCTGAGGGAACATCGATATTACTTTAAAATAGAGAACACGCCAAGTATTTCGTTATAAGTTACTTGCAATAATCCTTTAAGTCAAGATTCTGCTTCATCATAAATAAATTAACATTTATTATTACAAGTTTATTTGTATAAATCATAATTTAAAGGATTTCTCGGATAGAAATCAATGAGTTTATTAAACACAGCACTCAAATTCGAGAGAATCATGCGGCAAGGTAATAAAGTATACGATGGGACGTTCGAGCGAGCTAGAATTCGAGGATAGAAGCCGAGCTTGCAATCTGTCAGAGGCGAAGGGATTCACTGTTAAGGCTGGCGTAATTCGATTTACCGGTTATCTTTCATTAGATCAGAGTGGCTATGCCGCCCTATCGTGCTACGGTCAATGTTGTTACCCTCTTGGTGAACTTCCCTTTATCTCAACCCCTCTCACCCCGCACGAAATTGTTTCATCTTCCTGCGCAAGCAAAGCATCGCTCTTCCGGATCTTGTCACGCCCTGGAAATCCAAGATTTTAGACAGAATTAAAAAAAAAGGACTCACAAAGATTTGCATGTGACAGCTTGCAACCAGTGGAACAGGCTTACGAAGATTATGTGAAGAAATGTGTCCACATTCTACTGAAATCTCCAGTAGAAGAGTTTCACGGAATCCAAACACGTGCGCCCTTTTCATGGTTTTAAAGGTCTGAGATAAAACGTGTGACACTTTTTCCACGACCCTTTTTGGTGCAGTGAAGTTTATGGAAAGTGGCCAGTGCGAGAGTATCGAGCCACAGGATATGGTGCAACGGGAATAATGGAGAATAATGCGTCATGAATTATGCGGTCGCTCGCTTGGAAATTCGGCAGGTTCTATAATCGGCTTCAACTGTCCGATCGCTGATACAATCCACTGCTAATATCGATTGAATTGCATTCTCTCTTGTTGCATCCAACGGCTTTCATGATGACAGTCTCATCTTTGATTTATTACGTATTTCTCAAGGCTTCGATGTTCGATGTTATTGTCGTCATTCTATTATTCCCAGTGCAGAGAAGAATGTCTTTATTCTTCTGGTAGTATGTATAATAGTGCGACGAGTTTACGGCTGCTTTTATTTGCGATCCTCGCCATGCGTTGATACGTACAGGAGTATAAAAGCCGAGGTTATTTATGGCCTCTAAAGCGAAGAAGTGGTTCAAGCGGCCGAGCATTCTAACGTCGACTCCTCTCGTGCGAGTTTCTTCATGGTGGCTTTCTTGCCGCTTGGATTCCAACGCGATTTACTCTCTTTGTCGTTATGATTTATCGCGACCGCCTCGTGCAGGAATCATTCCAGTCTGTTTGATAAGCGACTTGCTAGATGATACGTCGTATTGTGGGAGAGAATCATTTAAACATCGAGCAGAGAACTTTACTTCGAGTTTAACTTAATAAAAAAATAATCATTTTTGGCTTTTCGTAACATCGGGACTTAACAAACTAAGAAGCTAATCTGAAACTCATTTCTCTGGCAAGAAGAAGCTCGTAGACGAACTTTCCGCTCCCCCGGCAGACAAGTATTAATGCTTGGAGAACTTTAAACTTCGAACACCCTAGTTTTACTCACCGTCACTCGAACGATATTTGAAAGATTGGCGTACACATCGAGCGAATAGCAAAGTTTGTCAGAAGTAATCGATACATCGATAAAAATCACTTTTTAATTACTTGAAATTTGATACTTTTCTTGCATTTCCTTTTCGCCGGATTTTCTTCAACCCCGAACGTCAACACGCCCCTTAATTAAGGGATGTTGTTTCAACGCCTGCTACGAAATTCATTGGCCGCCGGCACATTCGTCCTCCGCTTCAGTGTTTCGTAGACTTAGAACCGAGCAAATATACTTCAGAACTAAGTTCTCGGTGGCTAAGACAGCTTTCTAGAAATACAGGCGAGTAAGATATATATTTCTGAAGGAAATTGCTACATCCGCCCTTTGAGCATCCGGCAAGCTGTGTATCTTTCAATGACATCCTGTGTATCATTAAATTCACAAGTTTATTCTTAATAATTCAACAATTCTAACATTACAACTACCATTCTTCATGGAATAATAATTTTAGGATGACTAATTATTATTTATACATCCTTTACTAAACTGATACGATGTATTTATCAGATCGTGATTTCGTCCTTAACATCGTAAACGATATCGTTGAGGGTGTATGTGTGCCTGACACACAGGTGACGCGAGGTCGCCAGTAATGGTTGAATCGTTTGCCGGTGGTTTAAGGACCGGCGTTTTTCCAGCTGCGGCTGTCCGGTCGAGGCTGTCATCACATGTGGATCGGACGTGAATATATCCGGGGAACGAACACGAGTATATCAGCCCCGTGACCGCCTCGTCATTCTCCCTTTTAACTTGACCCAATTCTCACCAGCGGCTCGAACAATCGTCCGCCTCTCGATTTTCAGTCCTGATAAACAAGACGACGTCGAATCCTTCGACCGAAATACCTTTGAGTGGAGGAAAAGAATTTTTCTTCTCAATGGAAATTACATCGATTTTCTACTCTGCAACGTTTCCGAATGAAAAGGGAGCCTGTGTTTTCGAGGCAGGCATTCTCTCTCTCTCTCTCTCCAGTATTATTCCTTCGTTAATTGTAAGTGAAACTGGGAGAGACCAAATGGTGGCTAATGATTGGCTCGATCGATTGGAAATCGAGGGAAGCCTGGAAAGACCAATGGTATTGATTATTGATTGGCTTTTTCTTAAAAGGAAAGGTGCCTTCGTCGATTGCAGAAAGGAGGCCTGCTTTTCCATTTCCCACTAATTTCCGGCAGTGCCAGTTGCCCCCATAAAATCTTCTCTTCTATCTCTACCCTTAGTGTCCTTCTTTTAACCCACATCATTTCGTCCTAACATTGTTCTACACTTGGTCGACTTTAAATTATCAACGATCTTCATAATTCATACAATAATAATTCTATTATAAATTCTATTAATTTCGTTACTACAAAATTTAGCGTACATATTTACTGGCAGAATTCTATAACGATTTATACAATTTTCTGCTTTAATAACTGGACAAGTTAATGCAGAGCCAAGCAAGAGTGTACTTTTGATGAGGGAGAACAGTGCGTTTGGAGCGACTGACAGCTGACTCTAGCAGTGACTCGTCTATATTTTTGAAATATTTTTTTATATGACCTCAGTAACATTCGGTAGTGATTTAATAGAGTCGGCGTTATATCCGATTAAACGAATTCGAGATATATGCGGGGTGGTAGCCGGAAGGGGGCCGCTCTCAGTTACAGAGTGACAGGCCGATAGTCGAAAAGCAGGGAGATGAAAAGGGATGCTGTCGACGCCGATCGCTTGAATTTCAAAAGCGTTTCTCTCTTCTCCCTTCTCTTCGCTTCTGGTTTTCCCCACCAGTTTTATCGTGCGGAACAAGCCGGAAAGCCGAGGGTAATTTATACTTCTTAACTTGGCCGCGCGTTGTTCTGCCTCGAACAACGCGGCTTCCCAACATTCCTTTTCTGGCCTCCTAACTATGCGAACTTCACACCTTGCTTCTACCATAGTTGTCTTGTCTTTATTACATCCACCGCTTTCGAGCAGACTAGATTATATTAGCTTAAACTTAACCCTTTCGACGAACCTTTTCATACAATACTAACAAAGTAGCTATTTCAATGCAAAGGAGTTGAATACAGTGGAGTTTGAAACGCCACTTTTACAGAGGGGTGGAAATATCTCGATTTAAAGAAAGAAAGGAAAAATCATAGAGTTTTCTCTTTCGGTCCAGTGAAAGATACGCAGCTACCGAAAACCACTGTATTTTATTTCTACCCTGAAATTCACTGTTACGTCCACCGGTCCGGAAGAAGTACACATCACTGACCAGGCGAATATTTCCAGAATTATTTCCGCGTGTATATGCCTGGCTATGCAAATCGGATTTGCGATTTTATTAAGCGGATTTTTCTCTTCTCTCTGTTGGACGTTGTTAGCTAGCTTTTCGAATATTTCTAAGAGTCGAAGAATTATGGGGTGAAAAAGGGTGGATTCTGGTTGAGATATCGATGAGATTCCTCTTGATTTTCGACCAAGTCGATGAGACAAAAGGGCGGCGGCTTTGCCGTTGGTATTAAGTGGCTGGCGTGAAAAGGGCCTTGCTCACGGGATTTTAAGGGTCCTCCTAGGCTACCGGCGCTCCAGAGAGCACTCGAACGCGTCTACGTCGGGCTGAGCCGCATACTGGCGCTCCCATGACACGTTCACATGTCTGGTTTGCATAATGCCTCGTTCAGAGTTTCCCTGGAACTGTTGCATTCCCTTGCCAACCCCTTTCGGCAACCATGCAGTACTGGAAATTGTAGTAGCACTACTATTCCTGGAGTTTCCAATGTTCTCACCCAGCTAATTATTTCACAGTGAAATAACACCATAGATATATATATATATATATTTTTTATTTTGTATCAGTTGTTTCATTTATTTGTGGATTTATATTTTTAAATTGTTCATCGGAGGTCTGTTCGTTTTTCTTTTATTTGGAATATTGACATTTTAAGTGGCGATTTTTTCGGGGACACTGTAGAAATACGAGCTTTCTCGTATTTGTAGGTTTTCGAGGATGGGCGGGTCAGTGGTTCATGGGTAACCGCGGTCAGCCACGCGAGGATGAGCGTAGTTCGCGTATAACAAGAGACATTACTCGCATACCAGATCTAACGCGTCCTCCCACTGTCATTGCAGTCTGAGTCACGTTCGTTTTGCAATCGGCATTTAACTATTTCAACCTCGACTGGTTACTCGTTATTTTTATTCGAACACCGACTGTTTTTTCTCTCTCTGGTGTTCTCCGCGAAAGATAACAATTCTGCAATTTCTATTTCGCGTATCGCTTGTAGTTTCGAAATTCGGCTGGCGTAGTAGTCGAAGCTTTGTCAGTGGAATGGGAATCTGTCGTTTGTTTCTTCGATCCCTAGGATTAGAAATAGAGTGTTCCCAGGCAATTCTATGGAAGCCAGTTGCCAGGATCGATATAACTGTCTCGCAATGTGGCACGTGTGTGTGTGTGTGTCGCATGGAAATCCTTCTTAGTAATCGAATTGGAAGGTTACCGCGCCTATCATCTGATAATCAAGCCTCACCTTCTATTAGCACTTCGAGCTTCCAACTAATCTTACATCAAATCTTATTTATATCATTTCATTCCAAAATACACACAATAGAATAATAACAAGTGTTATGATCTTCAATAATAAGAAAAGTATCTCAACATCTTGTTATAAGTTTATCCTAGCCAGCGTTACTTCCGGATGCATAATAGATGGCGTGCACATTAGTGGCTGGACCGAAAAAGACAAGATACTGACCCAACAGGTGGTTCACTCCGGCCACATTAACTCTTTCCTAGCGTAGCGCACTCCACTCTTTCCGGGAGGAAAGGTCGCGCGTCACTCGAGTGATTTAAAGCCGTGCTAATTCGATGCTAAACGTTGAGACGAGAGTTCGCTCGGCCGGTGCGAGTTCAGCCACGGCAAATTAAAGCGGGACCAATGGTGAAGCAGGTTTGGTTCACAGTGCCATTAACGGCAACGGAGCTTAATATCGCTTCGGGAATTCTCGAGTAACGGAGTTGTGCGAGTTGCATCACTCTTTCGGGCGAAGCTATGCCTTAAAGCCTCCCTCGAGGCGTTTATTAATCCTGAAAGGGTGACAGCAGCTCGCATCTGTTCCCGTCCTCGAGCACTCTTACTATCCTGGTTCTAATGGATTACACGAATAATGCGATGGCATCTTACCAACTCGTGTGGAAGGCTTCCCTTGTTGTTTTCAGGAAAGGGTGAAGTGTGTATCTTGCATCCACTGGCACTTGTTCAAGTAGAGAATCCTGAATTAACATATTTTACAGTAAATCTAAAGTCATTGATTAATTATATTTATAATTGAGTGAATTGCATTTACATTCCGTGGTTTATTGTTTATTTGTATTATATTTTGCTTTAATTATTGCATACAGTGATAATTGCGCGCATACATGTTGTCAGTATCAAAGGAATCGTCAAGGAAACCAATGGTAGCGACCTTCTTCTCGTGCCAGTAGTGCAAGTCAGTGTATGGTCAGACGCTCTGCACAGAGTACAAAGAACCGAGCTCCGCCGAATAGGATGAACGACATACTCTACTGCGTCGTTTGAATTTTATCCTAGAAAACGGAACGTAGGAAGCGGACGCAAAAACCGCATTAGAAGTATCGCAAAGCCGTGTTTCAAGTCGGTTGGTTCGCCAACCGTTCAGTCTAAAGGTTAGAAAAAGGCGGAACGCACGAAGATAGACGAGAATCGAGAGAATTCTGTCGATGCTTATCAACTAGATTAGCTCCAAATCCAATCAAGTGAATTTCTACCTTTGCTCGAAATTGCTCGACTTTTTTTCTGGATCAAACACAAAAGGGATATTTCTGTGTCGTTAATGAAAATGAAGTGTCTTTGATTGGGTATTTAGAGGGTTTTTGTAGGTAACAGGACGCCATGGAAATCTGTCTACGTTGAAGATGATATTCAGAAAGGTTCGAGGAAAGTTTGAGTGGCGAATGCAGCAAGCTTAGGGCTCTTTTGCCGGCTGAACTCCGGGGAACTATTCAATTTGCTTACTCGCTTTTCGCCCCTCCTACTCGAGACTTCTCCTTTTGCATTGGCATCGAGACTTTCGGTTGGTTCGTCGACGAGAGATCTATTTTCCTCGACGACCCGTTCACTCCACAATGGAATGCCTGGCCCGAATGCTCACCCTAATGCGCGTATAATACGTGCAACCACGAAAAAGCCTGGCCCACTAACCTCAGCCTCCTTTCAACCAGAAACATCAGCGCACTCTGTTTCCAAGCTCTTTTGAACCCACCATTTTGAGGAATGAATATTTCCTAAAGAATATTCTTATGTAAATAATCGAATTTCTATCTAACAACGAGCTTTCTTAATGCACCTTTGTCCTTTGGGGTTCTCTTATCCTGCCAATCAGGGCGTTAAATATTTTCCCTCGCTCTTTCTGGAAGAAAAAGGAGAAGTATAAATCGTGGTTGAAAGAAATCCAGTATAATAACTGTCGTCCCCTGCTCGACACTCCTTTCATTCCAGTAATTCTAGTTTTCCACGGCGAACAAAGGGACGATGATTAAATCGAGATAAAGGCTTCGTTGGTTGGAGAAAAGATCATTGTCACCAAGAAGAACAGCCATTTTTTATCAGATAACAGCTAGTTGGAAGGAAGAAGAACGCAACTGACGAGTTGGCTTTCTCGTTGGAATCGATGCGAGTTACTGAAAACCGTTTGGAAAACTAGCTGTGCACCGAAAGGATGCTGCTTTCGTAGGCGGAGCTCGAATCAGCATCAATTCCTCAAACCCAACCAGCACCGCAGGACGATGAATTATTCAGAGGCGAACGAGAACGCACGCTGAATGACTGCAGTCGTCTTTCGGGAAAACGAAGGATGACGCTGCCAGTATTCTTCTACATCTTGCGACCTCGAATCCTAACGTTTTCCGATAGACCCACTCGTTATGGCACCCCATGGGATCTATCAGACATATTGTCGACTATTCATGAGGGTTACTTTTCCTCCCCAATGCCTAGTTTCATCCCATTACACCCCCAAACCAGGGTAAATCAGGAATCAATGAAGATCGATCCTATAAATATGGAAGTTCGATCGAACATTCAGTCATGATTGGCATTTTTATTCGACTTCATTAGTAAGGTTATTTTTTTTATTCTAATTTGGTACGCATCAATAAATGAAACTTCCATGGAAAATGAAGAGAAGATGTTTGCAGCTAATTTGAGGCGAAAGTGATAAAGTTACGCACTAAAAAGTTCCCCTTTCCATCCCTCCGGGAGCGTCCCCTCTTTTGGCGCGTACAAGGAGTTTAAGCTTTACTTATCGCGATAGCGCAACAACTTTTAATCGGGCAACTCAATTACTTCGTTTCATCAGGTTTCATCGCCGAGGCCGAGTTGAATGTGTAATACTCTCAACGGCCTCGAATCATAAAACAGCAACTTCCATCCAGCTATTAAAAACTTACCCCTCCTATTTCATCGAGCAGTGAAATTTATAAATGCCACGTCGAGCGACGGCTCGTAAATTTCTTTCGATCGTTCCATTTGTTGTTGCGCTTTCGACAACAAAAACAAGAGGTACTTCCATTGATCAGCGTGGACAAACGAGCAATGTCAACGAGTTGGAAACTATGGATTGATTGCCAGTCGGAAGTAGGACTCATCGATGTCCTCTGACACACTCACTTATCCAAGCGACCAATTACCACCACTAAGGCGGGCGCAATTAATCCTTGGGGAATGATTAGAGGTCAAAGGGCAATCCGTGGATCGACTGAGAAGCATCGACAAGGAACTCCCTTGTTCGTGGAATCGCTGAAGTCGACGATTTTGAAATCGAGGCCACTGGAAGCGTTGAGACACTGGACGCATAAAACCGATCCCGGAAATTCCCCGGAAATCGAAGGCAACCAACCGCTTCCTGACAAGCACATCTCTCTTCTACTAGTTAAAGGAAAAGAGAAGGAGATGTTGGCTATCTTAACGAGGATGATAGCCAAGACTGGAGGACTTTGACTGCTCGTTAAAGTCAGCACACTTGCCCGAGAAAATTTAGTTTAAAGCCCACTCTCGATGCCACCTTTAACGTTTTTCTGCCTTTGGAACACTTGGCTTGAACGAATTGGTGCGAGGAACGAGATTCCCGATGAAGTTCGGCTTAGCAGATTCCTAGGATCGATAATGCTTGGGCTCGTATGCTTGGCTTTCGTCAGGTCTACGCCTCGCTGTTAAGGAGAGACAGTGACACTTAGGATTATTAGATTCGCTTGCGAGCGAGCTTGGTAAATGACTCTGATGTACGGCGCAAGTGTCTTCACGTTCGTTTAGTCCCTTGTTCTATCAACTGCCAGTTTCACTCGCTTCAGAAAATCCAAAAACTCAATGTTCTAGTCGAATATTACTAAATAACTATTACAAATTACCAAAACCGAAATCTAAATAGATTTCAACTATATTTATTAGATCATAATTCATTGAAATCAATAATAAACTAAAATTAAACTTCGATCCTAAGAAAATTCCAACAAATTAAGTATGTTTGAACTTCCGCAGCGGTAGCGGACTTCTGTCAAGTTGTGAGCCATTAAAAAAATTAGGCCACCGGCTGCTATCATTCCGGTCACTGATTAGTCGTGCTTGGCTTTCGCCAACGAAGCAGTCCGGCCTCTCGGAACGTCGGCTGTCGTTTGGATTAGCGCGCCAGACAGCTCGCTGACGATTCCCCGTACGCGGAAAACCTCCCCTCCGCTTCCGCATAATTATTTCTGAATGCGGAAACTAAGGCGGAAGAGCCGCGGCGCACTTTTAATGAGAAAAACCACCGTGAAAAATGAGAACTGTCTCGCTTCCGAGGATACACGTCGTAAATATCAGCGACGTTGACATCGGTGCGAGCTTTGGGAGTTCTCGTAGTTTGTACGGTGGGAAAGTCCTGAAGATGGAAACTGTAAATGGATTCGTGTGGCGAGGGAACGTTTTCTGTATTTGCATGCGGGAAAACATCGTCCTTGATATCCTGTAATAATAAAAATAAGAAGGAAACAAATCCGAGATTGAATTACAACTCTCTATTTATTTATTATCTATACTATTATATAACTCTATAAAAAAAACAATAACATTTAATACAACCTTGACTAACCTTTTAACATTTTATTCCCTTAACGAAATAATATTAACATCTAATTATAACACATTTTGTATTCCCGCAAAATATTAATTACAATTAGTGCTCTCTTTTTGCCACTGTTAATTAAAGTCTACCATAGCTCCACCTTTTACACGCTACTCCCAAATCGAATACGTTGATCCAGCATTGGTGGATGGGCGAGTTTTTCCCTCGGCTTAAAAGGGGATCGTATAAAGCCATAAACATTTCGTTCGCAATCACAGTCGGAGTATCGTGAATCGTAGTGAATGTCTGCAGGGAATTGAAGCGCTGCGGGTGGCAGGTGGGAGAAGGTGGAAGCCGAGGGTCGGCATTGTGCCGGCAATTTGTGTCCTGATAAAAGCGGCCTGCTCCGGAGCCTCCGGCCCAGATTTTTCTCCAGGAGAGAGTGTAATTGCAACTGCCGGCTTTTGACGAGCACGAACGAACGCTAGCATGCGACGAGATGGTAGACGAGGCTCGTTCGGTTCCGATGTCTCTTTCTCCGAGTTCGTCCCTTAGTGCACCAGGGCAGCCCAACCCTTTCCAATTCAGCCACGGCTAAAATGGATTCAACCCCCTCCCGGCATCATCCCCTCACGGAAGGGGGATGATAACACAGGGGTTTCTTTTTCGAAATAAACTCTTCGCCAGCGTCCACTGGGCGCCATTCTTTTCATACCCCTCGGATTAAAACAGCCGACCAATCCTTTATTCTTTGCCCATAGTTGTCCTTCATCCCTTATCTCTTCTTCCTTTCTTTCGAAATTAGTATGAATAAGTAGAGAATAATTTTGGATCCATTTGACATTTTTTGATGTATTTGTTTTTAATAGGGAAAATTGGGGGGGATTAAGGGTTGCACCGGTGATATTTTAAAGTAAGTTCATTAGAGAGGGTTGCTTTCTCGAGTGAGAGTCGTTAAGGTTTCTGCCGGAAGTAGAAGAAATGAAATTTCACAGTGAGAGCCGTTGCGACAGGCACACTTTCTCGGACATTGATCGATCGATTCCGTGACTTTCCGCTTATCAGGCGAGAAGGCTTAATCGTCCTAGAGTCCTTGCTGATAAAGCTTTTATCCAGTCGATCCTTCGTTCAATTATCTCGCCACTGTTTTTACTGCTCTCACTTCTCTCATTCACACACTTTGAATTCTACGTTTCTTTCTTGTTTTTCTACTTGAAATTCAGAAGGATGATGATTGGACGATAAAAATTGGCAGCCATGCGCCATCCAATTTGTATAGCAGAGTCATGAAACTCGAAGAGCATTGTGTGGTTTCGCGTGTACCGTGAAGCGGGTCAGTTCTGTCTTAACTCCTTCATGCTATCCTCTTTTATCCTGTGCAAAATCTCGGTGGGATGAATAATTCAACAGGAGGACTTCGCTGAAAAGAAGCCGGCAGGCAGACTTTCGATGCGGCTTTCAATCCTAGGGGAATCGAACGAGGGGTTCCTTTCCTAAGCCGAACCGTGGCTGAGAATTCGATTATACAATTTGGGGAGTTCGCCAATCCTCACGGTAATCCCAGCGAATCCAACCGAATGCGTCTACGTTCACCCCAAATAACTTCTACCGATCTCTGTCATTTACTATCCTTCTTATCTCCTACTGAAATCATCGGCACGATTCTTCGTTCCGTATCATTGACTCGCGGTTGAATTTCATTCTGTTGAAATCACTAAAACAATTATCCTTTTTCTTATATCAGAATTCATTTCCCTGTCAAATTCCCTGATAATATCATTCCACGATTCTAATATTGTACATCCAATGATTACGATCGATTTTTTGTTATCAGACAAATTATTGCAAAAGTATTGATCGATTGTCATTGATTTCTCATTAATTTTCATGAATCTGAAATATGATAAATCGAGAGTAGCAGGTGCAATCTTCTTGACAGTAACGTACAGGACATAATACTTAGTGCAAGAGTAATGACCGCGATCAGTCATTCTGCGGTGCACTCCGGGTAATATCTCGAGGTATTCGATATTCCCTCGTCTCTGGAAATTGCTGGCGATCCATAAGCGGCGCGAGATCGTTCTGGATCATTGGGAAACCGCAGGCTATGCTTTCAATTCGAATTCCAAGAACGTGGCTTTCATCGAGGAATTTTAATAAACTCGGCAGTCCTCTTCCTTCAAGAAGCACTGAGACTCCAAACGTCATCAGCATTGGCTGCCTCTCCTCTTTCTGTAGTATTTAATATCGACAAAGTGGACGATTCCAATGACGCTTCGAATGCGAAGCACTTAGTGCATTGCTATTGCAGGATCTCTTCGGTTATGGGGCCGAACAGCTTGATTGACTATTGATCGAATCCTTGTGGAATTATGCTATTGATACTGCTCGAGTAAATTCAGCTGAGCTTCGATCACACATGCTGGTTCACATCCATTAAGCTGAGGATGAATGTTCGATAGTATTAGTATGAGTCTTGAATAAATTCATTTCTGTATTTAGAATAAATTATTCATCAATCATTAATATTCAATTTAGAAATTTATTGTTTAATTTGTGGTTTAAGTAATTTTCTGATTGATATGTGATTTCTGGGAACGTATTTGATTCTGTATGTGTGTGTGTGTGTGTGTGATTCCAACTGTGGAATATCCCCAAGCGAATCCAGAGCTTACTGCGTGGTCAACTCTCGGGAACAGTTGGTATCCGATTAGCATCCAATTACAACTTGCCGAACGCCACAGGGAGAAATTTCCCTCCTAATTCCATTGATAATTGGAGCACTATCTTGATTGGGAAGCGCACGATTTCTCTGTCAAATGGAGTTTGATACTGGTAAATCGATTTTGAAAGGAAGAAGCTAAAGAAACAATATCTCTCTTTTTGGCAGCGGATGAAGTATGCAGAATATGATAAGTGAACTCTCGTCCCTCAGGTACTCTTCCAGACGGTCATTAATCGTGCCAAGGGAAAAAGGGAGACTACGAACTCTCGTTTGTTAGGGCAGAAGGCTCATCCCTTTGCCACTATGACGAAAAAGAGCTTACCTTGACCAAAAATGATTTATGAATTGGACTATAAAAACTTCCCACTAAATCCTGACTCACCTTTTCCAGTTAAACTTCTGTTCTTTCGGTTTATCTCGATTTGCTACGTATCGCGGAAATCGTTAACACAGGGTTGAAACGTCTGTTGCATGTGTACGAGATTTAATAGGACGTCGCAGTGTTTGATGGTACTTTCATTCGATTATCCGGCTGTTTCGCATCGAGTGAAACGAGTCGCTGTAACTCTGTTTAGAGTTAATTGAATATTCCAGTAACTGGATTAGAGATTCGCTCAATGCTTCATTAAAGTTTCAAAAGTTAGTTAGTGGATGTAATAATTTTATATTTTTACATGAAAAATCGATGATTTTTTATTGATTCATTTTGTGCGTTTCATTATGTTGCAGTCTCTTTTCGGACTTGAGGAGTCTGGCAGGCACGACACTCATGAATCTCTTGGCTGCCCTCTTCATGGTTCAATTGCTCTTCATCGTTGGGGTGGGCGGTGTTCAGGTGAGTTCGACGATTCCCTTTTATCCCAAGTGCTCTTCGACTGCGCCCCTCGCGTCTCCTTCCTCCTTCCGATAAGATAGAAACTCTTGCGACACTTCACTGAAAGACCAATCGGGAATTATTGCTCTCTCCTTGTAATTCGAAGAGTTACGATGAATTTGTCGAGTCAAGAAAAAAGACAGGATAAAATCCTCAGACTCATAAAATTATTGTGATTGCTTTGGAACTGGATTGTTTTCGGTATCATTCCGAGATTTCTGCCATTGGTTTTATGTTTTATATCCGTTTTGATATTCAAACAATGATAGATAGATTCAAAAGCATAAATTACTCATTATTAAGCATTCAAATAAGTATGTTTTATTCTCGTCAACTGAATAGTTTGCAAAGTCATTTGTATGTATGAAACTGGGAAACACGTATAGTTCTCGAAGATCGTGGCACCATGCATCCACCGACGGAAGTCGGCCCAAGGAATTGAGGGGATGGCTTTGTCCGTGAATTAGTGCCGGGCGTAAATATGGAATCATTCTGCCGTTTCCAGAGCGTCTTTCCGCCTTGGTTCGCATGCAGGTCGACCATGAAATTTTCGAGAAACTCGCCCGCAGTGACATTCGAGAGGACCTCGGGCGAGAGTTACTTTCGCCCAGAGATTCTTTTGTTCCCATTCAGTAGCCGCTGGAGGCCAAGAAGAATTCTCCTTGGAATTCCCTGGAATTTCGGATAGGTTTCTTCGTAGCTGTGTGTAACCGAGAATTATGAAAAACTGGAGCGAAAGATCCAAGATAGTTAGGATACAGGGAAATTTTTCGAAGCGGGAACTGTCAACTGTGGGGGAAAAGCACGACGGTCCAGACCACGGCGAGCTTCGTCCCATTAAGCGTCCCGACGCCTCGGCTTAATTAGCGCGGATAATACCACTCTTTTTTCATGCCTCGCAATGCCTGCCTGTTCTTATCGACTAATCTTTGAAATTTGAATATTTCATTGATACTTAGAAAGACTCATTTAATTTTCTTGGCAGATTTAGATCGTCAAAAATAGTCATTTGGATGGTACGAAATACTTTTTATTATTAAGGGAAAAATCCGAAATTTCATATCGAAAATATTACTCACGAATTCGACACCATTACTTACGAATTCCTACTTCGATATCTCTTGAATTCCCCTGCAATTTTGCGCACTGACTCTCTTAGATATTCCCGCGGTTCTATCGGCTCTCTCGGTGCAGTTATGTAAATACATTCGTATAAATTTCGCAGATAGCTTCCACCACTTCGTCCCGCAAGTAGACTGCATTTTCCTAGACATATCCTATTCTCACAGACTCTGATCGAGGACCGCCACTTCCTTTTCACTTTCGAGCAGCTGGCTCACTTAATTATAGTTTCATTATGAGCAAAGAAAGAAGAAAACCTGGAAAATTTCACGTCGAATTTCGCGTCCCCTTTGCCCAGGAATTGTAAGGAGAACTTTTCATTAATTCAAGGAAAAGTTGGAAAGAGGGGGGCAGCTTTCAGCCCGAAAACTTTAATGCTTTCGCAAGCCAGGTGTTACAATCTGCCGTGTTCCAACCCGCGGCCAGTTCAACCCGACTCGTTAAGGAAAAGTCGATTTCCTTGATATAATCTTGAATTATGCACACGTCGAAATTCCTACAAATTCCTTGCTTTTCCGACCAAGAAAAACCCCGGAAATACAGTCGAGCGAGATAAACAGTGGATTCCGGCAATTGCGGACGAAGAGAATGCATTATTATTACAGAAGGGCGAAACCTTGTACTCGCAAAGAGAGTATGTGTCATCCTCGGAGTTTTAACGCCACGGGACTTCCGTGGCTTTCGTGCTCTGTTGGCTGCACACGCGTATTACGCTTCGTAGGAAGTATGCGGTGCATCTGCGTTTCACATCTCACTGTTAAATAGCGCGAATCAAATGCAACCTGGCACCTAAAAAGTCGTCGACTTTTATAAAACCCCCAAAAAATTACAATCTTTCTTTAATATAACAATTTAAACTAGTTGACAATATAATAAATAAATCATATAACAAATTCGACAATTCAATGATAGAAAATATATCGAATACAAGCTGGATTATATTGTATCAGTAGAATGAGACAACGCACTGTCAGACTGGGATCATTACGTTGCTCACGGATGTGCTAAGTGCTTCACGACGTAGTCACATCAGGATGTATACCTGGGCACGTAGATGTTGTCTTCTGGTACACGCTGCGGGCAAGATCTCGTTCTCCACAAATGACAGCGAGCGAGAAGGAGAGACACAGAGACGTAATTACGCTAGGACGCCTTAGGGGAAGAGAAGTACGCAAACTCAAGGCAAGAGAAGGTGAATCGCACACCCTGGCAAGATGGACGAGCTTTCACTCCACTTTTCTCTACTAGAACACACTACTATGTATGAACCCTGCCTAATGACGTGATACTTTTTTTTTCACCCTGAATAGCTCACCTGCGAGTATTTTCACTTCTCGGCCGAGATTCACTAGGGTTGATTCCTGACACTAGTTTCGTTCGCTTCGCGACGTCCTCTTTTGTTACTTACACTCGACAGAGTTTCGTTACTCCATTGTGCACATCGCGTTACATTCCCAGCTGGAAAGTTCGAAGTTGAGCTCCATGCGCGATAATAGTTTCAATGGAGGTACCGAATAGTTTTGGATGTCAGATTCGGATCTGTTCTAGTTCGGTGATATGTTCAGTTATTAAATGTTGGATTGTTGATAGAATAAATTGAGATATTAGTCATTGAAATATTATAGGTTGAATGATTAAATGTTGAAATACCAAAGGTTGAGGTATTATACGTCGAATTTCCATATGTCAGGCTATACTACTGATCCGGCGTACCTATTCTACTGAATGGACCGGCGTCTCTTCTCTTTCCCACGCGATCCGCTGTAAATCAGACTTTTTATGAAAGGATCATAGTGAATCCTTTTGCCCATAAGCCGGATACACGCGTTCTTTCACATGGCTCACACGAACAGGAGCGTTCACAGTTCCGGTCATTCTGGTGCTCGCTTGGGAAGAGCAGCCCGAACGATTGGGCCGTAAATTCTACTAGGAAGTTTTAATAAAAAAGCCTGTCTCTTGGGCGTTTCAGCGAGCGCTCGTAATTGAGGTAATAATTTAGCTGGGACGATCGATGCTCTGGCAGCGCTGAATCGATTGTATTAATGGTTCGCGATTGAAATGCTACGCCCGAAAAAGGGAACCGCTCGAGGCAATCGAAGCGGATGGAAAAGGCAAAGTAAGTCATTCGGCACACCTTCCAGCGGTGAACTCGGATAGCGCGAGAAAAGAGAGAACTCTATAAGTTGGAGGAAAGACGGTGATGCCACAAGGGTGGAAAATAAATTCGACCCTCGCTCTGCAGCAACTCCTTCTGTTTTCCTGGATTGCAGAGTTTCCTTCGCGCGCGCGCGCGCGTCGTTGAAGATTCACACCCGCGGAGATAAAGCAGACACCACTTAGCACTTTCGCCTGTGACATTCTCCCCCGGCGTTTTCAAGTTCGGTATCGAACTCTACCCTTTCGAAACACGAACTCCATTAAGTGACGGATTTCTTAGAATTACAATTAACAATGAAATTCTGCGGTCAAATCAATTCAACCCCTAAAAGAGTTAAGAAGCTATTTAGAATTATTATTCATCCCTTTAATCCATCTTTTTCCGAATGACACAATCCATTCTCTGCGCCAGAATACGCGGATTCAATCAGCAAGCACAATTTGTCAATTCATTAATTTTGTCATATTACCAGCCGCTCATCGATCTAACGCATATTTTGCAATGCAAATCAAAATACACGTCGTTGACCAGTCATATTCCGATGATTAATTAACGCTTACTGGGATGAAATTCGACGAATCCCATGAATCAAAATTAGAACACTACTCTTGTAGTTCCGATCCAGATTTCCCTTGAACCTTTCACATCTGACCATTCCTCTGAGCGGCGATCTATTGCTGGGAAATGGGGCGGAGGAAAAAGCAACAGGGATATATCGTCCTGGACCAAGAAGAGGCTGCCTGCTGTATCTCGAATCTCGTGTCTGCCCGTAGCAGCATTCTGCAGGGCTCCTGGAATGTGATATATTAGAGAAGAGCAAGTAGATTAAGCACGAATCACATTAGAAGTAATTGCAATACTCTTTTTCATTTGGTGCTATGTGTGTGCTCTACAAAATGAAAGCAGAACAACCCTCGCAATCGATTCGATCTTGTCTACATCAATGCAATCATTTATTTAGGATTCAGATTGTATGCCAATAATATGAACAAAGCTTTAGACGAGCACCATGAGCTCGAACACAAAAGATAAGGGTCGCTAAATGCTCTCGCTGACGAGTGCGCGTTCCGTTTTAATGAGGGCGCGTGCAAACTCCAGTTAACTCTGTTTACCAGCGACTGCTGTTCTCGGCGAGCACACATCATTGTGGGAATGATTTTTCCATTCGCTCTGTATTCCCTGAGTTCTCATCAATTGGAATAATAAGTTGAGAAGTGGAAGAACAGTAGGAATTCTATTTATAGCTGGTAAAATCGTTGGCAATTAATCAATTGTTTGGTGAATATAAATCTAAAAATTTAAGATGAGTAGATATTCTCTTTGGTGATTGGATAGGTCTGACACTTGTTGCCAGTTTCTACTTGAAGCAATGTAAGAGGAACCTAAACAAATCCCTTGGGATTCGCTCGTGACTTGACTCCTTTAAGCTGCACTGACTGTTTCTCTTGACGGATGAAAAGCCACCCCAGCAACGACTCGTCTCTTTAACATTGACACTCGTATTCATTTCCGTCAGTCAAGCAACCTCCCATTGGATCGGTTCCAGGTCGGAACGTCATAAACACTACTGAAAGCGAACTTCCGTCGGAAATAGACAGAACATCCAAGAATTTGTAGTTCCTTAATTATACAGATTTATCACTTTTAATAATCTACTAATTTCTTAATATTAAATCATTTCTGCTAAGCCAATCGAACATGTTTTCCCAGAATTAAACATATCAGTAATACTTGGCCCATCTATTTCCTGTTCGTGGAACTCATATGCGAACATGGTGCATAACGCAAAGTATCCGAGCTACTTTTCCACCAACTAACGAAATTCCCGGCGCCCCCCAAGTGAGTTAATAACTGGCGGCCGCTCGTTAAAACTTTCGATGGCCAGTCTCCGCCGTCGGCGGCGTTATTACCAGCCAGGATGAGAGAAAAATTACGCGCTATTGGCGCATGTAAGTTTCAGAATCTAACTAGCACTCGGAATCTCCAATAGTTTGAATTGCATGGATTATTATTCCCTCGAGAATCCGAAGACTCTGATTCGTCAAGAATACTTAGTGTTGTTATTATAGATTTCGTAATAAAACTTGACTAATTTTCAGTTGATATTCAAAGGTAGTTGGAAGGTTTCATCGGAGACGAATTTAGAATATCATAAATCGAGCCAGGGCTGATGCATATTCTTTGAGAGGGCCTCCTTCATTATTCATTCATTTCCGAAACATTTACCCAGCATCCCCCTTTCAACCCCCTCCTTTTCCACCCACCGCCGCGTCATTTGCATCGACCTCGATTCTCCTTCAAAGTGACTAACTGGCCAGTGAAATAGGAGTAGCTTCAAGCCAAGACAGTACTGGTTTAGCTGAAATAAGACCATGAAATCCGGGACATCCGTCGTGACAAGATCCCACAGGAATTAGGGATGATGTAAGTTATGGTTCGTAAGATATATTACAAGGATTTAACGTATTATACGCCAATGGTAAGTGAATTGTAAATTAGGATAATGATTTGTTCTTAATTATTTCTTTTCCTCAGAATTTAACTAATCGATTTTTAAAGGAGGTTAACAATATTAATTATTACTAAGTCTTTTGAATATGTAAGATCGTATCCTTCAGGCTTTTACTACCACCAAGGATCGTTCTATTTCCGGAGGGCATACTTTACAGGATATTCAGCAATATTACCTCGAATTTACATGCAAGAATCCCCTTTGGTATCCACCTTTATTTCCACGAGGAAACCTTAATTCTCCGGTCCAGTTTTATCCGGCAGGAACCTTTTGCTCCTCCTCGTGTTTCCGCTTCCTTTCTTCCAAGCCGCTTGATCCTTTTTCCGGCGAGCGGGCGTGAAAGTCGAAAGTCGGCCAGAGTAAGAAAAAGTGGTAAATGCATTAGTTTCCCACGTGGTTCACCTCCGGCGCACATACATATATGTACACGCGTGGTGATAATGCGTATTTCCCAAAGGAAAAAGAAGCTTAGAAATGAAACGGCATTCGTTGCAGTAGTGCGAAGGCAAACCTCGCCAGACATGAACTTCAATTATGACGAGAAAGCTAATTGTCGCTGTTACGTAATTCCCATCTTCTACGACGGTGAAAGACACGTTCCTTCTTTTTACATGCTCGATTCTCGTCAGCTTTTCACTGGCAACATACACACAGACACACATAGACATAGAAGAGAAGTGCTGTGGCACTCGAGATGTGCCGCTGCCGTTGGTTGATGCGCGTGCAGAGGCACAAGTAGGTAATATAAACTCGGAGATTTTCCCGCTGGCAGGGCTTCAAGATATCCTGCGGGAGAGCGTGTGTACCGAGTTCCGAGGGGTTAATATTTAAAAAGCCGCATAGACTCCGCAGTCCTGATTCCAACTCGACTTACACTTCCCTTTGAAGGTTGCATTTCATATTTCGCTACAGGTGTACATGATCCTCTCCACTTTCAACCTTTCGATTCTAATCGGATTGTGTAACAGAATCCTAGGAAGCTCGGATTCAAGACGTTTTGTGTTAAAGCTCCTTGATAGTGATACTTAGAATTTTAACAAAGTATTTTACTAAATATATAATACTAAATAAATCCCAGTAAATCGAATAACAGGTAGATTGTTATATAATATAATATTAAATATTAATTAATCATTCCTGATAAGAGGCCTTTAATTCTTTGAAGTATATAAATTAATATCGATTCATATAAAATTACGCGTGCCACTCGATGAATGTGCATTGATACTTGCATAGGTATTCGAGTAAGGTAGCGAATAGCTCGAAAAATGATTATTCTCTCCGGCGCAGCTATGTCGGTTACGTGACTGAACATATTTCGACGATGGTGCGATGAAACGGCAGTGTGCTTTTTCTCTGGTTCGTTCTCGCTCGGTACTGTCAACAGCAATATCATATGGCGAAGGACACTCATCCTTATCCCCCATGAAACCTTCCATCCCGAATCTCAGTGCCCGAGGGATGAAAGATTGTCAACATCGACGGCTACCACTTTCATCCAGCCTTTCTCCTGCTTCTCGCTTCCTGGAACTTTCACCCTGGATTGCAGTCCTTCGGCGTGTCCCACCCTCTATTTCCAGGAGTCAATAAACCTTGCCTGGTGTATCGAATACATACAGCGATAGGTATCGATTGCTGCGGTGAGATTGGTTGCTCGAAGGATGAATTCTAATGGTGGATGTCGGCAAGGAAGGATAATCCCTGAGTGAATCGAGGGAGTCACGCACGTTGCTCCTCGATGACTTTACATCTAATTTGACTTACTTGAATTAGAAATGATTCCCAGTTAATTGATATTCAATCTGCGGAAGAAATGGAGTTTATATTTCAGTGGTAAAATGGGATGTAAAGTGAGTTAAAGGGATGAAAAAGTTTGAAATGTTCGTTATAAGACTGGTATATTTGGCGAATCTTATTACAACCCTTATTTCCTTCCTTATTACGTACGGATGCCCTTCCTCACGGTTTGCCTCGACAAATTGGCGGTGAAAGCCATGGCTAATTGTGCTTTGACTCCTCCCCCATATATCGTAACCGGATCGAAAATTTTGATAGCCGCTCTAAAAGCCCTCCTCTACGCGCCCCTGTCTATCTGGGTCACCCTCAATTTCACGGCCATTTCCCTGCCTCTTTCTCTCATTCGCACATACACGCTCACCCCTCTTATAATTCCAACCGAATCGTATCTGAAAGAATAAATAAATTTAAAAAAGAACTACTTCTTTTTTAATAACTTCGTGAAATTCCATTTGTGAACTTAAACGAACTGTAGGACATTGTATTTGTTATTCAAGAGGAATTACTTTTAACTAAAATTGTATGATTGGATTTATTCATTGAAATTTTATAATGGCTTGATATTTAGGGGAATTTAATTCTTATATCTTAGTTAAACTGCAAAGGTTTTCTGGAATTCTGCTGATTAATGGAAATGAGGGAATAAGCGGTTCAGGAGCGTCTGTTATTCAACAGCGACTTAATTTAGGATCCTAGATTCAGTGGGTTCTCGAGCGTTCATTGCAGAAAAGACCACAATGGGCACGATTGCGGAATCTCGAACGCGAGCCTGCTTCTAATGGAATTTAATCATTTAATGTTCGGTTGACTCCAAAGGGGATTGGCAGGTGCAAAGCCACTATTCCAGAGATCGCTTTTCTTCAATTACAATGAAATCCACAGAATTGATCGGCTGTTTCACTGCCCTTTAAAGAACCTTAGAGTTATGGCTTCTTAAAAGCTGAAAAAAGAACCTCGCAGGTCGACTTTTATTGGCTATTCCAGTAATTATTTCTCTCGAATCCTTTTAGAAACGAAGCAGAATTTAAGAAGGTTGTAACAGTTTCTCTATATCGTAAAATACTGCATTGGAAAGACCAGTATTTCCGCGGATCATCTCCTTTATCCTCCGATTCGTTTCCAAACACCATTCTCCAGTGGGCTCTGCGACCGCATCCTTCAATCCCTTTTACGAGTTTCCGTGTTTCGAACGGTTTTGTCGAGCAAGCACTGCATAGCCTATGTTTCGGTATTTGCCTTTGCAAAACTACTAAATCTTGCCTCCCGAAACTGTCGATTTCTGAAATCTTCGACAGACACACTTGTCGATATTCTAAGTCCAAATTTCTAACATCTCTCAGTCGACAATTTACTTAATACTCAATGAAAATCGTCAGAAGCAAAAATTAGCTTTTCCATAAAATGACCAGTGGAGAAAAGTGTGGGAAAGCAAAGTCTGCGGAGACATTTTCCACTAGTTTTCCTTGGCAACCTTGGTAAGCGGCTTACCGGCTGAAAAACAAACACTTACTCTTTGGTGGCAGTGGACACTAGCTGAGAAATCGATTTCCCACTTCGTCTCAATTAATGAAAACGTGCCAGGCGAGCTTGCCGCGCGATTAGATCGCTACTCGCAATAATTGTATGACAACCCTTTTCTCTCATTCAATAATAAACACTCGTTAAACTGTAACACAATGAAACACAACAAATTCCCAAATCAAACACAATCAATCAAAAATCTGAAATAAAATGTTATCTGACCACAGAATAATTATCAGGGCAAATATTGTGTTAAGGGAAGTGTGAGATGAAAATGTAGGATAAAGTGCGTGCCGATCGTGGGTCATTTGCGAGTTCTCGCAGTCAATTTGTATCGACCTTTTCCAACCAGCCGGCGCCGCCGCCGCCGCCGCCACCGCCGCCACCAGTAATTACAGTGACAGTGAGCGTGGAAAATGCGGCCGGCGGCGCTCGCGTGTGCAATAATAATTACCGTAATTAAAGGTACGTTTTCCGGCCGAATTAGCAGGGCGGGGCAAGGCTCGCAGGGGGGATGCGCCTTTTTAGTAGCGGCGCGTGCTGGGAACGCCATGATCGTGCGCTATCTTTAATTCCATTATCACTGCCCACTCCGGCCGTTAATAACCCTGCTATATTTCAAACTGCACCACATTCTCCGTTAGATAGCACCTCTTCCATCAAACACAGACACACACATACGTCAGACAATATAATAGTATCGGTGTTTCGTGTCACCACTTTCTCATCTACGACATTTTACCGGAACAGCTGGTGGGATAAGTGTTTCGGATGGGAAATTTCCTTTGGAAAGAAAGGCAATGATGTTTTATGACTGCGAACGCTTTCACGAATCGACGAGAATGAGAAACTCCTGGCAGCATAGCAATCAGTCTGAATTATTGAACGAGTTACTGGGAAGGCGAGGGCACAAGGAAATAAACATGTTCCGGGAGAGAGTTCGTGCGTCAACCTTGCTCCTGGGAAAGTTGATACATGTTTATTTCAACGGCGGACAGTCGGGAAGATAAAGCGACGCTTGTACTGCTCCCAGGCATTCTTCCCTGGTGGCCATTGTACGCTACTGGAGTATTCGCTCTGGAGAACTATGATGTAATAATCTTTGTGTTTCATGGAGGACAGTTGGGACATCTTCGTGTCAGATAATAATTTTACGTCCTCCATGATTCCCTGGAATGGAGGTAGAAAGGGAAATGAAAAGGGGGATGCGTGCACCAACTTCCCACGAGTTTAATCGGCTCTTGAAAAGGATATATTCCAAGTGTCACAAAATTTGAACAATGAAATTCTAACTATGAAAATTCCAATTCAAAAGCAACAATATCCATTGAATTGTAATAATAACAACGCGATCAGGGGATATTTATTCCTGACAGAGGTCGGAGAGAGCAGCTGTCGTATTCCTTATCCTTGGGGAGTTGAGGGAAAGCAGCCCCAAGGGTGAAGCGGTTCCTCGCAACTGCTGAGAACACGAAAGCTTAGCGGAATATTAATGCTAAAGAGGTCCATGGGAGGTAGGAGCCGATGGAAAGTCCGCTCGAGATTACTGTACCTCGATACACAAGCCCCGGAGCTATCGACCCTAACGCAATCCCCCCACTCTTACTAATTATCCCTCCGGCAGGAACTACTGATAGACTTCAGCGTTCTCCCAAATCAATTGATTGATTACCCAACTTCAAGTCGCAGTTTCCCGAACCAGGAAAATTTTCAACTAGAAATCTTGAAAGATTGCAACTCTTAGTAATTAAGAAGAGAACGCAGGGGGTGGAAATCTAGTGACTGTCTAGGGGAAAATTAAACCCTTCACCATAGGGTGGAAATCAGCTAGAATCGAGTCATTAATCCATGGCAAAGGCGGAAGTAAGAAATGAAAGTTTCATCGTCGATATATTTCCACCCCTCGCTTCGACCCTCATCGTTCTATACATCAGGAAGCAATGGCGTGCCGATTCCTCTGCCGAAACACGAGCAGATCGTTAGGCTGCTCCCTTGGGATAACGGGATTCCTTACGAACATCAGTACAGAGCACAGACGAAGTATCGCTAAGGCTCGCAAGAAATATGCCCCCATTTTTTTCCTGTCATAAGAAGCAACACTTCCCAGGTGTTCTCTGCAGTTGTGTTAATATGTGTATATAATGTGGATTTGATGGTTCCATTTCTAAGACATAAAGTATCTCACAAATACGTGCGAAGTAGAATCCTTAAGGCGTGAAAAATATTCGCTAAATAGAACAATTCTATTATCTTTATAATTTTGATGTATATGATTACATTTATGAATCATTGTATATAAATTATATTATATATAAGATTTATACGTGCACGTTTCATCCTCTTACAAGGTGCTAGTCCTGGTTTTGTCAGTATACACACGAGCAGTCTGACGCGTACACCATTTATGGCGGGCGGAGCGTGTACCTTTCCCTCTGTTAAGTGTTCCACTGATATCCTCGCCCATTGTTCCACTAACTACGCTTTTCCCGCCCAAGTTCCTAATTTCCCCGAGTGGAACTTGCCTGTCCCAGGGGTGCTCACTCACCTGAAACCACTCGGCCACTCCGAGCATTGCGGTGAAAGGGTTTGGATTCAGGATCGACAGTCAAATGTCCCTTAGGTCAAAGTTCTCGTTCCTTCCTCGTGGAAATTCGACAATATCACTTTGCTCCATTCGTTAGTCAAGCTTAGAAAATATAGTTAACTTTGAAATTTAATGATCGTCAAAAATTTAAGTGATAGTTGATCATCGTTGCCAGACACCCTTTGAATAAATTTAAGTGGAATAATCCTTTTTTCTTCGATCGAATGATAAAGGACCCTTGACTTTCAGGACTCGGAACTTTGCATATCGCTGGGAATGAGCCTGCAGTATCTACGAGTCTCGGTGGTTTGCTGGCTGGCAGCAATGTGCCATCATCTTTATGCGACGGTGGCGTCTCTGCCACGGAGGGATGATCCACCGACTTATCTGAAGTACAGTTTATTCGCGTGGGGTGCACCCTTGCTCGCTATGGGTCTCGCCATTCTACTGCAGATCCAAGAAAACGATGATTTGTGGAACGTTACCAGCCTAACACCATTCAATTGCTGGTAACTTATTTCTTTCTTAATTAATCATTAATTAAATCTTAAATTATTCTCCTGTTTCATTTGAAATTAAAACAGAAATATGCCCTGCCATTAATTTGCGAATAATCAGATCTAGAATTTCTTTTCACCTTTAATTGAAACGGTTAATGAAAGGACAAAAAGAATTTGTCGGCAAATAATAATTTAGCCGACGTTATACCGGAATGGAAGTAAATATGAAGTGGAGCGCTGAATCATTTACGACGCAGGTGCGCCAGTGTAGGAAACGATTAAAAATATAAAAGGCTGCGAGACGACTAGCCAGGTGTGCATACAGAGTGCATGGTGTTGCAGTGCTAAAGGCAAATAATATAATTAAACGCGTGGCAAACGAGGAGCCGGATAATGAAAGTAATGCGAGATGAGCGACGCGTGCCTAGTATTAAACTGAGAATAAACGAAAGAGCTAGGATATTTAAAATAGTCCTAGAGGAACATAAAAATTAGGAAAATCTAATTTACAAGTTGTTCCAACTAACAAATATATGCGTGAAATGTTCACGCTTCTGTTTCTCTTCGACTCAAGGATCACTAATTTAATCTAATCTCGCGAGAAGCTTTGGTGTTTCAAATTGTATTCACGATTAGTGTCATTAAAGGGTGGCTTCCGAAGCCCCGTGTTCTATTCTGCTAAGTCTCTTCGAGTAGTTTGAGTATCCAATTTCAAGGTCCATTGCTCGAGATCAAAGGATAAAGTTTCTTTAACTGGAAGGTGTCAAGCCCTTTGCTATAAGACTCGTTCCCCATGAACTATTTGACCAATCGTTCGAGGCCAATTCACTTATTTTGCAGCTATACTTTGCTGTCCTCTTTCAAAACAAGTGTATTTTATATGCATTTATTGCATAATTTTTCATCATTTTTCTAACTTTCCTGGATTGTACCGAAAAAAACAGAGCTCTAACTCAAAATTCATTTTTTCACAAATATCTGAATGTATTTCCCTTCAGATTTTATCGATTTTCAACACTTCGTAAATGCAGGAATCTGCGCTTACTTGACACTCGTATTGTCGAGTACCGTGGAGAGTCCTTTTGAAGGGCCCAAGGCAAGTCGGATGTGCTCGGACGAAAATAGGAATCCAAGCGAGCCGCAATATTGCAGCGCGGTATCGGCGAGCCATTGAAAATATACACGAGATTACTTTTCATCCAAAGAGCGTAGTTCTCGTAGTTCTATCTTCTGTGCGACGAGCTTCAAGCTATATTTCCGGGATAGAGGGGATCCATATTTCGTAGCTTCACCCTTTCCACCCTCAGGCTTTTTCTTCGACAGCCACCGGAGCAGCAGGCAGAAGCTGGGATCCCGTGACGACTTTATTTCTCTTCTCTTATACTTTTCCTCTCACCTCTGACGTGGAACGATGAGAGTCGCTGAGAGCTGTCTTAACCCAGCCGGAAACAGCCTCTTCAGTGACTTTGCTTGAATTCCCTTAGAATTCCTCAGAGATTCAGTATTAGGGTCGTTGAGAGATCATCTAATATCTTTTATTTAAATCTTTCTATTTTCCCTTGCAGGATATTTAATATAATATAATATCATTTTCTTATGATATTCTTATGGGATTTTTATAGGTTTCTAGGAGCAATGCCAACTATTTACGCCTATGGTCTTCCGGTGGTTCTGCTGCTTCTCTCCGCAGCGTATTACCTTGTGAAAGCTGCCATCGTATCCAGGTATGTTATTTAATCGAAAGAGATAGTTGAGACAAACGTGCTAATTAAAATATACGTAATACGAGTATATATTCATGCTTCAGATACACATGCAGCATGCAACTGGAGATTAAACAACGCGAGAAGATGAAGAGGAGACGAACGCTCCAGTTGGTCCTCTTTCTGAAAGTCAGCATGATTGTGGGACTTGTGGCTGGCTGCGGTGTCGCTTCCAGAGTGTGGAAACTACCATTTCTCTGGGCAGTCTTCTGCACCGGACACTCCCTTCAGGTGACACTCTTAATAATCGAAAAAGTCTAATTACAAGATAATCTAATTACTTTTCAAGTCATTTTTATAACAATCCAAAGAGTACTGGATAGTTTTTCAAATTCACAAATTTCGTTAGTACGACAGCGTTTACTTGTGTGTGTGAGACCAACACAAGTGACGTTTATTGTTTCCGGCGATAGCGGAGGAAGTCGAGCGGCAAGAAAAGTTTCGAGGCGACAGAAGGTGCGAATTGGCGAACAGTGAGGAGAAGATCTCATAGCAAAAGCTAAAGGATGAACGAGTTCTTCTCTTCTTCTTACTTTATCGCTCGAGCGAAACACTTTCGGCCGCGTTATCGCTTATCGAGCGTTTTCTCCCGGCTTTCGGCACCGCTCTGTTTTTAGCTTTCCACGGGAGCTGGACTCTTAACCGATTTCCAAGCTCTTTGTAGACTGGCTGGATGTATAGGCGCGCGAGCACCAGAGAGTTTGCCGACGACTCGAAACCCATTGAATTGGAAAGCTGCTCCTCCGGATCTCGTTCGCCTCCTTCGCCAGTTTTCCAACCCCTTTTCAACCCCTTCGGCAGAGCGAGCCCTGACTTGTTCTACTTTTCATGCAATTCCTCTGCTATCGCGCACACTTTTTCTCTCTTCATTCTTCTTTCTCTGTGTATCTTTCTTCCATCATCATCGACAGACGAATCCTCGATATCGAAAAACCACGATACATAACGCGCCATATATACCTTGTTCAAACGGATGTTCCAATTATGTCTCACTCACCCTTGAACATACATTACACGTGTGCGATTGCTTTGTTTTATCGCTCCCGACCGGATGGAAACAGGGCTTGGCCGTGGCCCTGTCAGTCGCCTGCAATTGCAGGGTCCTCAAAGTCTACGCCAGGAAGTCGCACAGGCAACCCAAACAGCAGGTGGGTGGTACACTTCACCGGACTCGTCGATCGATAACTTTATTTTTATATCTGGAACATCGTATTCGTAATTTAATAACAGTCTGGAATTAATTTATTAAACATTTAATAGAATTTTATATTTATAGAATAATTATTTCTAATTAATTATATGATATTATCCATCTTGTTCTTTGACATCTCATTTTTGTACTTGTTTCGACGAAATTTCAACTCGCACGCGCAAACAGAAATTCCACCGAATACATATTGATTTGTAATCGAACCTAAATTCTGTATTCCGAGCAGAGCCGAGATTAACGTAGACGTCGGGTGGAGAAAGGAGGGGTAAAAAAGTCTGTGTTACCTTGCAGATCGCGAGGTCAAATAGCAGTATGCAGTTGCTCGCACCTGCGCCAGATCCAGTTTAGAGTTCGCCGAGCTGGAACGGCGAATTGAGGCAACTTGGAGATCGAGTCACGGGCGGAGTACAACTGCAGCATCATATCCAAGGATTTCAACTATTTTTACACAAAAAGTTTCTTCACCGCCGAAATCCAGCGATCGCGTCGCGCTAGACAAAGTCGACGGGACGAACAGTGCACGTCGCATTGATCGGGGATGATGTCATGATGTGAAAAAGCATTCGCTGCGAACGCCTCGAGGAATGGACCTTGGCTAGCTTCGTAGAAAATACATGAACTTTGTCCCTCGACTACTTTATGCACAGTTATTAATAGCAGCCTGCTAAATTATTCAGTTGACAACTTAGTCCTTTCTCAGTGAAACCGTCAAGAGAAAACCGTTCTTAATTATTTCTCCCCAAAGACACATTGCGATTATTTTATACTATCAGCTAGATTTTCTCATTGTTCTTCCTCGAGGCATTAATTAGCTTTCGCGTGCGAATGAATGCAGTTTCAAAGCCCGATAGACAAATCTTTTTTCCAAAGTCATCCGCAGGAGTGGTCCGATGGGATAGATTGAAGTCCAAGTAAAAGGATTGCCACCAGACAGATGGTGGTAGGTCGTCCGGCGGTGATTGAGTTTCAGTCGAAATCCCGAACTCGTCACTGGAAGAACGAACGGGTTGCCTGCTTCTCTCCCTGAAACAAGAGTCTCCTGAGGAACTCGTCGATCCTGAAAAAGAATGGCTCGTCTTGAAGGGATTTTCCGAGAAGCTCTCGGTGATCCAAAGGTAGTCGAACATATCAGCGTTAAGTTGTATATCTATATCGCAGACAGTCCAATCGTGTCAGCAGTTTCGTTCGCCTTCATCCTCATTCCCATCATTATCATACTAAAACAATTTGCCAGTAACGGCGAATTCGATATAAAAATACATTGTTGACCAAAGACAACTATTATCATTAGGCATTTTTTTTTACAAACACTGATTCCCCTTTCAATTTACTTTATATAATAAATTTATAAAAACGGATATTATACACTCTTCCGTCGAATTCTTCGAGATTTCTTTGAATATGATTAAGTGTATTATTCAATTATGAAAATAATCGATCATCAATGTGATGACAGTGGAGAATGCTAGTGCTACCGAAGGTTCTTGCGCCAGTAGTGTATGGAGTGCCGACCTTGTTAATTAACAGACTGTAATCAAACATGGGTTCATCGCCGAGGCGAGTATGTCTGTCTCACATATTGCGCAATGTTGAATTTTCAGTTTCTTGCTATTAGAAAGGACGAAGATCCTTTGGAGAAGAATCTTTATTAAAGAATCAAGGCAGGATCTTCTTAATTAAAACAGAAAGAGCTACTTCTGATCCTTATTGCCTGGGCCTAATTGATATATCTTAAGAATTAAAAGACAGACGAACAATTAAAGGACACTCCGAGCGAGCGCACTCTACGCCAAGTGATAGATGAAATTCAATTTCCACGATTGGACGATTTGTCGGCTACCTTTTCCGGACGACATTACACCTAACTCGATAAGTCCCCCTTTGATCCTTGGGGAGAACTCGACTTCGAGTTAAAGGAAAGTCCAAATAAATATTGTTCCCGCTCTCTTGGTGATATATATATATTATGAATTCTATCGGAAATGCCACGGATATTTTTTACCTGTTGCTCTGGCCGAGTGTATGTAATCTTTTAAGTGGCCTCGATGGAGGTAGTAGTCGATCGCATTCGAGAAAGTAGTTCTTACCCTCCGGCGCACATACGTGGAACAATCTCCTTAAGAGAAAAGTCCGATAAATTATCTTGACTGTTATCAGAAAATAATATCATAATTTATTGATAACTTTGATAAATCTTCGATTCAACAAAATTCTATTAACTTCGATTAACTTTTCTATTAATTATACTTTGTTGGATATTTCATTGTCGACACTCTGTTTGACTTTAGTCATCAGGGATTCACTGATTGGAGACACGAATCTTATTAGAATGGAAGTAATAAAGTTGGTGAGTTCGAAGCTCGAACAAGTGTGAGAGGTGAAATAGTCTACGGATGGTTTGGCCAGAATTCAGAAGCATTTCCCTTGGGATGAAAGGGTTAGAGGACCTTGTCCGATGGCGAAGGGATCCGATGTCGATATGAGAGAAGTTGCTTAGCAGTCAACTGACTCTCCCATCTAGGAGGATCGCCGTTAAATGGAGGTCTCGAGCTTTAACTGAGATCATACCGGTCAAGTTACCCGAGACTCGGAATACTCTCTCGGGTCACTCTGACCGAGAACTTCGCCAAAGAAAACCCGAGTAATCTCTACCAATATCATTTCACCAACGCCGTGTTACCAAGCCAACTCTTTCCGTCCTTGATTAATGTAAAAGAGTCTCACTCAACTTTCGTACTTTCTACAAAAATCAGGATAACACAAATTTATTATTTATCTAGAGTAAATAAATTACAGTGAAATCCAAAGTAAATGTTGGATAATCCTTGAACTGGTTCAGAATGTCTTCGTTTACCTCGGTTTTTTTTTCTCGGCTGCATTTTAATTAGATTCCTACGCGGAGTGTCGCAGACCTAGGATGGAAATTCGAATCCTCTGGCACGAAGTAGTAATTCGATCATTGGGGACTTGCCATTATCAGGCAGGGATGATCCTGGATGGGTGGGAAACCCAACAGCAGGGGCGCTCGTTGCGGTTTTGAGGCAGACATTCTCTCCGAGTTGTGATTAACACACTCTCGGCGATGGCCCGAGCGCAATCACATTAGTACACGTAATTACAAAGCGCACGTATGTGTAAGCAACCAGTGTAATCACGAATAAATATTTTGAGACCCTTCAACGACCGTTCGTCTCATGAATCTTTTATCAAGAATCCTTTGGAAGTCCTAGGAAACTTCTCATACTTAATCATAGAAATTACTAGTAGACAGAGTCGAAGATTCTACTCCTTTCAAGACTGAAAAGAACCTTCGTTGCCGGTGCATGAGGACTCAATGTAGGACGATGGGAAGTTCCATGTAAGTGCAATGAGGTAACACGAGACGTCTTAGCAGTAAAGCTTCTCGTTTACGCTCAAAATAAAAAGCAGGCATCCAACATCCAGTAAAGCTAGAGATTAGCTTGCACTGCCACGTACCATCCGCACTCCGCAGCTGGCTTTAAAAGCGAGAAAAGGACATTAGTGAGGATAATGCAGGACCTCGCCGCACCAATTAATGACTGGGCAGTAGCGCAAGTTGTAAGGGATGGTCGCTCGCTCGCGTTCGCTTACTGCGGCTGTATAATTATCGGAAAAGTAATTCCACAGGAGTATATCAGCGCATTGGACAAATTGGAGGTCCGATTTGAGGCCGATTGGCTGACTCGGTAGCAAAATGAACGATATAGTTTCTCTCTCTCCCAATGGCATTTAATAAGAGGAAATCTGGCAATAACTGCGCCCTAGCGCGCGCAACGTGCCAGCTCATCATCAGAATACCTCGGCAAATATGCGACGGCAATCAGTGGCGAATTTTCGTCCGGAGATATTCCTGCTGGCAGAATGTGTTCGACCAATAAATAAATTCTGATTCCAAGTACGGGAAAAAAAGTCAAAGAAAAAATAAGCTCGTTCTCCTGTTTTTGTTTTCAAGGAAAAGTATCATCAGTTCTGGTATATTTATCTCGCTCGAGTGCATTGTGATATCTTAATTACTGGGGCGGTTAATTAATGCTAGTATAATCGGATGCGCATCCTTGAAGAGCAGCTCTCTTTCTCGAAGTGGTCCCAATTAAATTTTAATAGCTGACGAAGCGCTCTCAAAGCGAATTCTTTTGTGGTTGCCACCGCCGTTTACTTTCGTTCGATCGAACTACTTGAGTATTCACTGTTAATGCGATTCGGGATGCACTTCATTCAAGAACACCCACCCTTCCTTCAATTAAGTACCAGCTAGTATCTGCTTAGTGTACTCCTTAAAGAAGAGATTGGTTGCTCGCTTCTTTTTTAGCAGAGCAGCTCCAAAAGGCTAAGACGAACTTGCGCGCATAATTAATCGAGCAGAAAGTAAAGGAGACTTAGCACTTTACTAGTGTCTCTCAGACTTTCCTCGATAAAAGACCAACTTTTCCATAGGGCCTTGCGATGCAACTTCCATTTGATGCTCCACTTTCCACACAGGGACTCCTGTTCTCCGTTAACCCTCTTCCTGGACAAACTTGGACAATCACTGCTCAGATCGTACTCCCAGCATCCAACCAATCCTTGCTCTCCAACCTGCTTCTCGTGTGTACCACCGCCGATAAATCCTCCAGAGACACAAATAGCTTGTAAACTTTTCCACACAGACATTTCTCTGTGTGTATGTGTGGGGGGGGGTTGAAAGTGTCTCCACATTGAATTATTGGGCCTCCGAGGAGAATGCAAGGTATTCAGAGTGGAAATCAGCTAGAACGCACTTCCGGATTCCACGAAATTTAATTTATTGATTTGGAAAGTAGGAATTCAGGATTAATAGGAAAAGGGTTTGACAGTTTAGCGAAGTCTTATCTATGTCAAAGGATTACATGAGAGTTCGATGATAAGGATGCATTCTTCGAATCTTTCAATCTCATTTGTCCAACTCTCTGTCTTCCTCTGATCCTAGCTTGGCTGAGGATTTTTCGTCTTGTTACGAGGGAAAGCAATTTTCCCTGGGGCAGCAAGTTTCCAATCGTACCTGGTTCGCTCCCGAAGAAATCGTCGGTGCTCCGATTGGGACGTGCCTGCTTTTTATTTCAACCTGTCCGCGTTGCACACCGATTGCTGATTGTCGATTGCCAATACCACCGGCAGCAATTCGTACCGATGAATCCCGGGTGGGAAGACTCTAATGCAACGAGCGACACACACCTTCTACCAGCGTTTCCCTCGAATCGTCAATTAAATTTAATAAATAGCAAAAGCTTCATAGACCGCTTTTTCATGTTATTTTTTTTTTTTTATGCCGCTCGTTCTCTCGCAATTTGCACGTTTCCCGCTTCGCCTACTGGTACTCTCCACTGAAGCGTGAACATGCGATTAGTGCGATCGAAAGTGCCGATCCACCGCTTTCCCTTAACGAGCCACGAAAAAGAGTCGATCGCTACTCGATAGGAAGCTTTACCCTCGCACACTCACAGAATCGTCCTACTGTGAATCGTAAATTACTGGCGCGCGTCATTAAATCGATTAGAAGACTTTTTATTCGACGAAGGTATATTAAAATCCGACGCGATTCCTTCGAAATATATTCAGTGAAAATACATCGATGTCCAAGTGATAATTTAAAAGATCTTGAAAAATATAATTTGAATAGTGCAGCATTAGTTTAGGTAAAAAGAGAATAATCGTAAGAGTTGCGCAATATCTAGTTACTATAAGGGGTTGCTTCCATTCAAAGGACAAGCGGACGTAGCAACGTGATCTTTCTTCGTCTCCTGGATCCTGACATTCAATTATCGGGATGCATCCGGAACTTCGCCGGTGTTGGAAGGCGCATCCGTTTTTCCTCCCTCGATGCCACAACTCAACCCCTTCCCAACAGCAACCCACCGAGCAACCCTTATCGAGTGATAGTGCCGAGTCTGCACGGTTTTATCGGCGTTCCACTATCGAATTACGCACTACGCACTAGCACATTATGATGGCCTATCGTTGCCGAGGAATATCGACGATAATGCTTAATGGATAGCAGCCCTGCAATGGTGCGCGATATACCTTGTTATAAATATCGATGGCCCTCTCTCCGAGCCAATAAGGTCAATGTAATATTATCGATATTGCAACGTTGATTTGCCAGGATTACGAATGAATTTTTCTTTTTATTATTCCAATTTCTGTCGTGTTCCTCTTATCTGCTGGGAAAATCCATTAATTCTAGAATTCCGATACTGTATTATCATTGAATTATAATTAGAAGTCAAAATTCATTTTTTTCATCGTCATCATAACCGACGACTGTTAAACCCTGATGCAAGGTGACTGACCACGATCCAAGCATACCACAGTCGGCCAATCAATTGGAGAATTCCACTAGTGGATTCGCGGATTCCTCGAACACCGTGGCCGAATTCCAAGAACTAATTCGGAATTCCGGGATGCCAGGCGATTCTAACTTTCAGGTGTTTCGATCCCAAGTAGCCTGGTAACTTAGAATTACAAGGGGAGAAGCTGTTGCTAATGCACTGTCTATTCATGAGGCATCTATCGCCTGCGGTATCGAAAGCAACGTAGCATCGCTAAACTGTATTCAAAACAGGCGGTGAAGGAAGGATGAGAGAGCGAGATAAAGATAGAGCATGGTAGCTAAAGGGGTAGGAAGAAAGTGACTCGGCTTTGTCCTGGTGCCAGGACGTCTGGAGCCAGTGGAATCGACCCGGTCTCCTTGTCGGGAGAACACATAAATTCACTGCAAGAAGTCAAGGGCAACTTTCCTTAGCTTCGTCCACCATGCGTCCTTCAAGGATACCATTGTCCTATTCCTCTCTTCTATTCGTAGCACGCGGCAAAGGTCAAGCCACTCTTCCTGCCATAAGCAAATAAGGGCAAGAATGATCGACCCATTTGAATGAAAACTATTTTAGTTGTCACTTACTAGTAATTATTCTATATTAAATATATAATAATTCTTTCCATACAGTATCATATTTTTATTCCTTTTATTATAACGTTTGGCCTACTTGAGCGATCTCGAATAAATTCTGCTAATTGCTAGACTAATATGCTTGGTGGCCAAAGTCTCGATGTGCAATTAGCCCAGAAACAAGAGCCATTGTCGCCAGTTAGCTCGGTTGGGCGGAAGCCAAGGTCCTGATATAAAGTGAACCGTATACTTTTCAAGATCGCGCGCCAGATAAATCGCGGTAACAGGCGAGACTTTTATCGCGACATGCTGCTTCGTAAAATGTTCCAGGAAGGCTGCCGCGCAGGATCACTCTCGCAGGATTAGCTGGAACGGTGAAGCTACCTTTTTGTATTAAAGCTGAGAATTCAAGACGATCTACGAGAAATGACAACCGCAATTATGATTCCTTAAAGAACACTTGATTCACCTTTTCCAATTACGTTTTTACTCTTCATCAAACCAATTATACAACTCATTAGTTAGTGGACTGTCAGAACTTGTTGGACGGTTTTACTAAACTCTGACAGCAGCTTGATACGCCGACTATTTATCCTTCCACATCATCCTTCAGTAAAAACTTAGGATTAAGCAAAAGTCCGGCGAGATTTGGGATTCGAAGGGCCTGAAAGATAAGTAACTGATCAGAGTTCTCGACATTCCACCCAGCACTTTTTTCTTTTCTGTATCGACAGCTTCTGAATCTTGATTAATGACTTCTCTCTCACATATCCTGTGTAACATACGTTAGACAACAGACAGAACATACGGGCTCCTCGATTAAACCCTCTTACGTTCAATCGCACAGGATTAATCATTCTCATAATCGAATTATCTCTTCGTTGAATCGAAGTAGCAAATCCTCTCGAAAGCTGAGCTTACCTGAGAAGGCTTTTGGATCATAAATAAGAAAGGAAGTAACGAGGCGAAGCGTCCCATGCAAATCCACCTCATAAATTAATTCGGCACGGTTGGGCGCGGGCATAAAACATTCTCGATTAACGAGGTGATTTCCATCTCAATTGCTGCATCGTCGAGCTGCAAATCCCCGGATGGTGCCAAAGCATCTGTCAGACAGAGTGATAGTCAATGAGATCGTGATAAAAATGCCTCCACCAAAACCATCCAATCCATTTACTTGGGTGATAGTGGTAGAAGCTATCGGTCATTCGAGAGCTGTTTAAAGACGGCATCGGCTATTCGTTCTACACATAGAGCAGAGGATGCCTCTGAGAATAATCAATGACTCCGCCCATCAAATCCCTCACTGTCTACTGCCAATTCCAAGCATGCATTGCCAAGAGCTCTGGTTTGACAGATACACTATTAGAGGAAATAGTAGTTCGATATCAAATGCCTAATTCTATCGAAATCCAACTGCATCTTCATACTATCAACCTGCGGGATTAGTTGCTAATAAAACTTCGATGACAGGAAGCTATTGTAAATACTGAGCGATCGAGTGGAATGTTTGAGTTCTTGGGAAAGTGAGAGACGCTACTTCCGGAAAAGTTTGGATGAGGACAAATATTCAAGTTTTCCAATTTCGACTTCGACGATGAGTGCCGATGAGCGTCGCACTCTGTTGTCTTTGTTCTTTGAGTGACTGTGTCAATAAAGACGAAATGAAGTTAGAAGGATTCCTTTTTGAACCTTTTTATTTTATTGAATGTACAGTCGTTCTACAATGTTAATTAATTTGGAAGTTTCTTTATGAAAGGGTTGCCTTCCATCGTGGAAGTCTGCAAAACGAAATATAGATTGATGTGGTAACACACAGGTTTTCAAATTTATTATATTTATATTGAAATGCTTGGTTTATTCGATAGTTACAACAAGCTGTTTCAAAGATTCCTTTCTTGTCTACAAGAATCTGCGTTACTGTCGAGTCATATGTTTTCCCTCACCTTTCGCATTCACCAACATTTCCTACAATATTCTTGCCTGGTCTCTGATGTACAGCATAAGCGTGTAGTCCGGAACTGCGGCGGCACAGTAAAGTCCGCTGGAAATCTGCGGGATCCGGTGAGTTATTGGCGCTCGTAAAACGGACTTGTCCGGGACGTGACTGCTCAGCCGCTGTCATTTACGCTTGGCTATAGAAAAAATACGAGCGCGAACGGCACCACGTAAATATCAGCGTCACATAAGTCGCTTTAAATTGCGCTGCGCTAAATAGTAAAACTAGAGATAGAACGCGCGCAAGATAAGGGATGATTCCTATTCGAATCGTTCGGCTTAGGCATTGCACTCTACTTCGCGTCCGGTTGTTGGATAAAATTCACATCCCCACCGGAGATTTGTACGAGCTATCTTCCACGCTCTACTTTATTGGCGCCGAAAAGGTAGCGGGGAAAATAACAGGTGGTTCTCGTCCGAGGGATGTCGAGGGTGAGTGCGGCGAGCCACTCTCGACCTTCTAAAGTGCCGGGCCCTCTTAGTCTTCGAGGGAATTCTCGATCGACGATCCTCGACCCTTTATATTCCACCTCCGAACCCCACTGAAAGCCCTTTTACGTTCCGCCTCTATTTTCCGCTGCTAAATCGCGGAGAATGATTTCTCCCACGCCATGTCAAACGGGTAACTTTTTCCCCTACACGCAATTCGAGCTTTTGCATTCGAACGTCCATACATTACAAGTATAAAGGTTTGTGAGCTTGAAAGTGGAGAACGATGCAAATACGGAAGGTCGAGAAATCAACTATTATAGGCTGCTGAAATACGAAAGCTTGAAATCCTTGCCCTATATTTCACTTTTTGAGTCGAATTCACGAGGGAATATACTGGAGAACCGGGAACAGTCAGGAAGAGCGAAGGCAGCATTGCCTCGTGTTTTACATGTAACTTGTACGCCTAGAACTAAATAGGATATCTGCACAAGGAGGATAAAAGTAATTCCACTAGAAAGACACGTGTTTACCCTCTCAAATACCCATAAGGTTTTTAATTGAGAGACATTGTTTATTTGCCACAACAATTAATGGCCGTTCACTTGACGGGGAATAGAGAATGATTTCCTATTGCAAATAGGAGGCACCCTTTGTGTATTGATGAAACTAGTTAGAAAGGTGTTCACACATAACTGTTATGTTTGATCCATCCACTAAACAACCAATTGAATCCCGAACCAAGAAGTTAAAGTACGTATAAAAACTACAGTTTGCGCACACGTTCACAATGATTTGTCTTGGTAATCCATTTTTTGTTATATGTTTATTACTCGTAGAATAAAAGGCTAAAGTGCAATTAATTTTCGGCTGGCCTTCTCGATGTCTGGTCGCGTCCATCATGAAGCAAGCTCTCTTTTAACCGTTCATCATTACTCTCTTAGTAATCATTTAACTAGAACCTATTCTACATACTAAGAACCTAAACTGCACTCAACAGGACGCAATGTTCTTTCTACATTTGATACAAATTTCATTGCGAAAGCACCTGATTTCTATTACGCACATTTGCACTACTTTATATTAGGGACGAATCTATTTAAAAGTGTAAGTATTTCGCAATTAATCTAATATCGAACTTCATAGGCGATTTCTCTCAAAAGTACTAAGAAGGTAAGACTACATAACATTCAAACTCGATACACCAAGCTAGAATCGAAGCGGCGTTATATACTTGAACGAGAAAATGGACACACCCAGATCCGATACTTTTTTCCAGTATCCGATGGATAAGATCAACCGTCACGCACGGAACTTAATATCAACTATGTACACCTGCTTATACTTTAATATCGCACATGAATCATTAGTATCAGTAGTGCTTTTTATTAAAATAATCGCAAGGTAAATTTGCAAGAGAAACATTTTGAATTACACCTATCTCACGATCATGACGAAAAATACCCGATGATTGTGCGCGCCTTGCTAAGTGCAGTTTTTCTAACATAGTGTGTCGGTGATATAATCTATCTGTACACTTACAACCGTTCAAATACACAATAATATCAACATATTTAATATTGGACCATTATAAACAAATTATGCTCACAGTCACTGACATGGATCACAGGGACTTTGGTCTCTATTGAAAAGTGAAGAGCAATATTCCATTGGGCTGTCTGGTATACTCTCCACGTTACAATAGAAACGAGCACCCACCACGAAAGTGTTAAGCGTAAAACTGACGTAAGACACAAGAGAGAAATTAGTCAAGAGCATTATATGCAAGGAAGGAGATAACAGATCATGCCACGACGCGTTCTTCAGAAATTTTATTTCTGCATTCCATGAAAAAGAGAAGTTCCACCATAATTCTCATATATTCCACTTCATTCAGTCATCATTTATATAAGATAAGGTATTACAGTAATTTGCTATGTACGAATTAATTCGAGCTACTCCCATGTCAGATCTGAATTGAAGTTCAACATGTGTGTGAAAGCCTTCCGTCTCAGCTCTGATTTGAAAGCAGCTTGTCTCTATATAAGTCCATATTAAATATATTTTACAATAATATTATCATTGTACATGAACAACGTATGCTCTACACCATACCTTGCTATCGTCGGCTAATCAGTGCACCGACGAACTCTACTCGAGCAAAGTAAAACATGATTCAAACTGCTATACCACTAATAACATTGGAAACAACTACGATTAGAACAATATTGTACACTCTGTACCATGAAATAATATATAATACGCATTATAGAAAAACTTCTCTCCCGATAACGAATATAACCCCACGTGATCACCTAATCGTGTCTCGGTGTTTAGTCGAATGCATTAAAAAGGGCGTATAAAAGATCTCGTGTGCACCGATTAGACCAACGATTGGCAAGAAGGTGTCAATTTGTTAAAATAGACGAGGGGACTGGATTCGTGAACCCCAATGTGTGCGCCGCCTTGGTACCTGCTGTATGAAAATAACAACTTTAAAACGACACTTTCAAGACAGGCCAAACACGGCCGACATCGCACGACAGTTCCAAGACTTATGCGGGAGAAACTTACGTGAGAGCGGTATTTAAAGGCGGAGGGAGGTTATTCTTTATTCTCCTCAGTAGTGGTGGTGTTAGAGGGATTTTGGGATTTCTCTTTTTCCGAAGAAGAAGGTGGTGCTGCTGGCGTCGTGTCCGTCGCGTCTTGACTCGAGTCTGAACTATCTTTTACATCTTCCCCTTTCTTCTCCTCGCTACTCGGAGCGGCCTTAACTTCTTCCGAAGAACTTTCCGACTCTTCCGTGGTCTTTTCATCCTTGGAATTCGACTCTGGGCTTTTTTCGACGGTCTCTTTGCTCTCGGTTTCCGCAGAGTTCTTCTCTTCATTCTCGGCTAACTTTGCATCGGCCTCGTCCTTATTGTCGTCGACTTCCATCTTGGTGGATTCCTCCTCCGAATGCTTCTCACTCTTATTGTTGGCCGACTCCTCGTCAGTGTTGTTCTCGCTTTTCTCTTGCCGTTTTGGACGCCCGCGCCCACGGCCAGGACCCTTTGCAGCGGACGTGTCCCTCTTCTCTTTCTTCGGCGGCGAAGGAACCGGTGTCGTCGACGCGAGACCTCGTGCGGAACTACGGGTTCGTCTTCTACCTTCCATCTCAACTGATGTGTTCAGATCCTGCAACAAAAACGAGCGCACACGATATAGAGGACGATGCCGCTTTGAGACGAAGCTAACGCAACAGAAGAGAAATCAAAAGAAGTGGAGCGTGGATTCCAGGGATAAAAGACGCTTTCAGAGATCTCGTTGCATCCGAAAGCTAGGATGCTATATAGAAGTTTGACAGTATTATCAAATACATCTACAAAGAGTCCAAGATAAAACTGAAATAGAATCAACAAATATATGATGACAAAGAGAAATGAAACTTCTGACGATTCACATAAAAGCATAGAGGATACTATGTAGGCCAAGTAAGGTAGAACCAATACAATATCTAACGTAATCTAAAGCAATATAACGTAAAGTAATAGAAAGTAAAGTGAAGTAGATATCTGAGGAACATTGCAGAAAATCTAGAACTACATATTAGTAACAATAATAATATAAAGAATGTGCCAACCGATATTGAAAGTACGGATGGCTATTCATAATTGGCGGCGACGTAGCTTTGGCGGGGAAACCTCCCCTCCAGAGAGGCGAGTCTTCCCCTTCGCCCCTACTCCAGCCCCTCGCCGATCCCCACTCCTCCGGGACTTCTGCTCACGTAGGCAGCCAGAGTGGACGGGGAGGGCTAAATGGAGGGAAATAACCAGGCGAAGGGGGTGAAACCTTGGCCCCTTGGACCTTAAGAAGATTTTCGGACTCTTGATAAGCCGATTCAGATCTGACTGGCTGGTCGAAACCGAGTGTAAATTACACACCTTCATGATCGCTTTGCCCTCCTGTGCCATCCGTTCTAGCGTCGACTGCCTTTTGGTGCCGCCGCGTTTGTTCTTCGTGGGAGTCGGCTTCTCCTCGGTCGACTGGTCCTGAAAAGGTTCCATGATATTAATGATATTCAATTAGAAGTGGGCTTGTCGTGGCGACATGCCCGAGGCGTATGGGACTGGAGAGTGCGACTGCTGGTCGAAGCGGGCCCGCCAAATTGGCGCGTAGAAGCGCCATGCGGCGAAAGCCGAAAAGGTTACGTTACCGAGGTGGAGACAAAAACGCAAAAGGCAGACGATAATTACGGGACTGATAAGATTATCGAGGACCGTTGAACCGTACCCGCTGTTCCGAGTTTATTTGAGTTTCCCGCCATTTTGCCGAGTCGATATGTATTTCTAGCGTCGCAGGCTCGAACGAGGTGCCAAAAAGGGGCCGGATTTTCGTGGAAAAGCGCGTGCGACAGCTGGTCGTGCGGTATCCCCGATTTCCCGCCTTTTCGGTGCGGAGCCGCAGCCGCCGAGCAGAGACTCTCCTCGTCACGAGAGTCACAAATAAAAAACATCCACCATCTTTGCCGATGAAGGACAAACGGCGCAGCTTTGAAAAATCACTGAGTGGACGGCCACGCGCAATAAGGTTGGCTCGTTCGGTGGCCCGATCGGCTCGCAGCTCGGGCGAACGGCCTCCGGCACGCGTTTCTTTGGCGCAGCACCCACTTGACGCGCCGAATTTTCGAGAGAACCAGCGTCTACCTCCGATTTGAGGAAGCACACGCCGCCTCGGCATGAAAACTCGGCTTGACGGAGAGGTTTCTCCGCCTCCTGGCCCCTTACCTTCGACGCATCCTCGATGCTGTTGTCGTTCTTGCTCTCCGCCTTAATGTCGGACATTTCTTCGCGCGTGAATCACACAAAAACACCGCAATAAACCAGGATTTCTCTCCGAGAATTCGCGCTGAGCCCGGTCGCACTGTTTATACGATAAGCAAAGATGGCGGTTAGCGTGGGTCACGTGACCTCGTCAAACACAGAGCGGGAGTTCAGAGCGCCGTCTTACGTTCCGCCCCCAAACTCCACGCGCAGCAACCCGAGAGACACACACACACCCGGAATCTTTCAAACTGATTGCCTAAACTCTGCCCTCCATTCTTTACTCTTCCTACTCGCTTCTCCCTACTTACCGCTCGCACCTATCCTATCGCTACTGATAACCCACCTAGAACCTGTCTCCTATCTATCAGCGCACACCCAACCAACTTCTTCATATCGCAACCTTTCTTCCCTATGATTTATATACCTCTTTTTAGGCCGACACCGCTAATCACTTACCTCCCTCGACAGGATTAATTATTTTGTAATCGGGTCGATTCACTAATTATACGAACAGAGTCTGCTCCTCGAGCATCCAATAAAGACATTGATATTGGTGGAAATTGGTATCAAAAAATAACGACAGTGTCGTTTGTTTTACTTCAAAGTAACGTGAAGTAGATTGGTACAATAACTGGGTGTCGGGTAGTGTGTCCACGTAGGAGAAAGTTTCGTTGTCTCGTGACACCTCTGTTGAGGATCCAACTTTGCACAGTAACAGTTCCTTTAAAAAACAGTGTGACGAAAAATTCGCTCAGTCTAATGAATCGGCATTCTTCGGAACCAGAATCGTGCTCTGAAGTCATCGCTGCAAGTTAAAAAGGCCGGCGCTGTCGGTGAATGAACGATCAGTCTTACAGGTCCATTGTGTCCTAAGGATAATAATTGTTTCCTCGAAGCGTTACGCGAATTCCATGCACACAACGAGGTTGTCGCTTCGTCAGGGAACATTACATAATCTTCAGTGTGGTTAAAAATAGCTTGTGCTTTGTGTTCCTGTTTGCCTGTTGAGAATAACGCAGTTCATTATTCGATACAATTTCAACATCTTAATTCTGTTATAAACACACGATTGCATGGGGCAACTTTGTACCGACTGGGTCAGATTTCAAACTTTTACCTGTTGTTCCAGCACCTGTATATACAATCAAACATCTACTGGTCGACAATTCCCATAGCTTTATCAATGAATCTTTCCCTGATGACAGCAAGTACTGAAACAATAAACATCAAGTGTTACATAACACTGTATTATCATTATATTCCAATTATTCTATGATACTCACCTTTCCATTTCTGGTAAAAGTTACCGAACATACTTCATAGCCATCGTGCGCCTTAGCAAAAGTATTTATACATCTATTGGATACACCATCCCATATTTTGATGCTCCCATCCTTTCCAGCTGACGCATATGTCTTTGCATCCGAGGAATACTTGATGCTTGTGATTCCTGCGGTATGCTGTTGACTTGGTATACTGCACACAAAGCACTGAGCAGTGTTCACGTCGTATAATCTCACTACTGGATGGTTTGTACCAACGACTAAGAAGTCACCGGTTGGATGGAACGATAAACATCTTATTTGATCGGCGTCCGTAATAGTCCTGAATGCTTTTTTAACACTAGCTTTACTAAAATCAAAGAGCTTAATGGAAAAGTCTCTGCTACCGGACACTAGAATAGGTTCTCTCGGATGAAATTCCAAGCACGTGACTTCTTCCAGATGATCGTATAAAGTTCTTATAACTGGATGACCTCCGGTTTGGTCACCAGGTGCCATTTCATCCGGTGCTGACTTTGCCAGCATGCGGTCTACATCTAAAATCTTGATTGATGCGTCCACCGATCCAGTTGCGATCAACTGTCCATCCGCAGAAAATGCTCCTGCTCTGCAGTTGCCTTTGTGTGAAGTGACATATGCAGTTTCATATTGCGCCGGCTCCGGTGCTTGGGTCTGAACCTCTGTCTCAAATTCCAAGTCCAATCCTGGGCCCAGGGTGTTGTCAAAACTGCTGGCAAATGTAGACAAGCTGTTGCTATCCTTTTTGGATCGTTCTGGTTCGTGTTGGAGGCCCGTTAACATCAAATGAAAAAGACGATCGGATGGAGGGCACAGTGGTTCCGCTTGTATCATATTAGTCAATTGTACCGCGAGCGATTGATGTCCATCGTAAAACAGTTGGCTAAAACAGTAAGACAAAACATTGGTAACCCTTCGACTTTGAGAAGGCCTGATCGCCAAAGAGTTCGACGTAATGCTTCGTTTAACACGAAAATATGAAAAAGAATATTTCTAAAGCCACGCGACTAGAGCGAATAAGGTGAAAAAGAATGCAGAACCTGATCATAAGTCTGTAGAGCAATTCCTTGCTCTTTATAACATTCTTCGGGTCCACCTCCGGCTCCTTCATTGTGCCTCGGTCCGTCTGTGTCCGCAGTGGGTTAGCGAATGTCGGTCGTTTCCCGAATGAGTCCCGGAATTCCCATTAAAACGCCCATTAATCGATGAACACACTTCTCCAGGTTATGCGCCGCTATTGTCACTCATTTCGAGAATCACGTTTATGTAGCCTGTGTGCTTTTCCAGCTGCCGATGCAATTGGTTTATGTATTTGCAGAGTGCCGACTCTGCCAATCGCTGCTGCCCATCCAGCCGAGAAATCAACGTGAAACCGTATGCAGAACCTGTCAGAATGGCCGATCCACGCGAGCCGCGAGGGTTCGAGCAGCAATCTTCGAACAGAGGAAGAAGCCCCTCCAGTACGAAATGCAAGCGATTCTCCTCCACTGAATATCTTCTTAAGAAAAGACGACCCTTCGGTCTCAAGTGCAAAGGAGACAATGACATTTTTATAACGAACAAAACAAACTTCAAAGTAATCCACTTTCTATTATAACCTGACTGATTGCAACTGGTGGGATTTGGGTTGTTTGTATGATGTTCATTTGCAAGAACTTTGATCTTTTATTGTACTGAATGAATCTCATGCTTTCTTACAGGCACAATTAAAGAAATGTGAGAAGCTCTTTGACAGTGGGGCATCACAAATCATTATTCATGCTCTTGGTGCAGCTGTGTATAGGGCTTCTGCCTTAGCTTTGCAATTAAAGGAGATTCACTGCGGCGGAGTGGATCTGGATGTGAAAACATCCACCGTTCCCATAATAGGTGAGTAAAAGATATCCTCAAAACAGTAGGTATTAACAATAGCAATAGATACAATAGTCTATGGGATTTTTATTCCACAGATGATTTTGTGCCGGTGACTGATGATGCTGATTACGAAGTGAACAGGCGGCAGAACTCTGCAGTTCATATCCGTGTGTTTCGTACTTTCACGCTAAGTGGCCTCAAGTATCAGCAATAGGATATGAAATTTTGTACAAAGAAAAGCATCGGCGAGGCGCAACTGTACATATATCAGGATAAATAGAATACTAGATTAAGCAATTGAGTCAATAGAACTCTGTGGCCACTGTCTATTTTAAGATGATATTCACTTTGATCGAGCTGGTTCACTGGCTAGGCTTGACCATTTTCGAAATATGGGTGAACTTAGTCTCCTTGAACATCTTCACTATCTTATTAGCCTTGAAATTAGATGATAATTATTTTTTGGGCAACGCGGGATGGTGGACCGTATTTTCTCCACTGTTCATCGCCGATGGGCTCAATACTTACTTCTGTGCGATTATATACATACGAATGCATGTCGAGGGTATGATCAAGGAAGCAATTCTCCGAGCGGCATGGAGCTTAACTTTGTTGCTATTGATTTTCGTATTTAAATATCTACTCTGTAAAAAGTTGTCCGGCCAAAGTACATTCGAATATTCGGAAGTATTGAGCCCGATATTCATGCTACTGCAATTAATCGTGATGAGGGCGTGCCACCTTCATTAAATCGGTAATTGTTTCCATGATTATTATATGTGAGCGGTAATTAAAAGATTGTTGATATATAAGTTGCAGTGATTGAGGATCGGTTGTTTATAGCCATATACACCCTCATGTGTTCTTTATATGTCCTACTATCCTATGTACGATTTACTTTCAATAAAGTATACCGAACAAAGATATCCTTCTAACAGTACTACCTATCCCCGGCTCATTTCTATTGATCTGTATTCACTATAATGGATACAAATGGATATTGCAGGTGTTGCAATAAATCTTGTAGGACTCGATTGATTTCACTCTAAACATAGATTCGAAGGACATCGTTTATGAATTTATCATTGATAAGATGTTAGTATTGCGTGGAAATGACATTCTATGGGCTATGCATCAGCTATGAGTATTGTTGGTACTGTGTGTAAGACGAGAAAGCCGTGTGACAACTGCACACCCTTATCGTTCTACCAGAAGAGGGACTCGACGAGCCTTGTTGGTAGTGGTAAAGTCGATATTCTAAAGGCTACGAAAAATGCCAAAAGGCGAATGTGCTAACACAAGCCTGATTTTTTAAACGAACGTCATACCTATAAATATCTCACAGTAGTATGATAATATGGTAGACTATTATAGAAAAGGGACTCCGGTTAAGTATTACTACCGTCTACGAGAAAAGGCATGTCAGTGTAATTATAGACCGGTGAACAAGATTAATTGGATAAATTTAGTAATGCTCCATTTAAACTCTAAAGATAAACAATTGACAGGCTCGTAACTCAGGGAGGTCTGAGGTCTCCCTCCAATGCTCCCCAAAGAAAATCAATATTCCCGACTGAGGGGTGAACATAAAGGCAGGACTGGGAAGGTGAACGTAAACGCCCGAGTAGGAGGGCGAATAGGAACCCTCAGTTAAAGGAGGACAGCGTCATATGAACTAGGGAGAGAAGGGGTGTTAGTCTGGGCACTATAGGCAAAGCCTGTTGCTGCTTCCACATTTCAAAGTTTGTCCTTGCAATAACAGCATCAGTAAATTGAAGTACTTCAGTCACCTCTTCCCAGACCTATGAAATGAAAATAAGAGTCAGTGATGTGCTGTGAACAACGATCGAGCGATTATGGATAGGCTGACTAATTGGACTAATGGTCAGTTCCGCGATACCACTTTGTTGCAGCACCCAGCGAGCTTCTTTCTTTTGACACCACTCGAGCGATCTTTGCCATAAATACGTTTTCTCTTGTGAAATCCAATAAATCAATACTCTTTTATCGATTTTGATCTTATTGTGGTGTTTCGTGGATGTGAATGTGACTCCAAATATATCGAAAATTAGTGTAATATCTTTTGTGATGATAGGTCTCAATGAAACGGTACCAACAACAGTTCCTGGGGAGAACTCTGTCTCAAATACGACCCCCTTGTCATTCCTCGATAAAACGTTCGTGATTACTCCTTCATTCTCAGCAGTAAATCAGGAGTTAAAATGGATATTCCTCCTGCACACCTACGGTTTTGCCTGCCTCTTCTTTGCACTAGGATTTTACACCTTTTTATCCATACTACATTTAAGGTGCCACGAAACTAAATCTTATTCGCTTCCTGGTGGTGAAGAACACTTCTAATTTAATTCTAATACAACTAATTCTAATACAACTCTTGGGTACTAGGTCCCTCATATCCAATCGGCCGTTTATGTCGACGATTAACATATTTCTATGTTCACTCGGAGCTTCGAGATCCATATCGTTGTTCATTGATGCATACAATCTTAAGAGGCTGATGCCGAGAATGATCGGTACCCTTATTTGGGACATCGGTTTTCCCTGTGTGACTTCCGCCTTCTGTCTTGTGCAACTTGCTTTCCTACAATTGACACAGGTACTATTCTATTAACCGCTTTTTTTCATTATTCCGTGATATCTTCTATTTTCAAATGCAATTTCCAGCTCAAATTCGGCCCAGAAAAGCTGCAAAAAGAATCCTGCCTCAGTCTTATTATAACAGGTCACTTCTTCATGGTAATCGCCAGTGACATCGTCCTCATCTCTCACAATTGTTACATGGCTAAATATGTGGTCCAAACCGTGTTCCTTATCTGGAGTATTCTTCTGTACTTGATGTTCCTACATGCAGGGTACAAAATAATGCACTTGCTCCGAACGGTACCGAATAGTATGCTAACGAGGGACAACTCAGTCACCCATCAAAAGGGTTCGTATATTCTCAGTAGCCAACAGGTGTTTCCCTATTGTTTCGCTACTATTGTGAATGATTCTTTTCAGGTATCATGCAACTTACCATGCTAGCACCTTACAATGACTTAGCGTCGTTCATTGCTGCGGCACTTGTGCCCACTTTACTTGGCCCGAAAATGAAACCGCCGGACGGGAACGAGGCCCCAGAATTGATAAAAGATACTGAGCAAGAAAGCAAAGGACATGTTATCGATATGACATCGCAAGAACCAGCTATAAAGGACTCAACCAGTGGAAAAGAGGTGGACTTCGGGAATAACGAGAAGAATATGCCGCCAGCAGTGATACCGGTATCAACAGTACCGGAAGTTTATGTCAGACCACCTACACCGACACCTTCAGCTGTGAATCTACCTATTATCACGGTATCGAGTCCAAGTCGTCGAAGTTCCGTTGCAAGCAGTAGACGGGGAAGTGATCTATCAGCGAGATCTTCTAGGCGAAATTCCGAATGCAGCGTTCGTTTTAATGAGAACGAAAACGCCTCGCCCAGAAGCGAGCGCAGGAGAAATACGGAATTCAGCCCTAGGCATTCCCCTGACTTCGACAGAAGGCGGTCACCCGATAGGATGTCCAGGAGACACTCTGAGAATATCACACCCTCCGGTAGTACGAAAGATCTAAGGCGCAGTTCGGATTTCTCGCATGAAAAGAACCGTGGCTCACAATTTGCTACGAAGCTGAGGAGGAACAGTGACTTTGGAAATAGAACCCCAAAGAGAATGTTACCCACGGACGAACCACCGAAGTTACCGAGGGTTCTGGATTTAAGCCCAACAGGTAAAAAAATACTTGGGCAAGTGGAAATGAAATTTTTGTTGTTAGGGAACTTGATTAAAGTTTCCTGATTCCACAGGTTCAAGGCGCAATTCTGATGTGACTGGTTTATCAAGTCCAAGGTCGGAATCGCGAAGAAATTCTGACATCACCTTTCGCCGGAAGTCTGATTTAGGCCATATAAAGCCATTGCTAATAAATCGTCGTAGTAGCGACATAAGTATTAGAACTCTGGACAAAAGTCCAACTCACTATCAAAGCATAGTTCCTGAAAAAATAGAAATACAGGAAAAGAGCGAGTCAGACTCCGACCAGCCGGACTGCAATGAAAAAGCAGCTTTAATGAATGAGAAGAATAAAGAGAAGGATGAGGATGCAAAAGCTAAAAAGAAAAATCTATCTTGGAAACATGATAAGGACGAGCCAGAAGAGATAACCGCAGAAACAAACTTGCTCCCTCAAGACTCCGCCGCCCAAGGAAGACCCACGGTAAAATCCATACTTATAATCAAAGATTTTCTCGCGCAAGGCAGACTATTAAGATAAACTTTCGTACAGGATTCCAACTTTACGCTTAACTCTATCTTGAATCACATTGCATATGTGAATAGAGCTAAAGCAGATACACCCTTACATATCCTAGAAGCAAATACTGCTATAGTGAGAAGGTCGCAAATTAAAAGGGTGATAAATGTTACCTATACCACCGCAATTCTAGGAATTCTTCTCTGTATCGCGGAATCTTTGCAAATTTTTGGACCATACGGTAAGGAATGTTAAAAAGTGCGCAAAAGTTAAACTGTTCTTGCAAGGTTACTCACACTAAAATTATGGATAATAGGACTCTTAGCCGAAAGTGTAAAATATGGCACTCGTCCAACCCCCGAGCAATACCCGAAACCATGGCCTTGGCTGATATATCAAACCCTGTGCAGGGGCTTGGAATTCGCGATGGGTTGTGCAATTGCAAGTATAACGAAGCAACCATCGGTAAGCCCTCGTCATCAGTATAACATGTGCACTTATCCTCCGCGTCTTAAGCGCACTAATAATCCCTACATATAAAAAGCAATACACTCTAAAATCGTCTACGTCAGACACGTTAAATCCCTGAAGGGAATATTTTCGAAGATACAATTTACTTTAGTTCCTTCACAGCATCTCGCAAGAGTATGTCGTTGGTATTCTTTTACGACTATCACTATTTTTGTATACCTCGAGACCTAGTCACCAAGAAATTGATTTCCTGGTAATAGTATGCCTACCCCGAATGTTTCCAAATTTTTCTTCGTAGCCTATAATCTCTACTATTACCCAAAGTGCGTTGTCGCACCGGCCGGACACTCTAAAATGTCAACTGTGTTCTAATCTCGTACCTACTTGTCTTTGCATTGGCAAACAGACTTTACAAACAAGACGTTCTTGTCGGGAATATATTTTTACCGATATTTCTGATCGTGATATTAGATTAGTTTCATAGTGATTACTTTGATAGAGTACTTTAGGTTCTCACATCTTCGCCAGTAAGATCCGCATAATGGGAGTCCAAACAGCAAAAGACTTAATCCGAAAAATTCTAATGTAGAGAGTTTGACAACTATATTCGATGCAACCGGTTGCTCGAATCGGACGAGCAATCAGAGATTCTATCTGTAAATAAAAAAAAGTCGTTAGTGTAGTAATTAAGTCACCAAAAGGTAACGAGTTCTTGCCGTTACATTAATGCACTGTGACCAGTAGTATTAATAGGAGCCCGTTTAAAGTGCCCTACTATTGAACGTTCAACAAAAGCTCTTCACAAGTAAAAATCGATGTTTATCCAAATTATCTGCGAATACGATTTGTAACAGTGTTGTGATCCTACATGTGATACACGATTTATGTACTAGCTTAGGAGGCCGCTTTTACGCTTATGTAAGTATCGAATAAGAGCACACATATTCTATGAGACAAAAGACTGTTAAAGCGTGAATTACTTGCCGCTGCGGGATTCAGCGAGAAGCGCACTATTTTTTTTAATGTTATGTCAAAACGATTTGGAATACTCGGATCTTGATCCATATGGAGTTGATCATGAACTCTACTGCATTAAATCCAATTAGTTACTGAAATATGTCAAGCATAATTTCCAATCTGCGACACATCTCACAAGCTAAGGCAAGACTGATTAAATGATTTCGTAATCAACAGTTATATTTAAGTAACAATAATCTGTCACTATCACTTGAAAGTAATTAGTTTACAACTATGTGCGCATATCAAAGCGTGGAATCAAAATCCGAGTACTCTCGATGAACTCTGAAAGCTTTTGTATTTCCTTGTTCGCAGGCAATTATATATTCGTTTTAGAGTTGGAACAGTATTATTCGTCTAATTCACGAGTATTACAGAAATGATTAATATACGCAAAGAGTATACAAACTTACACAAGCATGAAAGGTCTCACTGACTGTCTGTTTAGGGATTAGGTGACAGTAGATAGCGATATATATTAATGTTCAGTGTGCCAAATACTCGTGTTACCTACTTTAAATGTTTACGGCGATCAATCTAAATGGACAGCTCATATACAATTATAGACAGAAATTAATATTTATATACAACTTGTTGTACAATAAGGAAAGCTATCCTTTCAGTTTATTCGATCTAAGCTGTTCAAAACGATATTACAGAAATAACTATTTTTATCGACAAAGAAATAAATCTTACTGCAAATGAGATTATCGCAAAGAAGTCATATATATCCGAAACTCGCAAAAGAAAGATATTGATAGCTGGGAAAGATTGTCTAAAGATACTGTCGAATTAGAAGTGTCACACTTCAATATTTTATGATATATCACTGTTACATCCTAAATGATACTAACCAGAAATACTGGGCAGTTGAAAAAGAATATGTATATTCCGTCAAATACAGGTTGTATAGCACTCTCACAGCGGTAGCCTTTCGTTACCAAAATCTTATATTGTTTAATTCGAAAATCAAGTGGATATAATTTGCAAGAATGCCCTTATTTTGCATTAATCTACGTATCTTTTTGCTTCCGCTGCCTACTGTTGACTCGAAGTAGTAATGAATATGCTAGCAAATAATTGTAGTACGAGTAGTCGTATAATATATGTATTCGTTGTTTTTTCATCTCACACAAAATTGCCACGCTGTCTAGTATAAACCAAACTACAAAAATGTACAGATGTTGTCGATCGAAAATTGAAGACAGAAATAAAGAAATCAAAAACATATTACCCCCTTCTATCGTCTGAACTGTAGTATATACTGATAACACTGACCGAAGCGATAAGACATGAGGCGCTGCCACGTTTTAATAAGTACCCTTATCCCTACCACGAAGAATTGTTCAAAGGTATCCGCCAAACTGGCTATCATGTGTTTTATTTATCCCACTCTTTAGTCTTGTTATATTAAATGCAAGTACATATGCCACAGTACAGCCGTTCGTCACGAGAAAACAAAAATTATATTGTGTGTGTAGTAAATATATAGCTCGTTAATTCACACTTTGCAAGAACTTGGGTGAAATACACAGAATCTGAAACACTGGCTTTATGCGATTTGGCAGTTTTGGAGATCAAGTTAATTATCTTGGTAGAAATCGGCGTATTTCCAACTATAGAACAAGCCTCCGATAGGACTCTACTGTGTATATACCGTAACAATACCTCTATCCTTAAAATTTTATTAAATCATTCATATTTCAGCAAAAATGGTTGGTGTGGACAATGTATGGTCCTCTCTCCAGCACTACATTTGTAATTCGACTAACAGTTGTCCCCATTTACAGATTACATACATATAACTCTGTTACTTACGCTGTACAGAATGTATAAATAGTCATTTGAGGACTTAGCCCCCAAAATCAAAATAATCTATCTCGTCTGCTTCGTATACTTTGGAACTTGTAGACGCAGGTTGGCTTTTTCTTGACGGCAGTGATTGTACCGATTTGCAATTTAACATTGGTCCTGGAACTTTCCTCTGACCATTTTCCCTTTTCACTATTTCCAACAAACTATAGCTCGGTAACCAGCACTGTAATAGATACGAATGGTATAAGGAACGAATCATTAGCTGAGCATATACAACAGTTCATGCATTAACAACTATTTGTACCTTATCTTTGACAGCAGTTGCAACAATATTTCTTTTTGGTTCACGATCATATGCTTGACTCTCGCAACCAAAATGTTCGCAGCATTCGTGAACGAAATGCCGTTTCTCTCTATTCATGCTATCGAACGAGTAACTTCGGGATTTCTGTTTCGATGTTTTCGCCAACTTCACTAGCTCGGTCAACTTATCGTGAATCAATTGACAGAAATGGGGATCTTTTTTGGCCCATTGTTTCATAAAATCACTATACTTGGGCATTAGTTTCCCACTTAGATCAGGATTAATAATTTGAAGACCCAGAGCTAATCGTCGATTTCGCTCTATTAATTTGCATTCATCGTTACATTCTAAAGTTTTTAACTGATTCTGCTTCTTAGCTCCTTGACCAAACACTTCCTCTAAATCGACCGTATGCCCCAATTGCATATCTGCCATTTTACTTGCGAGTATATTACTTGCTATTCTTTGATATTCTTTCGAATTCTCTGCACACGGTCGGGACATTGTTCTATGTCCGCATTGGCATGTTACCTGATTAGAAACAATATTATATCTTACTTTTGAAGATTTGCTTGCCATACATACAGTCAACTATTTACCTTAACTATTTCCTTGCAAGGGGTGTCTGGGCACATCCCGTCGTGGCAGGGAGCGGCACAGATATGACCACACAATTCCCTAGGAGTTATACATGGTTGAGTACATTGCTGACCTGGTTTTTCACAGGGGCCCGCATGACATATACTAATACATTTATGTCGCCCGCAAGAAATAGGTTTTCCACAGGGCAAGCCGCAAGAAATATCTCCTAAGTGACACGGCACAGCTTTGCGAAGTTGGTGCTTGCCATGACACCATCTTTGAGTAAGAACAGTGCATGGTGGACATGTCGGCTCACTGTGACAATTATGTATGACTTCGTGACCACAACCATGCTGTCTAGAACAAGGTCTGTTACAGGGAGGTCTCCTTGTTCCACATGGAATTGGAGGATATATTACTTCGTGCCCGCACTCGCAATATAATTCTTCAAAGCTACTGCGGTAACATGGTAGACATCTGCCTGTATAATATTAAAATTCCAATAGAATAAGTCGTACTTGTTAAAAAATATACCAGCAATTGAAATCTTACCTCTATGGCAGCTCTGCTCGCATTTGTGCCTGCCACACGTTAATGTCTTCGAACATGGCAGTGGACATATGTGCTCGATATCGATACAACAGAGTTGATTACACTTATGCTTACCACAGGATCTCTTTTTAATACATCGCTTTTCACAGCGAGCGTCATCGGCTTTTGATCGTAAATCCTTGCATGAGATCTCCCTGTCCATGTTGCCACAACGACATTTAACATCTGTTGACAAATCACAGTCAGGACAGTCTCCTTGATGGCAGTTTACTTTGCATTTGTGGGGATTGCCTGCAAAAGACATTAGTTCTCAATCAGACGATATACTTTTTACATTATGAATTTATAGATTAGATTCTGTTAATACTGACTGGGTTGACCACATCTTAAATTCTTTGCGCATATCTTTTCACAAGTTGGAATGGGATCTAAACAACTTTTGCGTTCCTCTGTTAAGGTGGTTTGACCACAGCAGCAGGTCATGATCTTGTCAGGAGTCAAAGAACAAGGCTTGCAGTCACCTGGGTGACATAACTGAGTGCAAGTATGATTGCCACAATCTAAGTTTTTGTTGCAAATATCATCACATGCGTAAGTAAATGATACACCCTTGTCGCAAGTGATCTCTCGTTTGTTCTGACCGCAATGGCAAACTGAAGCAAAAATATGTGCTATCATCTATCTTAGGGATCCAATAATGAAGTACTTCTTCCTCCTTCTTTTTACCTTGCTCCACAGTCTTTTCACAACGGCCACATTCTCCCTCGTGACATTTTCTCTCACACTTATGCCTGCCACAGTTCAACTCTTTCTCACAAATAGATTCGCAAAGCAGAGTTGTATGTGTACTACACTGTAAGGTCTGTGATGTCTTTCCACAGCCACAGTGTTTTGTTACCATTGCTATGCATACAGGACACGAACCCGGATGACACAGAAGTGTACACTTATGAACACAATTATTTTTGGAAAGGGTACGGCCGCAAGTTTCTCCACAGGAATGCGCAACATCTCTACGATTCCATTCTGGCATTTTTGCCTTCCCGCAAAAGCAATAGTATTCTTCAGGAATTGATCCAGTTACATTTTGACATGCTGGACATCTCCAACCATTATCTATAATTTGTAATGTTTAGTTTTATGTTCTGTAAAATAAATCGTATATGATACACTTACCTGCTTGCGATGATTTAGCCCATTTTTTAACACATTTCAAATGTAAAACATGATAACAGTTCGAACATGACCAAACATAGTCGTGTTGTTTTATATTCTCACAACAGACTAAACATTCTAATATGCCTCTATTCAATTGATCACTCAATCTTTCCCTTTGGCTAGCATCGTCGTCCAGTTGTTTCCTACTTTGTCTTTTTCTGGGTGCACTAATTTTTTCCTCACTTTCTTTTTTGTTTCTCCAAGATCCACCAGGCTTCTCCTCGCTCTCTGTTATAGTCTTCTTATCTTTCTCCGAGAATGCATCAGATTTATATTCCCTGTGATAATTCTCTCTATTCCCATTATACCTTGGATAGTTATGTTTCCTGTCTTTATAATTAGTTTCATATCCTTCTTGTCTTAAGTTACCAGCATACTTTCTGTTGTTTCTCGAATGATTTTGGAACTGTCTACTATTAGAACTTTGAGGAGTAGAATCTCTAAATTGCTTTTCCATTTTACTTAAATTCTGCGTGCTTTCACTATCTCTTGGTACACCTATATTTTCAGTAGCATCTGCGCTCTCTTCGTAATAGTTAGATACATTATCTTGCATATCAGGATAGGTTCTTCCAGTTGTGCTTTCCATTTGACTGCCACTTGCGTCAAAACCATCCTGCTGAGGATAAGTCGAAGGTTGCCTATTATTATAAAATCGATTCCCTTGAAATCTGCCATAGTTTCTATTATCTTGTCTGTAAAACTTTTTCTGCGTCGAATCCTTTTGTGACTGATCATACATTGATGTTTTACTTTTGTTAGTATTACTGCCTCTGCTATTAAATCGTTCGTGTCTGCCACGATCATGCAATTTGCCAGACGATCGATTTTTCGATCCAGAATATCTTGAACCTTGATCTTGATTGTTGCCGGACAGATCTGTATCATCAGCGACTTGTGACTCGCTTTGCTCTTGGAAGAATGTATGGCTACGATTGTTCTTGTTATACTTCGGTCTATTACTTCTGTATGCATTTGGAGCAGACCTGGCAGATGTTGGGTAGAATTCCATGCTGTCTTGAACCATCATATTCGGTGATTGCTGTTCGTGGTAAGGATTCTGGAGTAGAACCATGTTCACTGGGACGGATGACAGGTTTGGATTCACACCATAATCGTACATGGGCTCACTTTGCGGGTAATATTCGCGCCCATTTTGTACAAGAGTGTCGCACCCATTGCCAGAGTAATCCTGCCAATTTCCCGTGGAAGGTCCAGCGAGATTTTGGTCGGTATAATAATAATCGTCAGGAGCAGAATAGGAGCCGTCCCACGTTGCCATAACTTTTGGCTGTCTAAAAAAAAAGGCTGGTGGCTCCAACTTTCAACTTCAACACGTGTAGCGCAGTGATAAAAGGAATGATCGCGTTACTGTACGCAACTGATCTGCAAATCGGCGTAACAATATGGTATATATACTGGCTTTCGAAAATTTTTGATTCTCCTCCTATTCTGCGATATCCGATATCTATGATCGATATAGCGGTTACTTTTCCAGTTACCGGAGACTTAGCGGAGTAAAAGGAACGATGTACTTCTTACAAAGAAAAGGCAGTTACGCAAAATGTTGAAACCAACGAACAATTTGTTGAGGAGAGATTCCTTATCGAGCCAAAAACACATTGGCAAGGGCTGACTTACATTGGCTCTCACATATGCGAGAAATATTCGTGCCCGCACCTAGACTTTGTAACTTTGCGCCACCACCGCTTCAACGGCTGCTTTGACTTGACTGAAAGCTCCTGCAACAGATGTTGCCTTTACGTAGTTCCACTTAGCGTCTGCTATCAACTGCTAGGGTGCGTTCGTTATGTACTGCGAGTACTAGCAATTTGACGTCACATGGTAACAAACATGACAGTAAATGGCGGCTCCCTGAGAAGGGATTGGAATAATCGGATAATGTAACCTATCGAAAAAAGATATTTTACGAGAAATAACGAAAAGTAAAAATCAATGCCCGTACCTGCCGCAGAGCCCTGTGTAATCGTTAGCATCAACACTTGGTGCAGATAATACTTTTTTACGCAGGCTCCGATCTTGCCGAAGTTTGAAGTCTTGTTTACAACAGTACAACCTTGACGAAACGTCAAAAACTTTGACGAGCTTTTACACATTCACTGTTCATTGTGTAATGCGAGTTGATCTAATTGAAGGGGAAACATGGCATCCGAGGAAGTCACTCGAAATACGACAGTGCAATCTCTGGACGAAGGCGGTCAATCAGTAACAAGTACTTCTCAACCTGTTAGCAATAATAGGGAAACCACTGCTGCTAGGCCGCATGATCAAACTAGCAGGCAGAATAATCTCCAAAGAATACAGCAAAGAAAGCAGCAGATGTTTAACTGGCCACAAACTAAGAAACTAATAAAGCTAGCGACATATAGCACTTGCCAAGTTGAAGATTGCAAATGTACTGGTTGGAAGAATGCGCAACCATTGACAAAGTCTCCCAAGAATGAAGTACAACAGCCTATAACAAATTTCTTTGATCCCTGCAAGACTTGTACACACGCTTTGGAGAATCATGTCAGTCATTTGCCTAGAGATAACGAAGAAGAACTTAATAAGTTACTAGGCATGGTTATCGATGCGGACAATATATTTATGGGCATACATAGGGAGGAAGATCCTGATACGAAGAAAGTATATTTCTATCTCTATAAACTGTTAAGAAAATGTATACAGTCAATGACAAAGCCAACGATCGAAGGGCCTCTTGGTCAGCCACCATTCGAAAGGCCAAGCATAGCTAAAGCTGTGATGAATTTTGTTCTATACAAATTTAGCCATCTTTCACAGAGAGAATGGCAAGCTATGTGTGACATGGCTAAAATGTTTCTGCACTGTCTAAATCATTGGAACTTCGAAGCACCCAGTGCCAGAAGAGCTACTGTTAGCGCTGATGAGGCACCAGCTTATAAAATTAATTATACTAGGTGGCTGGTATTTTGCCATGTTCCTGCATTCTGCGACTCTCTGCCACATTACGATACCCCATCAGTCTTTGGCAGAACTTTGCTACAGGCTGTATTTAAGCCAGTGTGTAGACAGTTGATGGATAAATGCCACAGTGAAAGGGATAAAATAACTCCGGAGAAAAGAGTCTTAGTTCTAACACATTTCCCTAAGTATGTAGTATAGACTTTGTACCTTTACCCTGTTAGAAATTACTGACATTGCGATCATTACCTTTGCAAGGTTCCTCTCCATGCTGGAGGTAGAAATCTACTCGGAAAACTCACCTATATGGGACCCAGAGTTTAAACAAGTACCGCCTTCCCATTTGCAAGCAGCAATGGAAAACAAGGCGAATCAAGGCAGGAGAGCAGGCGAATTTGAGAAAGTTACAGTCACCCCGAATGATAAAGATAATTATACAGTAATCAATATAAGTCCTGGAATAAAGAAAATTCACGAGAAGAGGCCGCACTCGGAAGGTCGGTCCGATAATAAGAGGAGAAAGAATGAAGAACTCTTTGAAGACCTACCAGAGGAAACAGTTGCTGAAATAGTAGCAACTATCAATGATCCAAATTATATGTGTGGTCCTGATGCGGTATTCCCCCCGAATATTCCTCGAGACGAAGCAGCTAAAATTGAGGAGAGTAGGAAGATAATCGAATTTCACGTGGTTGGAAACAGTCTTACTCAACCAGTTTCGAAACAAACTATGCTGTGGTTGATTGGACTGCATAATGTATTTAGCCACCAATTACCTAGGATGCCTAAAGAATACATATCACAGCTAGTATTTGACCCGTAAGTTTGAGTTCGATAACTTCATATTATCGTAGAGTACAACAATCATTAGTCATGCCTATGTATTTGCAGTAAGCATAAGACATTGGCATTGATAAAAGATGGAAGACCGATCGGAGGAATATGTTTCCGAATGTTTCCGACGCAGGGATTCACGGAAATAGTATTTTGCGCCGTGACAAGTCAAGAGCAAGTCAAAGGCTATGGAACTCATTTGATGAACATGCTTAAAGATTACCACATAAAAAATACAAACATATTAAATTTCCTCACATTCGCGGACGAGTTTGCAATTGGGTATTTTAAGAAGCAGGGCTTTAGCAAGGATATTAAACTACCGCGGTCCATGCATCAAGGCTACATCAAAGATTACGAGGGTGCAACACTGATGCATTGCGAACTGAATGCAAAGATCGTATATACGGAATTCACCGCGGTGATAAGGAAACAGAAAGAAATAATAAAGAAACTGATCCATCAAAGGCAACAAGAAATACAAAAAGTACATCCTGGCCTGACGTGCTTCAAGGAGGGTGTGAGAGGAATTCCCGTGGAGTCGATTCCGGGGATTCGTGAAACTGGTTGGAAAAGCTATACGCAAACCAGGACAAGAGGTGTCGCGAAGGGGACTCAGGGACCTGAACCTATGGAAGCATGTCTCGACATTACTGATTCTCTTTATAATGCACTAAAGAATGTTCTCAACAGCGTCAAAAACCATGGTACTGCCTGGCCATTTTTAAAACCAGTTGACAAGAACGAGGTTCCAGATTATTATGATCACATAAAATATCCCATGGGTATATACATCATCCATTTAAATGTTGTAACAATTTATTTTTTACGTTATCTTTACACCAATCTCTTTACAGATTTAAAAACAATGACCGATCGTCTGAAGGCTCGATATTATGTCACGAGAAGATTATTCATTGCCGATATGACTCGGATTTTTACGAACTGCCGATTGTACAATAGTCCTGATACAGAATACTATCGTTGTGCCAACGCTTTAGAAAAGTACTTCCAAACTAAGATGAAAGAAATAGGTCTTTGGGATAAATAAATTCGGTGAAAAACTTATTTCCTTGGAAGAATGCACCCAAAGAATGCAGACGGGCGTCTGTCGACTAAATGAGAAAATGGGAATAACAAATGAGACACACTATTAGAAATTAAGCGTCAGAGGTAAAAAAGAATGGAACAGAGAATGGGAAACGTTGCGAATTAGAATCAAAGGAGGCACTTAACTTCACGGCCTAATTCTTATCATTAGCTGAATGGTTAATTAAGGAATGTAATACACCGATTATAATGAGGCACCGTGGCGCTGAGCATTCTATGGAACAGTGAATTCTCAACATGCATACTTGCTTGTTCGCCACCAAACTGGGAGGACCGCGGATCTATTGTAAATGCCTGCACCTTGTGCCTATAATATCCTGCCACGAGCAGTTTATTTTAGTGCTGTCTGAATGTACATTTGTACATATTATCTTTAATTGTGATGAAGGTCAAGATCACATATATATATAATTGGAAACGCACTAATCATTCAATCTCAATTGCATCAATCAATCAATACTGGTCAAGTAAAAACCAAGGAAACAATTATTAGATTATCAGCTCTAGTTTTTGCGATACACCTTACTGGTGTCATCAATTTGATATAGCATCCTATTTATTTCTACTGTCTAGCTCGCGCAAAATCCGAAGACTACGTCTTCAAGAAGTCATGATTAGTATTATTGTACATATGTAAGTGATGTGAATAAAGTACAATTTTTTCAAAATTCAGATGTTTACTCGTGCGTACAACCATTTCGAAACTAATAGCAATTGGAAGACGCATAATTCTTTAAGGCATTGATTCTCACCCACGTATAGAAAATCTTGACGTATTCAAGACAGCAAGGAATACTTTACATGCTCTAGTTCTTAGAATCCTTTTGGATCTAGCGCAATAAACAGCTAGTCGACGACCGAGCTTATGAACGATCTGACCACAAATTTCAAGGTAATCTATCGATTTGCATTATTGCACACGAATGTGGAAAAAAGACATTTCATCTTGACGCAGAAAATACGGTTACTTTTACCATTTGGTGCAATTCTAGTGTACATAAGGAAGTGTTCAAGTGCTACCTCGACTAGTGAAGAGCAGTGAGTGAAGAGAAGGGGAATCGGTATAAAGGAGCTGCATGTCCATACAGAAACAATGCTGGTGCGACCAGTGTCCAGTATCAATCTAGTCAATTTCATTACCCTTGGAAGCATTCGATTAGGCAGAAAAGTTATTACTCAAAAATGTGTGACGACGACGTAGCAGCTCTCGTAGTCGACAATGGATCTGGGATGTGCAAAGCTGGATTTGCAGGTGATGATGCACCACGAGCAGTGTTCCCTTCGATCGTTGGAAGGCCTCGTTATCAGGTACCAAAAATTGTTTAAACTAGCTATTATTAATGAAAAGAAATGAGGTAGAATTCATACATCAATCTTCTTCGTGTAGGGAATTATGGTGGGAATGGGACAGAAGGACAGCTACGTCGGTGACGAGGCGCAAAGCAAACGGGGTGTCTTGACTGTGAAATATCCAATTGAGCACGGCATCGTTACCAATTGGGATGATATGGAGAAGATCTGGCATCACACATTCTATAACGAACTTAGGATCGCCCCGGAGGAACATCCTGTACTCCTGACAGAGGCTCCACTCAACCCTAAAGCAAATAGGGAGAAAATGACCCAAATCATGTTCGAAACATTCAATTCACCTGCGATGTACGTGGCGATTCAGGCAGTCCTCTCGTTGTATGCTTCTGGTCGCACCACAGGAATCGTCTTGGATAGCGGTGATGGTGTCTCTCATACAGTTCCCATTTATGAAGGTAAAAATATATAATTCTTAATTGTATTTCACCAGCACTTCCAAATCTTGAGCCTTCACAATATTACTTTGTCACCGTTCCACAATTGCCCGCGCTCAGCAATATTTTTAAATGAATCACGATATATCGACTCTCGTGCGCAGTTCTCGACTATTTGTTCGATAATGACGCGCACAAATTGAAATGTATCAAACACTGAATTCCCGCATTTTAAAAATGTACGCTTGAAAGCGCTAATTACCAAATTAAGTGCGATCATAAGCGGTGAATTCCGTTACGCCACGATTAAAGCAGCTGGCACTCATTTGCAGGATATGCTCTGCCGCACGCAATTTTACGCATGGACTTGGCTGGCCGGGACTTGACCGACTATCTCATGAAGATCCTAACAGAGAGAGGATACTCATTCACGACTACCGCTGAGCGTGAGATAGTGCGAGATATAAAGGAGAAACTGTGCTATGTCGCTTTGGACTTCCAGCAGGAAATGGCCACAGCCGCTGGTTCGAGTGCACTCGAGAAAAGTTACGAATTGCCCGATGGTCAGGTGAGAATGACTGTTCCTTGAAAATCATCAGAGTCTAGATCCTGCAAACAAGGAAACTATTCTGTTTCAGGTGATAACGATAGGTAACGAGCGCTTCCGATGTCCCGAGGCAATGTTCCAGCCAAGTTTCCTGGGAATGGAATCCTCCGGCATCCACGAGACCACGTACAACTCAATTATGAAGTGCGACGTCGACATCCGGAAGGATCTTTACGCGAACTCGGTTTTATCGGGGGGATCGACCATGTATCCGGGCATCGCGGACAGGATGCAAAAGGAAATAACAGCACTGGCACCCCCGACGATGAAGATCAAGATAATCGCACCGCCGGAAAGGAAATACTCGGTTTGGATCGGTGGCTCGATCCTGGCTAGTCTCAGTACTTTCCAGCAAATGTGGATCTCCAAGCAAGAATACGATGAGTCGGGTCCTGCGATCGTACACAGAAAATGTTTCTAACTCTCATCGCTGGCGAAAAAATATTATTCTTAATTTATATTTATACCTATGCTAAAAAAATAATATTCCACGAAGAGGCATTGAGTTCCTTAACTTGATCAACGAAAGAATAAGACAAGTAATTCATCGGTCATGCTTGCCTGCTTTTCCGGCAGATGAAGAGAATGAATGAATGCTGATACACTTCCTTTCTTATACAATCGCGGAGCAATACGGTCTAATCTACGATATTCATCGAGGCGTCCTTCGTATGAAATAATCTGTTTTATTTCTGATGTCTTACTCCTATATTTCGTATTATATATATTCAAAATATATGTATTATATTATATAGTATGCGTATAATACATAATATAATAAATATATTTGTCACATATGTCGATCTGTATGTATATAAGTTAGAAACATATAATATATATTTATATCTGCACGTGTACGTATTTATATGTATATATACAGATGCATACACGTATACACACACGTATGTACACGGTAAAATGCTTCCAGCATGTGCGAAGTTTAACTCTTTCATGTTTGATTATTAATTCTATCTCATTCGAAGCATGAACTGGTCATACTTGGAATGCTTCGGAAATATGCCATTGACCCTTGATATGAACGAGCGGCACCAAAGTAGGTGATGGGATGAACAAGAGCAAGCAGTGGGGAGTCGACAGGATCTTTTTTAATAGCGATCTAACATGAAAGAGTTGAACCAGAGATATTATGAATTTCCTTGCCTGTTGGCGATACAACGCGCACACCTAACAGGTGAGAGGAGAAACAATCAAGTAATCTATTTTATACAAGTAATAATTTACACGATCGCAGTTGGTCTCACCCCTACCGATTACCACATAAACGGAAAGTAACATATACGCTTCGAAAGATGTGTTTTTATTTACAAGTTATAGCTAGGATAGTTATCATGGCTCAACGTCCTATATCGGTTCATGAAATTCTGATACTTCTCATGGACGGTTAATAGAGTATCTCGTGATCCGATGCACATAAATCACATAACAGCCAAACATAGAATCGAAGCTCTTTCTCCCATGCCTGTTTGTGCACTTTAACTGAAGACTTTACCACGAGTCGGCTTACTCGTGAGGAAATCATATCGTATTACGAAGCACAAATGGGGATAGAATGTTGGTAAGAAGGGAGCAAGGTGCTAGGCAAACACCCTCACGAAAATATATCGCTACATCGTTGTATTATCGCAGAGATTTTGCGGTATAATTAAAGCTGTACAAAGATAGAGTCTCATGGAATACATTTTTAGAAAACGTCCTTAAACTCATCGATCTACAAAATCAATAAAAAAAGATAAACTAAACAATATTTCATCTTTCGCGTCCATTCACCGAATGGTTTTGCCGGTCAACGTAAATCATTAATTCATAAAGCAGTCAACTACCTTTCCGGTATAAAACTTAGGGGTCATCGAGAACTTAAGATGGGTGTGGGTATCCAATTACTCAGAAGAGGTGCTCTCAATTCTCAATGAAACAGGCTTGTAAAAGTTAACTTCAATCTCAGCCATTATGTTGTTTCTGATTAATTTTGGTCGTAGCCTCCTGCCCGTAGTGGTATCGTAATAATGACTGAACTATAGCCAGATAATACTAACTGGGTGAAGGCTCAACGACCTGGTATACCAATCTTCTGAGTTTCAGGATGTGGAGTGGAGGGATGGACACGGGACCCACCGTGGGTTGCAGTCAATCGCAAATATTCGTAGGGCCGATGTGTAGGTATCACTTATTGGAATAGGTTTTATGCCAGGAGCATAGACCAGTCGCTCTATAAACTACGTGTCTCGAATTGTCGAGGATATTCTACAGCCTTAACATAATAAATATACAATATACATATATAATAAATACATTTGTACTGCTAGTATTTTTTGGAAATTATCGAGCGCGATCCTTTGACTACGACTGGCACGTATTGATGCCGACTCGTAATCCAAAGAAAGGGGCTGCGGTAAATTTACAATAGGCTGTATTGTTCGATTTTATGTGGTATCACATTACATTCATTTTCGGGGGTTCCTGCTCTTCGTCCTTCCGGTCGATCTATACCTCCTACAGGGGTCACAGAAAAATAAATTCGTCCGTCTTTGTACAATTCTAGTCTCTACTCTTGTCTTGAGAATCGAAATAATAAATATCAAATTGAAATTCTGCAAAGACTGCCGTTTTCTCGAGCCGTGTAGTACTGTACACGCGCACGTAAAATTAATACGACCGATGCTGATTGCAACGAGAGATGTGCCGCACCTATCTGCTGGGCTTCAATGACAAAAAATGCTAATCGGGGGATCAATGCAAAATAAAGAAACAGTACCTATAGTCTATGCTCAGTTTCTGGATTACATGTTTTAAAAAAGGTAATAAAAATATCTTTGGTGCCTCTGCTTCTCCCTGAAGGGATCTCCTTCTATGAGAATCAAGGCGCAAGGTAGCTGTACTAGGATAAAGATTAAAAATCAGAAGTCACATAAAAATGGTCCTGTCAGATTTACTAAAAGTTTATCTCCTGGTTGCTTTTCTTCTACCCGTCGATCGTTTCGGTCGTCGACTATTCGATCGCGTCGTGTTTGACCAAGGCAGAGTGAATTCACTGTAAGCATAAAATTCAAATGAATAAACGATATTAAAACGATTATCGCGTTAAGTGCGTTCCAGCAGGTATGTTGCAGGTACCTTGGGGTAAAACTAGGAATAGGTGCACCAAATGCAGTGACGGGAAGCTGGGAATCTACTTGAACGCTTTGGATTTGTTCTATTTCAGGCCATAACGTCATCACTGCTTCTTCTTCGACGGTAGAAGGGCAAGGACCCGAGTGATTTGTGTTGTAACAAGTTGCTTGATGGTTCTGCCTTTCTTGTCTCTGTTTTAATTTTTCTATATGCCTCTGCTCTCTGCACAGAAAAGATATTGTCCTGAATGTCTAAACCACAAAGAGAATGTGCTATAGCAATATAAATAGCACAAACCTTATCCTCTGAACGTCCCATCGCTTCCTTCGCCTCTCATCGTTCTCCAGCTTTAGGTGCCTTTTGTTAAAGATCTCATCGTCTAAATTCTCAGTACCTTCCATAGTGTAACAACTGGTGTAAATCTTGACCCTCCAGTTGGGCACTTCCAAAGATGTACCAGCTTCTGCTGAATTGGCCTCCTTTAAACTTAAAGTATAACTGGGATCACCAACTGCTGTGTAATAGTGTTCCTTAGTTGTAAGATAGGTCTCCTTCTTATGAAGAAGTTTCCCCTTTTTTTCTGTCTTTTTATTGGACTCGTGTGTTTTATCTTGCAAAGCAGAACTCGCGTCATTGCTCACATTGGAAGAACAAGAGACACCCCTCTTTCTTTTACTACCACTGGTCAACGGGGTTGGGTCCGACTTTCTTTTCTTCTTCTCCTCCCACTCGATTCTACTTTCACTGGAAGTTTCTAGCTTCGTTTCTTGCTTAGTTTGATTATCATTAGTTTCTTGCTTAACAGTGGTAATACCACCACTAGTGTTCAAGCGTATCTTGAAGCTCTCATTAAACTGAGAGTTATTATTTTCCGGCTGTATCCTGGTGTGAACCTCACTGGTAGAAGGGGCACTGGCCGAGTTGACATTAGTCGGAGAACAGGCGCCTATGTGCTCCGAAGTTATGGAATTCTCGCTGCTTTCCGAGCGCAACTTTTGCAGGTTGACACGTCTGTCCATGCGCTCCAAACGGAGTTTGAGCTGCAATAGAAAGGCGATTTGTAGTACCTACGCGAATCTCGATACCAATGCATTCAAGTAATGGGCAAGCTATTGTGAAAGAAGCCGCATAGCAGCGGACTGTATCTACTGTCAACAAACGATGATAGGTCGGCCGAGTCTTGGTCACTGTCCGGAGCACAGGCATTGTCATTGACACTTGTTTCGCGGCGGCAGTCTTGTAGGATATTAATTGCGCCGATCATTATACGCAAGAATTGCGACGCAGAGGATAATTAGATGGCCGCCAGAAAAGTTGCCGGGGCAATCGCGGTCTAGCATCTTCTGCGCGGCGACGAGGAGGACGACGGCGGCGGCTGCAGCGGCACGGCTACCATTGTTCGCAAAGTAGTCGGGTGCGCGGGAGAATCGAGCGGAACCAGAAACGTGTTTCGAGTCTCGACCGTGAAAGTACGGCTGTCCGGAAAGTGAGCGCCATCGGGCGGCAGCGGGAACTCGACCCCCAGGATCGCTCTCGGACCAATGGGAGGCAAGCGAACGGCAAGGAGGTGGAGAGAAATTGACATTCAAGCATGTGCGCGGCGAGGATCGGGCTCCGGCTCTCCGGCACGTTTCGGGAAATGGAACTAGCGCGAAACTTGAGTCCGTGGAGAGTCATCAGATTGCGGAGGTAGAGATGAAATAACTGACTACACAGATTTAGAGGTAAGTCAGGCGAGGAAAGTATCTTGTACCGTTTCGTTCTCCTGTCGCAGGGCTGCCAGGAGTTTGTCCTTGGTGACGATCTGCTCGGACTGCTGCTGGATGAGGTCCAGGTGGAGAAGCAGTAGCTCCTTGAGGTGCTTGACCTCGGTGAGATCATTTTGGCGCGGCTCGTTCCCTCGAAGCGGGCTGACGCCGAGCGCGGAAGTGGCCGTCGCGGCGGCCGGCGCCCCGCCGTCCGTCATGCTGGCGTACATGTGATCGAAGTCGCAGGGGAAGCTGAGGATGCCCGCGGCTGGTTTCCCGTCATCTTCGGCACTTTGAAAGTCGGCGCCGCGCGAGCAACTGTTGCCTGCGGCGTTGGCGACGACGATGTTGCCGGCGGTGGCGGTGCTCGCCGAGGCGGTGCTCGATCTCGCTCCGCTCGTGGCCGACGAGGTGGACAGGTGCTCGTTCATCGCCGCGACCATGTTGTCCCGATAACTGGGGCTGGCGTGCGGCCTCGCTCCAGCCTCCCCGGGATGCTCGAGGTTGCTGGCCGAGTGCACCGGCTGCGGGCACTCGGTTCCGCTGAATTCCGTCGTCTCGATATCCTCACTGGTGTCGTCGCTCGAGTACACGCCGACGCCGCCAAGCGTACCGCCAGCAATGCCTCCACCGCAGCAGCCCGCACCGGCAACGCCGCCTAGGAGCCGCTTGCTCGTTGTTGCCGCCGCCGCCGCTGGCAAATCTACCGTTCGCCGATCAACGCCAACAACAGAGCCAGCCTCCTCGAATTCGATGCTCTCCAAGAGCTCCCCGTCGATGGCAACTCCACCACTCCCGCCGGCAGTACAGCCAAGACCACTGACAACAACGACCACGCTACTCCCGGCCAGAGGCTCGTCGGCCTCGACACCGTGCGCCTTCGAAACAGCGGTACTGACAGCTGTTCCCGCAGCGGCTGCGGCTGCGGCGGCGGCGCCGACGGTGACGCCACTTATGCCGGTGCCACTGGTGGCAGAGGGAACGGTTACGTTTGCGCTGCTTACGACGCTTGTTGCGACCTTCTTGGCGGCGGCGTTCGCTGCCGCAGCGCGGCTGCGGCTTTCGCTGTAGCAGGCCGCACTAGGATGAGGAGGGGAGGAGGAGGGCGAAGCAGCGGGAGGCGAAGGGAAAAGAGAGCCCCCCGAGACGGCTGCGTCAGCCCGCAGAGAGGAGCAGTCAGAGTCTAGGAGGATGGAGACGGATGCGGGGGTGGAGGCGGTAGAGATGGCGGTGGAGAGAGTACCGCCGACAGCGCCGCCGCGCTCGTCGTCCTTCCTGTTCCCGTAGCCGAGCTCGTACCCGCGAACCTTCTCCTTCTCGTTCTCACCGTTCACGAGTCCCGACGCCGCCGGGCCACTCGACATCTTCCCTCTCTACCGCCCTCGCCGTGCTGTCTTCCCTCTTCTTCATTTGTGGCCGCCTTGAGCGTACCACGCGCCCACCGCACCGCCGCGTACATTAAGCGTCCTACGTCCTACGACGAGCCCTCGCCGATACGATGCCGCCGTCTACCGCCGCGCACCATGTCCTCTCACAACAAGCCTATGCGAACAACTCGCCCAGAGTCGAAGAGCGAGCTCTCCTTTCCTCCGGGACGAATCTCTCTACCGCTCGCTCGCTCCCTCGTTCTCTCGTTCGTCTGTTCCCGAGGTACCTGCGAGTGGCAGCGCACGAGGTCCCTCGATTCGTTCGTGTTTACTCTGACTTGGACTCGGTGCCGAGCGATGCGAGCGGCGCGCGGCGTTCCTCCGCCGCTCCGCGGAGCATCGCAGACTCGCGACATCTCTATGCTGTACCCACCAACCCATCGCCGGCCCTTCTTTTTTCCCCCCCATCGACCAGGTAGCCTTTTCCTTCCGATCCTTGCCCTCAAGGGCTTCCGACACCGGCCACTCGCTTCCTGCTTTCGTTTTAGGCCGCCTCGCTCTCCGCGCCAGACTCTTTTACCGGCCCTACTACTCTTATGATCGAAACCGTACCAGCACTGCTCCACAGATTTCCAGAGTCCAGCTTTATTGTGTCCCAGTATTGGGTGCTACTCGCACCCAATTCACTTGGATATGTATGCCTGCTTCGTTTGGCAGCGATCCTGCCGAATGCCCGGATAAATTTAGAGAATCCTCAATAAAGTATAGACGCGTCATTGAATAGCTGTTTATTTTTGCACCTTCCGCTGCCTTCGCCGTGGATATAAGGTCCGCCGACAATCTTATTAGCCACAGACTTCACACGCTTACAAAGTGTGCGGGATGTACTGTTGAGCGTAGAAAATATAGATAGAAAGCTATGTTCCTCCACTATTTCCTATTTTCTACGCCCACGAGTGGGATTCTATGTACCTTGCATTTTGATTTCTTCAATATTTTGGCTGTTAATAATAATGATCGTTGATCATTTGATGCGGATTTTTCTAAACTCGTCGGATAAACTGGCGCACAATTGGCGATCGCTGATGTTATTGAAAACTGATTTTTATTTCGACAGTATTGTATATTGGCATCAAAAGTCACAGTCTATCAGACGCGTTACACATTCCCGCGAAGTTTCAATGAGTGGTTCTTCGAATCGTGCGGGCCGTTTAAATAATAACGATGTGATTGCGAGAGACAGCACGATTTCCAGTCGATGAATGAGTGAGAGTGACAATGATTCTATGAGCTATGCTACAGTATGTCTTATAATAATATGATGACTCCTGAAAAATGTGGTTGGCGGGTCCTCGATATAAAAGAAGAGGCTAAAACTAAATGCTATAGTATAACTGTACCGCGACTGACTTAACTAGGAAAACAAATTAATCAACGAAACTCGAGACTCGTTACAAGTGTGCGTAACGTTTCCTTTTCAATTAAGCCGATATTGTTTTCAGGATGAGCAACCGATGACATATGCGCTATAAACCTCACCTTTGTGCAGAGTGCTGAAAGAAACTTAAACAGTACTCGTTGCGCGCTGTGCTCGAAATCATTCCCAGAAAGCAAGAACGCCTTTAGCTCCTCCATTTTCATAAAAAATTACGAATTTATTGCTACACATTTTTCCCTCCCAATCATATAGGGTTCTGCGAAATAAGCATCGAAAAAAGGTATCGTGCGTATCGACCTTTTGAATTTAGATGTACAGTGTAAAAATCATTGATGATCAGCATAATAGAAAGATTGCAATCAATGTGCCATTCGAATCGCAGATCAATTAAAACTTTCTCGCCGTTGTCCTGTACGTTTAAAATTGTTCGAGCATCGCCGAGTTCGGCCATGCGGCCAAATTGCTACTAAAAACATAGCTATTTCTGAGTATTATCCGAACGGATTTATGTGAGGTGCATGGTCCTTAACTATTGAAAGTAGATCGCCTTTAGAATATCGTAGCGCATTGGTCCCGAAGGACTGCAATTCCTTTTACAATGATACATTTGCCAATTCGCTATTTCTCTCAGAGAGGTCTTAATGCACATCTATCCATAACTCATATTCTCACAATAAAAGAGTCTGGCGTCTATTTTCGATAATGGAGAACCATGAAATGAGAAGACACGTCTGCTGCGACTAACGCGATGACAATGCCTCGATCTCTAAGATACATTCAATGAAAGTATGGCGTTAATCCAGCTCGATATTAGATCTGTTCGGTTACATTAAATATCTGAAAAATATTTCGTAACATTGGCGTACAGTATTGAAACCGTTAACTAGCTACATGCATACATAAATATAGAATTATCCTCCTAGACTATACAATACTAAACGTCTACGTGTGTCTCTTCATATTTACAGTTTACAGCTATTATCATTCTCTCCCTTTCTCCTCGGATGCGATAAAATTCTCGCTATAACGCGCGTAATAAAATATTTTCATAAATTTGTATATCCAACAAACGAAACTAGAAAAAACTCCGTTCGTCTGAAACCGTCCGTATCTTTTCCTAATTTTTTTCTTCTCGGAACGGTCTCTCGAGAGTTCCACCCGCAGCAACACACGTTAGTGATACGTACGTGCTCGGCTCGTAACAGTCTATCGAGACTCACGACTGAACACAAACTTTTCCAAACTTCGTAACAAATATTCTTCCTTCGATCTTCTCGCAGTTCAATTCAGCGCGTTGCAAGAACGCGTCTCGGTCTCCGGAACGCGATATGTCTATCTGGTTGAATGCTTTTTGTTTCACAAGGGGGATATTGTGTTCGATGGGAAAAAGGATCGCGATGCACATGACTAGAGTTGCGATATTTAGTATCGATATAGAGCTAGCTTGTCCCTCAACCCTTCCTGGCATTGGACTATTACGACTACACAAGCGGATAAACTGGGAAAATTTTCATGGGCGGATTTTCACTAATTCGTAATGGATTGAGCGTTTCCTGGTGCAGAGACCGGATCCCCTCAAAATGGAGACCTCGCAATTCCATGTTCTCTCTTACGAAGTATATATCTCGATGCTGGAAAGAGTCGGAAGGAGACGAGTCGATGTCTTTGATACTGAGTCTGTCGTTCGTACTTCGATACACTCGCGCCGGCAATAATAGGAACTAACAATAAGTGTAAGTTTACTTGAAAATCAAGCTCATTTAAAAAGTCGCGCGACTAGCGACCATCTGCCAACTGTCTGAAATACAAGGGCTCCCTGCGCTTTAATAACCGCGGATGAACCCCGTGGAGTTTCGTCATGGAGTTAAAATCGTGAGTAGTAAGAAAAGTTTAAAACCATCTGGCTTCCAGCCAAAACTGAGACGTGCGACTGACCTCTCATCTTCGAGCGAGTCCACTGGTTTTATAAACCCTTTGCAGACACGCCACGAAGCGGAAGTGGCACTGAATTAAAAGGGAGTAAAAAGAATAAGGGCTGGGGAGATAAAGCTAAACGGGGGAACAGAGAGCAGATGCAAAGTCGTCGCCAAGCCACGGGATCTTTAAAAGAATAGGTGTCTAGGCTCGATTCAATCGGTCCGTGAAGACTCTCCTCTGATGATGGTACCGTCCTGCAATGAATTCATTTAAAACGCATCGCTAAGCTCTCTTACTTATACGAAATTTGTCGGAACATGCTGCTGATCTCTTCCATAGTCTTGTTCTTCGTCTCGGGCACCTTCTTGTAGATGAAGATCGTAAAGAACAACTGTAGCAACGCGAAGATTATGAAGACATAGGCACCCATTGCCTCTTGAAGCGGCAGGAATCCGATGCTAACGATGAAGTTAGCCGACCAGTTGACGGCAATCGCGACCGAAGTCGCTGCCGGTCTGGCCGACTGGTTAAACAATTCTGATACTAAGAACCAAGGAATACTTCCTGGTCCAGTCGCGAATACCACTACGAACAGAATGACCAGAATGATCGAGAAATAGGCTGCAACACTCGACGTCTCCTGTAACATAATAATAAAAACATATCTTTCAATTCCTGCTATTCGATTTGCATTATAAAAAAGGCGGATCAATCTGTGCCAATATCCCAAGAAAATTCACGTCCCATTTATTTATAAGTTCGTATGACAGGTAGTACTAGAAGAAGTTCTCACCGTAACGAATGCTACCAAGTTCGACTTAAAGTCATAGAATTTTTTTGATGACATTTTCATGCAAATTATAATACTCAATCAGCAATAATATGGCATGAATTAAGATAGTTAGGATATGATAAATGTAAGACGAGAATCCGGTTGAAGTCAAGGACGTGAAAGCAAAAGTTTCCGAAAAGTCATGGGAATGAATATTAAAGAAGTGTACTCACGGCAAATGCTAGACAGATAGCGAGCAACGCAGTATCAATGAACATTCCGGTGAAACCAAAGAGTAGCAAAGTCTTCCTGCCAGTTCGTTCAACCAAGATCAACGAGACAAATGTCATAAGGACGTTCATAGCTCCGACTCCCATGGTTGCATTTTGAGCAGCGTTCTTGTCAAGCTGTGCCATCGTAAAGATCTTCGTCGAGAAGAACATGACAGCATTGATACCAGAGAATTGCTGAGCAAACATGACCATCAACGCGATAAGCAAGGGAATCCTCAATGCTGGGTTGACAAACAGTTCCTTAAGGGTGACCTTTGGCACCAGCTTCATGGATTCGTACTCCGATCTCATTTCTTCCATCTCGTCGTGAACTTCGATCGTGCCGCGTAACCAGGACAAAGCTGCAACACAATGTTCATATATCATCTCTGATAAATGTCTCAGAAAAGTGTCCCCGTTTATCGCACGAGTGCATTGGCTTCGCTACATTGCAACTGTTTGCAAACAAGAGCAGATTCTATTGTTGTATTCCGCGGACTATCGCACCCTCAATGCACGTCAGCATACTAAATAGTCAATAAATAGTCAAACAGTTTTTTAAGGTCAATATCTAATCTCTGAAGCTAATGGTTTCATCTTATCATAATGCATATCATGAGTCGATTTCCATAAACATACGATCGAAACCCACCTCTCTGTGCTTCCATGTCTTTACCCTTGCTGAGCAGCAAGTATTTAGGACTCTCCGGGCAAAGCGGAAGTGTACAGACTTGGAATATCGCTGGCACGATTGTCAAACACAACAGCAGTGGCCATTGACGCTCCGTGCCCAGGAGCTGTTCTAATCCAAGGATCTGCGATACTAGGATGGACATTGTGATGACTAATTGGTACACTGTACCAACAGCTCCTCTCAGATGGATCGGTGATATCTCAGAGAGGTACATTGGTGCTATACCGGCGTTCAAACCCGCATTCACACCAATAACGAATCTTCCAATGATGATCATTTCATAGCTGCCAGCAGCTTTCGCGGATCCCTCGAAGATGACGGTGATAAGTACGAGGATATTGTTGATTAGAAGACCGCCCTTTCTGCCGAATGTGTCAGCTAACCACCCAACCATCGAACCGCCGATCATACCACCCACGCAGAAGATCGAAACAGCGATAGCCCAGATCATTGTCACCTCCGATTGAGTGGTCACCTCACCGGTGCGGTTCGTCTTGAGCTCCCGGATCCAGTCCTCGATGAGCTGTCACATAATTTTTACTCTCATCATTAGCCTGCCTCTCGAATCATCAAGCCTCTCTCGTAAGCGCGCAATAGAAATAAGTTATGCAATCCTTCGGAATGAATAATAAAGTCCGAGTATCTCTATTCTTCAATTATTCGACGCCAATATACTTGATGAATTCAGAAAAATTGGCACGTACTCGCGGGTACCGAGACATATTTTGGAACCCGGAATTCGCTGACGATGACTCTTGCGAAAGTTCCTGGTGCACCAAGCACCATTCGCACAACTTAAGTAACGCGTTACACAATTGGTAAATATGGTGTTACTGACGTTAATCGCAAAGGGAAAATAATACGCTATTGATTTAGAAAATTCCTGTTAGGATAAAAAAGACATTCTATCGTCGGTGAGCATTAGAGCGCGACTAATCGACTCGGCGTTAAAATCGAGAAGCGCTGATGCGGTGTCTCGTGTAAATACCTGCTGAGGTGCATTAACGACACCGGTGTTGTACCCATGCTGGAAGGATGATCCAATAGCTGCTGCTGTGATAGCAAAGGCTAACCGCCCGTTCAGACCCTGCCAACAGAAAAAAATGTGGAAAAAACCGTCTAAATTAGATCGGATCAGCTAATCAGGAAGGCCTTTCCGAGTGTTTTCGGTACAATTCCAGCCATTGCGCAACTGATTCCCTGTTTTCTACACGTTTGGATACTTAAACAATCGATTTATGAAGCCTTCGGCAAAGTTCGAAAACCTTCGAAAAATCGAAAATTTTTGAAGGGGTACCCCTTAAAAAATTTGCGAAAAAATGAATTTTGAGCTAGGGCTCTGGAATTTATATCACTTCTTCCTTGATGCAAGAAAACATTCTCCACCAAATTTCAGCTCCGGAAAATGTCGGGAAGACTAGAAAACGTGGAAAATACCACCTAAATCAGATAAGGTAAATTATTCAGAAGTCTGTTTCCAAGTGTTTTCGATACAATTCCGGCATTTCTGCCACTGGTTTTATGTTTTCTATCCGTTTTGATACTCAAACAATCGATTTATCAAGCGTTCGCCAAAGTCCGAGAACCTTCGAAAAATCGAAAATTTTTGAAGGGGTAGGCCTTAAAAAATTTGCGAAAAAATGAATTTTGAGCTAGGACTCTGGAATTTATATCACTTCTTCCTTGATGCGAAAAAACATTCTCCACCAAATTTCAGCCCCAGAAAATGTCGAGAACATTGAAAAACATGGAAGAAACGGTCGGAATTACACGAAGTTAATTATGCAAGATGACCTTTCCATGTGTTTTCGGTACAATTCCGGCATTTCTGTCACTGGTTCCATGTTTTCTACCCGTTTTGATACTAAAACAATGGATTTATGAACCATTCTTGAAATTTGAATAAATGCCGAAAAATTGATATTTGACAAATATGCTTTTATATCAGACTAAAATATAGCGTACTAAAATGTTAAAAAATCACAGCAGGAACTGTAACTTGACAGACAAGCAAAAAACATGGGTTAATATAAAATGCTTCGATCCGCATTAAAGCGCAATTTGCACTTCAGAGCGCGCACTTGAAAGAACCGACCTTTGCCTGCCAGCTTCGCCTACCGACTGCGACACTTGAATTCTAATAGGCCTGACCGATTAATACACACTAGAATCGCCGTTACTAGATAGAGTACTCCCGTCAACAATGGCCACACAACGCACGTCCAACGATCGATCGTGCATCACGGGAATGCTTTGACTTCTAATTAAAATCAAATCAGCAGAGGTTCGTGCCACATCTGACTCATTCAAACGCCTGAAATCCCTTACGGTTCAATATCACTTGCGCTCCAAGAACTGATCTACTTATTAATGTAATCGCTCGAACAATATGCTGCATTACAAATGACAAATCACTGCAAATAAAATTTCAATACACTTTTCCAGATGCACATGTTTCCTAGGAGGAACTAGGTGTCTTACCGCTCTCCCGAAGTAAGGCAGTCCAAGCTCCTCACACTTTAGAGTCATCGATGGTATGTCTGTCTGGGACGGAAGCAGGCTGGGCTTTGCCGAGTGTCAAGTTCTTAGACGGAAATCCGTGTGCGGTCGTGTTGGAACAGACTCGAGGGAGCACTCGGTTCTCCAAGGAACACGTGTCAAAGACTGCTGGGTCGGTACCCCGCCGCGTCTTTTTATACCTGCCCCCGCGCCCGCCGTGTAAACGATGCACACGAATGCAAATGTAACGCTTGTCTATGCGATCAGTGACTCTCAATTTATTCTGACGTCTGTGTGCATCGGCTTCTTCCTGTACTGATATATATGCTAAACCGCTTTTAAAAATCGATCGTTCGTCCGACCGTTTTACGGGGTGGTCCAGACGGTTGCACTCGCTTCCCTTTCAAATGCGATGCAGCTCTTAATATTACTGACCACCGACGAGTTTATATAATACACAAACTTTTGAATAGCTTTTACTGTTGTACGTAAGAAAGTTTGTCGTTCGAAGGTTGTGAAGAATTTTAAAAATGTGAATATGATGAATTCCAAATGAAAAAATTTCAACATCGAATCGAGCAGAATTCTTCCAAAGGATTCACTGACTCGCGAATCTACTGTACGACTGCTGAGGTAAATGTGTCACGTGCGTAGTGACGGAGTTCCACGAAATCCGAGACATCTCGTGATTCGATCTGGACAGCCGAAAGAAAAGAGCCTTTGGGAGGCACTGACACACGAATTGCACGTTGTGCATGTGCGGATGCGCTGCAACAGCACAATGCACGCATATAATACATACTCGTGGTGTAGAAATGGGCCATGTGTGTCCGTGTATTCTGTATTAATCGGGGCTGGCGAGGACTTCTTACTGAAGGGGCCTTGCGTATATTCATTGCTCGAGGGTACATCGTTTCTCTCAAGATCAACTAGTGGAAACTGTAGGAAATAATTTCGAAGGACTCGTGTATAATTTTTTTCGGACAACTTGGCGCCAAACCCAACATGAAAAAGTGGCGTCCGGAAGTGACTCGAAGATAAGGGCAGCTAAATCAAACAAATTCATGCTTATCTCTGCTTCTCTGACTCCATTCCAATGAGATCCAACAATTCTGTAATGCGTTGGGAAATAAAATATACGACTACGTAGAAGTAACTCGAAGAAGGAACTGATGGGGGTCTAATAATAAAGCGACCGAGCTAAAGGTTGAAGAGTACGAGAGGCAACGAGACACCGATCCCTGACAGCATGCAGTAAGAACCCTCGCTAAACTGAGCCACTCCCATTTTCCAAACGTACACAGACTAATGTACAGGGCGTTCCAAGAATGAGCCACACATTTTAGGGAGTGTCAATCATCCCGAAGATCGTTTGATTAAACAAAGATCGAATAGATATTCGAATTATTCAATTTGTCCTCTAGAGAATGTCATTGACCTTTCGCCTGACAATGAAAATAACAAAAGAATAGGAGAGATTGATCTGTTTCCACGGATCCGTTATATGAGCGTCACTGCAGTAAGAAGGAGGTAGAAAAAGCTGTACAATGTGGAGGTCGCAAGAAAAATTCCGGAGCGTGGCCGATCGCGTGACGGGCGACTTCGCACGACCTCGGCCCCTTGCATGTGCGCGCGTCTCACAGACAGAAGTGCCTCGCATACAGGCATACCGATTCCACACAGGGAAAGGCATGCTGCATGCTGATTCGCAGTGGCAGAGGTGTGTCGATCATGGCGAGCTCCGGTTGGTCGTCGACACGACGAGCCCCCGATTAAACCGGCTGTGCGTGAGTAACACCTACGTCAAAAATAGAATGGGACACGTACATTCGCACTGACACACGTGTACACCAATGTGCGAGAAAGCACACGTACACACACGTGTCGAGGGACGTGAACGACCACGAGTGCCTTTCCAGAATACAGCGCGCAGTGTCGTCAGCCGACTTATTCCACTGTGCCTTTTTCTACTAGACGAGTCCTCACCTTCACGGCCGACCAACACTTTCTCATTCCACTCGCCAGACACTATCGTCGGCCCGCTCTCCTTTCCTTCACTTCTGACCGAGGGAAAGTTCCGCCGATTGTCTGGCAATCGTAATTCCCTCTGACAATTGAATCACGATTTCTAATGATGATTGTGGTTTCTTCAAGTAAAGAATGATTATTGTAAAAGCTGATTTACATTGTAAGTATGATTAAATTTTTTATAATCTTTCACTTGGTCGCACGTGGGTTCTATCAGGAGAGCGTAAGCGGATCATAAATTCTAGTGTTAAAGAAGAGTCCATGGAATCATTATAGAATCAAGTGAAGGATCTTAATGATCGTTGAGAGTGAAAGTTTCAGCCACCCACTGGCAATTCTGCCGCTTCCTGCATTCCGTTTGAATAGAAAGGGTTTCTTAGAGCATTTTTAGAAAGGCTCGACCGAGGAAGAACGGAAGTTGCGGTGATGTCTTTTTTTTTGTGACGTGAGTCGAATTTAATGACTCATAATCCTCTCGCAGTCCGATGAGAGAGGAACAGCGCTATCAGTAGCGCAAACGAGGGATTAAAAGGCGAACTTCCAACGCGTTGGCACACACACCTCGCACAAACAATATGAGGCATAATTAGTGGGGTATTTCATGACACTCGCCGATATTTTTATCTGCCGACTGACTTCTTCTCCACGCGCGCGTACGTCTCTCTGATAAAAACGTTGGCTGGCAAGAGAAAATAAAAATAGTCTTCCATCGGCGATTGCTTGGCTGAAACGACGTCGGGCACACATGCCGAGTTACCATTCGCAGAACCAATCGTACGGTTGATTTAAAACTGGGTCAAATTTTTGGTATTACTTAATGACTTAATCGGCAATCTGTCAGTCGCGCGTAATCTCGAAGCGAGACGTGACCTTAAACCCTTGATATATCCTCGACGATAATAACCGCACACTTCAACCTTGAACGATGCCGGCTGAGGTCAACGACACCTAGACCAAGCTTCTCCTTCACGCTAACTCATCTAATTAACAGCTTTGGAAACTGAAACACGCACGTGCTCATCTCACTCGCAATTATACCTGAAACTCCAGTTTTTCCATTGCGACACTGGTCCCTTTGTATTCGGCAATAAGAGAACTCCAACTTTGTTAGGAAATCCTTGGAATCTATTGTCACTGCGATATAACGCGAATGCTCTAACAAGTTCTACTTCAATTTTCCTTCTTCTTTTTTTTCTTTCAATGAAGACGTTGTTTGCTCTCGAGTACATTGGCAAACTCTGTGAAGTACTAATAATTTCGGGTGGTACCGGGGAGTTTATCGTATCTGTGCTATCAATATGTTTGATACATTATCTGGAATATCGATTACGTCTATCATAGCTATAATCAGGCAGTACTTGACTGATAACAATGATGTCCCTGTTAATGTCTACCAAGTTGTCCTTTAGTCAGATTGGGAAACCATCGAACTTCCACTGGATCGACACCAGGAATTTATGGGATGTGTAAAATTACGATTATTGATAGAAATGGTGATTTCAATTCGGCGAAACTGGAAGTGGCAAATTCCACATTACCGTGCATCCGATGAAATCCAAATATTTTCCTACAAAGGAGCATGCAAAGTACAGCTGGCAGGCGACGAATTATTAATGTCTGCATGCATACGCATACGAACAGGGCAGGTTGGCATTGCGGAGGTCCTTCATTTGCGTTGAAATCAACATATATAGCACTAATCCAGAGATAGGCCCGCATTTGTTATTCAGAATTCCGAACAGGCGCTTCTGCAAGTTGGTGTATAAATAAAACAACATTGTACCGTCACAACGAATTCACTTTGGAAAGGTCACGCACCGTTTGCGAGACGCTCTTTTAGTTTTTTTTTTTCATTACTTTTTTCCCCCCTTTGAAACCGATATATCTCGAAAGCGAAAATGACTGATGGAGAATTCGGTGAGTTCTGTAAAAAGCTGGCAAGGAATTCACGCGGAACTTAGTGGAAGTGAAGCGAGGAACTTTTAAAGTCAACTTTGAAATGACGCGCGACAGTTCTAAGTGTGTCATTAGTAAGACGAACCAGAAAGAGCGAGTAAGCATGCAGTCATTATTAGGACAATTTTGCCAGAGTGCGTTAGTCTAGCAAGTCTATTCACTTATACGAATTAGCGTGGCGCACGTGAGAACGTGAATACACAAGATGATTTCTACGGCTCGGAAATCATCGGGGAAATAACCTCGTATACAGGAGATTTGATTTTCAGATTTCCGAGAGGAGAAGAGAAGATCTTTATCCTGTTCAACCACAGATCGAAGCGATACGGAAACACTATCATTATGTATCAATTAAACAGATTACAAGCCTGTCGAAATGATTTGTCGTCATCGAGTTGAACACTTGTTCCTTCGATTCTTATCTCTCAGAGTAATTGACAAACATTTGAACGGTGACTTGTCGCAATGCAAAATCTTGTGTCGATGACTGCTGCTTGTTAATCTCTCGGAAGTCATCATGACTCGTTTGATGCCAGTGTACAATAAAATGACGATTTCTACTCCTTTGGTTTACTTATGAACGTAAACACTCGGCTCGGAGAAATAGCATTGTAAAAAGAGCAAAAACCGAATCATATTACATGTGTTTGCGAACCAGTTCCACTTCATCTAATCGAAAGTGAGAGTGAAACCCGTCTCGTTCACGGTTCGTCTGATATTTCGAATCCTAGACAAAATTTCTGAGGAATTCGCTACTTTCATTTTGCTCTTGACGAATTTTAGGAAGAACTTCAAGGTTATTTCACCTTAAAAATCGATGGTCGAAGTCACAGACTATACAACCGATCGCGAGACAATTGGTAGGAATAATAGTATTTAGTATTCAACTGGGTGGCAGCTGGAACACTCGCTAATGACGGAAAGCGCATATTTCGAATACTAAAGTAGTTCTATTCAGGTTTCTTTAATTAGATCTGACAGACGTCTTCTCTTTAAGGAGGGAAGTCGAAAACTACCAATGGAACACGCAACTCGACACTCCAATGCAATTTTCTACAATTATCTTAGAAAAGCTCTTATTTCCCACAAGAATTCCTCGAAAGAAGACAAACGTGTAATATCAAAAATTTCAACTAGCCACGAATTTTACGCGCTAGATTTAATTACTCGTATCTCGTAAAATACTTCCTACTAAACGAAACTGTAACAAGAGCGATAGGAGAATGCGGAATCTCTAACCACGAGATTCCCTTATTTTCCACGGGTTTATCACGTCCTGTAGAGTAATTAGCCGGCTGCCAAATTATCAAGTAAACTGTTTACACACCGAGCTATCGCACTATGAGCCTCCAATTTTGGGACAAGCAATCCATCATGTATAACACTGCCAAAATTCCAATAACTCGACAAATCATTCTCCTAACAAAATGACCATGTACGATTACCGGTCAGTCACCTATAGATCTTCCGATAAACAAACACAAATAAAAGGTTCTACTGTTTACCTTCAGTTTTTTGCCCATGATTTACAAGTTCCTTTTCTCAAAACAGGTAATTCCAGGTATCTCTGATAATCCGTTGGCCGAAGGATTGTGTGGCACTTAAATGAGAACTCGGCGATGATGTAGAATTGAGACTATAAAATTGAAAGGGTCTAAAAGCTGAGGAGGAGCCGAGGAGCGTTCTCGGTTTGTCGGTCGCGCGAAACGTGAACGACTGAGGGAGAACTCTCGTGCCACCAGGACGAAAGCTGATTTTCGAAAGCAGACGCTCCCCTCCAGGCAAAAGCGATCGGCCCCTCCGCACACTTCTCACTCTCTTGCCCGGCTACATCTGTGTGCGTTCACGACACATGTCGACGAGATTTGTTGGTGTGAGTACACGCACACACACTTCTCTCCCTCTGGTAGCCGGCTTCTTCTCCAGTCAGTTCCCTACAGGGTGGTGGTAATGCTTGTTCTATTCTCTTCGCTCTACTTCATCCCAACGGACTTCCCCTTCTTCTACCCTCACGCACAGGGCCCTTCGTGTTCTAATGAATGTTCACATTGTTGTCAAGAACGCTAATTTTCTTAGATTGGCAAGAATCGAATTGACAACGTTTAGTAGTACCTTTTGTTGCTGAATGATAATTGAAATATTATACGCATAACTTGTATAATATAAACATATAAATCAATTTTATTTCATTAGAACTACGAAATATTGAAATAAATCATAGCGAGCTCTATGAATTCATTTCACAAGTGAACCAGAGGATAAAGATTAAATTCTATCAGCAAAGAGAACGCATTAACACCGCGCATGCTTTATCGTTTTAATGGGCGGACAAAAAAATTACAGAATTGTCGCCAAGCCCTATCTGAATCACGCTGACACCGAGTGTCTGTAGTTATCGTCGTTATGAATGTCATCGTCGTGTCAACCCCTTGATTATGGGGAACGCATTATGGTAACTCGATGATTATTCATTTTGCGCGTTGCAAGGTTGATAATCCAGTTCGACAATGTCTCACGCGAGAGTAGTCGACTATGTATTCTGATCGAAGGTTGCACTCCCACAGCCGCTCTTGTCAAATCGATTTGAAAGTGGAAGTCTTTTGTGGAGGGTAAAGTTAGAAATTTATTGGGTCAGGATGAAAATAATCGAATTGTGGTTCCTTAGCTAAACCGCAGGACTTAATCCTTGAGAATCTCAACTGGTTTCTTCTGTTTTATTTCAAACGTCTTCTATTCTTTCCTCGGCCTCAATCGCGGCTAACGACATGCGTCTCTGCAACGATTGATTGCTACAGATGGATGACACCAAGGTAAAGTATCCATGATCACAGGTAAATACTGACTCCGGTCGTCCTTGTCCATACGCGTCTCGATTTCGCCGCTTCCGTGAAGGCAAGGCTGCCAAGTGAACACTCGTTCGATACGACCAGTTTGAATTCGATCCGTGAATACAACTGTGTGTGGAAGATCGATTTTTCATATCCGATCGTAACCGGGTAAGTCTCTGTCGTCCTATTTAATGGAAGATGCTAGACGCTTATATATAAGAGTCGAAGCAAGTTTTCGCCAGCGTTAAACCGCCTTCTTTCGATCGACCTGAATAGACCTCGCGAGAATAGCTCCGACCGGACAAAGCACGTTAATGGTGATGCTTCTGTGTCACGTAATGCGCACCAATTTTACAATTAAGAATATTGAACTAGAGTACCCGTCAATGCTAAGCGAGCCGGAGAACCCGGTTTCGTTCCTCGCACTGAATTAATTGCCTTGTGCCGCCGCGGACATCTTTGTCTTCTTCTACCTTTGACTTGATACTCATTCTACTTCGATAGATCAGCTTCCCTCATAAGATATTGCTCCCGGATCTACAATGAATTGTCCCAGGAATAGTTTCTAAAGTTGTTTGCATTGTACACACAAGGAAAATGATATCATGAAAAAATGGAGCTCTAACCGAATGAGAAAGGACAATGCAATTAAAACCGATTAAATGATCCGTATTTGCAACGGTGACAGTCATTATCGGCAATTATCCCTAAGTGGTCCACTCCACCTATTGGAACTGAGTAGGTCAATCATATTTGTTCGATGAACGTTTAAGAAATACGTGGAATTAATATCTTACATATTTTTGATACTCGATCGATTGTTAGTTTGATAGAATAGAATATAAGAAGAGCATTGAATTGACAGGAGGAATTTTAGAATGACTCAAAGATGTACGATCGACCTAGGAACCTAAGCCGATCCTAGTTTCCTTCGCATTCTAGTTCCTCCGTTACAATCGAAGTATCGCACCGCTCTATTTCCGCGTGTGCGTCGTCGATTCACGGCTAATTGAAACTCTAGTTTCTATCTTATGCACAATTGTGAATGGCAGCCTTGGGAAAAGAGTGGAGCAATTGTTCGGCGATTGATTGACGCGGCTGTGTCAAAATGTATAGTTAGAAGGTATACGTGGTTGACACTTTTTTCAGGTCGACGTAAACCTCACGCGTGATTCTTTGCGAGGTTCTCGTCACCAGAGACTCCGGTGGAGTAGTACTTAAGAAGCCTAGATCCGTTTAACGCAGACTTCTGTCCGAGACAGAGTTCTTAACCATGGTAAACTTCGTCCTAAGACTCACTCAAGCGATTAATTACTAAGAGATATTGCATTTCTTGATTACGTTTCGCCGCAAGTTCGCATTCAAGATGAGTTGCGTAAGAAATAAGAAGGTCTCGCGTGTGCCATTGCGTACTCACCCATTCCTTATCAGCGGTGGTGGACTGCATTGAGAAAAAGAGAGAGAGAAAAAAGAGGGAATGAGAGGTATGAAAATTAGAACGCGATAGATAGAAAGATAACGCGTGTTCAGATCGATCGAACAGTCATAATCGATGATCGGCCAATTAGTATAAAAGTGGAGAGAGAGAAGATTACCTTTGGCGCCGGGGTGAGGGCGGTCGGAGTTGCCGCCTGTTCTTGGACTTCATTGCTCGGCTAAGGCAAATTGTTAGTTAAACACCCAACTAATTGCTAACCAAACTCTGCTATTCTTTGTTAGTTTGCTCTTTATACGATACCTTATCCTTCTCCGTAGACATCTTTCACGCTGCTTGAAACAGAAACGTTACTCTCGTGAGGAGCGTAACAATAAAGAACGATTGGACTGTCATTCTTAATTCCTCTAAAATTACACCTTTGCTAGGCGAGATTCCAGAAATTTTGCCAAGTATAATTTATCTTTGTTCTCCTGGCAAGCGATTATTATTACTAATACTTCTGTCAGTCGTAGTTCAGTTTCCTCATTTACAATCGTCAAGCAACACCAGCTTAATAAGGATTGACAAGGGACGTTCGATTGACATTCGATCGTGATCGAACTATTGATCATCTCTAAGACGCAATTATCCCTTTTTATTAGAAATGCTTTAATCGAACGTGAAACAATTCATTCATAAGTTCATCTAATAATGATTACAATCGAGATACAATATAATAATGTTAGAAAAGATTTCTTCAATAATGCAAATCCGTCTGGACGAGATCTTTCCGAGAGCGTAACGAGCAGTTGGACGACAAATCTGATGAGGTATCGTGTATCCTGCAAGATACACTTTGGCTCGGATTTGTTTACGCTGCCGCTCATAGGAAAGTAGAATCAAGTGGCTTGACGAGTGTAACAAGAAAATTGATCCGACTTGATCCAATTCCCTGAGGCGGTTACCTACTTTTGCGGATGTTACTCATACCAATCGTACTAAATGAGATACTTCGTGATCCCAGGTGCCTCACCTAAATAACCCTACGTCATAATTAAATTTAATTCTAATTCAATCTCCCTAATATTTGTCCAATTTAATTAACGAATCTTTTAGACTTCTCTTATGGTCTGCGTGAGAATGACAAGTTCTTAAATAGAAATGACTTTAAATGGACAATGCTCGAGAGGGTTCGATGTCGATGCGTTCCAAGTCCAAGTATTTATATGCTGTCGGATGAATAAAGCGATCGGGCAAAGGTCACTCGCAGAACGAAGCCTGTGCTCGCATGCAAATCGCATGGAAACTATCCTTCGGTCAAGAAGACACGAGAGAACGAAAAATAATAGCTTGCTCTGAGAGGACACGTGATTCGAGCTCTAGTAAATCTGACCCTCCCACGATTTAGAGCACGGATTACTCGACAGTTACAATGGGGAGCAAAGTGGAGCTGCAATGTGTCATCTCCATAGATTAGTCTCTTACATAAACAAAGGCGCGAGCTTTTTAGAGACGTCCGATTAAAAGCAAAGGATGATCCTGAGGGATGATCGCTTTGCATTGGACAATCCGTTCTTACGTAACCGTTCAACATCGTTCTCGTTCAATTACCGTGCGATTAATGAATGAAAGGGGTCTCCGGCGTAAACTGACTCGGTGTACAAACAAATTCAAATTGAGTCACGATGAATTATGCCACAATTAATTATAATAATTGATAGGGAACAAGTGAGTTAGTTCTCCGAGGGATTTTTATCCGATCGCTTCAAAGCAGATGATAATTAGCTATCGGCTTGGTGGTAATGTAATAAGAGAATGATGAATTGATACTGTTGATCTGTCAAGAGCAAAGGTCACGGAACTTGATATTTCGTGGGGATCCCCTTTCATCACAATCCTTTAATCATTTGATTGGTTGAATTCGTCGTCGCGTGGCAGATCATCATCGCTGAATGTTTTAATTGAACATATCAAATTTCGGACAGTTTTTGACAGAAATTCTAAAGTTCTCCAGCGATTATTTAATACCACTACAGAATTATCCAGCACGCGTCATTGTCATCGAATTATAATGCAAGCCAAGTCCGAAGGCAACTATTGCAACGGGATGACGCGATCAGGGAGAAAGTTCCAAGCCCACATGTTGATAGTCGTCTCACACACGTCCTAATTGGCATTTGGAAACGTTAGCGCAAATCGTTTCAAGGAATGGTCGAAGCAAGGACAAACGGTTGGAGTGCGGATGATTTGAGAGACTTACAGAAATGAGGGACGAAGGTGCGGTGCGAAGAGTTGATGACAGAGGGTTGAGTAGAATTGGTCGAATAGCTCAGCCAATGAAGAATTGAGTGGTTCTACTGGGCCAATTGAAGAGGCACGTTTGGATCCTGATTTCGATGACTTCTTTCGGTATCAGTGGAGAAAGAAACCAGTAGAAAAAAGATCGGTTGGTTGTTATCTCCTGTGACGTGGGCACGAGAGAACGCGGGCTCGTCTATTCTGAGGGCTGCCGGTCGATCCTCGTACGCTTATACCTTCTCTCGACCCCGTAGAGCCTCCAGACAACCCTGCTCCATCGGCGCAAGCGCGATATCACTCTCACTCTCACCCCCTGAGTACACCTTCCCCGTTCCTTTTTACCCCTGACTCTCAACCCTCTCACGCAACCAAAACTCTCAATGATTCCCAATTCGTAATAAATTATCCTGTTCGTATATAATAAAAAATTCTACCATTTTTTAAAGTCCACCTGTTTCAAGGTTTATCTTCGATTTAAAAGTCTGGCATACCACGTACTTTATGAATATTGACACCGAGACTAAGATCGCATGATTGGTCCTACTGCACGGACTTCGTATTCAAGTGGTTACGTAATGGAACTTTACGAAGTGCAGGAGCACTTTGCAAGAAGTACGTATATTTATTCAAGGCGATTGTAGCACGTGGATGTCAAAGTTCATAAGCTGATTATTCGTGTATAAACGGTCAGTGGTCCTGGAGTTGCATCATTGATTATTATTTCTCCCAGGGAAATGCAGGGATCCCTGAATGTCCTCCATCTGACGAAAGTCCCAGGAACAGTTACTAGTATTTCGTCACTTCCATGTATGATTCAACTCCATTTCCTGGGTGGGTCATGGGGAATGCAATTGGGTTCCCTGGTATTGCGGGAAATATGAATGATACTAATTTCATTAGTCCTGTTTCCTTTGTCCCAAATTTTCCCTAATTTTATCCGCGTACAATGTACATTGTACACACATTCGAACAATGACTGCAGGATTTCCGGCTGCACTCAAGACCGCCAAGGCTACCATCTGTTATCTCCGCGTATCTCGAATCTTTTTCGATAATATCGATGCGTGTGAAAATATCGTGTATACCTGAAATGCAGAGCTGAGCGCCGCACGTTAACTATTGCACGTAGGCGCACGCACGCACGCACGCACGTATAGAGGGAGACGAGCGAGGCTAAAAATTGGCGGCTTGTTTTTCCCCTCGTATCTTCGTGCGGTCACGAGGACTCACTGATTCCTCGGATCGTCTCTGTGTGTTGTATTTAGTCTGTCTCTCTTTCTCTCTCTCTCTCTCTCTCTCTCTTCGGCGCGAGCCTGCGCCTCCACGAATTTCTTATTCGGGCGAACGAGTGTTCGTCTGCTAGGTCGATATCAACTCGAGCCTGTGACGCTTACGGATATGCACACGTGAGAGATGCACATGATGACGAGAAATGAAGTCAGATCGATGTATGGAAAATATCCCGAAAATCTCCATCACAGATATACTTGCACGAAGCAAATATCGAAATCTGCCCACGAGATGTACACGGAGATGTGTGTTTGCTTGCGCAATGATGACGATGACGTCATCGTGCTCGAAATCCTGGCACGGGCCACTGATCGCCACCGAAAACACCCATTATCATTTAAACAGATACTTTCGATCTCGAAACATTCGAGGAGAATGTAACATGTAACCGAAAGAGTGCTGCTTCCTAGAATCGATATTCCAATAAAGCTCGAAGCACCGGCGCCCTCAGGAACTAATTGCATCAGGTTTCACGACGTAGAACTCGTCGGTTGCACGAGCTGACGAGCCCCCAAGAACACACACCCGCTTCTCCTGGACGAATGGCTTTCAAGCCGCCACTAGCGTTTATTCACCTTAACACTGCTGACGAACAAGGTCGCGTGCTACTTTGAACCTTCTTTACCAATCCTTGCTTTACTGGGACTCGATTTTTGCTGAGTGGCCTTTCCAATTTAGTACGAGTGTACTAGTATTTAGAGAGCAATGTTAACAGAGTAATTGGTAGATCAGCAATGAACTAACTATAACGTTACGCAATTACGTAGGGAGACAGAAAGTACCAAGTACCGACGATGTATAAAGGCTGGTGAGCGGTCGCTCGAAAATAGAACCGATACCGGCGTTCCTGCCAAGTTCAATGCGATTCCTCGATCCCACCTAGGTGTGACGCACACTCGCATTGAGATGCAATGCGAGATGAATTTATCATCAGACAAAATGTACTTAAGCCGACTGAGTAAGAAACTCATCTCGGTATAATCTGTGGTTTAACTTTGAGATAAGTGCGCACGTAATGGGCGAGGCGTCTCTCGACAACTACAATTCTCGGAAAAGAACGTGAGGCGGCTCAATTAGCGTGATTCGTTCAATCCAGTACGATGTACCTAGGAGTAGTAGATTCCACTGGTAGTGCGTGCTGTAATGTCCAGCTGCGATTGCGTCAGCTGTGGAAACGTGCATTGCAAAGAAGGCTGACAGGTGACGTGCCTTTGCGCACACCCACCAACTCCACCAATCGCAAGCCTGCTCCCACTGAATGCTCTCAAACCCTCTCTACCGTTCATCTGGAACCCACTGACCAAAGAACTCGGACTAAAGCCTTTCAAACCGGCTTCCCATTCAGGGATTCCTTGAGAATGAAAGAATGGAGAAAGCAGAGGTTCGAAGGAACAAAGTGGAGTTTCTGGATGGATGTTGAATTAACAAGGGATGCTGGATTGCGAGTCACTGCCACGGTCGATAATCCAGTCGAGTCATGAGTTGCGTCATTGCGGAGAATAGAGTGAAAGGGAAAATCCACCTGTTGAAAGGAATCACGCGTGATGCGCCTCGCTGAAGCCTCGTGCGGCTAAGCACGTGCACGAAATTTCGAAGCTACAACTACTGGAATAACCGACAATATCCTGCGTCCAGCGACCACATTCCGCTTTCGGTTTATGGGAATCATTCTACGAAGAACAAAACGATCTTTTCAAAAGAAATCTGCATGCCGGTTCCGCCTACTTCCACCTCTGCATCGCGCCACTGCATTCCAGAGTCAATAAAGCCGGAGTATGTCGGGTGCAATTAAAAGCCATCCGACATGTGAACTTTCTAAAAGTAGTTCGACCCTCGCACCAGGCATACAATAACCTGTTATCTCGAATATCGGTTATGTTTATCTTAGGCTCCGATAGATATACAGTGTCAACATTCCCCTCTGACGAAATGCACTGCGGCGAACTGAAAGGGATTCATGCTCTACCTGCACCCAGTCTCGAGTGCGAGAACAACATGAAACCGGACTGTCCACGGTTTTAGGATACCCGGATAAAAAAAATCAACATTTCTCGAATGACTCGACACACGAACGTCCCTGACAAATACTCCGCTTGACGAAGGCAAACAGGACTCTGTTCGAGGCGTCGATTTTCAAGAGATGTTATTTCTGTAGCACATTTCCGTTATCCGTGTCATCGCGATGCGTCTTCAATAGGCTGGAACAATTATTCCCATTGCACACGCTTACACACACATGACAAGTTTAATGAGAGCTGGCTGATACATAAAGGCTTGTTCTTCCTCTCCCCATTTAATGGAACGTCAGAGAATCAGTCGCGCAACCTATTTCCCGATCGGATTCGTGTCGCTTAATTATCCGATACACACTGGGGGCATATTAATCGAATGCTCGGAATTCCATTAGCTCGGGTCAAATGCGAATCCGCATACGTCGTTGGGAGTGAGGGCACTTATGCGTTGCGTCATAGGAATGAAACTTTGTCGAAGGAACGTGCGGCGCCTCCATCCAGATATTTGTCAGACTTGCAAAGATTTTTTCAATTTTTCATCATTTTTCCAACTTTCCTGGATTTTTCATGAATCCATTGTTCAATTTGTTCCACTCCACTCCATTCATTATTTACGTGTCTGTTCTACCTTAGGAATAGCAGATATTTCGGCCAAGTATTGATAGCTTAATAAATGTACACGCACGTGGAGATGATACATGGAATGATTAATTTGAGAAAATCTGAGTGAAGTACAAGTATGTAAGATAGAGGAGACGCACATGTCCCGTGGCACAGACATCGCATACATGTATCAGCTGAGCTCTCAGTAATGCGCTCTTTCACCGTGCTCTCCTCTGAGAGTGTGTTTGCACTCAGTGTCTCTGTGGTGGCTCTTTGAATAAGCTCGATTTCAACACATTACGCTATAAATAAAGTGTTTGACCACTGCACACCTCGCCCGTGTCCCAATGTGCATTCGCACATGCACGCGATCAGCATGAGTCCCTCTTTCTATTTCCTATTCTGGCTTTCCCAACCTATGCACCGCATGATCCCAACACATACATACATGCAAGCCTGTCTCACGTAATGTAGCACCCGTTCCTCAGAACAATGGCAGCAAGAGACTATCGCGCTACGCCAATTCGTAGGAGTGCAAGGGAACCTGCCGAAAATATACCGACGCCGGGTCGAAGTGGGAACGAGACAAGAATGACGGATTTAGTTTGGCAGCGTGCACCAGAGGCGCGTTGTCGGGGAAAAAATGCGCTGTTCCGGGTAAACACCGAGTACACGCGTTTCGAAAGCGCCAGCTAAATCGGGTCAATGGCATGAACGCCCGCGGGGTGGAGTTTCAGAATTTTATTTGGCCTATCATAGATTGCCAATGTTCAAGCGTATTAAATTTTGAATATCCAATGAAAATTACGATATATATTAGTTCGTTGTAAAAGTTATTCTACTCTATTCTTAGAATAAATATTCGCCATATTATTTTCGTTCAAATAGATAAGATTGTTGTAGCTATTTGTTCGTGCAACGCAGTTGTTATTAGTAAATACACGTGACACCGATATATGTGTATGTGTATTATGAATATGTGTGGCACTGGGAAATCCTACCTTTCTCGCTGAAAGGGGGATGGTAGTTTCCCTGGTGTAGATGGGTGCATCCAGATCACTGACACTGCTGCTGATGCTGGGCGCTCGGGAATCGGAACGGCCACCGAGGGGTACGGAAAGGTGCGTTGGCCGCAACGGATGAGACTCCGCGATGAATCCTTCCCCGAAGTCATCGTCGTCGCGATCCATCTGGAAGTTTAAGCACCTCTTGTTGTTAGTACAAATGTAAATTTCCACACGATTCTTTGATCGATTGACACAGATCAATAATTGTACCCGATTGCTCGGAGAGTAATCGAATCACGATTTAGAGGGTGCACCTTCTGCACCGCGTTGTAAAATTAGCGCGGGAACGTGACAACAATACGCTTTCCCTGTCAATTATTTGGCCGTCGATCAAGGCTAGTAATCCGATGACACGCGCCCCACTCCCATCGCTGCTCGTCCTTCGATCATTCAAGAAAAAGCAATGGAAAAATCCCGCTACTTCGGATCTAGATACGAAGTAGCCGTTGGCAAGGATCTCCTAAGAATTCACTGATACCTAACCACGCTATTTTATACTATTTTTTTGTCCGGTAGCCAAGAAATGAAAATCCCTTACAACGTAGGACATTGAGAATACACTTCGCGATACACCATCAAGTATATTCTACTCCGAATATTATTCAACCCCAAAATGTTTGCCCGAGAAATATGCGTACTAGGATGAAAGATGTATGTTCTACTAATGGAAAAAGTGAAGTTTCAATTACCGCGAGTTTCCCAAAAGAAGCCAGGGTCGAGGAGTAGAAGGGACTGTCGGGGCGAAGATGATCTATAACCAGAGTTCAGGCCCGCAGGAAGAGCCGCACTAAGGGAAGTTTGGCCGCAGATGAAGAAGAAGAAGTGGTAGAAGGTCTTCGTCGAGTGGAATCCCAAGGTGTAACACTGGGGAAAGAAACGATACGAGAATCCGTAAGAGAAGAGAAAGGGGGGTGGACGAGAGCAGCCGTACTGCCGGGACGTGCTCTTCAGACTGAACTAGAGGACGCGTCGCAACGTCGCCGTCGCCGTCGGCAAGACGTAGACGTCGGCCTCTGGCTGGATTTAATTTTAACGCGTACGTCGCTAGACGAGCCTCCGTTTCTCTAACTAGAAACGCAACAACGTTTAATCCGGAGCATCTCCTTCTCCTTCTCCTAGTTCTACTCCCTCTGCCCTCTCCCGTCGATGCATCCCCTGCTCGTCCAACTACTCATTTCTTTCTCGCCCTCGCCCTCGACCTACCCGCCGGTAGCGTCATCTCGTTCGTCCACCAATTGATTCCTGCAAAACTTAGCAATTGATTTCACTTGACCCTCGGGTGCGACTTGCTGCATCCTACAATATTGCCAGCAAAACATAACGATCCACTTTTGAGTTTGATTCGCAAACGATCCTTCCTGTTTATTGTCCTCTCCATCCTGTTGACGTCGATAGTATTTAATTTATATCTACTTCCTGATTTGTTATCGCTGCTAGAAAGATTACCCGAATGTACATCTTCAAGGGATGAGAATCTAACACTTTCTTATAATATACAGCTATCCTTCTTGGATCCTATTTTTTTTTATTTTATGGATGTGTGTGGAAAAAGGTTGTACAGTAAATCAGGTTACGAAGTACTGTGCAACCTGGTGATTTTTTTTACTTTTTTCTCAGAAGTCATATAACCTAAGGTGAAGAAGTGCAATTTCATGCATTCATAGAGGAATCTTGTTATTCTAGTATTCCAGCACCGTAGAAGGCATATATGATCTTAAGTTGACTCATTATTAAACCAATATCCTAGCGTCCATGTGCATTTATGAGGGCGCTACTCTCTTACATCACTGCTTGAAACGCTAATATCCCCGAGAATGGAGATGAATATTTTTGGATGCCAGTTGCACTCGGACGTACGTGTACAAGAGTAACACTGAAATTCCTGCCGTTTTGTGCGTCATTTCTAAGCAGTAAAATTCCGGTAACCGGCACGAGAAATTCATTGACGCCTACGTAGATATAAGTTTACCTTGAGCATTAATGGGTTAAAGCAGTACAGTTAAAAGTATACCAGTTTCCGTGGCGCAATTATACTTTACAAAAAGATCCGATGCAATTCCAATTGCGCAGTCAAGAATATCGGCATTTCTAAAACCTGTACAATCATAATGCCGGATGTCGAACGCACAGAATGCAATCAAGATCGTCATATTCGATATCAGGATTTCCGGGATAAATCAAGTTGATATGTCGTGGTTTATGTACGAAAATAATCAGGGCGATTCAGACTTACCGTTGAAAGTGGTCTTCGACTGACTGCAACTTGTTTCCTAGCTGAAAATTGCACTTAAATAAGAGAACACCAAACGCGCAACTTTCCCGGTTAACTTTTCCCGATTCACTGCTCCCTCTATGATGGAAGAATACTGTGGCGCCCTCTGCATCGTACGCCGGTTTTATCGCATGGTTGCCCTGCACAAGACAACATGTTTTGTTAACGCTTACTATCGAATAATAACACCAACGAATCACTACCATGAGGAATATACTGATAATTAAATAACAAGAGAGTTATACCAAAGTGTTGTGGCATTGTTATCATTAACGGACAATTGTCATAGAAATACGAAAAGTATGGTGTTCCCTACGTGTATATTACATGCCACCAAAAAAGTATGTCCCTTTTTTGAAAAGAGAAATGAATGTTAATCGATGATAATAGGTATTTCAAGAACTATTGGATAACTTTTGATACTAGGCAATGCGGAGATACCTCCGTCCTATTTTCATTGACTCTTTACGACTCAACGTGAAAGGAGGCTCCGGTGGAGCAGGTTTTCAAAAGTACGGTGGAAAAGGCGGCCAAGGAGGGAATGTTTATTTTGTAGCACGAGAACAATTGTTTCTGGACAATCTCCAGTCGAAATTAAAAGGCAGAAAGATATCCGCATCATCCGGAGAGGATAGTTCGTCCAGGGCACTTATTGGAACACCTGGTGAAAATGTTACTGTGGAAGTTCCTGTTGGAATAACAGTGAAAACCACAGATGGTGCTATTTTAGGTGCAATCTAGAGTTGAGAATGTTTTTTCTTGGAAATTCAGAGGATCTAAATTATATATCTATCGATTCTATATAGGAGACCTTAACAAGGATGGTGATAAATTATTAGTAGCCAAGGGTGGAATAGGCGGATGCAAAGAGACTCAATTCCTTGGCATTAAGGGTGAAGTAAGGAATTTAGTTCTCGATCTAAAGTTAATTGCTGATGTGGCTTTAGTTGGCTTTCCAAATGCTGGAAAGAGTACTCTACTTGCTGCGATTTCAAGAGCTAAACCAAAAATTGCTGAGTACCCCTGTGAGCCTTTCTTTGCAATAGTATTATCCTTCAAATGTATAAACCAATTTCAATCTGTTTATTAATGGTTCTTATAGTCACAACTGTAAAGCCTCAAATTGCTACAGTTGCATACAAAGACTACAGAGAAATCACAGTAGCTGATTTACCAGGTCTCATGGAAGGTGCTCACAATAACGCAGGGAAAGGCTTTAAGTTCTTGAAGCATATCGAAAGGACAAAGTTTTTGTTGTTTGTGATTGATATCCAAGGCTTTCAATACTCCATTCAACATCACAGACGGTCATGCCTCGAAACTATACTACTACTCAATAAAGAACTCGAATTATATAAACCAGATTTGGTTACTAGACCAGCAGTGATGTTGATAAATAAAATGGACACAGAAAATGCAGATCAGATCTTCGAAGAAATACGGCCGAAATTGATGAATTTAGAGGATGCTGCATCAGAATTGGAAGAAGAGAACAGGCCTGAACAATTCATTCAGTTTGAAGAAATCTTGACTACTTCTCTAATGTTACGGAAGCCAGAAGAAATAAATAGGATAAAGAATGTGATTCGAGCAACAATTGACAAAGTTGAAGAGAAAAAACAATCACAACATCAAACAGAAACACCGCAAGAGAAACTGAAAAAAAAGCTTGAAAGATTTACAACCAAGCATACCCCTACTCTTGTATAATAACAGCTCTAGCAAATGGGAAATTAAATGTTTTGTTACGCAAAATCGTCATATTATTTAAAAATAAGAGCTATATTCAACCAATTACTTTTGTATTTTGATCCAGTCACACTTTATATTGGCACTGGCCACGTTTTCCGTCCAATCTTCGCCTATTGGCCATTTGGTTTCCAATTCTACCTTCTCGATTTCATCGCGATCTCTTAATATATCCTTATTTTGTAGATATTTTTCCATACCATTCCACGCTATCATTATCCCATTATCGGTACATAACTCGGGTGGTACCCGTGCGAATGTAAATCCCATTTCTGAGCAGACTAGATTGAGTGCATTTGCGAGATACTCATTTGAAGCGACACCTCCCGATGCAACCTACATATAAAACGTTAATTAAATATTTTTTAGATAAACAAATATAACACTAACAATCTTTTCATACCAAGACACGATTTTCCTTTGGAAATAGAGACATTCGATCGATGTATTCCATCGCCCTTTGTGTTCTTTGGCAAATATGTAAACAATTGCTGTATTGATAGGCTGCGGATATCTCATACACTTCGGGTAAGATCATATCTGCAGTTATATCATGTTGTTTCTCGAGTTTTTCAATACGCTTTAAACAAGCAGTGGTTATGCCTGCGAAACTGAATGTGCAATTACAATAATGAGTCATAGTAGGTCCAAACATAGTCTTGTCTACTTTTGATGCTTTCCGGGCTGCCATTTCTATTGCATGACCACCATGTAAATTACTGAATTCGGGAATGTAATTCAACTTCAACTTTCGTGCAACCTAGAATCATAAATCACATGTTCTAAATATCCCATTTTTCAATACTGTAACAAAAGTAAGTTTCTAGCAGGATAAAGAATGACCTTATCGAATAATTCACCCGGTGCATTACAAAGAACATCGCCAAGTATATAAAATTTGTCCACATCCTGAGCAATAGTTAACATACAATGTCCACCAGAAACCAGTAAGACAAGAAAAGGAAATTCAATCTATGGTACAAAGATTTAAAAAGTAAAATCTCAATTGCCTTTTGCGTATATTGCAACTATTTCAAAAGTAGTATAATATTATTCATAGTCTTCCATATTACTTGTTTGATAAGTCTAATAGTTAAAGCATGTGCTTGCATATGGTGCACTGGTATCAATGGTTTGTTGCCTATTCTTGACAAATACTTTGCAAATTCAGTCCCAATTTTCAATGACTTGAATAAACCTGGCTTTACAGTTACTGCGATTGCATCAACATCTCTGAGTCGTAATTTAGCTGCTCTCAATGCATTCTCACAGACTGTAGTGATATTTTCAGCATGCATTCTGCCTGCAATAGTTGGAATTATTCCCCCAAAGCTGTTCAATATGAACATAATAATTAATTCATTGTGGCACTACCTTGAACTATTTGAAAACTACAAAATCACCTGAGATGCGTGTCATGCTGCGTGATTTTCTCATTGCTCAAGATATTCTTATTACTATCAACGATACCACAAGCAGTATCATCACAACTTGTTTCAATTCCCAAAACTACTGCTGGCTTATCTTGTATTTTACTTTTGGTATTGAGCGTTCTTAGTTTCAAACATATTACATTTCTCCTGTTCATATACTTCGACATGATTCTTTGCGGCAACATTTGTATCCCGTAAAACATTATCCCAGCATTCAAATGAATAATTCTCCCAAATAATAATCGTATTGTAATAAATAAGCTAATGTTGTTGTTATGTTAAACTCATGATTTCAAGTTCTAAAAACACAGAACTGAGAACACGTTTCTTCTCGTGTACATCTCGATACTTTGGTCGATTGTAGCTAGATAATCGAGAAGTGTGATCGATTAATCGCAAAAGAATTTCATATCGACGCATGCACAATCGATATACTGGAACGAAGGATGCAGGCATCGCATTAATCGCAAGCCATCGCAAGCTTTCTCTTGGGGTGCGCACAGAACTGGGGCTACGATGTCAGAGCAGTAAGTAATTCTTATTGAGATATCCACGAAAGGCAACATTCTTATCACAGTCATTCGCATTTTCGATTATAGAATGTATAGACAACAATGGACCCGGTAGGCTCACTTTGCCAAAGTAAACAAATGCACCTGAAACCGTGAATGGATGCATTAGGGTTAGAGCTGTAAATGCTTACGCTGATGACGTAGATTGCGTCGAGTTTTCGGACGAGTGCTAAATCGCATTGAGCACTTCTACCTGTTCTTTCTATGAAACATAAGAAACTCCGTAATATGGAACAGTGTTAGCTGTGCTGCAGTTGCTCTCACACATTCCTACATCCTCGAAATTCCAGTGGCCTACATGTATAGCAAACCTACGCACACGCTCAAAACATAGATCACGCTAACGATTCGTAGGAGCCGAAACTTTTTGGAGTAGACGTATTTAGTAACTGGACGAGATTTTCTTTTCTTTTCAGTGACGACACATTACTGGACGAAGATCTTGGAGACGAAGAATATGATCTAGGCAATGATGAGGAAGAAGCCCTCCTAGCGGATGACTATGAAATCGAGAGGGTGAGCATATTGACGGACCATTATTATTTTGTGATCAAGTGAAGGAGTAATATTGATTGGCACTTTGGGCAGTTCCAGTGCTGATCTGACGGTCGAATTAGTACTCGGATCACTAGCAAAGTGATATGTTCGGTATAGGTGTTATTTGCTCATCAACATTGATCCTCTCCTGTATTTTCTAATTATTTCTCTAGTTATGCATATCAGTGTCACAAAAACGTGAGACTTTACTGTTCAGTATTATGTTAATGCTTAAATGATTGTTTACTTTTTCCTTTGTAATGAGTCATGATCGAGCATCTTATAACGAACCTCTACTATGTCTGCCACTGTGCTCACAGCATACAGAAGTATGTTTCTGTATGGCCCGATTTCTCACCCCAGTTCGACATTGTACCTCTGTCCCCATAAATTACACATCCAATGAATTTCAGTGCCCGAGAAGCTTGAGACCTAAAGAACCTAGGCATTTGTAAGCCACTTTCCCAAGAATTCACGCAATACATTCTAGTCCGTTCCATTAGAGAGAGAGACTCCCCTAATTCTTAATTAACATCTTACCGCTCTATGGCAAACAGATGTGTGCAGTTGCAAATTTTTCTATATGTACAAGTAACCTGCACAGGAACACAAAGAAATCATATATACAACACAGTCGCAATTTATCGTTAAGTCTCATGTGTTCTGCTTATGTATCAGCTGCTTGATTGCAAAATGACTGTTGAGACTATTAAAATAAGTTGAAATGCGAAGATAATAAATTAAGAATGTACAAACAATACACCCCCATAGAATATTACGATTATAAATCTAGGGAAAAGGAAACACTGAGCGATGCTGATCATTTTAAAAAAAGAAGAAGAAGAACGCATCAGATTCTAAATGTTTTGAAACATACTATTAATTTAGAATTTTTGAATTTGATTGTTCTCATTTCAATACCAATAGTTTTTCCTATTAGTTCCTATTAATAAATGTTAAGGGAAAAACCGCGATGATGCATATTTCCTTTTCCCTGTCGCGTGGCGGCCGCAATATTACTGACACACAAGCTTTATCCCAAAACTACATTGCATTCTTAATGAATCTTTCGATGTGAACATTTTTATTATTTGCCCCTGATCAGCTTCATATTGTATGTGAAATTGTTTAATAATGGATGAAACATTTCTTGTGACAGCACGAATGTTTAATGGAAGCTTGTTATAATTTGTTGAATTATATATAAATTTCAAATTATTGTACTAGAAAGGAAGGATGATCCTAAAAATTTCAAACACTTGGCATAGACTTTTCGTATGAATTCATAATTCACTGTGATAATTGATTCTTCCATTAAATCATTCGTAAATATGTGAAGATATTGTTAAGTACTCAGAAATCTATTGTAAAAGTGAAATACTATTTGCGTTGATCGTTAGTTTGCGTATATCACATTCAATAGCATTTAAGATCGCCCAGCTTAAACCAGAATCATATATGGGCAGTATGAAATGACTCTAAAGCATTGCAATGTGGAGAGTGGCATTCAATTATTACGTGAGTTTCATTGCAATTACGAAGATAAGAAGAACTCTGAAATTTAATACATAGGAATTGTCATACTGCCCAAAATTAGAACTCGTAATACAGAATACCATGTAATTGTCGCGAATTCACTAGGAGACAGACGTCAGTTTCTCGCCATGCATGAGAATAGATATATCTCGAAATACCAATGAAAGAATTGTCATGGAATCGCGATAGCTTTACACAGTGAATGATAAAACTGACTTGCATGAACTTCAATCCCTCTTACATGTAATGCTCAATCGAAACCGGTACTGGCAATCAAGTGCTTGCGTCCCTTGCCATTCAGAGAAATCGTATGAGAACTAGAAAGATACAAACAGCTATTAGCCAGCCATACTCCAGAAACTGGATCATTAAAAATGCGATATTGTTGGAAGAGTTTCGGAAAAACAATCAATATTTTCTTCTGACAGAACAATAGTATACTTATTGTTAATTGCGTGTACATAGGTGTACCTTAATTAAGACTAGATCGTATGCACCGTGGAAAGATATCAGATTTTCATTACAAATATTTGCCAATTTAATTCCCTGAGCAGCAGAATAGCTATAAGGGAGAAGAGGAGACAGACGATGTACTGGACTTAGGAGTAACCGACGCGCTCGACGACTTAGACGGCGAAGATGAGAACATAGAGTTTAGTAGGACCAAGACTGATAAAAATAATGACAATGATTTTTACGAGGATGGAGACCACTCAGAGGCTCGGTCAAACTATTACGACCAAGATGAAAGGAACGAACAGCCGCGTCACTATGAAGATCGTAATGCGTCCGATAGCGTTTGCAGCAATCTTAATAAAGGCGATCTGCGCGAGAAACTTCAGAAAAATATTCAAAAATCCTACGTTGGAAACGGACAAGGACTTGAAGACGACGATTGCGAAGAGGCCAGGGAGAGGAGGAACAGATTCCAAAATGAACGAACTATTGTGTCCCCGAAGATGAACACTAATATCCCTGATACCTTAGAAAATGTTGTAACGTCTGAATCATCAAGACCACCCTTCAGAGGTTGGGGAAGAGGACGCGCTTCTAGAGGAGTTATGCGAGGAGGAAGATTTACCACACAGAACGTTGGAAATTTCAATCCAAGGTATATGTCGTTGATTTATTCCCTGAAAAGAAAAGGACAGTTTTCTGCATAACCATTTGTTTTACAGATTTTCTGGCGTACGCAACCAACAGCCCTTCGATAATCAGCAACCAATATGTCGACCCCCATTACTCGAGCCCAGACCACCCTTCTTTGTCGGGGTCCCGAATAATATTCAAAACCAACCAATCCTCTGCCCACCAGGCAATCCTCAAGGACAACCTTTTCAACATTACTCTCCCAATGGCCCCTTACAGGGGCCAGGGCATTTTGTACAAAATAGGGGGCAGTTCGGACCGAATCAGTTTCAAGGCCCGCGTCAAGTTCTGGGTCCAAGATCTGACTTTGGACCACGACCATCATTAGTACCGGGATCTATGCAACACCAGGTTCAAGGTCAAGGACAAGCACCAATTCATGGGCAACACGGCCAGGGCCCACCGTATTCATGCCCACCTTCTAATCAATCAACCTACAACCACGGCCCCCCTGGACCTTTCCAGAATCCTAGTGGTGGTCCACTGCAAGATAATCCGCCACCACGTTTCATACAAGGAAATCCTGGTCCACTATTACAAGGCAATCCTCCTGGAGGACTACTGGGTAATCCTAATTCATTGCCACCGAGTGGAGGACCTGGAGGACCAGGGGGTCCTGGAGGTCCTGGAGGAATTCTGCAGGGAAACCAGAATCTGCCGTTACAAGGATTTCCCCGTCAGCAAGGCCCGCCCATTGCCCATCCTAATGTACAGATGGGTAACCAACCTCCTTACGAAAATCGGCCACCATTTCAAGAGCCTCAGTTTGAAGGTAGACCACCGTTTGACTCGAGATCGAATTATCCTGATCAAGGTCCGCTGTCCAGCCAATTTAATAATAATGCACCAGGGCCCCAAGCCCCACCCAACATGCCCAATGTACCCTTACCTCCGGGTCATAAGATTTTAATCAACCCTCACTTTCGGGGAGCTGTTCAACCTTCTAACGATGGTAAGCTTTTTCTAAACACAAAACCGATCGCTCCTTTTGTTTAGATTTACAATATAATGATTTCTGGTATAGCAAGACTTGTCTGGGACTCTAATCAACAATCGTCGACTGGATCAAGTAGTCAATTTTCGCAATCGCTGCAATCTTTTCAAAGTCAAGCTAACTATAATCAGGGCCAACAAGGTTCCGCTCCTTATCAGCAGAATTTCCAGCAAAGTAAAAGTGATGTAAGTGATAGGTAACCACCACGCATCTGTATATATATTGTTTGAGTTCAGACAGGGTTCTAAAATAATTCTTGTACACGTAGGATCCGTACATGTACTTTTCGGACGTGTGGCAGGAAAATAAACCACCAAAGCCACAAGGTGGTAGTCCAACAAAACAGTACACCGAAAGAGACAGCAGTTATTCACGGGATAATAGTTATGATTGTGGCTCTAAATATAAGTCTGATAACCAATGGGATCAAAAAGACAGTTACCATGAGGTACTGTTCATTGCTAAGGAATCTTTCAATTACACAATTCTCATATTTTAAAGAAAGCAATTAAATATTTATAATATATCGTAGGAACACAGAGGACATCAAAGTTATCGTGAAAGAGACTTGCCACCTAAATCAAGAAGTGATTATGCTGGGAAGGGCAGGCCACTTACATCAAATTCATACCGTGATGATTCCTACGATCAAAGTCATTCTCAGAAATCACCTGGTAGCAGATCATTAAATATGGCACCACGAGGGCCATCCCGGTTACCCCAGAAAAGGCCAACTGACTCTTCAGACAGGCCTTTACGTGATCTAAGTCCAAAACGCATTAAACCTTCCAATAGGAATTTGCAGGAAGTTCGTACAGTGGAAACATTACGCGAAACCACTGACGAAAAGAAGGTACCAATATAATCTTCCATCTCTGAGAAGTTGAAACTTTGCAATGATTTACAAAGACAAGCTTTCCAGGAGGAAGATAGTGATCCCGAGATGCAAGAATATCGTCGAAAGATGGAAGAACAGAAACGTCTGAGGGAACAAATTTTACGAGAGAAAGAAAACAGGCGCAAACAGGCAGCCATGGAGAAACAGAATGAAGAAGGAAAGAATGAAACAAGTATGTAAAGAGAAACATGAAATTAATACTTTAACACGATGCTGTTAAATTGATATTATAAATAGATGAAATGCTGCTTTAGGTATTGAAAGTGGGCAAGAGTCGAAGTCTGTCTCCGTACTAATGGGTGTTGCAAAAGAGGCGGCAGTAACAAACAAAAGTCACCCTGGTGTTGGGAGAGGACGAGCTCGTCCTGTGAGTGGACAGACCACTGAGGTACAGCACTAAAACTTTCATAATATTTTTCGAATTGCTTATCTCGCTGAAGGAAGTCTGTGAGGAATCCTTATTGGACGCTTCCCGGCCTGGTTTCATTTGCGTATAAGCCAATCATTGTGCTCTTAACATTTAAGACAATGGGTAATGGATACTTTCGATAAATGAAAGTGATGCGTATTAGAAATCCGAGATTGGGGACCTAATTGTATATATTTATTCGTGCCATTCTTTATTGTGCACGTGTGATGGAAATTGCTGTATACCAGAGCGGGAATTCTGATGTAACTATCGAAACTGCAATACAGCTGCATTTGTCAGCAGACCTGTAGGTCTTAGTAAGATTTACTTTTTAAATATCCCTCCTCCTTTCACATCGGATATACACTAACTTCAAATAAGCTATTAGACAATGAGCTAAATACGTATACTAGGTTTTACTGTACGTTTTCTATATATGTTTCAATAAAACATATTTTTTGAATATATTTCGTTCCTTTTCATTTCCTCCAAACATATCAGGCCCACGAGCGTCGATACTACGATCAGGCTCATCTGTAGTTAGAACTTGCAACCTTACACCACATCTAAACCTTTTTAATAAGTGTACTGCTTGTAGTATAGCCAATAATTAGTTTTCATGTAAATATTATAAAAATTAAAGCTTTGTGTACACTAAAGAACATGAATTGTTTCTGTTCTAGACGGTGGAAAGAGGTCCCGGCATGAGAATTGTACGAACAATTCAAAGTGTTCCGAGCGGCGATACAGACTCCTTTAGAGGAAAGGACGCATCGGGCACTGAAAATAGCGGTTCAGCGGTTCAATCGCAAAATAACGCGCGGAGGGTTGTTATCCAAAAGCCACTGGCGAATCCTCAAAAGATAGCCACTACTTTACACAAAACCGTGTCGAATTTACAAAAGGTTGCATTGCCGCAAAGAATGGTGACAACCACCGGACAAAACCAAAGTGGCGGATTGAAAAAGATTGTTACATCTCAGAGAATTGTGACTCAAAAGCCAGCGCAGGAAAGTCTATCGAAAACCGTGATTAATGTGCAGGAAGTAACAAACGCAAATGCCCAAAAGGTAGTCGTTAATACACAGAACAATCAAAGGGTAGTCCTTCAAAAACCCGGCGGCCAACCGAAAAAGTTGCGCGACATAAAAACTAATACTGTCAAGTTGGAGAACTTGGCAGCGAGTACATCTGAAGCGAAAATTAGAAGTATGTGCCAAGGCATTGGGACGATCGAGGTGACTATTTTTGCATAAAAATGTTAGGATTAATGTTAAATCTCGCATTTTCTTAATGCTTTATTAAGTTTCTTATGCACCAAAGATACTAATTGTTTACTTTTTATATTACTTTTTCCAAGTCTGTTATTTTTATTTCATTTTTTCGCTTGTTACGCACTATTATTCGCATTTGCTTGGCTCGATCCATTGCAAGCATGTTGAAGAATATGTTACCCGTTTAATGACGATACTAAGTACGGTGCATGCGACGTATGGTATTAGAAGATGTAAAGTGAAGATGGTCACGTGCGATGACATTGAAGTTCCTCATTTTTATTTCAAATCATGAGTAAAATACATTTTATTTGCGGACGTTTTATTTAATGTTATGCCCCAAGTATTATTTTAAATATTAAGCCTTACCCATCTGTTATTATTTTTGTTATATTCACCATTTACAAGCCTTGCGTGGGTGATGTTATTTTTAAATAAAAAAGTATCTATTGCATCTACTAATTAATTGCCCTTTTCTATTGTTCCTGTTATAGAGCATTCAAATGGGCGAGCGTTGTGCGACGATTGTCTTTAAGACGCAGTCCGCTGCCATGGTGTTTCACAAAAAATATCAGCACAAAATGGTAGACCTATCTCTGATAACAGTTCGCCTTGTACCGCAGCCCAGTGGCTCTAAAATCGCGACCAATCTGGTGAAAGTAACGTAAAGGAATCGCTTGGTGGACCCAACGATTTAACAACCTAGGAAAAAGTCAGTTCGAGTACCCAATGTTGCATGACCTAATTATCTATTGCACGGGGGATACCGCTTACCGTATCCACGCCTCGGGGACAATCCCGTTTACTCGGTCAGGTATCATTTAATGAATCTGACCGATTAGCGCTCTGCAACTGTTTGAAATACTCCGCTCGAGCGCCCTTGCCAGAAGCAGCTCGAGGATTATTCAGAGTGCGTGATAATTATACATAACTTATAATGTACACTTTACCAAACTACCACACACCACAAACGATTATTGCGAACCACTTGAACAATTGAATTTGTACATACTATGAATGAAATGTATATTTCGTACAAGAATATACGTGATAATTGTAAGAATATTGTGCATTTAGGGTCTGCGGTTTGCATGCAGAGTAGCATATAAGTACACTATATCAATGTTGAACGAACACATATTGGCTTATAGTTAAGAGTCTAAAATACAAAATACGCATACTATGCTCGAAGTTGTAAAGGAATTTTAAGTGAAATTGTAGCGTTATTCGAAAAGTAGAGCATAGTGGGAAAAATGGAAGGCCGCTGTACGCTGAAGTAACCAATTGGTATCAGTCGACAAAATGGTCGTTCTGTTTTAATGAGTATTTTAAACCTCGTACGTGCAGTCTTATACAAAACGATGATAACGTCCCAATAAACTGTACTTACTCAAACAAGATTCAACTTATTCTCTCCTTCCACATCCTTATCTGTACAATTGAGGAATCCGCGGAAAGATGTGATAGTTCCTTCACGCACCGCGTTGCGCCTTTGTCTCTTTTGCCCGCTGTTCCCCACTACCACCCCGCATCATCCTAACAGGGTGCCATGAGCAAGTATATGACAGTTTGATTATTGTTTTGCATTCGATTCTTAAATCTTCCCGCAAATCGAACATTTCATCACCGAGGGGCTTAGAGACAGATGATATTATGGCGTCAACGAAATTGGACTGGGGTAAATTCGTCGACGAGCAGGAGAAGTTATCGTCCAAGGTAGAATTATTAACGCCGCGTGTATTTCCATCGCCGGCTTAACCTACTGTTATAATAACAAGTATTACATTCGAGATCCAAGAATACACAAACAAAATTCATTGTTCGTCTGTTGTGCGATGGAAAAATTTTAGAAATTCTGTGTGGTCGGATTTATCGCACTGGTGACTTATTTTGTTTCAATCATCAGGTGTCTACTCTGAACCTTGAAAAGCCCAAGGAACCTGCACCTGTACCTGTATCTGTTCCGGCACCTGCTTCCACTCCTACACCAAGCACAGATTCTTCCAATGAGGATACAGAGGAAACGATTTCACCCGCAGAGAAATCATTGCTGCAGAAGATCATCAGAAAGGGTTTGGTGGAAACAACGAAAGATATAGAGATTCAGAGGAAGGACCCTAAATCCCCTTTGTATAGTGTGAAGTCTTTCGAGGCTCTTCACCTGTTAGTACATTCATTAGTCTACAATGAGAGAAGTACGTGGTTGTTTTTCTTGACTTTGATTTACAATAGTCTTTTGTTATTTCAGTAAACCTGCATTACTAAAAGGTGTATATGCGATGGGTTTCAATGCACCGTCAAAGATCCAAGAAACCGCATTGCCTACTTTACTGGCTGACCCGTTAGTTATATTTATTAACACATAGTTTTATTCCTAAGATAAAAGAGTAACATATATTTAATTATCCATAGGCCACAAAATATGATTGCTCAGTCGCAGTCTGGTACTGGAAAGACTGCAGCATTCGTACTGGCTATGCTCAGTAGAGTGGATACATCCAAAAACTACCCTCAAGTACTTTGTCTATCCCCTACCTACGAACTTGCAATACAAACTGGAGAAGTAGCTGCAAAGATGTCTGCTTTTTGCGATGAAATAAAACTGAAATATGCTGTCAGAGGAGAGGAGTGTAATGTATCCTTCAAACTGCTTATTCCAATCTATGAAATTATCAGTTTGATTTAATCAATGCAATTATTTCAGTAAGCCGAGGGTCGAAAATTACAGAACATATTATAATTGGGACACCTGGGAAGGTGTTAGACTGGGCTGTAAAGTTTAAGTTCTTCAGTCTGAGCGAAATATCCGTATTTGTATTGGATGAGGCAGATGTAATGATAGCAACACAAGGACATCAAGATCAGTGCATTAGAATTCACAAGTAATATAATAGATCATTGTTATATACCTCCAGAAAGTCAGACTTGATTACATGAGGTTTTTTCCACATGATTCAGACTTCTACCACGAACATGCCAAATGATGTTCTTCTCAGCCACTTATGAACCAGAAGTTATGAAATTTGCTGAGTTTATAGTCAGTAATCCATTGATTATTCGCTTGTTGAAAGAAGAGGAGAGTTTGGATAATATTAAGCAATATTACGTCAGATGCAAGGATATGGATGAAAAATACACAGCCATCACAAATATTTATGGTGTAATAACGATAGGACAAGCGATCATTTTCTGTCAGGTATTAGATTGTTTAGACTTTGATAATGGACGAATTTCTTTTGGGATATTGTTCTATAAAATTATGTGCATCTTCTTTAATAGACTAAGAAAACAGCCAACTGGCTCTCTTACAAAATGACAAAAGATGGCCATGCTGTTTCCATTCTATCGGGTGATCTGACTGTGGAGCAGAGAATTTCTGTTCTCGATCGATTTAGAGCTGGTCTCGAAAAAGTACTCATCACAACTAATGTATTAGCGAGAGGTAACTTTATGTTATCATTTAATGCCCTCGTCTACGAATGGCTCTATATTTGAATATTTTTAAAATTGAATCTTATCCCCGCAGGTATTGATGTGGAACAAGTGACGATAGTAGTGAATTTTGATTTACCAGTTGATATGAATCGACAAGCAGATTACGAGACATACTTGCATCGAATTGGGCGAACTGGCCGGTTTGGTAAATCTGGCATTGCCATTAATTTAGTCGACTCGTCGCAGGCAATGCAGATTTGCAAAGATATCGAAAAACATTTTGGTAAAAAGATACAATACTTAGATGCAGAGGACGCGGACGAAATTGAGAAGATAGGCGCTTGAAACTTTTTCCCGTAAGGAAATTAATTATGCTTTTCTGTGACTATAGGTAGACTTAGAGTACAATTTAAAAATAGAATTTGTATTCTGCCAAAACGAATCCTTTGTATTCTTTTCTCGATGTTACGCATTAGTGAATGAGTGATCTCCCTTCAACTATTTTGTACATTTACACTTTAACAATGAATTAAAGTGTACTAATTCGGCTGAGGACATTCTAGACTTTACAAAGATTTATATCAATAAAGATATTTTTATATGTTGCACAATGCAGTCTTCAACCTGCAAGGAGCCACATATACTTGCTGAACACCTTTATTTTTGCAGCTACATACGTATTCCATGTTGGTTTACGGCCCTTTTAATTATCTCGTGCAAGCTAGTTCTTTATCCTGCATCCTTTGTAATACACCATCTCTTGTCACATAATTGTACATAACATGACATTGCACTTTGTATAAATACAAGGAATATCGGTATATCTATATGTTAGAAATAATGTCTCATTTATTTTCTTTTGAATTATTTCGATCTCCGACTATTACAGCTCGAATCCATAGCAATAATAAATCAAATTTAATGTTCCTGAATGCGAATTGGAGCTCCTCTGTTTTAAATATAGCCGACGTATGTACTTTCTAGATAGGCATAATTTTGTACAACTTATATTTCAACAATCAACACAAGGTACATCATTATTAAACGTAGAACTTTTCGGTTGTAGGGGTCTTATGGAAAGGGAAACATATATTATAATTTAAGATACGTTTATTGAGACTAAAAAATGGAAAATAAACCTTAACATTTAGAAAAGTAAAAGATAACTTGCGTTTATATCCTACTGCGACACACACATTTGTACACTTGCATTCTCATTCGTTATAACGGATGAAACACTGTATAAAATGCATTTGGTGAACATGCTTCAAAGTTCTGAACTTTTTAATACACCTGCGAACAACTTCTCCTCTTGTAATTGTCAAACTGACGGAAAATGAATAGATATTCCTCAAATTTCGGAAGATCCTGGCACATTCAAATCATTGCTCAAAAATCATGGACATTAATAAAGTGTTCGATGTGTATTTGTGTATAATAATGATCAGAAATATGAAACAGAAAGAACGAGATAATTCATGTTACAACGGTAGGAGTTTAGGCAACAACAAACTTCTCGTCTATTTCACCGGCCACCTCTCAAGTACTGCTGTCTTGAATACGTCTTGGGGGTCTTCTTTCAGCTGTCGTGAGATGTGAAGCTGCTGTTCGAATGACTTGCGTACACTTGCAAATTCAATTGCAATTCTAGCAAGAAAGTTCGCGCGTTGCAATTGAATTTCAATTGTTACGAAACGGGACAATACAACAAAATTCAGTCTTTGTCAGGCTTTCACTAATTTACATGCCCATTCCACCCATACCACCCATACCGCCCATACCGCCCATGCCACCCATGCCACCTGGCATTGGTGGATCTTCCTTTGGAAGTTCGGTGACGACTGCCTCGGCAGTTGTAAGTAACGAAGCTACACCCGCGGCGTCTGTCAGCGCTGTGCGGACTACCTTTGTGGGGTCGATGATACCCTTCTCGATCATATCAACATACTCGTCGTTCAGGGCATCGTAACCGAGTTTACCCTCGCTGACCTTCGCCACAACCAGACTGGCATCAACACCAGCGTTTTGTGCGATTTGCAAGCATGGCATACGCAGAGCATTCGCCACTATTTTGATACCAGTTTCTTGATCACTGTTTGCAGCCTTCAGGCTTTGGAGGGCAGGTGCACATCTAAGAAGGGCGGTACCACCTGTAAAGAGAAGAGATTATTAAATGCTGTGGTCTCTTAAATAGACTGGAATAGTAACACGATGAATAAAAAGAGTACTGACCACCAGGAACAATGCCTTCCTCAACAGCAGCACGAGTCGCATTCAAGGCATCGTGAACACGATCCTTCTTCTCATTGACCTCAACTTCGCTGCTTCCTCCAACTCTTAAGACAGCAACACCCGATGCCAACCTGGCCAATCTTTCTTGCAACTTCTCCTTCTCATAATCCGACGTCGTGTCCTCGATTTGATCTCTAAGTTGGTCAGCGCGCTTATCAATATCGCTCTTTTTGCCTTTACCCTTGAGAAGGAGGGTGTCGTCCTTTGTGATCAGGATTTCGCCAACTTGTCCGAGATCGCTAAGTTGAACATCTTCGAGCTTAATGAGATTCGCGTCATCTCCGAAAACAATACCACCGCTGGCAATTGCCATATCTTGGAGAGTAGCCTTCCTGTTATCTCCGAAACCAGGTGCCTTAACAGCAGCTACTTGAAGACCAATCTTCAGCCTGTTTACCACGAGTGTAGACAAAGCTTCGCCATCAATATCTTCCGCAATAATTACGAGGGGTTTGCGTTGCGAATTCGCAAGTTCCAAAGCTGGAATGATAGACTGTACGGAGGAAATCTTTTTCTCGCTGAACAGCAACAAAGCATCTTGGAATTCAACCTTGGCACCCTTGCTTGAGTTAATGAAATAGGGTGAAATGTATCCACGGTCAAACTTCATGCCCTCGATGACTTCCAATTCATCGTGAAGGGTCTTGCCATCTTTGACGGTAATGACACCTTCTTTCCCAACTTTCTTCATGGCACTCGAAATCAGAGAACCAATGGCCTTGTCACCATTTGCAGAGATAGTTGCTACCTGAGCAATTTCTTCGGGTGTTGTGACTGGCTTGCTCAGAGCTTTCAGCTCATCCTTAATTTTATCTACAGCCAACATGACTCCTCTCCTGATTTCAACAGGATTGGCACCCTTGCTGATTTTCTCAAAGCCATCCTTGGCAATTGCTCTAGCTAATACAGTGGCAGTAGTAGTTCCATCTCCCGCTTCTTCATTTGTATTGTTGGCTACATCTTGTACCAGCTTAGCTCCAATGTTCTGGAACTTGTCTTTGAGTTCTACTCCCTTCGCCACCGTGACACCATCTTTTGTGATCTTAGGACTGCCCCAACTTTGTTCCAAAATAACGTTGCGGCCCTTGGGACCCATGGTAACAGCAACTGCGTCGGCTAAGATATCTACACCTTGCAACATAAGTGCTCGAACTTCAGCTCCGAAACGAACATCTTTGGCATAATTACATGCCTGCATTTGGCGCAAGGCAGTACTTTTGAGCATCCTTGGTAGACGAAGCATCTGTGGGAGGTAAGAAAACCATGCCAATTTCGTTTCTCAAGCTACTATATTTCGGAGTCACATGGTACCGGATAACGCGGCGAAAACGTTGTGTCGATTTAAAGTGCGTGTGATTATGTAAACGCGCGTGGCCGGAGCCACGCGATAACTTCGGCATAGATCGAACTTGAAATAATACCGAAATGAAATAATACGAATCGCATGAATAAAAGCGTGACAAGTTGTCTATTGTGTCGAAACGAATAAAAAATAAATTTTCCTTGAACGCAAATTTTCGGCGTGCAATCGGATATAACCCGGCCGGTTCACTTACATTAAGATTTTACATTATCGTCAAAGAAATATGACTTGAAATCAAACAATGTCGAGATATCCAATCATCCGAAACCTCCACATAAGAGAAGGAGTCAATTAAATATGCGGTCGTGATAAAGATACTGATGGATAGTAAGCAGCATGATCAAAAAGTCGTAAAGTTGGAATGTCGCTATGGGAGCCCTAACTTTTATCGTTCCTATTGTCTCGTCGAAAGGGAAGCCATAGAGAATACCAATGGTTGATCGTTTTATTAAGAGAGTCGGCCAAAATCATATTTCTCACGCAGAAATGGAATAATTAAACATTGCATGCTCAGTCTAACCGGCAAGGATCGGAAATCATTCGCTAGCTTTTCAAGTACCGCAGGAATTCCATATAAAATCGGAGCAGATATTATAAAACGAAAAAGTTACCTTGGTATCAGTTGAAATTAAAAGTCTCGCTGGAGAAATTGAATGGGCACTAAGTAGTTGAAAATCGTCACGGCGTGACTGCACGTTGTCTCACGAGTAGAATGAGATGCGAGAGAAGGCTTGCTGCTAGCTCGCGCTATCACATGGACATCCTCTCCCCACCAGCCCCTTAGCGACTTTGACCTAGCTTTACCCCAACACCCAGTCAAGAAATATAGCCATTTTTCGCGAAAATCACATGGAAATCTGAATAACAGCCAATGAAAATTTCTCTAATGATTAGTCATCTCCGCTCCGTATGAAATTTCAACCAACTTTTATCAGAATTCGTTGCCACCGGCCAAATGCCGGTTAGAGCTTTCGAGGTTCTAGAATGTACGAAGCTGCGTGTGACGCAATCCTCCAAGTACTCCAATCATCTTCGCCGATCGGCTACGGATTCCGTTGTACAGCTTCGCCTACTTTTTCGAACAGCAAATACTTTTAGCAAATATTCGAGAATTTTTTTCTCTTCCGCATTCATTAATTATTACAACACTGTCGACCATGTTGTCTGCGGTTTTGGGACGCAGACTATGTCAATATGTATACTTTCTCAGCCCTATGACACAATTTGTAAGATATATATATATTTATGCATTAAAATTGGTATTATAGTCCTTGCGATTGAATATATTACAAATAGCTCCGATTAGCATAAGGGAGGCCAACAGTATTATAAATGAGTGTGAATAACCGATAAGCGCTGGAATATAGCGCAACTTATCTAAGAAACGATAAATGGAGTATTGAAAACACTGCCCATCACAAAACAAGGTTCCTGCACTTAAATGAACTATAGTAAAACACTTAAACTACTTCATCATTTTTCATTTTTCATTGTAAGCACATCATTCTGTGTTTTCAAAGACGAGCATGCCTGTAAAAATCAGTTGAGAAACCCTATCTTAGTGTTGAAACCATTCCACCCTTATTGATACTCTCAGTAGTATTTATGGTAGATTTGATGCTAGACATCTGGAATATTCTCGAAAATTTGGGTTTCGGTCTCGGGCATAACTTTGAATTCGGTGATAAGGATAGAGAGCGCGTCTAGCAGGTATATTGAAGAGGAAAGAGAGTTTCCCCGAGATAGAGGGTGATTACGTAAGAGAGGCGAGACCTTGCTTTAACGGCAGCTAGAGAGAGATCAATGAGCGCGTGGCAGTGATCGCGAGAGAGGGCTGGGTAGTGGGGAAGAGTCGAATCTTCGAGAAATGAAAGAGGGCTCCCGTCCACATCGCCACCACAGCTAGGTTACACAACGTGCACAGCGTGCTTGCCGGTTAAATCGCTCGAACTTCGAACCTCGCTAAGACAAATTCTCAAAAAAACAATGGTAAGGAAGAAGACAACTTTACTGCTTGATTCATCATCAAACCCCGAAAATTCTAATGCAAAACGGAGTCAAAGAAATTAACTCGTTATTCTACATTTCTAAAATTTCTTATGATAACCCCTTTCTCGGTAACCATGTAGAACTTAGCCGTGAAATATTTCGAATTGATAACTCCAACATTTACGTACAAACCTTTTCGGAGTGCCTGATGCAATCGTTTACTTTGCCCCAGCGGAACTCGTGACTTTTGTTTTGTCGCCGTATCGCATTCAATTCATTCTATGGTGGAACAAATGCAGTCGTAGATAGGTTGGCCTTTTGTTTCCCATCAACGGCAAAATAAAGTTTAGTCTAGTGAAATTGGTTAATCCTACAGCGTTCCACTACGAGTAATCCTAAAAGAATTACACTATGCACGACTTAAGAGTAATTCTTGTTTATTGTCTATAATTCATCTATTGTTTATAATTAAAATCTATAATGAATTATTACCATTCTAATTATATGATGTTTAATACACAGGCTGCTGCTAACGCTATCAAGAGGCTTGTCCCGCTCTTCGACAGAGTGCTTGTGCAGAGGGCAGAAGCTATCACCAAAACCAAGGGTGGCATCGTCCTGCCAGAGAAGGCGCAAGCAAAGGTTTTGCAAGGAACTGTTGTAGCAATTGGACCTGGAGCACGTAACACTGTATGCATCTGATAATCAAGAGATTAGGACAATCAAGGGAATGACATCCATCTATCGAAGATTATTAATTGACTTTTACTTTCCTTTCAGCAAGGAGATCATGTACCACTCAGCGTCAAAGTCGGCGATACTGTTTTACTGCCTGAATACGGTGGCACCAAAGTCGAACTTGAAGGCAACAAAGAATTCCACTTATTCCGCGAATCGGACATTTTAGCGAAAGTTGAAGCGTAAGACACAACGAGTATAATTTAAGTTTTCAGTTCTTTAAGTGCTATGGACTGTGTTTTCAGAGACGTTGAAGAATAACGCTATACCGACATGCGATTAGAGACTCATGTATAATTGATAATCTCATCGTTGATTCACAAGTTTTCCCGATTGCTTGGTTCTCTCATAAACCCACTGTTAGTATAAGGATTATTGTTTCGTACATATTGTAAGAAATAAAACGGTTATTCAATATGTTTATATAATTCCGACTGTTTCTTATTTTGCATTACACATGTTGTTTCCATGTTCCTTTACTGCGTGTGACTATAATTAGTCTACAGGCCCCTATATGCTATGCTAAATAGTTTGGAAAAACAGGTACTATTTGAATTTGTGTTCGTTATGAATGTACAGAGGGACGATTGTGTTCAGTCAAATATAATTAGATTGAATTCATAAAAAAAAACCAATGACTTATTTATTTCAATTTTATGCCCTTCTTCACGCCAGCCTTGATACCGGATATTTCCCCAGCATAGCGTTTTATTTCCTTCCTTACTTCTCTCACCTGAAAATCCAGCGATTATTAAAAGAGTCACAAGAAATAAATTGAGCATAATTAATGTACGTACCGCTCCCTTTCTGCGGATTTTAGCTTTGCGATATTTATTTCTGTGCTTGACTCTTGGATTACGCAGCTCCTTTTTGCGATGTGGAGTAAGACCGCGATTCTTTGCCATTTGGTATGTAATTGCTCTCTTTCCTTCGCCCTCGGCAGCCGGATCATTACCAGCTTTTTCCTCTGCATCCTCTTCGTCTTCAAATTCTTCATCAGATTCCTGCTTTGTCTCTAGCTCATCCATGTCTGAGTCAACCATTTCGTCTATTAATTCCTCATCACTCTTTGTATCCTCAACTGGTTCCACCACTGGAATATCTTTTCCTTTCTTTTTCCTTTTAACTTTTTCTACCAAAGTAGCCGATCGCGCTTTAGGTTTCTCTGTTGCGATTGTAGTACCATTAAGTATATTATACAATGGCTTCCCTTCTTTTTTCGCGTTTATTATACTTTGAAGGTCGTCAATCAAGTTTCCTTGTCCTGCTTCAAGTTGATTCAAGAGGCGACGATATTGTGCCAGTCGCTTAATTACTGGATGCGAATTAACAGGCAATCGCTTTGCTTTCAGCATTAAATAAAATGATATATTTACACAATAATTCAGCACGATATGATACTTTGCTTTTACGAACGAAACTGCACCGCAATTTGGTACTAATTTCTCTTGTACCATTTTTAGGAATGGTGCAAGCACATCTCTGGCCTCAGTCATACGATCTAAAAACAAATGAATGTATTAAAGAAAATCCTGGAATAAGAGGAATAATTTCCCAGTAAATAGAAATCTTTTATCTACCCTTAAAATCAGCTACTAAGGATGCAAATTCTGGGCTTTCCTTCTGCATTATTGCTTGCTTTTGTCTTTTGCTCAGCTTAGTGAGATCAGTTTGTACAATCTGCTCCGAGGCTTCTTCTGTTCTGTCATCCTCCATCTTCTCTACAAACTCTAAGCCAAAGTCAGCGTCATCTAGCTGTTCCGCTAGTCTCTTCTGAATATTTCTAGCTTCTTGTTCTTCTATCTCAGCTTCTGCCAAATCCTTATGAGTTGCAGATGAGTAATCTTGATCGACATAATCTGTGTAATAATATGTCCTTTTCTTTTTGCCCCATGCTCTTTCATCGGGCAGGTCTAGATCTTCTTGAAGTCCTTCGATATCAGACTCCATAGAGTCAGCATCTTCTGCTTCCTCATTCTCCTCCTCATCATTCTCATCTTCGAATCCATATACTTCATTGTCACTATCATAATCTTCCGTAGTACGCTTGCTTCTTACTTTTTGAAGCAGAGCCTTCTCTTGTTCCGTATAATCATCTTCAGAGTCTGACACATCATTCATATTTACATCCTCCATATCTGGGATTTCTGGTTGTTGCTTGACTTTGCTAATTGGAAAAAATGGAACTACAGAATAATACGAAATAATTTTGACAAAGAAGCTTTGATACTGAAATAATTGCAGTATTTCCATACAATAGGTTACAAAGTGCTCTTTCATTAAGTTACTTTATAACAGTATCGAATTGATTTTATCAGTAATACTTTTTAAACATTGTCTTACCCTTTCTTCTTACTCATCTTGAATACTGTATTTCAATTAAATATAAACTATCACTAGTAATGTGCACAATATAAACAAAGTGGAGGAATTGAAGTTACGTCCAACTTCACCACGTGGACGTGTAGTTCGGTCGGCTCCGCCCCTGTTGTAGTGCGTTAGTGTAGTTCTGTTGAGAATCTGCGTAACCTGAGTTTCTAATAGTTTGACCGCTTAATTTTAGGAAAAGTATTAAAAACAACACTGATTTAATTTAAAAAAATGGTTTTCCTATCAGTAATAAACTTCGTAAGAAGCCGCGGTCCAGATCCGTTCTGGAAGAAACGTAGAATTTTTAAACTCTCCGCTGTAAGTCCTACTTTGCATTTGAAGCACTACGCCGACTACAGATAATTATAAAAGAAAGTCTACTAAAGAAAAAGTTTTATTTCAGCATTTTGGAGGGCGAAGGCGTAATTGTTACAGTATCGCCATTCGAAGCGTGCACAGAGCACTCGTTTATGCTACGAAAGGACGAGCATTGAAGAAGGATGATATGAAAGAGGTAATGATTTTAATATAAAAGGACGGTTCTCCTTAGTACAATTCCAATAGTTTGATAATCGAAAATCGATAATTAATTGCAGTTATGGCAGCACAGAGCAGACGTTGGTGCCCAGCAACATGGTATCAACTTTAGAATCTTGAACGATGGATTGACAAAGTGTGATATCTTTTTGAATCGCAAATCTTTGTCTGACCTAGCAATTTGGGAGCCACGTACATTTAAGTCTCTGACAGATGTGGCTTGCGCTAGAGCTAAAATGGAAAGTGCTAGAGCAGTAGAGGATGTTCCCCTCCCAAAATCCATTATACCACGAGGCTTATTTAAGTAGTGTAGAATTAAGGTTTCATAGGCTATATTAAACATTGAAGAAATCACCAGTTCTTGTAACATTTATTTTTCCAATAATCATAACATGTGCAACAACAATGGGATTTTCTTTGAAATCCTATGGACCCCTGATAGAAACCACTAAACATTCCATTCAAGATTATTCATTTGTTCGATGTACAGTTCTAGTTAAACAACGAATGTGGGGTCTAGTTGCTTTTTCACTTACATACATGTACCCAGCAGTTATGAATGGGGATAAATAGGCTGTTTGTGCATCATTGATTGATTATTGGTTCTTATTGCTTAGCATTAACAATCTGTACAAAGTCAGGTTTGAGTGAGGCTCCACCAACCAAGAATCCATCAATATCCTTCTCCTTTGCCAGATCTTTAGCATTTCCAGCTGTTACTGATCCACCATAGATAATCCTGATACTTTCTGCAACAGCCGGACTAACATTCTTAGAGTACCAGTCTCTCAGTTTGTCATGAACTTCTTGTGCTTGCTGGGGTGTGGCAGTCTTGCCAGTTCCAATTGCCCAGACTGGCTCATAAGCAAGAACCACATTATCCCAAGACTTTATTTTATCAGCAATGGCTTTAGTCTGTCTGAAGACAACTTCTTCTGTCTTGCCAGCTTCGCGTTCCTCCAGTTTCTCTCCAATACAGGCAATCACCTAAAAACCAATACATCTAAAAGACATGTTCAAAAGGAGCATTTCAGTATTAATTTAATCCAATAAAATCACCTTTATTCCAGCTTCCAATGCATGTGCAACTTTCTCTGCTATTAGCTCATCCGTCTCCCCAAAGACATTCCTTCTCTCGGAGTGTCCAAGAATAACCCATGGGATTCCATTGTCCACGAGCATAGCAGGGCTGATTTCTCCAGTAAAAGCTCCCTTCGCTACTTTATATGTGTTCTGTGCACTGATACCGACATTGTTTGGCAAAATACCCTTTGCGTAGGTCAGGTAGATGGATGGAACTCCGACAACAACCTCTATGAGATCGAAATCCATAAAATTGTTAATATTTTAATCATTATTAAGCCAGCATCTCGTGTTACATATATTTTCAAGTAACTACGAATTGGATCTATGCCAAATAGATCAGATATAGATAAGACAACCCAGTAGTTCCACGAATATAGCTCGTAAGAAAGTGGCCCGGTTAAATTTTACGTGACAAGAAGGGTAGACCGAAAAACATACCCACATTGGGATCCAAGGGACCGGTTTTCAGGAATGCAATGATACCGTCGATTTCACTCTTGGTACCATTCATTTTCCAATTGCCGCCAACGAAAAATTTGCGACCCATGTTTGATGATTGATAAGTCTCTCCAAAATTAGCGAAATAACAGCACTTATGGAAGCCTAGAACACAATTTCAAGCAGGCTGCTCTTGTGACCTTCAGCAGGAGAAGAAGGTGAATGAGGTGAATCTTGTCACGTTCATGTATTCGATCTCTTTTGCACATTCACCCCACTACTGCCTCTACTCGGTCGATTATCTCCCCTCTTTCCTTCCTAGAGCAGTGTATTCTTGAGAAGGAACCGGCAAGTTTTACAATTGTTTATAACGATTCGATGAAAGTGGAAATTAAGTAGTACAGAGAAGAATCGAAAAGGAAAATGAATCGAATGTACAGATGCAAAACAAGGTGTAAGTTTGATGATTAATTACAAGTTTGCGTAGACACGCATATCGAATTTTTCGCGCCTGATCGCAAATCGATTCCTAAGATATCGAGAACTACGACCGAACCATAGAAAACTTTACACTGTTGGTTGGAAATTGTTTGGTGCACCAATAAGTATCTAATAAACGATTGCATCTCAAAAAGGTAGGAAATAAGTGTATGATGACATGATGCAAGGCTGGTGATGTTATGCTAATACTTTTAAGGTTGCGTAAATCAGATTCTGTGTGGAATAGATTAACATAATGCAAGACACTTACGATAAGCAACGCAATACATTTTCAAACTGCTGTTAAAATGTGTTCGAATAAATTTTGTTAGAAACAGAATGTTTGACATTGCATTACTTTTATACTCTAAACAGTTACGTTTTATGATCTGTACTAATGTATAATCACGTACAGGTGCGAGTCGAAATGATACAAAACAATTGCAGGGATTTGTTTATACGAAACTGTCATTTCTCTAGTCGTTGTGTAGTTGATTTGAATGTTTCTTCTAAGTTCCTAATACTCATGGACTCGTTATACTGGTTGAACTCTCGTATCGAGAAATTTGGCGAAATTATGTTTGATTTCCGACTCCTAAACATGGAGAAATTAGTTCATCAATTCATTATTAATTTAAACGCGAAGCTGCGTATCTCTCCATGCAAAAGGTTGGGAAAGGTCCAGTTTATCTCTCAGGTGGACAAAAGCCTGCAATTGGAGAAGGAGCTCGTATCTATGTCTGAGAAAATGAAGGACGTTGCTGCCCAAGAGCATTTTGACGTTGATGATGAAAAGAGTGTGCAACGTTTCATTGAGAAAAAGACTCATTTTCTTGACAAGCGTATCCACCACAGTTCTACTCACCTTTTGACTTCCCACTTGAGAAGCACGAATAGAAATATCATACAAAGAGTCGTTAAGTCAAAGAAACATAGTTTTAGGGAAATAGGAAAGCCAAACCTTAGACAAAATCATGGACCACCTAATAAGAAATCAAAGGAAAATGCTCCCATTGAGGATGAGAGTTTTTACTTGAACTTGAATAAGGAAAAGGGGCATGTAATACGGAGTGATTCCAAGACATGCTCCTCCATTTCAACCCCCAAACATAGTAATGGAACTAAGAGAAATAATTCAGTTCTTGATAGAAAAAAATTAAAGGGTCCTTGTAATCCATTATCTGAATTAACAGACTATACAAAACGGGAAATAAGAAATACAACTCAATTCTTGGCCTTATGTGTTAGGGACGATGAGTTTAAGAAGAGGAATGTTCACATTACTCTATACATATCAATCAAGGTTGCGATTTTAAGCCTTTCAGACTTACATAATACATTAATTTGTATCTCAACGTTACATCGTATTTTTATCGGCATTTTCTGATATCTAGGAATTAACTCGACATAATCGTATAAGTGATGCAAAACGTGACGAAATACTTTTACTCTGCCAACGTGCTATTCTGTGCTCAATTGAACCCAGTGAAAAAGCATTCGTACTTTTTAAAGATGACTTATCGCCCATTATTCAAAATCATTTATCACTGGGATATACCGATCACTTTGATTTGCGGAAGTATTCGAATGATGAACACATGTTCGAGAAACATAATTTACAATTATCTTATAGCAATTGCGAGGGACAGTACACGGCACTGTTAATCTTGAGCCGATGGGCCAAGATTTTGGTCAAAGACCCGAATAATATTCTGATACGTACGATTGCCGGCATTATGAATTGTAGTACAGAACAAATACTGGTCTTATCTTGCTTGCAAGAAAAGTGACTGTAAATTTCCAATGTTGTAACTTTGTAATAAAGTTATTCCTGAATTATTCCGTCGTTCTTGTGGCCCTTTTTATAATTTTTCAACTTCGATTTTCCACTGCTGCAGAGTAATCGACAAGTTGCGGATAAAATGAGAAGATGGTGAGCGAGGAAGTTGTAGAGTCTAATAAGAAGCCACCACCAGTATTCAAGAATTCAACATTCCAACAGAAATTTCGACCTATTAGTAATACGGGCAAGAAAAGAACTTGGAGGTCACTGAAGCAAGTTCTCGCTCAAGAGCGAGCATTGCCATGGCCTCCCGAAGTTGTACACTGTAAGTTCTCTAATCTATACAAATATTATAATCACTTGCTAATATTATTATGTTATTTCACTTTCAGATAGTTCAATCAATGCTCCGCCAAGTTTCAGACCAGCGAAAAAGTACTCCGATATATCTGGCTTGCCTGTGAGTCCCTCAAATCTGGCTAACTAATTGCGACGAAGATACTATATTAAAATGAGAAGAGATATATAAACCACATTTATTTTACAGGCACGATATACAGATCCTCAGACTAAGTTATACTACGCAACTGCCGAAGAATTTGCGACAGTCCGAAGTCTACCGATGGACATAACTGCTGGATATTTGGCATTGCGCGGCGCATCGAGTATTGTCGGATGAACAAATTCGTCGCTTACGTGGTTTAAATGCATATTTTCTATTAGTTTCGGAGTAAAGACATAATACATTCATACGCTTAAACATAGTTGCCATAGTTTTGAACACATTCTGACGCTATTTGTGACTGGCATTTGACGACTTACGGGCGAGAATATAGCGCACTTTTAAAGAGAAAGAGAATCAATGTTGTTTTATTCAAAATGCGTTTCAGTAATGTTCACAGATCATACAATTGAAATGACTTAAGTTATAAATGGGATATCCTGAAATAAAGTATTTCATACATAATTTAATCACTTCTCATTATTTTCATCTCCTTAATATTTTACACAAGTTCATTAAAAAAGCTTGTCCATTATAACTTAGTGTATGAACTACGGACTAAAGAGGGGTGGAGGTTCTTTAAAAAGTGTAATATGGTTCGTCTGTCGACCACTGTAGTTTTTCCGGATGGTTCTTTTCTTTTTTGTCGCGCACCTCATTTTGCCCATTTGCTACTGCAAACCTGGCCCATTAGCGAATTTGCAAAAATGATTTGCAATGGAAAACACAAATAGCATGGCCTACTGAAGTATTGCCTGATGGTGCACTATTCTTAGGTGGCCATTTGTTTTAAGAGGATATTTTAGTGTAGAGTATCGTCGAAATGTTTTCAGTCGACCAAGTCGGGCATGTCATCATCATCACTATCATCTAATTCATCGAAGTTTAGTTTCATGTCTCTACTTTCTTCCGATCCTCCCATTTGTTTCATCAACTGAAAAGATTTTTTGCAATGGCATCATTAATATTTGATTCCGCAATATTTACATTCACGACTTTTTAAACTATTCCCTTACCATTTGAAGATTGCATTTATTAATATCTTCCTTGTCTGTACCTTCGTCCTCACTGTCATCCTCGTCGTTCCACTTGTTAAAGTCGCACTTCAACCAATGGGCCTTTGTATTTTCTTTAATTAATCTTGGCCAATATGGACCCGGCTCTTTTTTGACGAGGACTAATTCGAGGGTCCTTCCTCTTAAGTTCTGTGATGTCTTATCAGCATCTATCTCTTTGTACAGATTGATTGTAATTTCATGCATTTTCTGCTCTGTACCGCCCACACCTTTGAAGTATATCATTGTGGGTTCAACTTTAATAGTAGGGTCTTTACAATCTTCTAGACAGAACGTAACAAATAAAATGTTATTCCTTTGGGCCCACATCACCGGTGGGGGAGGTACCCTGGATAATAAAAAGTTTATAATGAGAATAGTTTCCTTTATCATTCTGTTATTAACATGCTTCTTATGATATTAAGTTAGCTGTTCTTAGAGTGATAGGCATTGCAGAGAATCGTTTAATAACAAAATGTTAGTATAACTCGCAACTGCAACTATAGTTATCAAGAAGTATCATTTATATCTCGCGAGCGGCATTCTGCAACCCGAGCTGCAACACGAGTAGCATGGGGATCAGGTTAGCTACGAACTGCAACTTCGTGTCTGCAGGTTCAATGATCATTTTCGTGCATTTTCGCGACAACGGTCAAGCTCTAAATAATTTAATAGAAAGTAATGCGTCTTCCCAAGCGGAAGATACATTTCCGACCCATACGATGTTGCATTCATGAATCAGTAAGTAAAGGCTAGGAGCAAAGTTCTACGGATTCATAAAAAAACCGCTAGTCATTACCAACGAGAGCCATGCCATGCCAAGGTTTCGCACTAATTAAAGAATGGCTGTTTCAAGCGAAAATAACATTTCTATGAGAGACATTGTCATCGAGTAGGTGAACAAGGAGTTTCAACTAGAATTCCATGGGTAAATAGTGAGGGAAATAGCCATTGCGCTTGAGAAGAGAGTGATGAGGTGCCGATAGGATCTCATCGAAATGTGCCGGGAAAGAAACGGAAAATCACGTCGTTTGGAGTAAGTCGGTTCACCCGGAAAATCGTAGGGCATCGTTTTAAGCTACATGAAAGCAATCCAAAAGGAAATCTCGCTATTCTTTTTCAGAAACTTCGAGAATCAATAAAGCCGTCCTACAACATGGCGGTGTTTCGAAAGCCACGGGGCGGCATTCGGTCACAATTTGCCGATATTCAGAGCCTCCCCGTTGTTAATGCGAGCAGGTAGACGCGCCAAGCACCCAAGAATTATTTCACCATTGATCTGTTTGATTTTCGAATTTACTTACTGGCCTTCTTGGGTCATCCTTGCAGAGCTTCGTATCCACGAGAAGGAAACAAACGCAGGCCACTTACGTATCGTGCCGTAGACCTGATTCGAGAGTATTTCGAGTGCGGACTATCGATCAAACAACACTTTGCGATTTCACGATGTCGCTAAATCGCAACGCCTCTCTTTCCGGTATCGAATCGCAAAAAGTCGAACGAGTGAATTCAAATTCTTCCCGCCCTTTTACTTAAGATCATAAAATAAATTTCCCAATTTCGGCATCCAGTACTTAATAAAATCAGATATCTCCAGATACAATATAACTTTCGCAAACGTCCAACTTATGAATCTGGAAAGCTATCTCATATATTAGAAGTTTCCCCTGGCCAGTAATATATTAATGTACAAGCAAACTCATAACTCATTACCGCAAAGCTAATAATTTCACATCGGCCGTCGTCCGCAACATACGACTACTGGCTTGGTAGAAGCCGCGTGTGATTTCTCCGTGATCGCCCCGTGAATGAAAGTGGAAGAAAGGCTGAAGAGAAGCGCGCGGCGTACCATTCCAGGATTAAAAGTTTCCGAGTTTGCGGGTGGTAAGCCGCAGGTCTACTCGTCGCGCCGGTAAAAGGCCGAGTCTGATAAATAACGTAGTTTGTTACTGTAGAAGAAGAAAAAGCGAGAGGAATAGCGAGGGTCTGTTGGAGAAAGAGAGATAGCCGGAGGAGAGAGCCCCCGCGTTAGATTGTAGGTCAGCACCAGGCGGCATAGAGAGACGGGGGGCTTTCCATGGAGAGGGGCAACCTTTCCTGACGCGTAGCCGTGGCCACAAACTAACTGGACACACGCCGAGGACGTGTAGATCAGTCGCCTTCTCTAGTTTACTCGCTCCTACACTCGCAAACAGTTGCGTGCCAAAGCGTCTTCCCACCTGCGCAAGCGTGCGCGATCTCCCAGTATTTTCCAGCGAACTGTCAAACCAACTGGCCCCACCGGTTGGCCCTTGCGATTCGCCGATTACCATCGCCGTCCCTTCGTTCCTCTTGCTCGGACCTCAACGCTTCTACTTTGAGAAGAATCGTGTCGGGAATCGTGCGCGGGTGCGAGAAGAGAGAAGAGCCTCGCTGGGAGTATGAGGGAAAACCTGGGCGCCCGAGGATGAGAAGGTGATGGTCTGGCAATCGCGGCACTTGTTGCTCCATGATCACCGCCATGTCGACCAGCTCGCTTTTCTACAAGGATAAATATCCGGTGAGTAGCTTTCAGAGTATATCTGTTTAACCTTCGATCCCTTTTCTCCAAGCATCTTTCACCGCCTCTCGCCAGCAGGTGTATCTTTTCTTTGAAGAACTGTTTAATCTTGTTGGAAGTATTGTGATGTTGCGCACGATGCTCTCCTGATAAGTGCAGTTTTATTGGCTGCTCGGCTATCGCGTTCGGTTTGTGTACAACCTGTTTTATGGAATTGGGCGAGGCAGAGGTTCGGCACCTGTCGCTCGAAGGTGCATCCATCGCGCTTGGGTTCCTCTTTGAAGCGTTGTGTAGACGTAGAGGGTTTTCACGCTCTCTGAATGCACCAAACAAGGCAAGTTATTTCTTCTACCTGGGAATCCAGAGTTTTCTTTATTTTCTTGACGATCGATCTGCCAAGGACGTTACATTTATTTACCGCGTGTGGCTTTCATCGTAACTTTATGCCTGCATTCGTCAGGAAACGAGATAGAGTCGAATGAAAACATATAGAAGGAGATGTGTTACAAGGCTGCATTTCGTATCTCGTTAGCGGATCTTGCTGTCAAGCGTCTCTCTAATTCCTCATAGAATCTTTGGCTCCTCCTCGCCACCCATTCTACGCCCACGATCATTGCTAATTCAATCATACACCAGTGTGAAAATTAGATCGACCATTACACCTTCGTACCACCACTCTTTCATTTTGTCGATCATTGGGCGACGGTTAACATCACCGTTGCTGTAATTACTTCCGAAAATAGAGCTTCCTTCATTCTTCTCTGTAAAAGGTGTATAATGCGTCTTAGCAAGGCTTATTAACGCGACTTATTCGTCATCGACACGAAGGCGCGGCCGATACTCTTTGTAGCCTCTGCAATTGAGTAAGAGCCAACTAGGATTTTTTTATCGTCCGGCAGATTGCCCAAGACAAACGGTTCAACTTTAAACGCTGGGGCCGAGAAACATTGGGATGGCAAACTCCTCGTCTTGTTCTTATCCTGTTTGTACAAGTTATCGTTGATTGCTGATAGGCTCTCCGCGAGAAACAAGCCGATTGCTATTTCACTTGGCCTTCCTTACTTCGGTAACAAGTCGTACTAAGATTATCTCGAAATGAAAAATGAATTTTAATACTATATTTCATTGTAAACTCTTCCAAAAAATTAATTTCTTTATTCTGATGTCTCGATTGACGCAGAGTGTGTTACTCGTCCGTTTTATCTGTCGTTTTATACTCTTACATAATTATTGAATAAGCCGGAGGGGCCAGACTAGCGGTGGCGCGTCTGCGAAAGGGGAACGAGTGGGTGTTTGTTTGGCCTGGTCAGAGGAGCGTGTGAGTGCAAGTATCATCGAAGAGGGACAGACTGGGCATCGGTTCGACAGGGAATCGCTGAGAGCAAAGGTGCCCGAGGGGTGAAAGTCTTATGTCAGAGACATGCATCTTATTATGCCGGACAACTGCTTGGCCCACGCAATCGAACGGGTTCTGCTCCCACGGAAAGTGCAACGGTGCTCGTCTGCCATCAGTCAACCTCTCTTCGCAGATAATCCTTTGCCCTCTTTTCCCATCGGGTTCTCCAACGCATCTATCTTAAATCGTCCCAAAAACGATAGAAAGATTAACGTGCGAGTAGTACGAATGTTTTAACTCCACGGCAACACGAGCACGTTGCGAAAGGGTCTGTTCCGGTTGACGAGCAGTTTCCGGCTAGCATTTCTCCCTCTTTCTCCCTCCACATTATGATACCGCTACACTCCGTGAGCCGGATCAATTTACCAGTGAAATGCATATCACTCTCGCATTATATAAATAATTATGCATGCTCAGATCGTTCACGGAAATGGAGCGCCACCACTTTTTTTTTCGCCAGCCGCGGGAATGCATTTTTTCATATGTCCTGAGATTTATCGATGTATCGTGAGACGTAATGATTATGGTAATCCGACCGATATCCCACTTGCCGTTACCCGGAGTTGCAAATTCGGCCGACAACTTCTTTCGTTAACGGTCTGCCCTTGGCACCGTGATCTAACACGTTTCCAACACTTTTCACATTGCTGCTCGAACTGTTAGTGACCTGTTGCGCCTCATTACTCCCTTCTCCACGATACATTACTTTTTCGTGTAACATAAGTGCTATCTTGACGAACATAATATGTAATCGAGGGCCCCGTAAACATGCGAACTATAGTTCGTGGATAGGAAGTTAACGGGTAGTCATCGAACGTACACGCCATGTAACATTGATATTCCATGCGGCCTCTGTCACGCGCTGAGAATTCTCCTGTCAATTCCTCTTTCATTATATCTTACACACACACAGACACAGACTATTCGATATTCACTGGCAAAAAGAAAGCAATTTCTCCTGTGTTTATTTAACTGTGAAAATAAAACTCAAAACAGGTGTTTGAAGAGATATGCAAAATCGTATTGGCTAGATTTAATCATTTAATCGCAGAGGGAGGGCAGGAAATCCAGTGAGTAATGGCTTTCATGGAATTCGAGCGTGCAACTCTCCGTTATATATCGTGATACATTCTAACTTAGAGGAGCAGCTCGTTTTACGAGTGGTAATCGTTAAAGCGCCTATCTACGCAGTGCTGCCGTGCGTGGAGGGAATGGAACGAAAGAGAACACAATCGGGAGAAAGGGGCGATCGGCCAGTTTTACACACGCGCCTCAATTATCGTTTGCCGCTGCTTAAGTTCCGCTAACTTCCGGAAACCTATAATATGCATTGTCTTTGAGAAGACTTTAAGAAGCGGCCGCTCGTTTACTATTTGCTCGAAGGATCTATGTGTCTCTACAGTATAACTGGAAGAGAAAGTAACAGGTGGCGATGTTATGATGCCCCACCTAGTGTCCGTTCCTTCCGTCGAGTGGCACGCTTGTCAAAGTTATGGGAGAAGCGCTACCATTACAATTGCGGCAACGTAAAAATATATAAGAAAATAATGCGATATTGTACAATTCTGAGTCATAGAAATCCTGTTGTCAGTGAATTATTAGGTCATTGAATAATAAATTTTAGATTCTGTAACATCAGTTGTTATTAAGGATTCGATATTTCACGTCTAATACCAAACCAAGCTAACAATTTGCATTCTGGTGAAATTACTGTATGAAACTCGACCTTTCGAGAACGAGTTCGATGCGATTTCTGATAGTCGATGGTAATCGAACATTTCCCAAGGAGTGGCTAGCGAGCCTGGGGCGATTAACTCTCGAGTGACTCCCATAATTCTGGATTATGAGATTGACACGAGCTTTTCTCGAGGGATTCCCCTGGTGCAACTTGATGCTTTGATTGTTTGACTTGTTCGGAGATGAACAAACCGCAGTCGCAATTGAAGGACTGATCGAGCTTGAAGATAAATCAACATTACAAGGCGCCTTGCGCAAAAAATAGCCGTGATAACGTAATGGATGTGTACTGATAAGCGAAAGTACGACTGGTCGATGAATCGATATTGTCAGTCATCTTTTCGGACGCCAATCCGACGCAAGCAAGCACTTTTTCTTAGCGTCATTCTAGATTTCTGCTCAGAGTGAATTCCGAAACGCGACGAAATGCTAATCGACCGTTCGTGAAGGAATCCCACCGTAGTTTCACTGCAGAGCGGAAGCTCGACAAGTTCGACGAGAGGAGAGTGAACCTGCCGCGACGAAAACTACCGGCAACGAGACGTGATTTACATGTTGGATTATAAAAAAAAAAGATCCTCTGTATTCGAAGCCGTCTACTCTGTGAATCCAAGGTCTGGGTTGTGTCGGCGGGATTCCAAAGTAAAAGGTGTCTTTTTTCTCCTCGGGCGCACGTTTCACGTTACAAAATCGGACGTTACGCGAGGACAACCGAATCTACATGTAGCGAAGAAAAACTCGCTGCCGAAAGATTTGATGACAAGTCGTTCTCAGTGACTTGACAAGGTTTCAACGAAGCTTTCCTGTTGATTCGAAAGTACAGCGAGGACAATGGTTCATGTACTTGGACTTCGTAGACGCAGACTTCGGCACAAGTGTCACGGATCGTCGCGTGTCGAGAACGTAGACGTCGATGAGGATTGCCACGACAGGCGTGCACTCTTTCCAGTTACGTTCCACTGGTTTTCTGGCTGCATGCGAACCAACCCGAACCACCCGCGACCAACCAACGTAAGTTACGTGCGTATATAGTCCTGGCGCGCGCAAAAAAAAAACTTGCTTTCTTTTTTACGCCGGATACGTACCGGATACGAAACACGTGTTTTGATTCAGTAGGCCGACACCGAGCGCGGCGCTTTCGCAAGCGTCTGCTTCTCTCGAATCCAGGAAACCAAGCTGCTATTCTACCAACTCGCAAAATAGCATTGGAAACTATTCGACTATTCTCAGAAACATTTTATGCTAGCACTTTTTTTTACTATTGCATGATATTTGCGCGTCTTCGCTATCGCTTCTTATCAGCGGGCTGAACTCAAAAGGCTTGAAAGGCGAGCGTGGTATCACTCGTTTAAAAATGGCAGATACCATCCGGACGACTTTTGCTAATATCGACGAACCTTCCATTGCACTAACGTAGCCAGGAAGAAATGCAGAAACCTGATTTATAGCGGTGTTTATCCGCAATTAAATACTGGTTCTCGTACTTTTAATCGGCACCGGCGATAGCACGCGTTTGCACTTTATTTCGTCGTGACAAAGAGACGAGATAGCTGCTTAGAAAGTGGAAGGTGCGAGATATCACTGGTTGATAAGAATCGTGTATGGATCATAGAATGACGAAGGAAAGCAATAGATTGGCACTGTCTCGATTGGAGAATTTAGCTTGCGTGGCTTTAATTATAAGTGTTAGTCGAGCTGGTGTCCTTTTGATACCGGATAAGTGCGTCTATGGATGAGACTCGTGCACTTCCGAAGCTGTGGCTTCTCTCCCCTTCTGGCGTCATTGTCCCCCTTACCCGTCTATCTCGAGTATGCCTCGAGCTTGTCTTCTCTTCATTGTGTCTCGCTTTAGCCATCCTTACCCTCTTCACGTTTCATTGACCCATTCTGTTCCGTGTGGCTTCGGTGCTTTCTCATCCACGCTGAGAACACGGATATGACAAAGTGACCGAGAAGTCCTTCAGTTTTCCTCGGTGTTGTCTCCTATATAATTTTACCTAACATTATTCACCCTTTGAACATCAGAAACATACATTTATTTTCTTGATTTTCTAGTATTTCTAATCCATAAAAAGACTTACAAGTCGAGAGTGTTTTAGCGCTGAGTGCTCATAGTTAATTAGGTTTCCATTTTATTATGGTCTTGGTGCGAGGACCTTTCCACTCAGATTCATTACACTGGCTTTAGCAAACACGTGAAAATAGTCGAGCCATCTACGAAGGCCTGGGAGCTCTGCCAAGTAGCATGAGCCAAGCAAAAAGCACTGGGTACTTTAAAGCGAGAAAATCGTCGGGTATATAAACGAGCACGCTCTCGGGCGCGATTGGGAAACTCGGCAACACTCGAGTGCCTCCACTTGCCCGTGAAACCATCCTCCGTAAAGAGGAGTACGTGCCCTCGAATGCAAGCGTTGCGCACGAGAAAATGATGTTATACTTTGGAGATGTCTCGAGTAGAAGGCGGCTGGTTCGCTACACTTGGAATGAATGCGAGTTCGATCTAGTTTCAATGGTTGGCACAGAAAAAAAAAATTTCATTCTCTTAACCGTTAAATAAAGCGATCATTTCATATTTGGGTCGAAAGCATTACGCTTAATTAGAAGTAGACGAGCCACAAAGATCTTATAGCCTTTTGCAGGATTTTCTTCGTAGTTATAATTACTTCTGACTGAATTTACACTTGGCTATAATCGTTTACGTGTCAGCAGTGACAGTATTATTACTCCTTAATCCGTGATGCAGATTTCATGGTGAATTGGCGCGCGAAATGATTGTCCCGGATTCTCTGTCTCCTGCTTCCATCCGAAGTCGACCGAATTAGCTATCTCGGAAGGTCACAGTCAAAAGTAATGACAGGATTTTGTAGCAATGATAAGGTATTGTTCGGCAAACAGAAATCTTATCGTTATTACAGCGTGACATTGCTTGCCTTTCTAAGACACGTAACAGTCGGCAAATAAGAGAAGGCAAAAAGAGTGTTCGGGTAAGCAACGCTAAAGGCAACGATGCCTATGGCGAGCGAGCGGCGCTTACTTTAATGATGCTATCCGCCTCAAACACCGATTAACATCTCTCTCTCTGAGAAACGTTCACCTCTCACGATCCCTGTGAGCGGGAAAGATTGAGCCGCATTTGGATTTATAAAGAAATACTGTATTCCACCAAAGTCGAAAGATAATAACTCCTTTCCCAAAATAACCACGATTTTTTCCTCTCCAATTATACACGCATTCAACCCAAACAATATAACTTATAAATTACACCAAAAAAAAAATATTTATATTCATAAAAATAATTCGTTGAAAGTTTCATTGACACCGCCCAGGGCGTTGCCGATGTCAGCGGTGAGAAATAATCTCATTGGCCAGGGAGAATATAAACTTCACCGTCCAAGAGCAGAGTCACCGATTTAACCAGTTACCGAATGATGGCAGTGCGCCCGCGCTAATACCTACGAAGCAGCGTTAGAAGCTGCATAGGAAATGAAATCGGTGCATTCTGGTTAGAGCGTGGCACGTGGCGGCAGTGTTAAGCGTGTGACAGTAGAGTGTGTCGCGCAGTGCGCCGCGCACACTTGGGAGAGGCCTGCTAAATATAATTATCCGAAAAAGAGTTGGGCCACTCTGGCTCCCGCCTAGAAACTCCGGAGACTCTCAGTGTGTGTGTGTTGGGTGTTTCGCTGGGCGAGTTTAGGGACCAGTTAGTCGCGCGACTGCCGACAAGCAGCTCTACCAAGTGCGTAAGCAGAGTAGCACACAGAGAGACAACACGGTCAGAGAAGAGAACACGCACTACGCTCCAGTAGAGCTAGTAACTCTGGCTAGTACAAACGAGCGAGTGCGAAAGCGAACGAGTACGAGATCGCCCGCGCGAGCGCCAGTGCAATTGCAGTTGTAGTACACTGCGCCTCGCAATCCGCTGCTACCGTTGCCATCCTCTCATAGTTAATTACCACGTCCGCCAAGCGAGTACGCCTTTTCCTCGCGATCCGGATGTGTATCCGAGTTGGGAGCTTCAACCAACCTGGACAGTGTACTTGGTTGCATTCGGGGAAAGCCCGGGAAATCAGACATCTTCAGTTCCATCCTGTACCGACTACTTTTCCGATGTGAAACTCACTCTGCTCTGATTCTATCTGATGTGGGTGGAGAAAACCTTGCAGTTAGTTGGGTTTGTTAACTGTTAATGGTCGATGAGCCATCGTCTGATCTTGTTCAATGAATTCGACGATTAGAGGCTTCGTCGTGTGCGATCGACGTACAAAGTGCACTGGAGTTTGAACAGAGCGGATCCAAGACGCCTTGCGAGGCACGCCCGGCTCTGTTTACTTAGAGGCCCAGGTTTGTTTGCTTGTCAACAATTGTGTGTCAGAAGAACTGTACTATATACAGTTGGTATTACGGAGTTCGAAAGTGTCGTTCGCTCAGTGAAGTGTATGGGAATTCTTTAGGAAGAATCACGAGGAAACACGAGGACCGACGCGCAACTCACGTTATACAGCACGTGACTCATCTTTGAGTTATTACACACCTGACACGTTGATCTTGGCATCCCAAGCGATAGCTGACTGCCATGCATAATTCGATATTGATGAAAAGTGACGTGGACTCCTTTTAATACCTCAATCTCTTCTAATCGGATTGTGGCAAATTGTGAAATCGATTTTTCGCATTCAAGTTCACGGAGATTTAAATAACAGTTTGATACGATGTTGTGAAGAAGGTAACAATTTGATTGCTTGCATCTTCGTATCTGCTCATCATTTCGAAAAAGTGTCGAGCAACTGAAACAAGCTTTATTACAGTTTTCCGCTGCGAAGTGTTCTCCCATCAGCGAGGAGGAGTCCGCACGGGTCGCACCGGGCGTTTGCGCGCTTGTGCAATGTCTGTGTACGCAACATAATACGGATATAATTGTTTGACGGCGTTGTATAATACGGCTTCCAGCGTGCACTTCCAGTCACGGCTGGGACGTCGCCTAGGCAGGAACCCCCCCGTGCTTCTTCCTGGCTCTAGCGGGTTCTTTCCTCTTTTGCGGCTCAGTCAAATAGGCTGACGTTACCGCGAAAACCACGAGGAACGGCGCAATCTAATTGGAGTGCGCGAACAACCCGATAATTAGGCGCCGTGATAGAGCTCGACCTCCGTGAAGTCACGAACGCCGTTGTTCTACATTTCCAAGCGCCAATCCTAAGCCAGAGGACTTTGAAATCAGGCTGCTGTAATGAGCCACAGCGTGACTAGCCGCTTTTTCCACTCTTTTTTTTTTAAACTCTCGCTTATTACGCTCGCTGCGACAGTTTGCAAAGTGGAATATGCTCTTGTATAGTCCAGTGAAGGATAATACGAAAGCAAATTGAAGTTGAGAAAGATTTGCCACATTCGAAAGAAGCTTCTCGTGTTGCGGGTCGTCCGGAGTTCAGTGCCGCACGCGCGCTCCACACATTCCTACTGCAGGCTCGTTTCTGTCGCCCATGGTGCGACATTTGGGCACGTTGCCATTAGCCAGTGCAGCATTCTACAAGCTTCTGCGTTACAGCTGTCTTACGCACTCGACTCTAAGAAAGTGCGAAAGTATTCGGAAAGCAGCCAGGAGATAAGAGAGACTGGTCCAAGCCGGTGTCGTTCCGATACAGTGGAATCGTTCTGCAACTCTCCGTTTAAACCTGATCGGACTTCGATGCTTGGAGGGGACGCACGGAGGGAATTCTAGGATAAAGATATCCAGGAGAGAACAGTGGTAAACATCCTAATGGAAATAGTACACGGCGGCCAGGTTACACGGTCAAACCGCAGAAGGTTCTAGCGAAGAAGAACGATGTCGCTCGGCAGTCGAGTTGTAGAAGGAGAATGGTGGAAAACGATAATTCCTGAAAATGGAACACGACTCTGCATACGCGCAGATAGTCACTGAATCGGTTTATGTAACAGAGAAGGAGTAGTGTGTGCGTGCTCGAAACAGGCGTGACCGAAGCTCGTAGCGCGTCCGTTCCATCTGTGTGTGAATTGTCCTCGACTGACTGCATTACCTTTCGCATCCGGCTCATCTGCCCGCGATCGACGTTCTCCACCTGTGCTCGATCGATCGACACCAAATCGATCTATCAAGCGACTTCCTACAAGTGACTCAAACTCGACACCGCGCCAGCTTACAATTTTGTGCGCCGTTTCTTTCCTTATCGACGCGTGACTCAAACCTGCATGGAAGATCGAACGCACGTAGCGTAATATTCGATTCCAACGAAACGAAACAGAGAATTCCACCTAAGACATGCGATATTCTGTGAACTCAAGGAAGATAAGACAGATATTAATTGCTGATGAAATTTCAACGTAATCGTCTGCTCCTCGATCGTCAGAATTTCATTCTTGGGATTTCTCTTATCGCATCAAATATTTGGCAAGCGCGCCTGGGCTTTTTTTTTTTCTCGAGCGACGTCACCACGACGTGATCTCAGCTTGAAAATTTCAAGTCCCATCTCACTTGTAACTGTCACCGCGTACAGTTGCATCTTCCAAGAAGCTGGGAGGTAAAAACAGGTGCACACAATTCTTCTCGGTGGCTGTTCAAACAAGGCGCTCTCCTGCCGCAGGCACGAACGACACATGAAGCGTGTAATGTTCCTGTTATGATGCTCGTGCGATTCGTTCTTTTTACATCGAATCAGCCGTGACATTTCTCGAGTACAATTCTTCCGGTTGAAGTTCTTCGATACCTATTCGATGATTGAACTCACGTTCTTCGAAAGGGTTGTAAGTGCGACAGAGAAGAGGGATTCCTTGGGAAGAAGTTCACGATGAAAATGGAGGAGGTGAAACATGTCTGGTCGACTTTGCGATCGGTCACGAAGAGCGGGAACAACGCGCACCAGCAACACCAGCAGCAACAGAGCAACAGCAATAGCAATGGAAGCAACAAGGCCGTGAACTCCACCGCCGTCTGGTACGACGTGCCAGCACCGGTGATAATCCACTGTCACGAGTTTCGCCAAGACGAGATCGAGCGTGACGAGTGCGCCGAGGTAAAAGTCACGAATGCTATGGATCAAGACAGAGTCTATGAGAATAACGCGGAAGTCGAGCGTACCAACTCGACTGGTGATACTTCCGCTCGATCCTCACCCGGTCCTCAAATTCGTCGGCATTCCGAAGCAGGTTCCGAATCGAATTCAACGAAGAAACATAGGAATACAGTAGAATTAACGGCAGTCACGACAGTGGAAACCAACGAAGAAGGAATACCAACCATCAGCTTTAGTTTCTTACAAAGCGATGAGAAATCACGGAAAATCGACTGCGATGAGGTCGAGGAGGTCACGGGAAACGTGGAGGTCGACGAGCCCCGACAGGATCAATTATACGACTTTCCTAAAAAATCCTACGTCCACGAGGAGACCGAGGCCGAGAAAGTCGTAGAAAGTTGCCCGGAGCGGTCGAATGATAAAGACATCAAAGAGGAGACCGTGCCCGCGACGACCCCCTGCGATCCCGATGATTCCAAGGATTCCTCTGAGGATGTTCTCGAAATTACAGAGCAACAATCGCCGGAGGACATTACCGATAAATGCATCACTCATTCGAAAACAGACCTAACAAATGTAAAGAATCGACGCGATCGTGGTAAACGTTCAGTGAGGTCCTTGAAATCAGGACGAAGAAGCTATGGAATATCAGAAAGCGAAGGCTACGATCCTGGCATAGCATCGATGTCAGGATCTTATTCTGATCCTGAATGTCCTAGCGAAGGATTCTCTCACTTCACACTGAATGGGTCACGAACAAAGTTCCAAAAGCGTCGGTTGGGAAAGGCGTGGGATAAAATGCGAACGTGGCTTCGGGACGAGACCCACAAGATCAACGAGGTCGTGAACAAGCACGCGAGGTTGCAGGCGGTCGGCGCCCTGAGTGGTGAGGGCCAAAAGATCCCAAAGAGTAAGTGCGGTTCTTACGACTTGACAAAAGCGAGAACACAAGAATTAGGTTCGATCACAAGGGTCGAAGAGTTTGGATTGTCGAGGGTATCGGAGGAGATTTGCGACGTCGTCGCTCTCTCCAACTCGAATCCCGAAGAGAACGGTGCAGCAGCACCCGGTGAAAGTGTTCTCGTCGTGAGGAAAACCGCGAGCACCGATAGCGTCTTTAACGAAGAGGTTGCCAGGTCGAAGTGTCCACCGGTGTCCTTCAGTATGGATCGACTTTGCTCGGACACAGAAGAGAACGAAGAGGTGGACGCAGCCACCGGCGAGAACCGGGAGCACCACTCTCGAAAAGGTGGCCTGATTAAGAGGAGAATGCTGGGGTCAATCAGAGGGTTAATGGCCTCGACTCATCTACTGCACATCCACGAGAACGAAGAGGTATACGAGTGTATATTCTACCAGCACACTTTGCTATCTCATCAACCTTCCATGTTTCCTTTCCGATCTCCTAAGTAAGCCGTGTTCCTTCGAACCGAACGGCACGCAATCCTCCCTCGAGCTATTACAAGTTGTGGAAACTAGCCCGGAACAATTAGAAATTTTTATTTATTCCTACTAAAGATCCACTATGATTGATTAATTGACACGTAATTGTTTTTTCTTTCTTTTATCATTTGTTCTTGTTTGGTGTCGTGACTCATGAAATCGAGTCTTTTTGTACTTGAATAGTAACTAGCTATTAAGTCATTGCAAGACACGAGGGACGAAGCCCGTTTGCAATGAAACGAGCGTGGGTAATTCGAGCCCGCCGTAGCTAATTACCTTTCGGTGGAAGAACTCTCGCGATTAGGAGATCGAGATTTCCTACGCGAAATCGTACTTTCGCCGCTCTCGACGTTCCTTCTCGATTTAATCGCTCGAAGGATCACTGTTATTCTTCGCGCCGACTGCGACTAATTGACTGGTACTGTCCAAATGAATTGTCGGGCGTACTCTAAACCAACCGGTCCTAAGAATCCACATAAATAGAACGAGGTGACTAAACGAAATGATGTTTTGTTTTGAATTAAAGGAGAACTCGCGAGAAATAAAGAGAGAAATGCGAGTGATATGCGAGGATCGTGCGACATAGATCAAGAATATATCTCGCTTTCGACTCGCTAGGAACTCCCGTTTCTCTCCTGCGTTTGGATCTCTTCGGAGGGATCTATGGGATCGATGTGGCGAAAATGTCCCTAAGCGGGCATAGTAAATCCTCAGTCCGTGCCTTACCGAGCGCGCTCGCATCAAAGCATGGAAAGTGTGGGAAAGTTGGGCGGAGAAAATAGCCCCGACTTTGTTTCGCATGCACTCCTTCTCCTCCTCCTTGGCATTCTCTAGTCGGTGCGCACTTGCTCTTTCTCTCTGGCAATCCCTTCCCCCCGCTCCTGGGATCCCGTGGCCCTGAAGAATGGTAGGAAGGATAGTTTACGGTCTACCTTGAGTGTAAATGCTAGCTAGGCTATCCGGCACTTCGCACGGGAAATGCCGAATTTTTTTCACTATGTTTCTCCACATGTAATTAGCATATAGGCCTCATTCAAGTCGAGGAAAGCGGAAGCATAGTAGACCTTCTATCTTGGAATCCGTTCTCGACTTGACTTTTTCACTCTTTTTCTACACCATTATGAATAAGCTCCACATTCACTTTTAATAATTGTACTACCTATGTTCTATGCAAATAGAATTGTTTGTCTATCAGAGATTCGCACGGAAAATTGATGGGATCATTCTAGAAAATACTATTCCCAAGGTTTTTTATTTTATGACAATCGACGGATGACTCTTTCGCTCTAGGTCATTACACGCAAGTTGGATCCAAGAATTCGAAGATCCATCGTGCGTGTCCGAATACTAAAATATGGCCGATTACCCGGACGTTTACCCTGGTTTCCGGACAGGCCACTGGCACTCTGCCAGACACTCTGCGACATCCGAGCAATCTTTCACGCCATGTCCCAAGTATCTCTTATAAGACAAACACTTCTCCCATCCGTGGCTCTCATAAACCTATATAGAGATACATGTTACGTTGGTATAAAGTGTACATACATGCTCGGTATGTACTTCCTTTTTCGCGTTGGAGCGCAGATCCTCGTTGAGAATTCCAGTGGCATGTAATTATTTACATGCTTTTATTATTTTTATTAATTAACTCATATTTTCTGGTATAAAGCAAAGAATCGGTGGCAGAAAAGTCGGAATTGTACTGAAAATACGCTGAAATGACCTCGTGAATAATTAATTTCGTCTAATTTCGACGGTTTTTCCCACGTTTTCCATACTTCCTGACATTTTCCGGGACTGAAATTTGGTGGGGAATGTTTTTTTGCATCAAGGAAGAAGTCATATAAATTCCAGAGCCCTAGCTCAAAATTCATTTTTTCGCAAATTTTTTAAGGCATACCCCTTCAAAAATTTTCGATTTTTCGAAGGTTCTCGGACTTTGGCGAACGCTTGATAAATCGATTGTTTGAGTATCAAAACGGATAGAAAACATGAAACCAGTTGCAGAAATGCCGGAATTGTACCGAAAACACATGGAAAACCGATCCTGAATAATTGAGTTCCGTGGTTTTTCCCATGTTTTCCATACTTCCCGATATTTTCCGGGGCTGAAATTTGGTGGGGAATGTTTTTTTGCATCAAGGAAGAAGTCATATAAATTCCAGAGCCCTAGCTCAAAATTCATTTTTTCGCAAATTTTTTAAGGCATACCCCTTCAAAAAATTTTGATTTTTCGAAGGTTCTCGGACTTTGACGAACGCTTGATAAATCGATTGTTTGAGTATCAAAACGGATAGAAAACATGAAACCAGTTGCAGAAATGCCGAAATTATACCGAAAACACTTGGAAAGGTCTTCCTTTTCTGAGAGGCTTGGATGATGTACGATGTACTTATAGCATAGCAACAGCACAGGCAACATTAGACGAGAGATCGTTGTCGAGATAAGGAAGGTGTGTGAAATTCTGAGGAAAGTGGCCTCGCCGAGGTCTCCTTGTACTCAGGAACCCTGGGTGGTACATTCTCTACGGTGACACCTGGAACTCAGCTGAAATTAATCGTATTACGTAAAACTGGCATAATTACGCCCCGGAAGTTAACACCTGGTGTGTTAACTCTCCCAAGCACAACATGCGTGTCTGTCTTACGCGTCGGGCTCGTTAGAAAAATAAGGGTGAAAGCAAAAGGGGTTCACTCTGGCTGGAGTGATTTTTCCTGTAATGAAATCTTGTTGTCGCGTGGGAGTCGACGAGGATTAAAATGCTTCCTCAGGCACTTCAAGTAAACCTAACGGGTGTGTAATAGTCTTTGGAGGGTCGTCGAACGATTATATTGAACAAAGATATCGAACTGGGGTAATCGCGTTCGCTCGCTTCTGGCTCGAGTAAGAATCACGTAAGTCCGAAGCATTTTGTAATTCATTTTGCACTTGCCTCTCGAGAAGAGTTCGATAAGTAGGTGCGTTGGGAACGGGCTCCGATCGTCCTCCCGACCTCGCCTCGCCTCGATTTCACCGACTAGGACTGCCAGGATCTCTTTACCGCTAAAAGGGAAAGCACCACCTCGCCAACTGTCTTTTCTTATCATCCAACAACTCAGAAATGCAATTTATTCCTCACTGGTTTAGAATTTAAACTACTAGTATTAGACCAAGAACGACAGGATTTCTTTCATAGAATATTTTAAACTTTAATGATACCTTCGTTAATCCTTGCGCAATCCTTTTATGCATACATATACTTCATCCGTCACGAAGTTTATGTAACCAAGCCTGAATCAGTCTTAAGCTCGATTTAATGTAAAGTGATTACCAATACGATTTCAGGTGTTGGTTTTCAGGATCGATTTTATATTTGATGATTGATAGGGTGAACTATTGATCCATGCTGTCAGACATTCGATGAAGTTTCCTCTTTCGTAATTAGTGCAATATCTAAACGTTCGCGGGAGCCAACACCTGTTGCTCGCACGTGCACCTTTGTCTCGATCTGACGATATTAAAGTATACCGTGTGATGTATCAATTAACCTTTGCGAGAAGATTTCGCAAGCTCTTGCTCGCTCACTCGTGTCGATTAATTTATTCCCGCGTGTATCCAGTTGCCATTGCCGAATAAGTGCGTTCGAGAGGACTTGAACTTTCAATTGCAACCGGCTGGAAACCCGTTTAAACAGTCCAGTAGTCTCAAGATACATATGAGTCCAAAAATATCTGGAGAGCTGGCCAATAAAGCGTAAAGTTTCAGTGGAAGGAATCGTTCTGGCGAAATCGAGATCGAGTCAAGAACGCATCACGGTGCTGCAACCTATCACCTTCTGTTCCAACATAGAGAGCGGATGGTGCGAGTGGAAGGTATTCGCTGGCAAAATCGTTTTCAACTTTCGCCTCTGGCGTGCGTCCCATTATAATGACCCCTTTTACTTACTCGCACGAGCGATGCTTTATGATAATCTGGCAAAAAAAGAAGCTGGCACGTACATGCGCCTATCGGCAACCGATTCGATAGGGAAAGCTCCTGACAAAGTCTCTCTTTCTCCAATAGTCATGTACAAATCGAGACAGACTCTACTAAAGTATGATCGCTAATGGTACTGCTAGAATTTTTGCCCAATTGAAACTCGTTGGTCCACACGCACTCTCTGTGTGTGTGTTTGCGAAACAAACCGGCACCTACGCAACTTCGTCCAAGCGAAGTTCCGTAATTTCACCGATTATGAATACCAAGTGTCAAGCACTCGACTGCCGTGCGCCAACGACGATATCGAACGCGGTATTAAAAAAGATAAGCAAGCCTATGGCAAAAAGGTAAATATTTTGAAAGAACGGACTGTTATCGGAGAAGGTAGCGGTTACAGAAATTGCGGGAATAAGTGTTGGAGCGATGCGAGAACTGCGAAGGTAGAATACGAGAGAGAGACAGATCTTGTTGTATATCTGGAAATAGAAGTCTTCTCGACCTTCCACACGATACTTCGAGCTCACTGTCAGACATGCACTGATATTATCTCAATGTCGAGATCGCGCATTCAGTACTATATTATTACGGTCAACAGTGTCCGCTCGATTTTCAGGTCAGCGTGATAAGAGAATTCGAAATGAGTGATCAATCATTTTCTGATAGAACTGGAAAACCAAGGTGATCGGATAGACTTTGTCAAGAATTCGGCAAATTTCGATGCTCCGATTCTTCCAGCCGATTATTCATTTATCACTTCGGTTTCTCTTAGATCGATCGAGTGTGTCGGGATGATTGCTGACAATCGGCGATTTGCTCGTCAGGCGATCATAGGTTGTTGCTGCTGCTGCTGCGTTTGTGCCTTATGTAACTGGCACGAGAATATCGTGAGAATCAATAGGCGCACACACGCGCTCCGGAGATGCGAAGTATATGTGTTGGGATCATGAGCTCTTCTGGCCAGGATTACATAATTTTAATTGCTGTCAGATGAAACGGTATGCGCGGTTGGTGTTCAGTAGAAATGCGATATAAATGTAATATAAATGTCTGGCGAGCTGACAGCTAACATTCTAGTATTGCGGAAATGGAGCCTGTTCTTTGATAATCGACTCTATCAGCTCTGACTCGTGCTTTAATCGTGTTCAATCGATGCTTGTATCTCCACGTATCTCTGTCACTGACAAACAAGCGGCTTTTTATGCTGTTATCCTTATTATCGGTGACAGACATTCTTTGGGGAATACGCTGACCGAAGAAAGTGCTGATTTCCATGAATTTTGTGTCACAGTCTTACTAGGCACTTTTTCATCGATTAGTAATCGTAGGAATTTCGTGCACCTCTTGGAATTTGTATGATCAAGTTCGTATCTCATCCGGTAGATTCTACTTCACTGCACTTCCTCTTCTTGCCTCATTTTTCTTCCGATAAACCACCCCGGAAACATTGGTCGGTGGCTCTCTGTGCAGAGATGCGAAAGAAATGGCAATAATTCAATCACTCCTGAAATTGAAGTTGTTGCACCTGGATGTTTGCTATGCGTGGTTACCGCTATTCTCTGCCTCCTCCTCGTCAGCTACGATTTTATTCAGGCGTGGCATATCGCACTAAAGCGCACGCACGCACTTACACCGAGGAAAATGCCTCCACAATTTCTTATGTCGACATGACACCGGACGAATCCTCCGCGATTCTTCGAGATGCAGATTCCCCCGCAGATAGCGATGTACCGGCATTCGTGCGACAAGTTCTTGCAAGTCCTGCGATCTTGCAAGGTAAAGTTCTCCGGGAGTTCGAAAAACTGGACCATCGAGTGCTTCCTTATTTTTATTTTATTGTATAAGTTGTTGGAACTTGGAACTGACGATTGTGAAAGTAAAAGTGGATCATGAACTAAAAAGGTCGTGAACTTGTTTCAGGGAGGACAGAGTGGATTCGAGGATGTGCGAAGGTATGTCAAACAGGGTGGCGACTTCTGCAAGGAACTGGCGGCCATCCTTCACGAGAGGTATGCACTGGGAACTATCATTTTTGTGCTAAAAGTAGTCTGCCCCCGTGTTTCTCTTGACAAGCAAGAGGGTAATTCTTGTGGTATTCTCTTTGCAGAGCTGAGCTCGAAGCCACTTATGCCAAAGGACTGAGCAAATTGAGCAATAAGTTGACCAAGGCGTGCGCCAAGGACCAAGGTAATGCACCGGCCTCTGCATTTACATACCTCGGTTATACTCGTTAAAACTGTGCGGAGCTTGTTTCGTTGAGATATGCCCACTTCTGAAACTGGAATGTCTTCAAACTTTACTCTTCTCGAATACTCTCGAGCTAACACTTTACTTCACTTCCACTTTAAATGTTGCCAACTTCCCTATTGGCCAGCACTTAAAAACCATACTTTCCGTTAACAATAAACTATTTAATTTTGTGGTCTATCGGTATTCAAATTGAGGCACTCTAGTAAATGGAGGGTAGAAACGGAGATCGTTAAGTAAAAGGAAAATGCCTGTGGGGAATCCGTAGTGTGGTAAAGGCATCGATTCCCGCGTATTCAGGGTTCATTCGAGTTAATCCCGAGTCTCAGAATAGTCGTAAAATTGTCCTGGCAAGCATAAAGATAGCTGGAGAGTAACTCTTTCGTAACACAGGTGGTAATAGTGGCGGAGGTGTGAACGAAGCATGGAGGTGTGTCGGCGAGGAAATGGAGGCTGCTGCGGAAGCCCACAGGGTATGGGGCATCGCGCTCACCGAGCAACTGGCTAAGCCTCTCAGAGTAAGTTATGCCCCTGGATAATTATCTCCTTCTACGAGTACAGCATTCCACCACAAAGAGAATTACTGGCTTTCGAAAGCATTGATTTTGTCCGGAGAGGAATAGCCTCGCTGAAAGTTTTCTTCACTTGGAACTTCTCCAAGCCAAGACTTTCAACGTTAATATTCATTGAAATATGCATAGTACTGCTCGGTAAAGTAATTCAGAGCATTGAAATCTGAGATGAAATGAGATTAACTATGAAATGGGTACACTACAGGTGGGTGTCGCGGAGGCGCAAGGTCGTTCAAGGAAGACAATCGAGAATTCCGTGGACAAGGCTGGCAAGTCCCTTCAGGAGTGGCGCGGCGTCGCAGCCAAGAGCAAGAAGCAAAGTTTTGCGTGTGCGCGCGAAAACGAGAGGCTCCAAGACTTGGCGAGGCTGCAAACAATCAGTCAGACCCAGCAAGCCAATAACAAGGCATCGAACCATCACCTTACCGACAAGGAAGCCAGTAAGCTGGAGGCTAGGAGGAGAAAGGCCGAGGATTCATCTCGACGAGCAGATACCGAGTTCTACACGGTGAGCGTGAGAGCGGAGAGAGCGCGATTGGAATACGAAAGCACAGTTCGAAAGGGAGGAAAGCAGATGGAACTCCTTGAGGAAGAGCGACTCAGTGCCCTCAAAGACCTGGCGAACGTCTACCTCGCCCATCTGCAGGCTCTTGCACCTCGTCTCCAACAGGTATACTATCTCAGTTCATCTGATAACTTCTCTTTATCTTCACCTATGTTGTGATATAACTTTAACTTCCATTTAGAGCGCAGACCGACTCTCAACACCAATACGTAACTGCAATGTATCTCAGGACGTCGAGATTTTGAAGAATCTTATACGTAGAATAGACAATAATGACACGTGCAATGCTGAGCAACTTCTGCCGGATTTCTACGCAGAGCACGTTACCCTAGCGATGAATCGAGAGCGAAGGAAACAATCCCTGGTGAGGGTATTGCACTTAATAAGACAGGATTTGGTGAGGGAAAGACGAGGAAGAGAGGGCTTGGAAACATTGCACCGAGCTTTTATCAAAACACCGGCTTTCGCAGCAGATGAGAGTACACAAAATGTCACGGATAAACTGCATCATGTAGGAATTATTTGCTTTTGATATAAAGAAGTGATATGGTATTAAATCTGTATTTCTAAACTGGAAATATAATATTTCAGATGCGATCTATGTTATTATATTTGGAAGCCGCAAGGTACAAGGTAGGCGGGACATTGGCAGAAGTCGAAGGCAGTAAACGTGGAAAACATCCCCTAGCAGAACATATTTTGGTATCAAGAGACAAACAGGGACTACAGCAAAGTGTTCTTAAGGTGAGAACCCATAGTTCAATATGTTTAATATGTTCAATATGTTTAATGACGAAAATTGAACGTTGACAGGTTCCTTCTTGGGCAAAGAACGAATCTTTTGAGATACCAGAGGGCGAAGACGAGCTGGACGTGCATCTGGGAAAGGATCATGAGACCGAGAGTCGTCATTGGGCTGATAGGACCGCTGGTGATGGAAATTCTGAGAATCCACCGGACGAGGATGATTTCAGTGACTTCGATGAGTTCAGTAGTCACTCGGAGGACAATAATAATCAGGATCTCGATGCTGCTGAGACGGCGAGCAAAAGCGAGAGATCTGAACAGTGCCGAGCGATCTACCAATACTCGGCTAACTTAAATGACGAGCTCAGCTTAAATCCTGGCGATTTAATTACTGTACACCAAAAGCAACCCGATGGTTGGTGGATCGGAGAGTGCAGGGGACGTACTGGTATATTCCCCGCGACATACGTCCAAGTTATCCATTGATTTACTGCTTTTTTAAATCATTCCCCTTCCCCTGATCAATTTACCCAATCCTTTTGGGGGTTTTCCTTATTCGTAGGGAGTCACAACGAAAGTACTTGCTTCGAGGGTCGTATTACTTCGTAGAAACTAGTCCGCGAAAGTGACAAGAGACATTTAATAGAAGTCGAGAGATACCTCTCTATCTTAAAGCGCACAAAATCCATTGAAAATCAAGTGAAATGGAATTTTTGTATAATAACAAAATTCACTCCCACATTTCAATTCGATTTTTTTCCAGGAAGAATTTACTTTTGGAAATATTGTTACGAAAATATGCTGCCAGTACAGTTTTCTAATTGTTTTCATAACGAATCAACATTCTAGTTCAGAAGTCGCGATTCAGGATAACGAACGTAATCGTGTTTTTTACTACATGCATATTATAGTATTTACGATTGTCCTTCTGATGGAACATCAATTAAAAACTATTTAATATTGATTTGAGAGATAGAGAATGAATGGTGCGAATGAATGTCACCGATGAATACCAATGAATATTGTATGCCTGGCTGTCGTATTGGTACTTTCATCCATGGCAAAAACCGAGAGTTCATTATCACTACATGTACATAAGAATGACCATGAGAGTTTATTGTAAATAGCATTTAAATGCATCTTATTATTTAAGCGTTAAATGTAACTGTTCCAAAGTAAAGTGGCACCAGCTGTGCATAAGAAGTAGCTCGAGTATTTATTCATCTTCTTCAGTCCTTAAGATGACCAGCGTGTTCAGTCTCCAGTTGCTCTTGCACCTCTTCTGTTACGTAAATGCCGTTCACTGAAAATGACATTCGAATTGTTTGGATGCCGATTATACTGGCAAATACCTCCGGTACCGCAAAGCTTCCTCTTAGCATGTTCAAGAAAACGTACAACAAAAAGGAGAGTTGTTAGCAGTTGCAGCGAAGAAAGTGCCTCTGTCACGATAATTCTCAGAATTAATGCCCATTTCAACACAAGTATTCTTGTCGCACGACCCTATAAGGTGCTGTAAATCTCTGTACGATAAATTCCAATGTTGCGCCCAGAACGTACAATTACGATTAACAGCGTTATGCAGCGACTCCGTTAAATAAACATATGACCGTCCATGGCTACATATGGCACGATTGAGTACTATCAAATAAACTAAATATCAATACACTTCGGACACAAGGTTCATTAAGTATGTACATACATCAGCAAGTTCTTACTTTGGTGGGGTATCGGTATGGGATATACCTGTTGCAAAGGACTTAGTTTTAAACAACCTGGTTGGCTGTTGCCCCCATTCGGATAAAAGTCCATGTGGCCTTAAAAAATATTAAATTCTAAAACATTGGAAATATAAGCTCTTCAACTGCTTTGTTGTCTTACAACTGACCTACTGGTTCTGGTAAACCGAAGCCTATTTCAAACAGTAGTTTGGCATTCGTATGTATCACATCGACAAATGGTGCGTCATTCTTATCAAGTTTAACAGTACGATCAGCATCTTTAAAACAAGGCTGAGCTGGATCTAGACCCGTGATTCTTTCGATCTTCCATTTGTTTTGCTTCTTTCGAAATTCTTTCGCGACAAAGCCACATATATGTGCACCGAGGCTGTGACCCACCAAGTGTAAGGGTCCCCAAGCGCGATTAACAGATCCCTCGTTTTCTATGGTAGTATTTGCTATTTGTTCTAAAAATCTTTAATCGGGAGCATCTGATTAATATCGTTTGAGTAGAAGTCGCTATAAGAAATTCATGCTACATACTGAGCAATTTGATGTCCCACGACCTGTGTGTTCAAAGCGGCTTTATAGTAATTCCAAGTATTACCCCCCGCACTCCAATCGACAATAATCACATTGACATTACCCTTGCGAATTGAATAATCAATTATTTCTTACTGTCATCATTTCCAAAATTAATTGATTCCTTACCCATCGAAGAAATGCGACTTCCATCTCTTTGATCCAGCTTTCTTGCCCAGTGGAGAGGAATCCATGTACTATAACTATGGTTCTACGCTCCATTTTGAAATCGGTCCATTCTAGACCGAATTGATCGCCGGGAACTACTTGAACACGATGTGGTTGCTTTCGCGAAGATAATTGAAATCGAACGTCCAAGGCATTTGGTCCGTTGGCGTTACTCATAAAGAACCATTCTAATGTCGTGGCAATAGTCTTTCCCAAACCGAGACAGTCCACTTGTTCCCCGTTAGATCCATTTGTTTGCGATACACTCCGAATATCAGTATTTGTCCGAACAAACATAAAGTCCTCTAACTTGCTCCCATTATACGCTGTCACATTTTCGGTGGAACAGACACCTTCCGTAGTAATAATCAAGAATCCCATGAACCCAATCACTGACACTAATAAAGCGATCATTTCCGGATAGAATTGACACAGCTACACTAGAATCGTATGATAGGATTACAGCTGAAAATTCCGAGTTGTTGATATTGAAGATGAGTCCGTGACCTCGTGATAACACACGAAGAAATAGAAAATATATGCGAACTCTCGCTTACGGAATAACAGTTCACACTGTGCTTTAGGACTCTTTGAGCACTGATTACGGGGTATATAATTTATTTTACAGTAAAACTCAGAACAATTTTTGGAGTATGTTGTATACATGTACTTCTCATAGAAATTTACAAAGCGCAACGAAAATAAACGTAACAACGATCTACACGCTTGTATATCACTTGAACAGGATATACGACAACTCTCAATGTTACACTGTGGCACAATGAACCAACAGATTTGTAGCTACAAAGAAATAGCAATGACAAACAAAAGACTGATTTCGCGCTCTGTTGTTTCCCGGATTTTCTAGTGACTGACGCATTTACGAGTTGTGTGTAGCAACCGCTTTACCTTTCCCGTATCTTATTGCAGCATAATGGCATGCTATCGGACGATGCGAAGGTCGCTTTTATATGTTAATAGCCGTGTTAGATTTCTTTCCTTTCTTCCCTCTTCTGGTCTTTTTCCTGCGACAGAAAATACAAGTTATCTTTGATTGCCGATAGATTTTATTATTTTGCCTTCCTAGAGGAGAATGATTCTTACCTTGCGCCAGGCTGGAAATGGACTTGGTTCGGTGCATTTCTACTTCCACCTTGGAAGCTATTAAAATCTACAGACTTGTAGTCAAAATGTTTGGCAGGCATCATTCCACTTCTTGCTAGTTCTTTCTCATTTGCCTTTTTGTCTCCTTTAGCTCGCTTTCTCAAAGGTTTTATATTATGTGCTGATTTTTGTTCTCCCAAAAACACAATGTCATCTTCTTCTACTTCTCGTTTAATACCTTGAACAATCCTTCTATCTATCGCTGGAGCAGGAGTAGTTAAGTTATCTTTTTGTTCCTGTTGGGGGTCAGTTTTGAAAGTAGTCGACCTTTTTGTTCTCATTCTTTTTCGCTTTTGCCCTTTCATTTGAATTAATGGAACTTTCGCTGGTTTATCTTTCTTGACATTTGCAGGTTTCTCTTCTCTTTGAATCGCCGGATTCGTTTCCTTTTCTCTTGTTTCAGATGTCTCTAGTTTGGGACTTATAGTTTGTACAATTTGTTTAAAGTGCTCGTGAACTCTGTTTACACTGCTTGTCGTCTCTTCTACGTCCTTCTTAAGCTTACTCAGTCTTTCTTCCTCCGCTTTCCTTTGTCTTTCTATCTCTTCTTCTTCGTGCTTAGCCACCATCGGTAACACTCTCTTATATCTCTCGAACGGACTGATAAACGTGAATACAGCTTTCTTACTAGATGATACCGTTGTCTCTTGTGTTTCTTCATCTTCTGATGTGACAGGACTATCAAATACAGTGACTGTATGTTTGATCCTTCTATCTGATAGTATATTATTCTGTATATAATTCTTATCGAGCAGACAGGGCAAATTAGTTTGTGGTTCCGCAGTACTCGGAATATCGTGAGGAGAATACGACGATATATCAGAATCAGGAGCTTGATTACGTTGAGCCAGCCTTTGTCGATCGTCGCTCAGTTGTGTTTTGATTAGTGGTTGTTCCCGGGCTTTTAACACGATCTTATGAAGAGGTAGTAAATATTGCCGAACAAGCGGTGGAATGGGATTGCAGCACGCAAGGATACCCTGCATTTCTCGAGGCAGTGTTTCAGCTATTGAAAGTAGCATGTGATTCGGCAGAACATAATGTATACTATCATCATTCTCCCGAGCAGTTATGTCTCGCCACTTGTGCAATTCTTGCAAAGCATAGAGTTGCTTATTGTTAAATAGTTTTTTACTCTTCCTATACATTGGCAAGTAGCTCTTCTCAGTCCAAACAGGTTTAATATATGTCTTCTTACAAATTTCTGTGCTCCTGTGATAAACCGCTTCTAATATGTTACATTGACCATTTGCCATGTTAATCAATTGGTTCTGCAAATGATCTTTTATATGGAGAAGATAATGTACATCTTCACGGGCGTATTTTAAAAGCTCGTCAGATAAAGGTCTGATTCGCCAATCGGCTAATTGTAATTTCTTGTTGGGATGAACGTCGCAGAATCGTCGCAACAAATATGCCAAACTGCAAAATGGCATTGAGAGCTGTGCAGCAGCTTGAAATGTATCGAACATATTCACTATGTACAGAGACAAATCTTTCTGTAACCAAACAATATCCGAGTCCGCTCCATGAAAGACTTTGAGAATCTTTGGATCAGTGAAGACATCATTTAGTGCATGAAGTTCCCCTCTAAGACTCAATGTATCAATAATATAATCAGTGTCAGGAGTTGACAGTTGCATTAAACATGTTATCCCTTGAAAACTTCTGTGGGAATGATGTTCCAAATCGATCGCAATCTCCTTATACTTCTTAAGATCAGTTATTAAAATCTTTATATCACCTGGCTTCTCAATTATGATTAAAGGCGTTTCCTCCAATGATTTGTAAGTAATTGGTGTTCGCTTCTGCAATTGATGGTGGGGTGGCACAAATTTTTCAAGCTCAAACTCATAAGGATGAGTATAGTGTTCACCATTTTCATCTTCTATAACTTCGATAGCTAATTGTTTTAAGGCATTTGGCTTATCCTTGATTCTTGGGGACCAAGGTGTTGAACTATTATCTATTTTATCTTTGAATGATTTCTGTGGTTTTTCTATGTTCTTATTGTCTAGCTTCATATACTTTGAACTGCTCGTTTGCTGAGGTGATGTGGAAGTCTGTGCGTTCCAGCTGCCATTTAGCATTATTGGCTTACTACTCTGTTTCTCAACATTAGGATCTAGATTTCCTTTGATCCCACTTTCTTCATCCATACATGCATTCTGAAGAAAAATTCCTTTTTATAAGTATCCTGTATTGCTGTGACATTTTCTCTTTCGACAAATCCCAGGATATACTCACAGCTCTATCTAAAAGCAAGTCATTTGCTTCCAATAAGACATCAAATTTTTCATCAATCTCCCTGTGCATTATCTTACTGCTCGCACCAGCTGTACCCAGTACATGTTGCATTACGTTCAGCAGTCTATCGATTTCAACTTTCTTTGCATTCTTAAAGCTTGGGAAACATGAGTAATACTTGTAATTATCTCCACTTGGCAAATTGTTTCCTGCCTTAATTCCTGCCCTAATGGCATCGAATGCTTCCTAAAATAAAGGTCACATTCATAATTGTTTCGAAGTAATTGTTACTGTTAAATTGTGTTTGCATAAATATTCTATCGTTTACCTGCGTGTAGGCGTCAAATGATTCAAATCCAGGAACAATATCCTGGTATGAGCCTTCCCAATCCTCGTCTTTCATTTGTGATGATACATCACCAGTCTCAGGAAAATCCTCGGTGTTGTCCATTTTAAGATACTCGGGATAAAACGGATAAAATGCAACCTGGTGCAATAACTCACGAGTATCTTATGGAATTACATGTATGCACATGTTAATCCAGCAGGCAAAGGTTAGGACCAAGTTGCTGCCAAGCACTTTGTGATTATTCTGTCGAACGCATTTCAAGATGAGAACTACTTGGTAAAAACGCATTTCCTAACGATCCCTTCATTACCAACTGGTCATAAGTCCTTCAAGAAAATGTGTATCGCGCCATCTTCAGTGTCGAACACAAACGATGTTGGATTAGGCAGATGAGTGATACAGTAGCATCGAATGCATTGTTTATTGTTTTAATGATTGTTCGTGATTGTTAAACATTGTTGTGGCACGTTTAATGGTTGATGTCTACTTGGAATCATGAGTGTTTATATTCCATGTGAATCTCAATGCAATTCGCAGACAAAATGTAATTAAAATGAAGCATGTTTGTTGACAAAGTTCTGTTCACCGCACAATGAAATGCCGCGCAACATTTGTGCTTGATTGCTAATATTAATTCCTGATTTTTCTTTGTAAGTATATTAGAAATCCATTCGGAATATATCACATTGTGAAATATCTCATCTGATTAGATTTTATGGATGTTGGATTTGCTTTTAGAAGTTCATTCAATGCACTCGCCTGAATAGAAAACATTCGGAAGATGGATAGAACTCTAAGGAAACGTACAAATAAAGTAGTTATTATTGAAGATTCCGACTCAGAGCATGAAAGTAAACCTAATATATTAGATACATCTTGGCAACCCGTGGAAACCAGCAATGAAAAAGTTCCAGAGAAAAGGAAAAGAGTAGTGAATACTTCCAAGATAAAAAATGAAGATGTTAAAGAAAGAAAAACAGTCAAAGCGATCAAAAGATCTTCCGAAACACCATCAACATCTAATCCTGCAAAGGTCAGGAAAATCAAGTCGAATGTTATATGCATTTCAGACTCTGATACTGAAGAATTACTTGAAGAACCAAAGAAAAAGGTAACTGTCAAGAAAACCAACAGAAAAATAAAAGAGAAGAACACAAGTACTTTGAAAAAAGTAAAGAAAGAAGAAGTCAACAACAATGCTCAAAATTCCGAGTTCCACAATAAAGCAACCATTAAGGGCAAAAATAGTTTTGATTTAGAAAAGCAACTTCCCGAAGGAGTTAAAGAATGGATCTTGGAAGAATATATTAGCGAAGAGACTAATGTTCCTCAGAATATTGTTAAGAACATCCTTCGACTTTTCAATGACGATCATACAATTCCATTCATTGCACGGTACAGAAAAGGAATTACCAAGGGCTTGGAAGCAGATAAGCTAAGAGAGATTAAACTTGCTGCAAATCGTGGAAAGGAAATTAAAGATAGGGCTAACACAATACTGAAAGCAGCTGATAATTTAGGGTGCTGGACACCAGATTTATACAGAGCAGTAAAAAGCATCAAATCGTTGGATACTTTAGAAGAAATATATAATCTTTACAAGCCACCACCTAAAAAGTCTGTATTACGATCAGCCCAAGAAACAGGTCTGCAACCAGTGGCTGACCAAATCTTAAATGGTTTACCTATTAACAACCTTAACAATTACATTAATCCTGACAACACCATGCTGGCACATATGCAGTCTGTACGAGGGACAATTAAAGTATTATTAATTGATGCCATATGCAAAAACCAACAAGTACTAGAGAAACTGGATGAATATCAAAACTTCATAAGGGTCATTACTGAGAAAAAGACGAGCAAGTCCAAAGATGGGGACAAGAAGTTTAAATCCACAGAGTCACAGAAGTATGAACGATACTGGAACTTCAGAGAATGCGTGACACGAATAAAGCCTTACCAAGTCTTAGCCATTAATCGTGGTGTAAAGAATGGTTATTTGTCTTTGAAATTTCAATTGGATAATTATAAAAAAAATGAGTTTAAGCAATATTGCATATATCAATACAGAAATGCAATGCAAACATCCCCAGTGCACAATGGTTTGCTCAACGAAGCAATAGATCAATTTTTCGAGAACAATCTTCAGTCTCGTATTGACTGTCGCGTTCGTAGATTGTTAGACACAGAAGCTGAGAAAGCGGCGTTAGCAGCTTTCTCTACAAATTTCAAGCAATTATTGCTTACACCTCCAGTAAGGGGAAAAGTTGTTTTAGGGATTGACCCTGGATTCACAAACGGTTGCAAATTGGCAGTGGTATCTGCGCAAGGAACTGTATTGGATGAGGGCTATGTTTATCTAAAATCCAATGAAGCCAATAGTATTAAAGTTGAGAAGACACTTGTTGATTTAATCTTAAAGTATAAGTGCACTCTGATTGCATTAGGCAATGGGACAGGATGCAGGGATATGGAGAAACTTTTGTCAAGACTAATTAAACAACGATTTAATTCTTTGGATTACAAAATATCATACTGCATCGTTAATGAAGCCGGTGTCTCAGCGTACAGCGTCTCGGATGTAGCGCGAGCAGAGTTCCCTGGGAAAGATGTAAACTTGATATCGGCTATTTCGATAGCACGACGCATGCAAGACCTTCTTGCAGAAGCAGTGAAAGTTGATCCTGAATGTCTAGGAGTTGGAATGTACCAGAAAGACCTTCCGGAGAAGCAATTAAAAATGGCTATGAGCGAAGTTGGTATTATACAGTATCTTAACTTTTTGATAACCCTGAACCTTCATTAAATCATTAAATTATTATTACAGGTTGTTACTGAGGTTGTAAGTTTCTTGGGGGTGGACGTTAACACTGCATCCGATTATCTTCTAATGAAAGTCTCGGGGATAGGGCCTGTAAAGGCGAAGAATATCATTGAGTACAGAAACGAGCATAAATCAATAAGAAGTCGGCGTGAGATCATGAAAATTACCGGAATAGGACCGAAAACCTACCAGCAATGTGCGGGATTTCTCAGAGTGATACCTGAAACAGCGGGGTCATCTGATGGACCCATCAAGTCGAATAGTGTTAGACAGTTAAATTTATTGGATCAGACGTGGATTCATCCTGAATCTTATGACATCGCCAATAAAATCTTGGGCTACTTCAATTGCAAAATGGTTGATTACGGCACCCCAGAGTTCGTAAAGAAGATTAAAGATAAAGCTGCCGAGGGGCATGAGGCATTGTCCCAGAAATTCAATACTGACGAGGCGACTATCGAGTTGATACTTAAAGCTCTCTCCATGGCGAAGAATGAAGATATACGAGGGACCTCCGAGCCCCTGTATCGCAGGGACTTGACCAGTATTAAAGACATTACAGTGGGTTTATCATTAACTGGTGCTGTAAGGAATGTGACTCAGTTCGGTACATTCGTAGATATAGGTGTTGGAACTGATGGTTTAATTCCCCTCAAGTACTTGAAAGGTGAAACACTACACGTAAACCAGCGTGTACAAGTTATAGTTAAAGATCTGAGACTAAAAATAGATACACCGGGTCTTCATAAAGATATGATCACGTTAGAACTGGAATCAGCTACCTAATATTTTACAGTTCATTTTTAATATTATTTTATTGGGTTTAAACTGTGTAGTTCAAACCATTGCGGTCGACGGACTTGAGCAAGTTCGGTCAAGGCTTTGCGCAAAGTTCCTCACAAAGTAAACTGTTTATACGCGTTTATACGTGTCCTACGTATATATGGTAAGATAACTTATTACCAGAAATATATATTTTGTACGACATAAAACATTGTTGGAAACATCCCCCATCCCTGCCTCTCTATATGAAGAGTACATATACGTGTAATTCAGTGTGTCCTCCCGCGGAGTAAGGCGTGCGGGAACCCAATGAATAAACATAAGTGCAAAGCGTATTGCACACTTGCTCTAACATTTGCATATTTCACGCGCGACTCGTCACGGAGTTGACGACCGGCAATAAATGTCTGCTCATCAGCGCGGCGCATTGACCTGGAATTAATGATTCCAGAGCGGGCCCGGAACTGCTCGGCGCATCAGCTATGAAATACAGTACCCGAATATTCATTACTTATGAAGCTGTTGCCGCCCCGCCCGAACAAGTCACTGTGCAGCGGCCTGGTTTTTACTTTCCTCCACAATAACGGCAATTCTGGTAGAAGGGCTTGCGTACAATCGATCGTTCAACTTGATAACTCTACTGAGTCAGGAGGAAGATAAGTGAAACCGTAATTACTCGGGCATATAGTTCAGGTGTGATGTGGATTTTCTGGATTGCCTGGCATTAAGGTCGCTAAGAAAGTCCTTCAGATTTTCTGGGTGAAATTAAGTACTCATTTAGACGCCACCCACCAGCCAGCCTTGTCAATGCGAATGTACAGGGTAGAGTGCAAGCTCCAATTTCCTCTTAATATTCTCGCTTATGTATTCAGGCTACGAAGCGTGCCTTTCACGGGACGGTTCACCTGGGTGCGAAGCGAGCGATGAAAATGGAATGGAAGAGCGAGCGGCCGTGCGATGACGTTTATTAAGACTTCATTATTGCTACCTATATTGCAAGGCAGCCAGTGGAATACTTCTTTATCTTTGCAGTGAGTCCTCTGTGTGCTTTGGGCGTTAATTTCAATTATTTTTCATCCCACCTGCTGCTTCCAGTTTAAAAAGGTGTGAACGCACGCCTGCTCGATATTCCTTTGAGTCAGATAATCGAAGACTACGAGTACTGACACGACAGTCATTCAAGCTGATATCAATGGAAGAATTCTCCACGAAGAGACTTCTCTCATCCCTTTTTAATGGATCACATCTGTACATGGTCGGGTCGAGCGTTTTCCCAAGCTTCGATCGTAAGTGTCCAATGTGCTTTTAAAGGGCAGTGTGGAGCGAGCACTTGGGTAGCCGTGGAATCCATTCGGTTAGCTGCAAAGTTGCAGGTTGCGAAATTCTGGTCACGCGTGCCCCATGTTTCTCCCCGAGCAAGCAAGGCGCCGAGCTGTAAGGGTCAGATGTTACCCTGCACCGGATACTGCAGCGACAACTCGGATGGAACCGTGAGCCTGACTTTAAGTGGTTGCGCAACGTGTTTCGCCAGACACTGTGCCTGACCATTACGTCGGCATTAGATGACCAGGAAGCTTACGAGTTTCACTGCTGCAAACTCGAGGACTTGCAAGTTCCAGCTATACAAACCCCTTCGCATGCTACTCGCACTGGATAAGAAATTTTCTTACTTCTAAGACTCCCATTGTGTGAAAAGCACTCATAGATGTTCAGTCGTACGAATTCTTCACTGGAATAATAAGTAAAGCTGTAAACGCGTAAGGTATTAGCAATCGTGTGAGCGTCCAACCCCGTTTAAAAGTCGTGAGAGACTGATGTAAGTTACAATACAAGACACCTGACGCGCTGGTGCGGCTTGAGCCAGCTGGCCCGGACCCTTCCAAGCTATTTTTAGAATATCGATCGCTCCGCGCGAGCTTGAGGGATCGATAAACTTGAGTGTGGTCATGGTCCCAACGGTACAGGTGCAGTGAACGCTCTTACAATTAGAGTCGTGCAAGTAATGCTTACAAGATAACATCGGTATCATCCAACATCCTCTCTCTCCATTAATCAACGCAACCGACGATGCCTTTAACGAAAGAGCATACTAGACACGTGCAACTGTAGTGAATTGTCAAATAGTATAGTCAAAGGACATAGTCAGGCTTCCGTTGAAAAAATGCCTGTTTTCAACACCGACTTCAGAGACAGTCGTTAGAACGTCAAGTAAATATATATTCGAAGTGAAGCAAAGGGTTCGAGCTTTGAAGCAGTGAATTACTGGCGCATTCAGTCGCCGGCGCGCGCTAGGATGCGAGCTCGCGCGGCGTATAGATCCGGCATTAAAGCCTGCGGTTCTTTTTAGTGGCGATGCGCTGCTACTAGTTCTTCTGTCTCCCTTCGCAGTGCTTTCTGTCTGGGTCCCTCGTCAGACTGCGCCTCGTCACAGACAATGGCACGCCCGCAGCAGTTGCGTTGTAATATTCTGGACGCACTCTTCCACCAGCGAAGGGAACCCCGAGCACTTTTACCTCGTGGCGAGTGAAACTCTCGCGCAGCCTTGAATTCTCTCATCGCCGGTAATCGCCTCGGTTGCATTCGGATTCTGACGACAAATCGCTCGAGCGTTGAGAGACCCTGTGATTGTACGTCTGTACTCCTTGGGCTTCTAATAAAGTTGAACTACCGGTCGCCACTGTCTCTCGGCAACTCCGCGCTGAGAACAGGTTCTAGGAGAAAAACACAGAACTCTCCTGGGCACCATGGCGAAAACCTACGGTGTATTAATGGGCGAAACTTGCCTCGCGTCGCCCTTGAATATTTAACAAATTCAATCTTCCTACTCGCCGCTATCCGGCGCTCCTTGGCAACCTGCCACTCCATATTGCAAGCTCGCCCCGACTCCCGTGTTGCGATTATGTTTGTCGCCCTGCTGCATCCATAATCCGATGGGGGATGCTGATACGCCAAGCTGACATCTTCCTCGCTCGCTGACACCACTCGGTGGATTCCGTTCACCAATGAATCTCAAAGTTTCGAATGCGTATGCATGTAAGTTACTCGACCAATTCGCCAACAAACACCGCAACGCTATTGTCGGGATTGTCAGTCAGTTTGCTATGCACTGGCAGCCGAATACTTGTAGATCTGGAACTGTTTCAGGCTCACCAAAGGAGATCGCATACAGTGAGATAGGGTAGCAGCCTCGTGTCCTGCGGTCCTCTCGTCAACTTGATTTCGTTACTGCGTTCCAACGTACACAGAGGATACCTCCTCACCGAAAACAGAGGATTTCGTTTCCGGGACGCCTGAAACTTTCAGTAAGCAATCTGCGAGTTCTATGCTACCCTATCGGCCAACTTCCGGGCTTGTTCCCTCTTCCGAGCTGGCCGGTTGTCTCGCCTCTGGGCTAAATTTTCTATGAGCCCTCTGCATACGTACCCATCTTCAACTAGGTCGCCCTGCATCGTCTTTAAGAACTACGCTCTTCCTTTCCACCCATGGATTTCTTTTCTTACAACTCACTTTGCTCTCCTTAAATCTCTCTCCTGAGTCCCGCTTTTATATCTGTTTCCAGGCTCACTTCTTCCAGTCGAATTTCTATCCACTGAATGCAATTCAAGATAAAAGAACACCTTTCTTAATGGTCAACGACCCGGCAGAATACTTTTTAAAGTGATGCTGAGTGAAAGCCGAGATTTAATATTTCTATATCTCTCTCCTCCTGTTGCCCTCGACCATATCCACACTGTCGCAAGCCAGACGTACACAAAAGAACTTTATTCATCAATAGTTCGTACGAGGACCGTCACTGTTGCGACAACGAAACCCAGATAAACGCCGGGAGATAGGATGCGTGTTGCCATATAGACGGTGCCCGGGGTGAAAAGTAGTTCGAGTTCGTGTTTAGTTCCCTATAACAATGGCATCGTTTGGGGGGGAGGAAGGAAAAGAGGGGCGAAGGGGGGAGGATGGAGGACATATGAAAAGCGTAGCGGAAAATAAAGAGGAGATAGCAGGGCGTAGGAAGGCGGAACCCAAGGAAGGCGTGTGGGGTGCATTCAATGCCAAGGTTCCGAGCGAGTCTCCGAGTTAAATCGATATTCGATATTTAGCATCGAAGAAGAGTGAGAGAGAGAGAATGGAGCAAGGGGTGGCTGGAGCATACATATATGGGGATACCGGTATACAGTCTCGAGTCGATTTTAATCACGCTCTCGTCAGTGTGCACTCGATAGCCTTACTTATCCGGTTAACGTCGATCACTTTCCAGCCGGGCTCCCTATTTCCATGATAAATCGTGGGGGCGGCGGCGGCAGCGTAGTTGGGGGGAAAGGGGGCGAACCTGATAGGTAAAAGGTAGCAGAGGCATCGATGTTGGATGCTGGAGTCTAGAATTTATTGAAATGAATGCGCATGCTGGAAGAGGCGTCGCGCAAAAAACTGGCACAAGTTTTTCTCGATCGCCTGAGACAGTTTGAAGGGGGGGATGCGCTCAGAGAACGTCTACATCCTAGAACATTATGGTAGATCTTCCTACTGTCTCTTTTCTCGATTCGAGAGCACTCCTCTTACGGAAGCGAGAGTATCGTCGTTTAATTCCCCGAGAGATCTCGATGGTTTCAATCATTTTTTCCCCCCAGCTCCACTTCGATTGCTCGCCGGCAAAGCAGTCTTTCCAACGATTCGCTCTTCTTCGTGTTAGTTATGGTTGGTTTTATGTGTACGTGCACGCGTGGAACGGCGACGACGGCGGCCAGTTTTCTAGATAGTTTCTCCGAGCACGCGTGAAGGATTCTTCTATTTTCTATCGGCCCGCTGCGGAATACGGCTGGCGCCATTGCTGGGATACCTGGTCCTCGCCTCCCCCCTTCATGGTACTCGTAAGTATTCCGGAGAACGGGCGCCAGCTGATTTATTCGATCCTACGGGGCAAATCAATTGTGCACCCCGACAAGAACCCGCCGAACTGTGAATGTGCGAAAGTGTAAATTCACTCAGGCGATTGCCGATTCTACTTGGCGATACGCGCGCCCGCAATGGGAACTATTTTATTATATTTACAAAGTTTGCATTTTCTCAACAGACTGCAGTAATATTTTAAACAATACCCATAACGTTGGGTAGTTTGAGTCCGGCAGTATTCAATAGGGTACAAATTTCTTTCGCCGGTCTTAGCTTTATACTGGCGACGTGGAAGCGCGCGCGTAGCTCTCTCTCTCTCTCTCTTCCTTCGTACAAAGCGCGCTCTTAAAGTGAAGAAGCTTTTTCCGCCGGCCTGCGCTTTCTTTACCCAGCGGCGGTGGTGCACCGTGTGCCATTTCGACGGCTTAAGTCCTTCCGCGACGGCGACGTCTACCGCCACGACGACGACGCCTTCCACGTCCAGCTTAACAAGGCACGTCGTACTTGTATTACTCGACAAAATGTTTTCCTCCCTCCCTTAATGCTATTTCAAGAAACTCAGCATGACCGTCCGGACTAACAAGTTTGATTTCTCAACCGTCAACCTTTTATTGGTGCGTCTCATAGTCTCTCGGAACAAAGAACACGGATTTCTCGTATAACGGCAAGCAACATCCCCAAATTCACCCCATGGAAAAATCACGTCTAAACGTTGCACATAAATCGGGGGTATAACAGGGTTCACGTTAGTAGGGGGAGGCGGTTGGGGCTGGCAACAAGGTCGCTAAAAAATAGCCCAAAAGCGATCGCAGCGCAAGGATGCGGGTAAAGGGGGGTGGTAGGTGGTGGCAGGTAGTAACGAGGGAGGAGCGGTAGCGTTGATTTAAAAAATGGGCCGCGGTCGATAGGGAGCCACGGAACCGCCGGCGGAATTTGTTCGCTGGCAACCAGAGAAGAGGCACTCCCCTCTCTCCTACTCCCCTCTCTCTCTCTCTCTGTCTCTATCATCATCCCTCTCGATCACTCTCATTGCGGCGAGGCTCGACGAGGTATACGAAGATACATGTGGTTGTGCCGTATTGCTGGGGATGGTGGGATTTATTTCCGGGATAGGCTCGTGCCGAAGCATCATCGCCAGATGGGAGGAGGGCGAACGGGGGATGTTACTTAATTTCGGTCGCGAGTCATAGGTGCTCCGTGATCCAATTATCGCTCGGTGCACCGCTCTCCTCCTGCCCCGCGGTGTACCACTCTGCTGATCCGTAGGTGTGGGTGGATACGTACACAGATTTTCAGGTGGAGGAGATATCTCCATTGGAGTTAGTGCGACCTGTGTGTTCCACTGTCGACGAGCTCTAACCCTCTAGCCTCGTTCCCACCGTTCAAGGGGAGACCGGTAACGATCCTCGAACGAACCAGCCCAACCAGCGATATACGCTCGCCAGACTCATTGACAGGTGCTGATAGACTCTCTGCCCAACCAATCCTGACCCATTCAACCCCCCCTCAACCACCCCATGCCGGATATCAATCAATTTGGCAAAGTTACGAAATCAGAATCATGCGGTGTCTTGAGTGCTCGTATCCGTCTGTGAATTTCTTCTTCCAATCTTGGTGGTTAGTTCCTCCTTCCTTCGCCCTTATTTTACCCTCTCAATGCAGAAGCACCCCAGCCCGGTAATTGTCCACGCTTTCTTTACCGCTCGCATCTTCGCCAGCTCCGACGTAAACGGCCGCTGCTCACGGGAAACTTCGACTGAAACAAATCTGAAGCTTTCTACCGAAGAAAAGCACCGGGGATCCTTTCCAGCAGGGGTAGTTTATTAACCCGGTGGGTTTCGTTATTGTCTTGCACACTGCAGGAGTGCGATGGAAGTTAATTATGTAGAAACTAAGTTATGGAAAGTTATTTGGATAGGGGAACTTGGATTTTTTTTTTCTCTTCATTCGGTTTCATATGTCTGCGAATTAAGAGTTCTGGTTTCACGATATTCCACGAATGATATGCTAGTTTTACAGACATCAGTTCCATTGAAATGGGAAAGTAGCCGGCACTTGTATGAAAGAGGTAGTCGAACACGCAAGGCCTGAAGGTTTCGAGCGTGGAGAGAAGTTCACCTGTTCGGAAAGTGCTCTTTATCGATCATGCTGGAAGGTTTCGCTTTCAATTCGAGCTCTCCCGACAGTGCAGTGACATCTTACTTTCCATAATCCAGCCCTCTTTAGCCTCTCATCACCGCACTTTCCCCGCGTCTCACTCACTCTCTCTCTCTGTCTCTCTATTAAAAGCAGCCCTTCAGAAAATCGAAGCAGCCGCGCGTCTCTTTCTCTTTTAATGAAGAATACGTCTGCTGCTGCTACTGCTGCTGCTGCTTTTTTTTCTCTCGCCAGCAAGCACTGGAAAAACACACACACTTTCTAAAAAGGCATTCGCCGACGATTTTTCCGAGACGCGTCGCGACTCGTTCACAGAGTTTTTACTCGAGCACCGGGGTATGTTGTAGGGGGTTGGTGGGACGGTGGGAATGAAATAGCCGGGTGCCGGCTGAAGATCGGAGTTCGTAACTAGTAAACTAGGCAGCGGCGGCGGCGGCGGCGGTGGTGGTGGTGGCTGCAGGAAGCATTTTTCGTTAGCACATTCGACTCTCGGTGTGCGCATATTTCCAGAATGGGTATAAGAGAGAGAGAGAGAGCGAGAGCGTGGACGGGAGATTGAAAGAGAAAGGCCGAATGAAAAAAAGAGGAGGAATGCTTGGTGCGAATGTTGAAAACTGAACTGGAGGGTGCGCTCTTTCAATAACTGCAGCGGGTGAGGAGAGCAGCTCGCTCGGAGGCCCAGACTTTCGGTCGCCGATTGAACCCCGACTGAAAGGAGACGGCAGAGTCATGTACAGTACATATTCATGGTCTGTCCCATGGAATCACGACGCGCAATGCATAATATTCGCATCAGCTTGTAAACAGTGAGCACGCGCTCTCTGGCAAGCCTCATTTACACTTCAAATCTATACAATTGAAATCAACTCGATTTTAGCCGTCGCACTGTGAAAACGTGCTTGTTCTCATCATCTCCTCATCCCCTTCTTTGCTTCCCCCCCTTTTTTTTGTACTGGGAACTAGAAAGGGGTGGAAATAAGGGTGAAGAGAGGGGAAAATCGGAATTTTTAAGCGGTCTATTCGGCGACGCATTTGGCCGATATTGGCGATCGTATGTCAGGCTGAGTAGGGTGTAGAGGGTGTTTCGAGGGGGTGGGAGCTCGCTAAACATAACGGTTAAGGGGGTCTGTGCTCGTCGGGATAGCAGGGTTATCCAAAAAAATGAAGGTACGCAGGTAGCTGGTAGCGACGCCGGCCGATTTCATCGGAGCACTGCCTTCCAAGGTATAATGCGAATGTGCGAGGGCCTACGTAAGGGTTGGCTCACGGCTGGCGTCGAGTATAAGGGTCTCTTTGCACCCCCTCGATCAATATTCCGCCCATTGGCGTAGCACGTAGCCCGCTATTTCTTTTTGTCCGACTGGCGGCGCACCCGACTTCGATTCCAGCCTCCGTCCTACCAACCAACCCCCATACGAACCAACCAACCAACCAACCCCTAACGCAGACCTAACTCGATCCCAGCTGTCTAATTCCCCTCTCGAAAATTCGCCGCTTAAAAATTACTCGCTCATGAATTAACGCCCTTGTCATCACGGTTGCGTGGCAGCCGGACAAATGTGTCGACCGCTTTCCGAAAAATGCAACCGGCAGAAATCTCTCTAATTAAAAATTCCGCCTGCTCGGATTGCCGTGTGCGCTAATGCTTGGCAGGGGGAGTGGTGGCTCGCTGGGGTAGTTACTCATATATGTGTATGGGAGTGTATGTTTGCGTGGTTTCGATGGATTCCGGCTGGCGAAAATGTTGTGTATCGCATGTGTTGGAGCAAAATCATTTCACCGTCCTTGCCACAAAATCCTCTCTTCACGCGAAATCACATTTGCGTAACCCACATTCGCGCGATCGACCATGCGGCCGATTGGCGAACTGATATTTAATTGTAGCATCGATTTGCGGCCACGCGCCTGCACCACGTAAATGCTCCGGATTCACCCGTCCAACCCCCCTCCCTTGGACATTCCCTTGGAGAATGCAGCAATTAATTTTCGTGGTCCGACAAATCGGCGATGCCAAAAACGAGCGTTCATCTCGCTCGGACTGGTAAACACTCATTTCGATGATTTCAACCTAACCGAGGTAGGATGTTCCTGTCGGACAGTGCATTTATTTTTTGTTCAACCCTCTCTTTTTTCTCGTTAATATGTCGTCGATGTTCGACTTGCATCGATGCATGTTGTCGTTTCCTGTAATAATTCCTGCTATTTCAGTAGCAGGTATTTTCTAGGGTTTACATTTTTGTTTTTGTCGAACAGTTTACATTTATTTCGTCCCTTAACGAAATCGTCCTGATATTTATAGTATTGGTACGAATTAAATTCGTTCCAAATGAATGGGAATCGAATAAATTACGAGTGAAATGGGGTCGAGTGAATAAACTGTATCAATCGACGAGCGGGACACTTTTATTGAATGGCAATCTTTCATCAATGCTGTTCAAATAAATCTATAAATATAATTTGCCATATTCGATTGAGCTCGCCTTTCTCTCCTGTAAATTTCATCAAACGAAATTATTACTTGGCCGCTTCGTTTTGGCGCCAGTGTCGATTTACATTTTTCCCAGAGTGGTGCGGTGGATCGTTGAAATTATGGAGATTGCACGCGGCGGCCAATAGCGATCGGCCAGGATTCGAGCTTCCGGGGGAAGCGTTATGAAATTCCGGGACTTTTTCAGGGGCTGAAACGCCGCGCACTGCCGGCCCGCTTGTAATGACTTTATTGGATACACGCGTTCCGCTCTTCATCCTCTCTCGGCGTTTTAACTGACGCATTAGTCTCGTCAGCATTAGCCTTCATTGAGTTAGGATTTTTTCTCTGGGAGCGCGCACCGGAAATAGCCGGTCGCCGCGCTTAATTATCCGACGATTTTAATCAGCCGACGAGAAGCCGGAATGGCGTAACAAGAGCGCGTTATTTCGCACCAGACACACATCTGGTCGTAATTAATTCGTGCGTTGTTCTCACCTTCGGTCGCAATGTGCTGTAGTTTCAATCCGACGGAGGAAAAAAAAAATACTGTAGCGAAGTAAAAAGGGGGTGGTAAAAAAGATTGTGCGGGGGTGGCGTTCGTTAACATTTTCCGTAACCCCTTCGGTCTAGACTCGCACTCTCCTGGCACAGCCGGCGTCAGCTAGAAGCACGCGAGAACCAGCTATCGCCTCACTTAATCCTTGATTGCTGCCTTCGTGAAGCTTCGCGATCGTATTCCCTGCCCTTCGTTAAACCAGTTACACTTCACCCTATCAACTGACAATAGTCACCAACGAATCAATTATTCTCTAACAATATCCTTTTCACGCTTTTTAAAACTAAAACAATAAAAGCAACAAAAAAAAACAAACATTCCTCCCTCAATTTACAATGCAATAGAAGTGTAGGAAGTGTCGGTTGCGGTTGTACAGTTTCTCGCATGCCAATTGTCCCAGTGCGGCCAATCGAGTTTTCGCCAGTTCCCTTAAACGTGTCCACCTGTCCAACGTCGATTTTCCTAGCGTCGCGTCGTCGGCAATCGGCGTAACTTCGGTGACGAGTGCTTGTTACAGGGCGATAAATTCAGCTGGCAGGGAGCACTTGGCCCGGCCCAAGTTTCAACAGTCCGATGCGACCGCAGCGGAGAATGCGCGGCTCCGCGCCAATTCGGCCGGATGCAAAAACTTGAGAGGGAGAGAACACAGGCGCAATTCCGGCAAGTTTACGCGCGTGATGGCAATACATTACGAGCTCCTCCATCCAGTTATGCCTGTGTGTATGTGTGTGTGTGTGTGTATGTGCACATGGCGACACATTGTTTTGGCTCGGCAGCTGGTCAGCCCTCATAAGTTCAAGCCTGGCCCTTTCGCCCTCTCGTAATTTGAAATTATTAGCAATGCTCGCTTGCGCTGGCGAACACGATGATCTTTCTTGGCGAATCACGCGAGTTTGATAAATCAGGGATTCTTGATCCAATTATTAATTTTATAGTGGTTGGATACAAGAGATAATAAAAGGCGAGGATGTAATATCAATTTGTCAAGGGAATAAGACACGCTGATATTCGTTGTCCTTTCACCCTCTCGCTCTTGAGGCGCGAGTAAATTGATGCCCTAATTTAGTACCTCGAGTTCCGCTACTATTACTTAATTAACTAGCGCGCAGTGTATATGAGAGGGAAGGGGCCGCCATGCTACGTGCACCTCTTGCAACTCGATACAGGTCAGCGCAAACTTGCGACTATATTAATTTCAAGCAAGGGGTGTTTCACACTATCCAACTACTACTTACATCCCTTGTTCCTTCTTCCTTTTTAATCTATTATTTATATTTTTATTAGTCTCTTTAAAGGGATTTAAAAATTTGTTTCTTCTTTTTTAAGCAATATGTTTCTTGTTAAAAGGACAAAATCTAAAGGACACTCCATTTAGGTCGGATTGTAGTTTGTTGCGTGGGGGTAGAGGAGCAATCACGTTTTCGAGAAATGGATGAGACAGTCATGAGAAATGTGCGGCGATGATAGATAACGATTCTAGGGGGATGTTTACGCGGCCGACTATCGAGTAGCCGAGCCAGCGGGGGTGGTTTATTTTCGAGGGTGATGATAGGGTGGCGGTACGAGCGGGAAGAGGGAGACTTGCACATTGCACAGTGGGTGTATGAGAGAGAAAAAGAGAGACTAGACGAATGAGAGAAATGCAATGAAGAGAGGCGGAGAAAGAGAGCGTAGACGCAGAGGGAGGTTTTCCCGGCGACGTCTAGACGCCGGGACGCCCGTTCGTCGTCGTTCTCGACATCAGCTGCTCCGCGGGTACTCTCGCCCATGCTTTTCCTTCTTCCTCCCCTTTTATTCATCCCCACCCCTTTTCGACCTATCCTAACGAGTTCGATGAAATCTCCTAACGATTTTCGACCACGCCGGGGAAATTAAGGAATCCCGCACGCCGATTCCTCTTCCGATTGATCCCGCAGCCTCAATCAGGTAAAATGTCATCCGGCAGGAGTTTCTTTTGAAGGAACTATGTGCTTCCGGGGATTTGTAACGTCACGTTTTTGGCGCCCGAATATAATCGTGCCACATTTCTCTCCTATGAAATTGCTTCCGGGCGGCGAAAAAAAAAAAGTGGGTATATCGGGTCGTCGACCCAGTTGGATTAACTGTGCCGCGTGATTCATTATTCCTCGCTCGAGTATATATATGTGTGCTTATATATATGTGAGAGAGAGAAGTTTCTAGAAAAGCTGCATATGGAAATAGGGTGGTGGTTGCGCGGAGAGAAGGGCCAGTTTGTTAGCGGAAGTCCGATCGATGCCAACGGATCCCAAGCGTCCCTGAGTCAACAACGATATTGGTTCCCCCTTCCCACCCCCGGATATAAACGGCGAACGGTGACGCCAAACAACATAATCGTCCAGGAAAGTAAACCAATTAGCCAATCAACAAATCGACTTCCAATAGACTCTGATGAAAGAATCTAGGAAATAGTAGGATTCGACAAAGTGACACGTCAGCGGTTGGTTTTCAAGTCGAGTGGAGAATTCCAGAGTGCCAAGACTTCGCTCGATAAGTATTATATAGGTTTTGGTTGGCTCTGCTTTAGTGAGAGAAGGATAGGGAGAGTCCGATCGATTATGGTAGTGTATCAGGGCTTTATTAAATTTATCGCAATCTCGGTGACATCCGTGAGTCCAATATCCCGGGGACCACAGCAAATATCCTGGCCTTCCTCTACCTCTGAGCAAGCAGGAAGAGGCCTCGATATCCTCGACAGACTGCTCCATCTCCTCCTCTTCCTCCTCCTCCTCTTCCTCTTCGGTTAGGTCCAGGGAGTTCATTTTGTTGACAAGATCACTTCCGCCGATTTTTTCGGACCTCACCAACAACACTCCCAATGATCCTATCTCTTTTGGATTTGTGAGAATCCTTCTTCCATCATCGGGGAATTCACGTGTGTGTGTGTTCGTTGGAGTCTTGCGTATTTTAATCACACGATGCTGCGCATTAGAACGTCCCGAAAGGTCGGATCGATTTTTAATCTGTATAAGAGTCCCGCGGGAATGGGACTCCCCAGGGTGGAAACGCGCCTTATGCAGACGTACACACAGGTACACATACACATACACACGCGCGCGCGAATAGTTCGTCGACACGTATGCGTCTTGTACTTTAAGTGCATTTCGAGCCGAAGGCAAATATTATTCCCAGTTGTTCCTGGCGCAGACGGGGTGGAAAACTCCCTGGAATTTTCAACAGTGCAACTCCGACACCTTGAAATTCGAGAGTCTATATATGTATGTGTGTGTATGAGTGTTTCTTTTTCATGGGAGATTTCCCAACTTCCCAGACGCCTCCGGAGAAAAAAAAGCTCCCGGTAAATGGTCCTTTTTACTTGGAATTTCTCAGCAAGTTCTAGTAAAATTTTCTTAACGGATTAATCCATGGTTTTCGCGCTAACGTGGCTGAAGTTCTCAGTGGTTTTCCGCCACTCTGCCAGCTTCTTTCTCACGTGAAAGTCTCGCGGGCGTGACATCGAACTCGGCGAGCAATTCCTCCGGGAATGTCGAGCAGATTAAGGCACATAAAACCACGCGGCAGAGTAATAAACTTCCTCCCTCCCCTTTTTTTTTCTTCCTCTCAGTACCTCCGACTTCTAGCTCGTCTTACATCTAACGGGCTGCTATGCTGGACCCATAGACGTCTCTCGTATCTTTGGACGCACCTTGAATTACCTCGGCTTTTCCAGCCTCGCCCTATAGGACCACACCGAAATCAATTTGGATTATCCCTTGGATCCCGACGTTACCGAATCTCCGTAAAGATTCCTCGAGTACAAGGGAATTAATTAGATTGTACTAGTTAATGGTGCGGTAAAACCGAGCTGAATTATGAAAAGCAATAGTCTCACTTGCATACTTTCTTGTTAGGTTGTAGCCCGGCTGGGAGTAAAAAGGACTGCGTGGCGCTAATTAGTATATATTACCTGCTAGCTGTTCTAGCTAGGCTTTGCCACCTGAAGCCTTAAGCCCGATTCACATTACATGTTCGCATTATACGAAAAGCAATTTACCCCCTCTTGCGTTCATCTTGCTTCTATCAAATGATTTTCACAGTCACTGTAGTCTGAACCGGGCTTCACCCAATTAACACAAATTGCTTTGTTTCTTTGGATTAATGGGTTTTTCAATAGGATTTCCTTGAATTCTGCCGCCGTAAAACAGACACTTTTCCTCTGCGAATGAATGACGGATTCAGTGAACGGGACATCCTGTCTGCGAGAGACCAGGTCGTTAAATTGTATGGGCCTTTAACTTCAATGGTGGCTGCGTAAAGCATAGTGCAACACGAATTCTCCACTAGCTTCGCTGGGAGTTGAGCGAATACCCCTGAAAGTGCGGGCACAGAAAGATCACCCTGGATTACAGTATCGTCGTGAATGTACGGCTGTAAGTCACGCGTTCCATTCCATGGCGACCATAGAACTTGCCGGAATTTCCCTGTTATGTGCTAATAAAAGAAGGGAAATTCACATCTCGCGTTGACTCTGATAAAGAACTTTTTTAAAGGGAAGACATTCAAGAGATTATGTTTAAATTAATGTTATGTTAGAAATATAATAACAATTTGTTGGATATTGTACTTTAAAAGTGCTATAACGAAACAAGTGTGGACGTCAGCGGTATTAGTGTGCTCCAGACGAAGTAATAGGGATATGAAGTAAGCGGAGAAGTCTGGATAAATCTGTGAGTGGGAAAGGAAGGCCATGGTAACCGAAAAGTTTGCCGAAGTCTCGAGTACAGAGCCCAAGGGGTTTTAAATGCCCGATGTTCTCTCCCTCGAGAGGTTTATGAATGTTTCAATGAGAGCTTCGCTCGCCCGAGGTTCCATCGACTGGCATTCCAGCATAATGGCAGCTCAATTAGATAGTATAGCAAAAGTATTGGTTATTGATGGTTTCTTTTAGCCTCGTCGAAGGAAGAAAGTCGACTGAAGAGAAATCCGAAATATTCGTGAAGGAAAGCGAAGGTCTGCGATATTTGCTAATTGAAAAGTGACCTTAGCAGAATAAGCTGATTGAGTGGATGCTGGGATTTAAGATTGTAAAGAAGGAAGAAGGAAGAAGGCGCGAAGGAAGCTAGGCAGAGGAGATCACTAGAAAAAGCGGACGTTTGAAGGATTAACGGTGAGGGGATGGAAGTGGTCTCTTTAGCTGGGCGACGAGTGTTCTCATCTCGGCCGAGATTGGCAATCGTTTGACTTCTCGAACGTAGATCGCCCCCTCATCCGCCTCCACCTCGCTGATCTCACCACTCGAAAATTTCTATTGGAAAACGAGAAAGGGAGAGTGGCATACTTCAATAGTGATAGTTCTAGATGAGACCCTGAATTAAAGCACCCTTCTCCGATTTCTCAATCTAATACCCAGCTTCCAGATCAATTCATTCCAAGACCCCTTCAAATAAAGCCCATCCAAAGATCAAATAACTTAATTCTAAAATTGATCTCAAGAATCTAAATACCTTTAAAAAAAAAATCTTGAAGTGGTATCTTGAATTAACACAACATCGATGGTACAAAGGGTTAATTAAAGGAAGCATTCGAGGGTTGGGCAAAGACTTCTTTCTCCTCTGAGGGAAACCCATCGCCTTAGGAAATGCCGGTAAGGGGTGGGTTTGTCTTTGGGGTGGTAGCGGCTGGGGCGGTGGGGCCATTTTTGTCGGCCACTTTGGAATTCAGAAAGCGAAAGCTCTCCAAGGGTGGCAAGGGCTGGAAAGTACAAGGGATACTTGCGATTCTGCGAATGGTGGGATGCTTTGGTAAGGTGGCAGAGGTCTTGGGGATGTACCGGGTGGTATTCGGAGAGGACCACGAAGTCGAAGTCAAGCTGAGAGCTCCTCCTCATAAAGACGGTAGGCTGGGAATATCACGTGCGAGGCTAACATGTCCTCAGGGACTACGAAGAGTGTCTCCTTCGTGTATATAGTCGCTATCTCGGGACACGTGCACCTTAAACTTCCTTTCCACCACAATTCTCGTCTGAGATCTCTGCCTCCAGGTGTTTCGCTTGTTCCTCTCTATTTTTTAATGCCACCCCTTTAAATGCTCCGTCTGGACCACTTCTCGGTTCATTTCCCAATAGAATATTCCTACACCTGATAATCCTAAATTTAATAAATGAAAACAGTAACATTCAAATCTAGACAAAATATTTCAACTATCAAAGGTTAACGAGTCACTATCGTCAAAGGGAACCACTGACTTTTCCAATCATTTTTATTCCAGTCAGACAGAATTCGACCATCTATGGCTACTTATTTCTCAGCGAATCGAAAGCGAAGATATTTCCCCTCGGAGGAGTATTCCCAGCATAGTCAGCCTTTAGTTCCCGATATGAAAAAGAATTCGAAGCAATCACAGAGTAAAGAATAGCCAAGAGTTGGAAGGGGTGGTGCGCGGGAGATGGAAAGAGGAGGCAGGTATCAGTTGGAGCTTTGTCCCGTGATATCTAAATCGAGGGGAAAACTTCCTATTGAATTTCCAAGCGAGACTGGCGTTCCGCGATAGTTTCTCCGTGGAGGCGAACGAGGCCTTTGGGGCCTCTGGATCCGGCATAAAATCGTGCTAGTAACTTACTCGGTTCTCTCTACTATATAAATAAACGTAACTCCGATCTCTACAACCCTCTTCCATCCTCCTCATAATAATACAGTTGGCTAGAAATACAAGTAACAAACTGTTTCCTTGCCAATTCACAACTGTCTGCTTTCCCACTTAGTGGGTAGTTACGTCTCGCCTCGTAAACGTTGGTCAATAGTCCATTGATCTATCCAATTGAATTAATTCACGAGTCTCTGCTCCTTTATGGGGAGGTTGGAACATTCAACCCTGGCAATCCGACATAACGGCTATGGATCGGCGTATAAAAAATGAAAGGTTCGGTGAAAGGGTGAACATGGAAATCAGGGTGGAAATGGCTTTGGCGGAGGGGAAGGGTAGTTTTCTGGGATATAGGAAAGCCGTGGAAACAATTGCGTGCGCGGGAGCGTGTGTTGGCGTTTATCATGACGGGGGAATTTCAAAATGGAGTAAAAACCGGCGAACAAATGAACACTCGATCCAACCGGGGCGGAAATTCTCGCGGTTCGCAGAGCGCCCGCGTGTTCCTGAGGGAGAGAGAGAGAGAGAGAGAGAATCGGGGAGGTTTGTGCGTGAAAAAAACTAAATCCGGTTGCTAAGTGCAGTGACCCAGAGTGGCGAGGTTGCTCCCTCTCGCTTCCTCCCTCTCCCTCATTACTCCAAGAGGAGTATGGTAATAGCAATGTTGACTTGCTACACAATTCTCGGCGCCTCATCCAAATAAACCCGTCGAAATAAATTTAGAACGCTGGGAATACTGCCAGTGCAATATTTTAGTAGAGGAATCTAAATTCTGCCGGTAATTATATTCACTTATACCAACCGTATTCCCAAATTGACGCAAACAAGAGTGCATCTGCACGATGGGGTTAATAATAGGTGGAATGAACTCAAGAATTCATGGGGAAGTGGTCACGGTATCATATTACAAAAAAAAAAAAAAGGCTAGAAAAAGGAATTCTGTGCGGTTGCAATATCCGCCCGATTTCGCATGGCCGATTTCATTGGGCGAATGTCGCCAGGGAAGAATCGGAAGAGCGCAGTGATTCGCTTCCGGCGTAGAAGGAGATCTGCTTGGAAGTGGAAGAGCTGGAGCGTCGCGACGGTGGGCGTCCAGTGGTAACGAAGCACTTTCGATTCCAGCGGCATCCTGGCTGGGCCGCGCGACCCCAAATGTATTCGACATTCGAGGCCCGCCACATAAGCTTTTGCCCACTGGACGCTCAGGGAATTCCGAGAAGAACACTTGGAAGTCCTTCGGAAAGAAGCAAGACTCACTCCTTTTCTACCTCTTCTTTTCCCTTCTGCCAAATGATAACCACAGAGAAAAGAAGGGAGATTCCTACGAAAAACAAACAGAGCCGCACTGCTACCATCCAACCTATCCCTGCCAAATAGAGTCCTCGTCGACCTCGGTGACCTCCGCGTATTTCTGCCACCTGGATGGACGCCACCACGGAGAGATCCCGTAATTCCCGTGCTACGTGACACCGTCCACAAAACTTGCGCTAGTCTCCCAGCTTACTAGGCGAATGCGGCATGTCAAAGTTTACTATGAAATCCCTACGGAGCCAGAGAACCAAGCCAGGTTTGAGTCGATGTTGATGCAATTTAATTGGATGCAAATTGAAATCGATTAATCAAATCACTGGTTACATCTCTCCGATATTCATTCATTCATGGACTACTACAGGGATTATTAAAATCTCTCGTAAACTACCCTTGTTAATATATCAGTGATCGAATCCGATTCTTTATCTCGATTGGCTTTGCTTTATATCACAAAAATGAGAATCGTTCGAATTATAGTGGAAGGTTTCGATTCAATAAGCTGCTACCCTCCAAATTCAACTGATAGGGTTTGTTTGGCCAGGGTGGGAAAAAGTGGGAAACAATAACGCGCGACCTTCCATAATGCATAGATATGAAGCGCGGGGGATGAAAAGGGGTGAGTTGGTCGGATATATATTCGAGCGTTTTCTCCTCGGGAGAGCGACGCATCCTCCTCCCTCCTCTTGTCTCGGCGCTAGGCTACATCATTAAGCTGGCGACACGGCCTCCTCCAACCGGCGGTTACCAACTGCGTGAAGAGCCAGCAATGTTTTGCGCGTACGTGCGTTCGCTCTCTATGTCCTCTCCGTGTCTCTGTCTGTGTGTGTCTGCTTGTCTGTCTCTTCGTTGAGTTGGTAGACTGCGGCATGCAACCCTCCATGCGAGCCGCGCCACCGCGACTTTCCGCCCCTTTCTAGTGGTTTAAGCCGCGCTCACACGATTCCTCCATGCACGGCATTCTTGGAATCCGGCGGAAACGACGGAAAAAAGTAAGGCTTGGCAGGGATTTTTGTGTGTGGTTTTTAGATTTCGTGAAAAAGGAGTGATTTAGTAGAAGATTTTTGTTAGGAATATAAATGATTATTGTTTGAAATTTGGGTAATAGTAAGTGAGAAGAGGTGTGGAAAATTTGACGATGCAACGCGTAGGACGGCGAGTGATGATGTTTTAATGCCAGTCCCTAGGCGAATGTTTGATTTAATCGACAGAACGCGCGGGCGTTCGGGCGGAACTGGATCGAAGCTGCCGGACACTCGAGTCGCTTTCGAGGTCGGTCGTCCGGGTATAAATGCCCGGCGGTCCGTGAAATATGCAGGCGCCGCGACGCCGAGCCCCGGTGTCATGGAAAAGTCAGGAGCTCTTTGTAAATTAAACTCGCTCGTTTTTCGAATCCAGTGCACCCCGTTATAGCCATTTAGAGGTTCGTCAGTTCATCGGGTTGCGCGCGCGCGCGCGCGCTCCGCAAAAGCGGCTGGCGAAACGTTTTCCGAAATGCAGTTCAATAGCCTCCGCGCTTATAACAGCATACAAACGAACCGATGGCATATTTATAAATAACTAATAATATATGAAAGTATGAAAAATTCATTCAAATTACTAAAACTTTGAAAATCCTAAGAACAAAAGGATACTCTTTCAAAAAATTATAAAATCCAACTTCTATACAATAACAATTGGAGCTTCTATATTCCCATTTACTTCGTAATCATACCGATCCTTAATCCGGCTGATACTCTTAGCAGAAGGAAGTCGGCACACGCATTTCCCTGAGCGTTGCATTAAACGGTTCCCGGCTCTGAATGCCGGGCCAGTCCATCCCTTTCAGGAAGGAAAAATTTCTATTTATCCGCGCAGACTGAAAAGCACCGACAGAGAGCGAGTACGAGAGTGAGAGAGAGAAAGTCCCGTGCGCGCAATGAATCTCTGAAAGAGTCAGCCTCATCCGATCCAGTGCTCCTCTCTGTGCTATTCAGTTGGCAGGAGGTGGGACAGAGAAACAAAACGAGTGAGAAAAGGACGAGGAAAGTCTGTGTTCCAACAGCTTTATTACTGCGTCAATAGAACCTTAGGAAAAGTCGCGTAAACGCCTTTGTCGAACGCCTAGCGAAGACAGCAGTTGAAGCTGCTCCAAGCAAATGAAATTTCCTCGTGTGAAAACCTTGAGGAAGATCTCAGATTGATAGAATGAAGCGGAGTTTCAACCGATCCTGAATGGAAAGTCGTTTCGGCGAGTCTCGTTAAGCTTTCTACCAGCGACGATACTGGAAAGTATCTTTTGCGAAGTCCAGCATGTACATGTGAGAGGAAATGTATGAATTCGTGAGGCGGAAATGAGTGGAAAAGATGAGAAGACGAATGTTTTAATTCTTGTATGGATGGATGAATTTGTTTGAAATCTTATAATTTAAAAATATGGACCGCCGACTCTTGCTTTTGCTGATCAAGGGTTAAAATGTTAAAGTACACCGACGGGAAGAAGAAGAAGAAGAAGTGAAACTGGTACAGAAGGGAAGAGTTGCAAGAGTTCTTCTCGCTGACGCGAGCAACTAATATCGCGTGGATCGAAGGAAACCGCTGGTTTATCTCAGAAACTTTCCTTTTGATGTATTATAAGGCTAGCTCCTTGACTTCGAAGGAAGAGCCTCGAGCAATTTGAATTATTCCCCGCTAGCGAGAAGCGCGCACCGGTGATTTAAGAGCGCGGGGAGTTGTCTGGGAAGTTTAGATTAGCGGCATAAATGAAATCCGATGTTGCCTTATTTATAGTTTCGCGCGACGTTGCTCTTCTCCCGGAAATGCGCCCTTTAACCTGAGAGAGTCCAACGAGAACTTCTAGAAGATAAAGGAGAGAGAGAGAATGAAGCATCGTCAAAGTGGAGCAAACAAATTTGACTTTCGAAGTCAAGTGAGATTCATTGATGCGAATGATATGAAAGTTGCACTTTTCCAGAAGTCCGAGCGAACTTTTGCAATAGCAAATGCCTTCGACTTCACAGATAGAAGAACTTGTACTTGATAGAATTGACAGAAAGTAAAGGAAAAGCGACCAGCAGAATGTGTATCAGTGTAGCAGTTGCGTTTATTCACGGTGAAAGGCGTGGGCACGACCTTTTACACTTGCGGAGAATGACGGTCAAGGTCGCGCTGCGATATTATTATCGATCATCGAGATCGAAATAACACACTCTTGGTCGCTCGAATGCGTCAGTCTCCGTCCGATAATCTTGCGGCTACTTTTATCCTCGAGCGTTTCCTACTCAACTACCACTGCTAAGATCATTCAGCGCTACTGAATCATTATTCAATACTGTTATACTTCTGATTGGGGGGAAAAAAACTCGCGTCACGTTTCCTTTAGATAAAGTTAGACAGGATAAAATAGCTCGAAGAACTTTTATTGAATTTGGTCGAAGAAGTTGGTCGGATAATTAGCAGGAGCGTTCGCTTGATACAGAAGAACTTGCTTGCTCGAGCAAGCTCTCTCTCGCTCTCTCTCTCGTCCAACGGACGAAGATTAAAGATACAGGGACTTTGAAGCTTTCCTGGAAACGAGATCAGAGCCAGCTGTGGCGCGCGTGTACCGAGAAGATGAACGTGGCAGCATTGCGTTGGTCACTGCGAAATCAAAGGAAGCTTCATCAAACGTATATTCGTATAAATATGTGTTGTAAAATCGGGGACATTTGAATTGAGGACGTGTCCCCGATTTACATTAACAATATAATTGAAAGAAATGCCAGAGGGCGACACAAGTCTTTCGCAGCAGTCTCGGCGGATTAGTTCCGAGGAAAGAGAGAAAGTAGTGCGATAAAAAATTCTAAGAAAAATAAAAGTCCAAACCCTCGTAGACGTTGAGATTCAGTCGTTGGCTGTGAAACAGCTCGTAAGAATTCAGCAATGCGCAGAGAGAAATGCACCGCCGTTTTTGAGATCGCACCATTTCCTCTGCGCCAGTTTGCTTTGATGCTTCCACTCACCAACTCCCAATCCATCCAAAGTGCTTAGAACAAATGGACTCATACGCTAATCTCACAGTCCATTACTTCTCATCGTTTGTAATATGTCCGATCGATTTCCGGCAGTGGAATTACCTTTGAAAATTCATCACTTCCTACAGAAATATTCGGATTCGGGGATCTCGCGCGTCCTGTGTAAGGCGACCTCGTCGAAGAGATCGTCTTACTCTGTGTGGTAATGCAAGAAGCGTGAAAATGAAACCAGGCATCGCATGCACGAGTCAGGCGGACTATTGTCCTTTGGTAACGAGAATACCGTCGGGGAGAGACAGATTGGAAAGCGATTTCTTGGCACTTGTTGCCGCATTGCACCCTGATTGCCCAGACTACCTCCGATTGGTGGAGTTTCAGTCAAGCATCCAATAAAACTTTGACATATTTTTAAAAAGTTACTAACATTCTCTTTTGTTCAATCATTAAAGTTACTAAAACTTTGAGAATACTAAAAACAAAATAATACTATTTCAAAAAATTTGAAATATCCAATTTATATTATACAATACGATACAATAACAATTGAACTTCTGTGAAAAGTCAGACAGGTTTCTTATACAAGTTGGTAAAGTTGGCTGGCGGCGTATAGTAGTAGACAGAGAAAGGTCGGAGGTGGAAAACGGTAGAGTGCGGACAGGTAGACCGTTTGATTGGGGCGTATCGCCCGGACGTAGGTGGGCAACGATAACCGTTACCGTTATGCTCTATTCAGTATCCTGTTGGTAAAGGCAAGAGCGAGACAGGCTCTGTGTTTGTACGCAGAGCGTGTTACAGTATTCCACGTGGTCGTCCTGCAGCCGGCGGCGGGTTCTCGTTATTGCACCGCCAGGAATTTCCTTTCCACCTCTCTTCCACCGATTCCTGCCGCTCAAGACACGTACCACTCACGATTCACGAGTCTCATGCGGAATACTGGTGAATCGAAAGAGTTCCTTTTATTTACGATGGTTATACTTGATCCCAGCTTGATTCATCGTATGAACACCCTCGGAAAATACTGTCATTCATTTTTGCGATAATGTTTGAAATGGGAAATATGTTATATTAATTGTATTAATTTATCTTTTGACTCAATAAAAGTTATGTGCGTTTGAGTAACACGGTGGCTGGTGTGTCTTTAAGCAAGGGGAAAGAAGGAAAGTTCAGAAATCACCGCAGTGAAACAGTGTTCGCTCCAACCGAGCGAAATAAGGGTGCAATTCGGTATGGTTTGTCGGAGCGAAAGGGGTAAAGTCTCATTCAGTCGGTCGTCAAGCTCGATTGGTGGGCTTCGGAAAGCCCCGTGACTGCTTTCCTACTACCAGAGGGATATCCTCCTGTACTTCCCGACTTCGGACTACAGCTCGCTTTAAGCGAGTTACGCGATTAGCTCGGGCAACCCTTCGACCCTCGTTTAATCTGACGGATAAGAGGAGTCCTAGCCTCCAACCTTCTAGGGACTTTTCTGCCAAGGCAAACATTACCCAACCAACATTTCGTATCTATGAAATCTTAGATTTATTACAATTTACTTAACCATTTATTTGATTTCCTATAAAATAACTTCGCGCGTATCCACGAATGCGATCAATTATATTAATAAAACAACAATGTGAACAAGGACTTATGATGCATCGATGAAAAACGCATGACAGTATATCGAAATTGAATTATTTCTGTACGCGAAAGAATCCGAGGCGAAGAATTTCCCGCGTATCCATTATGAATGCGATCGAATATATTAAGGAAATACGATGGGGTGAAGTGAAGGTTCGACTGGCAATATCGGTGGGTGGACGAGCGAGGGTGAATTTGAGATGCAAATTCGGATGGAAGTCGAGCTGGTACCTGGAGAGATATAGGCTTGGTGGAGGAGGGAATGTCGGGATCCTCAGTAGTGTGTCGAAGTGTCGTATAGGTGCGTCTTCGAACCCTTCACTCGCCGGCTGGCACCTGTCTTGGCCACGTCTGCGAAAGCGAGCCAAGTACTTCCTTACTGCGGAAGAAAGCTTCGACCTCCTAGTTGCTGAGGTGGTTCTCTCCACCCTCGCAAGAAGGTTCGCGGGGGTTCAAGACCCCCTGTTAGATTGGTCGCTTTGTTTGAACGGCCAAGAAGCCCTCTCTATCTTTCTAACATCCGACCCCTTTCCTTGCCCGGCCGACCACTTCACCCTGTTTCCCCTGGAAAATGCTCTAAGTCAATGAAAGCCACAACTAAAGCTTTCTTGTCACTTCTGACCCACATTGAATTTATTACACACAATTGCTAGCTTGAATTTCTCGGGATTTATGATATAAAATATTATTTTAATATATATATATTAATCTCTTGTGTAACATTAAGTCTTTGAAATAATCTTAGTTGATAGAAACTCCTTTTCTACCTTGCAAACGTCGAATTAGCACGTCTGATTAACCATTCTCGTTTAACAAGCGAGTTTTATAGGCGCCTTTTCATTTGCTAGTCTCAATCGGCTCGATATCTCACCGGAGTGTGTTCGCCAGCTACAAAGGGCATTCTTAACGAGGCGTTCCTTCACCGAGCACATGAACTCTCACTGCGAGAACTTTATCGTGTACAGAGTCAACTCGCCGGCTTACAAGAGAGCCAAGTTTGGTGCTTCCGCAATTTTCTGAACGATTAGAAGTAGCCTCTCCTTGCCGAAAGATAAGAAGCTCCAATTTGCGGGGAAATTGTAGACTAATTGGCGGCAGCCGCCTCCTTTGTCTTGATCCGAGGCGGAAGCCTAGTGAGCGGAAATAAACGCTTCGATGGGAGTTCGTTCGGTAAATAGGACAAAAGTGCTGGAAGGATATCGAACTGGCTGGGCTTGCAAGGAGCGCAAGGAAATCGTCCGGAATGAAATAGGGTCAAAGAAATAAAGTTATTTCGCTCGACATTTAGCTCACCGAGGATCTGCCAAGCGTCCTGTTCCCTTCAGCTATCCCATGTCCAAGCTAACTCTCCTTTTCTCTTTTGTGTTCGCCCCCTTTCTCCTGCTCGCCAGAGAATTCTCCTGGCAACGATATTGCCCTGGAAACATGCTCGACATGTCACATACAGTTACCCGGAGAAATATTCGGCTACTCTCATCCTTCATATGTTTCTGACGAGTCACTGGCAAATGAAATCGTTTCTTGACAGTTTGTGAGTGTGGACTATTGTATCAATAAAATAAGTTTTTAAAAATATGCATATATATTGCAGAAATTGCATGGCGAGATTAAAATATAACGTTAATACAAAAGCATATAATTAGTTGTAATCCAGCAGGTTTTTATCCCATGAATAATTACAGGGAATAAACGAGAACGTTTTCTTTTCCCTCTATTTTTTGTGCCGGGGTATATCGTTCGGTTTTTCTACGGTTCTTGGGTCGGTATCGGATAAACGAGAGGTATCAGAGGGCGCACGGCGTTCCATCGTAATCCATAATACAGGAGGAGCCGAGACAAATCTTGCGGGAGGCAAGGTGTTAAGGTGTCGTTACGTAATCCCCGTTATAGAAAGTGGAGCCGCTCAGGAATCCCAATGGTTCGCAGTTCACGTACAAACCCCGATCGGTTTTTGCATCGGTTTACCGCCCACGCTGTAACTCATACCAGTCCGGACACACGGCGCCTCCCGACTTTCTAAACACCTACCATTTTTCTCTACTCTGAAACTCTAAGGTAAAGGGAGATCGCCTCGGCTGTCCGACAGCGTGATTATTCCACTTAAGTTCTTCGGCTGGCCAGTAGAATTAGGCAGTGCGCGCTCAGACTCGCAAGGAGAAAACCAGCAACGCGGAGAGTAGCCTTTACGCAATTTGGCAGGATCGAAAAAGTAATCGGTCGAAGGGGAAGCGGGGAGGCCACAGACTCCGTCCACGAAAAAAGCCGTCATAAATATTCAGTCTGATACATAACGAGATTTTCCAGCTATCGCAGCTTGCGTCACAAGCGTACATACGCTCGTAAAGCGTGTTCCCAGTGCTCTTACTTCGTGCGCCTCTCCTTTTCGACGAACTCTCTTAAGCCAGCAATTGCAATCTGTGTCATTTATCCGAAGGTCGCGGACTCGAAGGATATCTTGGGATCAACGTCCACTTCGCTCTTATTAAACATTTCAACATTTAAATGATACAACTTGGAAGATACACTCTCAGCGAAATTCGGGGATCGTAAACCCCATGATTATTACCCTCGGTTCGATTTAATATCAAGGACTCCATCGAAGAAAAAAGGTCTTTTTATATCTCTGGACGACCTTCCATTTACATTTCGCATACTTTCAGAGACAGTGTAAATAAACCTTGAGAATACCAATATCAATAATAAAGAGGATGAGAAGTTGGTCGAGTGGATTATACAAAATCCACTCGCACGTTTCAATCATGTGGTTCATTAGTCTCTGTAAATTCGACATGCTGTTCTCCATCTAATCCCTGGTTATAACCATAAAGCATTTATCGTGGAGAGAGGAAGAGAGAGAGAGAGAGAGAGAGAGAGAGAGAGAGAGAGAGAGAGAGAGAGAGAGAGAGAGAGAGAGAGAGAGAGAGAGAGAGAGAGAGAGAGGGCCATAAATGATAGGTCCGTGGGTGACGCGGACATTGAACATCGGCGAGCAGATGTATATTGGCAATTCATAGATCGAGCGTGGCATTGTGCGGCATTGCGACAATGGGAGGCTGTAACGCTATCGGAGCAGCGAGCGAATCAATAGGGTACAATACCAGGCTTGTATTGAAAGCGAGCTGGAGAGACGAGCACGTGGGTGTCATCTTATCGTAGCAGCGGATAGATCGACTAATTATCTCCTCGCTCGGTGTTAAAGGGCTCGACGAGCGGCGAAGGGCTCGAGATACGGCAGACTTTATCATGGAAATTAGTCCGGCACGTACGCTCCAATTACTCCCGAGGAACGAGCGAGCGAGCGAGCGAGCGTGCGCGCGCGCGTCAGACAAATTTTAATCTTCCACCGCGATGATTAATTGTTCCCGAAGAATGACGGTGGGACAGACACGAGCGAGAACCACGGAAAAAACTAGTTACATTGTCTCTGAATTGTGACTGCTGTTCTAATTATTACTAAAGTACATTGGTAAAAAAAAGTTACCTTTTACATAAAATAGACAGTCGACAGTCTATTAATTTCAAGTACTCGTGGAAACTGACAAATAGTTTCAGTAGAAAGGGGTGGAAAAAATTTCGGAGACACTTGACAAATATTGTACTAGGTCTACTATTAAAAGAGGTAATTGAGTCTGTCTGAAGGAAGCGCAAATGTAGATGGTACCAGAAGAACTTTTTTCCCGAGACTGCCCCACATAATTCCCGAAAGTACCGACCTTATTCCCGGAAGGCGTAGGACAGTATAGTACGACATGTATCAAACTTACAGTGTTGTAATAACGTAATCGCACGGATCCAGGCAACGGGGGAATGGGAAACATTGTAAATTATGATGAACCGCTACATTTACAGTGGTGTTATGAGGTCGCGAACGATAGCCCCGCCGTTACTTTTAAATCATACGGGAGTTTTAACGCTTTTTTCCATATTTTCCACAACGAGGAGTGGAAGGTGGGAGAGCAACAGCTCCCCACCGAGCAGAGTTAGAGGAGGTGTTCTCGGCTAAAGGACATCTGGGACTAATAAAGTTGCAAGGGACTCGCTGCTTCATAGAGATAAGCCTGGCACTCTCTCGGTTAAAAGTAAAACGAGACAAAAAGCCTCTCTCGATGACTGGGGAGCCCTCTAACCCAGTGTTATCGTTCACCGGGGAAGTACTCGGAAGTCGATTCGAGACCGATTGTGTTTCGGTAATTATCCGAAAGAGAAAACACCACTGATTATGGAAGCTATTATTTGCCTTGCGCTCGTAATTCGCACTCAGCCATTCGAATCACGTCGACATGTGATGGTTAACATCGATCATCGAGCATTGACGTTATCGGGCGATCCTCGAGTTCAACTGAGAGTGATTTCACATTAATTGACGATTGAGCGAGCGAGATAACACTGACTCGAGTAAACGTAAAATTGTGGCCTGTAATTGGAAGACCAATACGCCGTTTACTCAAGAATTATGACTCGTCGTTAGGTGAGGTTAGTCTCTCGCGTGCACCAGCTGTGTTTAAATCATCGCGAGTTCCCTCTCTTCCAGGATAAATTCGCGTGGATTGTGACCCGTCCGGCGAATCTTCCTTGTTCCGGGCATGAAAAATCGAGAGATATGTCGGTCGCGTGATATTAGTTCGCCAGTGGTATGAAGTTTCCGGTAGTGAAGCGAATGGCAGCGCCGCATGCGAAGTGCGAGTGAATCACGCAGGAGCGGAAGTGTTCTGTGGGCTATTTCACTGACCACACTCACGGTTTCTGGCAATAAGTACTAAATGCCTACACTCTGCGCATGCACTCACACAGAGAGACATTGTCGGTAGCTAGCGAGTCGGCAACCCTCGAAAAGAGGTCCATCGGTTGGTTCTTTAGAAAGACGAGAAAAACAGATGCTGGACTCTCGACCTTTCACGCTGTCCCAGATCTCCTTTCTCGATCCTGGAATCCACTGCGCTGCAACTTCTTACACCAGTCTTCCAACTATTCCAATCTGGGACATCAAATAAAGCTATTGAAATTTATTTAAATATATTTTTGTAAAACGGATCGAAGGTTGATGCGAGTTAAGGGAGCATTGTGAGTCAGTCCGATGTGTCAGTGTCCTCGAACAGCAGGAGTTACTGACTGGCGCATCCCCATTTATCGATGGATTCGCAAGACATCATCATCATCGAGAGCGAGCGCATGTAATCGCTGGGAAAAGCGTGTGCGCGGCTGAATAATTGAAGGATCCTCGAAAGCAGAACCTGTTCGTGACTCAGAGAGAGCGGCGTCGCACCGGAGACTCCCGCAGTGTAATAAAGCGGTTCCCGGCGCTCGCTCGTTTCAAGATCCGAATTAGAAATGCAAGTCGCACAACGCCGAGCAACCATCTCTTAACCTTACCAATTGTTTCCAACAGAGTTATGATATGTTACAACGTAGATCGCGTTCTAACTGCGAGTCCCTGTTCTACAAGCTTCTGAGACACACCTAAATTTGTTGCTCGAGATAGGCGAACCTTATCAAATCTCAAGTTCAACAAAAAGTGTCCGGAAGCGGTAAAGTAGCGAACGGCAGAGATGCTAGTTGAAGCGGAGAAGTAGAAGTAAGTAGGTGCAGACAAAATCATCGATGAGTCAGAGCAGCCTTCGATACGATGGCCTCCTCCATTTGGTTAGAACGACTAGATCCTTTAAATGTAACCAGCCAGTACACGTGTGCTTGAGGTCGTCTCTCGTTATTGCGTTTGGTGTCGTGGTTTCCTGGTGCGAGAGACGCCGTGTACGTGCAATTACATTGGCCGTGCCGGGTGGTCTTAATACATGAATACTGAAAGGAATGACTCCGCCGGTAACGAGAAGGAAAGACTCTGCGGACCTCCGAGGATTCACACGCTACCCTGGGCGACATGTTCATTGAATGGTCCCACAAGTCTTCCCAAGGACATTTTTTCCAATTTATTTCTACTTCCCCATGCAAAGTACTATAATTATTGCAGTACAATTACCTGGTTTATCTGAGAGAAGAGCGGTGGCCCGAGAGAAAAGTGGGTAGAATGGGAGCTTCAAAAGCGGGGAGATTTAATTCGGTCGTAAATGGGTCAAGGAACATTAGGTTAGAGCGCAAGTCGCGCCACTAATGTCTCGCACATTCCACCGAAAAAATGTATAGTCCAGACTTAGGTACTCAGGGTTCTACGGATCGATCGGAAGTAACCTACAATGTCGTATTGTCCCTTATCGCCATTAGCACCTCCGGTTCAAAAAAAAGGGGCAAGAAAAAAGCGAGCCAGGAGTAGTAGTAGCGCGGAGCTTGATCGATCCTGGGACAATTCCCTGCGGGATCACGTCGTGCTGTACCAACTGCTTTCCCGGCATGTGAAAAGAAGTTGCAGCTACCGTCGTGCAGTCCCCTTTAGGACGCCACACATCTGCATCGACCTTCGGATGTTACACTTGCCATCCTCGTGAGACTGAATCTCTACAGCATCCGGTCGATCTCTCTCCCGTGTGGCTCTCTCTTTATGCATTGGACTCACCCACCTTAACTATGTAACAAGTTTCCGAGATCTTTAAGTATACAAGCGTTACTTACCCAAATTCCCGCTAGTGTCGAACTGGGACCCACCAAAACTCCTCTGTCCAGTACACGCAGTTGCAATGGTCTGAGCGTAACGACCCAGTTTGCGTTTCACGTGGGCTGAAAAAGAGCAAGAAACATTAGGCGGCACAGAGGCTATACGGCGGGGACGTATACGAGGAGCGAGACAGCTGTAGTGGCAGGGTGGCTGGGTGGCAGACAAAGAGAGAGGCAAGAGTATGGTAACAGTGTAGAAAGAAAGAGGAGACGACGAGAGCTCACGTAGTGCGAGGGTGCGACAGCTGAGTCGCCAGCTCGAGGGCAGCAAAGAGGGATCGGAAGGGAAGAGCAAGTGGGGAGCAGAGCCATTGGAGCTCTCCTATATAGCGGCACGTACCCCACTTCGGCCCGGCCGAACTCCCGCTCGGCAGACTTCGCCGTTCCCCGGGGAGAGGGGATGAAAAGCACGCCGGCGCCTCAGTCCTGTCGCGTTCGCCGAGCGATTCGCTTCGCTCTCGAACTCTCCGCTCTCGGTTCGGCAAGGAAGGCAAGCGCAGAGCAGCCAGAGAGTGGCCGGTCGCCGTCGGTTCCTCCTCGAGCAGGACTTTAATAGGATCTTGGCACACTCGACTCGTGACAGTCCGATCCCGGTTGAGTGGACTCTCGGGTAGAAGTGAGTAGTGGGCGAGTGGACTGGGCCGAGGTCAGGGGTCAGCCAGGATGACAGGTTTCCCGGAGGGAGAGGGGTAGCCTTGCCCTTGGAGAGCAGCTGCAGGGGACGAGTGCATGTATAGTGCGAGACACCACTGCATAGGAGGCCTTCTCGCCAGCTGTGCAAGACTCTACCGAGTTTCTCTGCCTTCTTCTTCGCTTCAACGAAGCCATCGGGGAGAGCCGCGTGTGTTGTGATCGCCTCAACTGTTTCTCTGTCCTTTCGGCTCTCGCGTCCCTTCGCCAACTATCGTGCTGGCCCTTCGTGCCGAGTGCGAGTACACGCGTACTCAACGCAGCCGCTGGATCACACACAAGTTTTCTCGCTCGCGCGAGGGAACAAAGGGCTGGCTCGCACACGGGGCCACGCAGAGAGACAGGCCTAGTGCTGCTGGCCGTGCGAGCAAGAGAAAGAGAGAGACAAGCGTCGTATCGATCGAGAGACAGGGAGAGCAGGAGAGACAGAAAGGGAGGGAAGAAGCAACGCTCTTCGGATAGAGAAGGCACACGCTTTGACGTAAGTAGAATAAGATCGTTCTTCAATGTCCGGCGCGTGCACTTGCTACACTCGACAACGACGCCGCGCTCTTTCCCAGTGTTTACAACTGTCACTGACTTTTTCCTCGCATGGCGTGCGATGGATGATTTTCGAACCTTGTAGAAGCTTGTAGAAACATACTGCATCTTATGAGATGGCACAAGCGTTTGTATTTTTCATTGTGACTCGTGCCACTCTTGAGGTACTGTTATTTTATTGATATTTCGTACGATTATGTTGGTAAGTACTGCGAGTGCAGTGTTTGAGATGGTTAGTCTTGTGATTTTCATAGGTTATTTAGGGGGCGTGGGTGTTAAGGCGGGATCATCGCGACGGAAGTTACTGCATCGGATATATCGGGGACAGTTTCGATAGGATTGCATTCACGTCTGTTTCTACTTAGACGTGAACGGGTCAAGGCGGACGTGACATGAACGTTTCCACTGTTTGCTACTTCCTTTGATTTTTAACACGATGGTTTCAAAGTAGTCAATAAAAAGAATTGAACATTGACTTTACCAAAGAACATTTATGACTTTGCGATTGTACTATTTGAATTTATTGACTGAACTATATTGATAATCGATAAAATTGGCTTCAGAAGCTTTTATGCGCCGATTGAAGCGCTTTTAAAATCTTAGCGCTCTGCATGTCGCCAGCGAGTTCGAGTTGAAATGCATATTTAGAGGCGCGCGCGTAGCTCGGATGGAAGTTGTATCGGCGAAGGAATCGTGATTCCATTAGTTGGAAGTGAGCGTGCTTCCAGCGTATATTTATTTCGGGTATCGAAGCTACCCGACCGCACCGCCGGAAGCCCCTGAAATCTGCATATTTTTCTTCGGCCAGATGGTGTTTTTCCCGCAGTACTTCCTCTAACTCCTCAGTAGCTTTTCTTTCTCTAGTCAGTCCTTTTTTCACAGTAACCAACGATATTAATTTTTCCTGGCATATTTCCATTAAAGTTGGCGGGATTTCGCAAAAGTTTACGGGGCTAATGGAACTTTTAATAAAAACGTGAACTGCGACGTTAGCTTTTACGCTCGACTAATGTGATTTCAATTTTTTTTCAAAAATAATAGATACTCAAGCCGCTTGATCTTTACTTTGCTAATTCCAACTTTAATTTCGAATTGCACTCCTCGAATTTCTTGCGCTTCACTCTCTGAGAAACGCAGAGTTAATTCTGGACTCTTACAGTCTTAGACTTTGTTTTTTCAATGCTTCTACCAGCTGGTAATTCCAATGCCAAGCATGAACTCGAAATTAGCTTGCAGCGGAGATTTCGCAGGAGTCATTTCAACGATTGGATTGTGTAAATTGCGGCTATGATGTAATGAGTTGCAGTGAAGGCTCGTGTAAGTCCTTCTTATCTCGATTGTGTGTGGAGTGGTGCGAGATCGATTATGGGTATTTATCTGGTTTACAGCCGGCTTTCTTTATACGTTTATCACGTCAAGAGATAGCACATCTTTTCGCAGATTCTCCATGATGTGCCCGAGTTCTCCTTGAGAGAACAAGTCGGAGAGAGCCTTTTCCAGTGACCCAATATCTTGCAATCCCTTATTCACTCCCTCAATGAAGAGACCCACCTTTTTATATTATTTATCTAACAATAAAACCCATTTCCATTCGACGAATTCATATAGTTTCCATAGAATTCATATACTCAGCGGAGCAGTAAGGGTGCGCCGACGAATTGGGTCATTTTTTTCTTGGTTTTCTTTGGAGGGGGCAGCGGCAGAGGGTGAATTCGCCGAGGGTTCCTCAAGGATGTATCAGTATCCGGGAAGTTCCATATCGCGAGGTAGTTGCTGGAAGAGATCGCATTCCCTGGAAGATTGACCCATACCCCCGGGTACTCCCACCCGGAGTTGTGAGACAGGTAGTGACGTAAGCGTACGGCAGCTGCTCCTCTTTTACGCTGGCCTTTCCGCCTTTCTCGGTGAGCACTTGTGCGAGATACATCTCCGGTAACATATGGGAGCCACTTTCGTCATCTCGAAGACAAGAGACTTCCGGATTTTTTAACCCTTTTCGAAATAATTTTTTCTGGAGAACAAGTATTCCAGAGCTTAGATTAATTTCTTAATCGTTGTACCACTTTTTCTTTGTCGAGACAAATGTATAGAATGGTCGACCGAGGTTCGTCAAGGGTTAATAAACCCTTTGCTCAGTCACACTCAAGGGACACATTGCTCCTGGTGTCCAGCTTTGTTTGAGGACATCTCTCTGCCCAAGGACATCCCTGTTGACTTCTACCAACAGTTGTAATAGGGAACACTGTTTGCCCCTGGGCGTTTCGCTCGTTAGTCAGGTGTATCTTGAAAGCCCTCGAATGCCAGCGAGTAGAAATCTGCCAGGAATTTCGTGCTAGACACCCACATCCATTGAGAAATAATACGATTGAATCCGTTCCAATGCTCCGATTTAATTAATTCGACGATCTTCTATTGCGAAATTATTATGGCCTGCGGCGGATGTATCTGCATTGGGGTGGTTTGACGTTTTAACGAACCACCCCTTCTCGACGCTTGACGCTTCGGTTTGATAAATCAGTCTGACACTCAGACGGTCCTTTAAGCGTCCGGGAATCATTCCTACCTCTGATGATCACCCATCACCCTTTCGTCTCCTCCGAGACGCATCCGACGAATACTTTGCTTTAATTGCACCTGGTTTTCCCGAGGAAATTCCTTTCATTTCAGCAGGCTCTCAGTGGCGTCGCTACCGTGCACACACATATCCCCGGGAATAGTTTTGAAAATTGGACGGCAAATCACCCGGTCATTTTCCGGGAATTAGCCCGTTCCCCGTGGCACCTCCTGCCAGGATTTCTCTCTTGGAATGGCTGAGCTAGGTGTTTCAATCGGGCTATGCAAATACAGCGCGCGCCTGTCACCGAGACGTACGTACGTCATCTGGTGTTCTCTCTTGGAGCTCGGCCCAATTCAGTTTCGGAATCCAACTCGACTCGAATCATTGAGACACGAGCTATTTCTTACTCAATGGTTTAAAAATAATCTATCTCATTGGTATCCTTGAAAAAATGAACTATTATACAGTATTGGTAATAACGAATTAAATTTAAGATTAATTTATTGTTGGTTTGTATTTTTGTTGTCCTCGTCTGACAGGATGGTAGGCTACCTTAGACGCGATTGCTATTATTAAAATGAATAGGCCGCGGTAGTTAAAGCAATAAATGACTAAGGGCCGACTTGCTACCAGTCTCGAGCGTAATCCTTACTGAGTGACTGTAATTGTTTTACTCGCCGGAGTCTCATGGACAGTCGCAACGAACTCGGAGGGCGAGACGCCTGACTCGTCCGCACTCGTAACATCAGTCGGACACGCTGTCGAGCGTCCATGGCGTCCATGCAGCGTGCACTTCCTGTCCGATACGCATCGCGAACTCGCCTTTCGTGTCCTCTGGTCGAAAATGAACGGCAAACTAAAAGTAAAAGCCATCCGGGATGAATCATCGCTTTGGCTCTCCTAGCGAGGTCTTCTGGCATTTTCAGATGACCTTTCCTAGGAGTCTGCGAAACTGCCGTTGATGCTCTCATCCCTGGGAACGAACAGTGCTCCTTTGTGCTGTGAATTCCGCCGATAGAATTCCGATCGATCTTCGTGCTCCCTTTGCCAGAGCTTCCATAAGGAACAGCCGGGCATCGAATGCCGGTAACGGTACCGGAAGTGATCGTAGATATCCGTTTTCTTGCTCTGCCATATGCGATTACTTTCGTTCTATATTATGCATGTTGCCAAGAATATCTTAATATTTTTAAAGCTCTGCAAGATCGATATCTATTTTATCAAAAATCTGATAAGTCGGCAGTTTGGCGTCGCTCAGACACAAAGCGGCGAAGAACGAATTTCCGTTGTTGCTGCCTGACGAAATTTTATGGGTTCCGCGAAAGGCGAGCGGGTTATCTCGCTCGTTATTGTCGCGGAGACAGAGGCAGAAAGTGAGGTGGAAGAGGGCAAAGAGAGAAGAAGACAAACAGGCAGGGAACTAGAGAGTGCGGAAGTGGTAGCCCGATGCATCGCGCGACTCGGCAGTTTATTATGCCGGCAACAAAGAAAGGGTAGCTCGCGCAAGAAAAATGAGCGTAGGAATGAAGCATAAGTCGTGTGCGAGCTCGTATATCTCGTTAATAACGCGTGCAACGCCAACTCGGGCTTCCCATTTGCCTTAGCTTTTCCCAAGTCCGACTTGTTGTTCGTTGTTTCTCGCCGCTACACCTGTTATGCACGCCCAAATTTGCACCAACTCGTATAAAGCTCGATCCACACGTATCCGGAGTTAATTCACTTCCTTTAGTTCATCATTCACCGTCAATTTCATTTACGATCACTATCGTTCGATCGATCATCATTACTAAAGACGATAAATCTTGATTAAGAACTGATTGCTTCAATCAGAATATCTAAAACCAAGTATATTTCAACTATTCTTTCCTTCACCGTTCATTATGTTACTTTTTCTTTCTACGAAGTCATCAACGGAGAGAATGAAACTTAAACTTTCCTGGAAGCTTGATTGTTTCACAGCGGGTGCGTTTACGACACAATAATTGAAATAGTTTGTTGGAGGAGAGGAGGGCCTCCTCCTCCTCTTACTCCAGCAGGGATCAAGCTCGACCTGGAAAATATCCGGGCTTACTCTTTCCAGGTTGTCCACTCCATTCCGCGCCGATTAACGAGCGAACTTCGAGTGCTTTTTCTGTGCTGGAGGCGAGCGCACACGCGCGCGCGCGCGCACTTTCTCTGTGTACCCTGTGCGATTGCTGGAGCATGGCCTTCGGGAAAAGGGAAGCCTGGAAACGTTCGCTATTCCCCTTGACGTTTTATTACTCGAGAAAGGCGAAGCGAGAGTGAGAGAGAGCTTGCGAGTAAAGCAGAAGAATGTCCAAGGGAATTTCTGGAAAGTGCGTTAATTAGATTGTAGATGACGTACCCAGCCTTCCATTTGTTCCCTGGATTATTAGTGGAAATGTCCTCGCGGCTATGGTGCTCGACCAATCCGCTATCGACTGGTAATTGCAATCACAACTATTGTTCTCTTATCGGTTGCGTGCGGTTCATCAGCTTTCCACGAATTTCCCGTAGCGGAGAGCATAATCACGGGATTGCAGGAATCGGCCGTAATGCTGTGAGCATAAATTAAATGGTTATGTGTGTATGTGGGTAGCATAGCAGTATAACGCTACTGGCTACGCTCCCGTGAAAACAGCAGGCATTCGCTGCGCTGGCAGCTCGCATAAATATTTTGGTCTCTAAGATCCCTCGGGTATGCCTGGCGCAAACATTCCTCTCGTCAGTGTGGTCGAGTCGATTGCCCGTTTAGTATGGCTCTGTTACCTAATCGGCGCAAAGTACATTTTCATTTTGAACTCTCGATTCCTTCCACACATTCCTCTGTCGTGTCGGAATAATTAAATTAATTACAAGCCGGTCTGATATTTCTCGTATTTACCACAACTATTCCCACTGTCTTCCGTTTCTCATGATTGAGTTTAATTATTTCATAATTCATTTGGATTATATGAATATTGCAAGATTTTTGTTTGAAGTTCTTTTAGTATCGAGGTAGTAACATGCGTGGAAGTATGGTGCGAGTAAGTGGCAAAGAGTCAAAGGGATTTGACGGTCGAGCGACAGCGAGCTTAGTTGGCGGAAGTGGCATACTGATTGCCAACGCAAAGTCCATTGTGTCCGACGCACTCGCTTGCACAGCGTGCATATGTAGTGGAAGCTGCGGAGCTTCTGGCCGCGCCTTGAAAAGGCTTAATGCAGAGAGAAAAGAGTGGGGTGGACCGAGGCGTCGAAAGCTTCGAAAGCTTCGAAAGCTTTGAGCCAGCAGCAGCAGACACAGCAGCCTCGTTATCGATGCCAGGTCTCCTTCTCTCTCACACTCACTTCCACACATTATCAGACAGCCCGTTCTACTACTCACTTACACTTCCCATTTCCGCTTTGGCCATTTCCCTCTCTTGTTCTACACCAGACTCTCCATCTTCCAGTCTGACCTCTGCACGATCACCGTATACACTTTAATGAATACTACGAACACTGTCACAGAGACTACGCCAGACTGTCCTTTCTCTCTGGCTACTTTCCAATAAACTAAACCTCGAATCCTAAATTAAAAGTCTGAACTAACCAACCACTGACTGTGAGATAGAGTTCTTGAAAGAATAGTCTCTGCCAATCATGAATTCGATTCCAGAATTTATTACTATCTTCCGATGATATGTCATATTCCATGGCAAAAGAAATATCACCATTTATCTAAGTCAGGACTTGTGCACTACGTTTCCATCGGCGAAGCTTTCGAATTCCAGAGATATCCGTGCTGGTCGGCAGAGGTTGCGGCTCGCGCGGCATTTTCCAGGGGATTTAGCGGATAAATAGGTTCGTTTCGGTAGCGAAAATTCCTGCGGGCTCGTGTTTGTATCGTGTGTGGGTAGAATATGTGTTCTGTGCGCAGAAGAGGACGAAGGGCGAAGGGCGGGGAAAAGGGGGCTGGTGTATAGGAGAGCTTTCCGCAGGCTTGCAGTATTGACGGCTGGAAATAAGTTCGCTGGCCACGAAGACATGAGCGCGTTTAGGTCGTGGCAGACTGCCAACTTGCCGGCACACTGTTATTGATTCCACCTCTTCTACCACCCCTCCCCACCCCTTGCTCGCCGATAGTCCATGTTAGTTTGACGAACTCCGGCTGCTTTAACTATTCCTAGGCCTGCCGTAGAAATAGTTGGGAATAGTTAATGTCGAGTGGGGTGGCTGAACGCTCGACCTCCATTCGAATTTCGGCCGGCTGTACTATTTTTCTCTTCGATCTTTCATTAGTTTGAGTAATTCACCATCGATCGCCATACACATTTCCTAGCAAAGCTAGATGCACACTTAGGCAAATGAGAAAAATGGAGGACTTTGTTCGTGTTTGTATGTTGTTGTTTTTTTTTTGTGAAAGCCACTGCTTCCTTTTTTTCTCGTTCTCTAATTTTTTTTTCCTGCGGCTAGAATTTTTTTTTCTCTCTTCGTTGACCCGCTTTGTTACATTTCTCGTGTTTTGCCTGGGATTGATGATGAGTGTGCCCGTGTCAGGGGAATCCTTGGATAATTCTGCGAAAACAGCCGATTGCCGAGGTTACAAGGGATTCGTTGTTCTGGTTTATCTGGCACTACCCCAATCACCGTTCACTCGGTGGACTCGCGCCCGGATGAGTGGTGATTCGCGTAATCTGGCATTGAAGTGACCAGCCGTCATCCGATAAAGTATCCGGCTCGAATGCGCAAACAGAGAATCACAGGGGGATTAATCGGGACGAGCTTGTATTTGTATTTCATCTCAAGCTTTCGTCTTCCAGTAGCCGAGTTGAAACGAAGCTTCGCTAACTAGAACACATCGAGATTATTACAAATGATCCCAAAGAAAACAGTGCTTTTTCTTTTGGTTCGCGTGAAAGAAGCTTGTTTTTGTTGTTGTTGTTGTTGTTGTTGTTGTTTTCGAGAACAGGTGGGCAACGATTGCCAGGATCAGATAAAACAATTACGACTCAATTATCGGTGGTTGGTGGAACGAAATAAAATGCTGGAGCCACGAAAGATCGCGTGACAATAATGACTGCTTCGTGTCATAAGTATTCAGTGTGCATGACTGACTCGAGAGCGATTGAAGTTCTTGTTTAAAATCGCCTCTGGCATCTGACAACGCAAAAACCGCGCACCAGCTTTTTTTTTCTCTCTCTATCAATTATCGAATTTCGAGGATGAAAAATTCGAGGAGTGCCTTTCTCCCCGAGTATTTTAGCATTCAATCAATATGGGCTTTCTCCCGAACGCTCGCGATATCCATTGGATCCAATTCATGGAAATCCTGAGGGGTCGCGACCATATTCGATGGAATCCAAACTCGAAAAATTTTCCCATCCAGCCTGCAGCAAGTGTGTGTGCGCGAGCGCGCGCGTGTGTGTCTGTGTGTGCTGCAACGTGGCAATTTCAATCGAGCGCTTCGGCAAAGGGCTGACCGGGTCCTCGAAAAATCTCGATGGGGGCTCGTGGAAATCGTGGAAAACAAACAGGAGCGAATAAACTGCCGGAACATTTTCGGAACAGCTCACTTTTTTGCGGAGATTTTCACTCGCTCGCTTTTTCGCCAATTGCGCCAACTATTTCGCCTGTTGTTGTTTTTTTCTCGAGTTCACCTGATTTTTTGAACTCGTTGGTAGAAAGACTAGGATTTCGAAGATTGCGAAGAAATGTGTCTTTCTACATGGAAGAATGCTTCTCCGCGAGAAGTCTGAGTTTAAGAAGTTGATCACCGTGCTATCGTTATCGCCTCTCGTATTACTCTTACTCCCAGAGGAGCGAGGAGCTCGTATTCATCTCGTGCTATCATATCTCTACTTTCCCTTTTGTTTTCACTCATTGCCGCCGGTAGCAAGTCGACTTATCTTTACTGTTCTCGCCGTCAAGGTTACCCTTAGACCCACAAAACATCAAATCACACAAAACTTCATCTTTTCAACTCCTTTACACACATTCCTAACCACTGCGTGTGCAATTATTAAAATACAAAAACCTCTAACTAAATTTTCCTAAAACATACTCATTTCATCCCACATTATCTACGGGAGAACAATTGATTGCTTCGCATGGTCAAACTGCGGGTTTACTGGCAAGACAGGAAGCCACTGTTAACAGTGCTGTTAACGAGCGAACATAATTAGCGGTTAATCCGGGAATTGGCAGTGACAACTGTGCTGACACACGATTCCACTTGAGGAGTGGCAGTATACAAGCGAGAGAGAAGTGCTAGTCCAATCGAATAGTTAGTTAAAGCCTCGATCGTAGGGTCCATTGCCTCGTAGACTTGGCAATGTGCTAACCCAGTTTCCAATTGCTCTTTCCACTTCGGAATACCTGTTTCCTCTCTCTCACCTTCTCTCTCTCTCTCCCTCTCTCTTTCTCTCTCTTCGCCACTCTACGCTTGCTTTACTTCTTGTGGCAACCGGTGAAAACTTAATTATGACGAGCGAGGTAGCAGTCCAAGCGATTTTCCGCGGCAAAGTGCTACTGCTACTGCTGCTGCTGCTGCTGCGTGGTTTTGGTCGGCAAATATTTGCGCCCGCCCGCAACCAGCATTTCTATTACGTGGTTTTGCTGCTTAATCTTGGAATAAGCGCGCTCCAGTTAACGGCGAACTCTATTTGCAACGGTTGCTGAGTTTGGCAGAGCACTTTTCACGCCATCTCTCTCGAACGAAGGAACGAACGAACGAACGAACGAACGAACGAACTGCTGTTCCCACTGGGAATTTGCCTGATTCGCAGCACACCACTTCAGGGAGATTCGATTAACCAGAGAGTAGTACAGGTGGATTTTCCAGGCTCTCTGCTATCCCGCGAAAAGTGGTAGTGAAATGATTCGGCACTTGAATATTGTTGAGTGGAATGGAGGGAAGGAATTTTAGTGGCTGTAATGTTATGAAAGCAGAATTCAATCATGTAAATTGACCGAAAGAAGAATGATGGAAGGGGAAGCTCTTGCCAAGGTAAGATTGGGATGGTGTTATGTGTAATGGGTTAAGATGGAGGAGAGTGACGTCAAGTTGACGGTAGACGGAAACGACGACGGCGCCCTTGTCAGTTGCACGTGGTGTAACAATAAGATTTATGATTCCTCCAGTCAAGCGTTAATTCATCTTAACTCGACTATATTACACTTATGTAATCAGTCAGGAAAATTTTCATCGAAATTCTAATTCCTCTTCTCGAAATCCATGCAATTTCTCGAATTTCTATGTCGCACGATTCGAGTGGCAAGCGAGACACAGTGCGCTTCCGGAGTCCTTTCGAAATCGATCAACGCCGCCGGAATTCAGCGATAGTACGCCGATAAATCGAGCGAAACAGCATCGATGAAGTCGAGCGAGTCTCTTTTTTGTGCGACCGCACTTGCACGAGAATACATGTCTCTGTCTGTCTGTGTATGTATGTGTGTGTGTCCTCGGCGAGCAATTCATGCTAGCAGTCCAGCGAATGTCCGATTCGCAAATAGCGCGACTCCGCGATGAAAAGTGTAACGCGCGTTTCGATCTGAACGCGCGTCTCTGCCGTGTCACACGCAGGCATAGAATTTTGCGTGTGCGTGTGTGCGTGTCCGAGTGTCGAGTGCGATCTCCTCCGGCGAAAAGCGTTTAGCCGGACAATTCAGCAAGGACGGTGAAATTATGCTGTCAGCATTGAATAAATTGGCGCCTTTATTGCCGTTACTCCATTCAATTGTCGACGACCTCGTCCTCCCCGCACTTCCGCCGCGCCCTGCCGCGCCGCGCCGCGCCGCTCTCCTTTTTATTTCTTTATTCTACTCGTCCGCTTTTATTGCCATTGATCCACGCGGCCCAGATGTGTCAGTATTGACTCGCTCTCCAATCGTTTCTCATCAGTCAGATCAATATTGATTCTACGCCGAGAAACGCGCTCTTTCGATCCGACCAATCGGAATTCTGTGACACCTCGTTTCTTATAATACAGAATAAAAAAAAAGAAACACCCTGTGGCGATTGGTACAAGTGTGGGTGTGCAAGGTGGTTGTAGAATGTAGGAGAGTAAAGAGAGAAGTGATTGGTAGTCGGCAATTAGCAGGGATTAGCACCGGGACGAATTAATTATCGACGATTAGCCAGTTGTTACTTTGTTCGGGCGCTGCCTCCGAGAATATATCGCTTTCTGGCTGGGAAAAGTAGCCGCTTTCGATTCGACGTGTTTCCTCTTGCTCTTCCTATGACTTTTCATTGGTTGGCGTACGCGAGTGTCGAGAGCAGCAAAAAAGGAAGCTCGGTTTACTTGCGAGGCTCCCTTTCCTCGAGAATTCCAGGTTGTCTGTCGGTGTCACTGGCAAAAAAGCACATTGCCGACTTTCATCTGGCGGTGAGCACGGAGAGAGCATTCCTCATGCTAGCCTGGCTCGCCAGTAACATTTCTATTTCCTAATGATACCAGTTTTTCCTTCCGAGGTTTTATCCGACACGTTGCGCTCCTGGCGTGTGCCATCAGCCTGATGCGCCCTTTTCTCTCCGCGAGGATCTCCCTCAATTTCCTTCTCTTCCACGCTTGCCAGGAATCATCTCCACGCTCTTTTCCACTCAGAGCGAACTGGTAACAGGTGGAAGGGGAAGCAAAAAAAAAAGAAGAAGTGTCGAGTGAATCCTTGGAATTCTCTTTTTCCAACTATAAGTTTGAAAGATAGAATTTAATAAGAAGTCACTTGGAAATTAGAGGGGAAATGGGTTAATAAGTGTCACCTGCTTAGTCTGACTCACGCGCCAGAATGATTCAGTGATTCGAGAGTTCTTGAGGCGCGTTCTCATGGCACCGAACACTGACTAGAAAACGTGAGAAAACGGAAGGTCGCTTTTTGCCGTTGGATCCGGGAGTAAGAACAAAGCGGCTCTCTCGCCCTTCTTTCAACAGAAATAGGTTAATCATCCGACAGTTGCCAGGCGCGAGTGAATAATCCACTTGCGATTTCCCAATTCCAGAGCGGAGCGTTAATGAGCCCACGTGACCGGGTCACCGGCCAATTAAAGAGTAATTGGCTGGGCCAAATGGATTTTCCGGTGACATTGCTTGCGAGAATTCACGTAAACGGTACTTCCTTTCGAATGACGCATTATTCTCTTTTCATATCGTCGAACACACTCGAGTGAAATCTAATAAGCTATTCTGCCAGGAAATCTAAATCGATTCGATCTATTTTCAATTTTCTATAACATTAGCCTTGAAGTCCAGTTAAATTGAATGCTTCCACTTCTCAATTCTCACGTTCCTTAATTCAGTATCCACTTACCAACTACGAATGTTGCGATGCTTTTTTTGTGAGATTCAATCGAGATAGAAATGGAGAGGGTGTTAGAGATAGATGGGTGCAGCTGATGGATACAAGCGGAAGTAGATTTCCCCTTGTAACAGGTCTCAAGCCTGCTGCTCGATCATGACGAAACGCGGAGAGAAAAGCGTTTCTGCAAGGTGTATGTGAATATCTCTGCACGCCTTCCATTTGTAAGTATTGGTGGAAGCCAGGTGTGTGAATGAGCTATTGGAATACCATAGACTACTTTTACCAGGTGCTACAGCGATCGCTGTCGGAGAAAAGATATTCGCGCTTACTGTCCATTAAGGAACAACCAATTTCATTGCTATTTCTTTTTACTATCAAAAGAAAATTCACACATCTAAATCATCGGAATTCCCTTTCACTAAAATGAATGGAAAGATAAATCTAAGAAAAACTTGTGGAAGAAACTTTACGTTAAATGAACGGAATGCAATAAGTAAAGGAAGACACATCGTCTAGAATACTTCTCTTTAGTTCTCGTGAATTAGTCAATGCACGTGCGAGCGGTTTGCAGTGGGAGTTAGTGATCTCTCTAGGAAACTAGTGCAAAATAGAGCAGCTCCTCGGCCCGCTTGGGAATCGAGGATAGCTGGCAGAGGGCCCGGAAACATTTCGAGAAACAAGCGGAGGTAGAAGGGAAGAGCTCTCTCATGATGCAGTGAGGCTACGAAGCTTGGGAAAAACAAAGTTAAATGAAAAGGCTAACAAACTAATTAAACTGCTATCCACAACCGAAGTCTGATGTACTAGGAACACCCTCCTGTTACTTGTTACTGTATAGTTCTCCAGTTCTTCGCTGTATCTCTCGAGAAAGTAATCTCATTTCCCTCTTTGGATCCAATTTCCAGAGAATTATTGGTGAATGTATCGCAGCTCCTGAACTCGTTTAAGACCGATCTAGGTCTCGAATCGAAGGAAATAAGCTTTCGTTATGCATTCGACTTCCTGTTTAAAGGTCGTCGCAGGATACTGATAACCGGAGAGGTCGGAAGAAGGCTTGTTTATCGGATGCTGTAGGATGTTATCGTTGATTTTTAAAACCAGTTGTAATGAGGCGAGGCCAACACAAAGGCAGAGCAGCCGGGCTCTGGCCCAGTTTACGCTCGAATACGTTAGGTGTAACTGGCTCCCTGTGCTCCAGATAGTCGTGCGCCATCTGCATAGATAACAGTCACGCAGTATATAATGTTTGCTGGCTTCAAACCCGCTTTATTATCACCACCATTGATTCTCCCATAGGCTTCCGCGAGCTTCACTGCCAATGAAAGGCCAAACGTTGGACGTTCCATTCTACTAGAAACTCATTTCACGCTTCAATTCATTGGACTCAGTTCTCATCTCCTCGTAACTGTTTTGAAAATCGATGAAACTGTACAGAAGCTTTTAAAAATAGTCAAATCTAAATAGAGAATCTAATTGAATCTTCAAAAGATATTGAATTCAACTGAGTTGTCGACTGGTCCAGATTCACAGCTTCCAAAGCTATTCTTGGCGTTAATACAAGATCGTGGCATTCGGCAAAAACTCGGAAGGAGGATTCCACAGTACGTGGGAATCGGTTCGCGGGCGTAAATCAGATTTTTATCGGCAGCAATAATCGCGCGAGCTATTCGTCTTCGTCGGGGATCCCCGGATGCTGGGCGAGGCTGGCGGGGTCCAGCGATAAAAAGTTAATCTGAAACGTAGCGGCTGCTGGGCCGACCGTAAACTTCGGATATCGCAGTCTGACTCGACCAGGGGAAACTTTGCTGCTACCGGGGACAATCATGAGTTATTAGCGCCGGGTTAAACGTCGTCGCTATCGACGCACGATATTCGCCGAGCGTCTACTTGAGGGGTCAGGGCGGAATACCGCAGCTTTATTTGTGAGAGTTTCTTATTGAGTGAGCCGCAGGAAACACTGCTTCCGGTCAGCATAGCTTATTATACAGGCACGAGACCTTATTATACATTTCTTCGAACGAATACGAGTTGTCAATTCTGACGCATGGGTCGATTAAAATTTATTTTTATCGCTCTTTCTCGATCAAAGAATTCTCTGGTATTTAAAGTCTGAATTAATTACTGTATATCTATTTATATATCTGCAACAAAATATTATTCTTATATTCCTTGAAATAAAATCCTGGCAAAGCACTCTAAATTTACCTGGCAGTGAAGATTAATATTTTCTATTTTAATCCTGGATGAATTGAAAGCTTGGAATGGTCAAAAGCTCAAAGAGAATTTGAGGATCGAGAGTTCAGCGAGCGGGATAATACATCCTTGGTGGTCCATTGGACTCTCGAGAGTGTCCTCCTCCGCTCAATCAGCCTGGAATGAGGCTGGGCCTTCCTTTCAATCGGCTGAAAGGCTCGGAGATTACCACGCTGTTTATATCCAGTTGGAAAAGATGCCGGCCGCCTTCAATATTTGCTCAGGCTCTCTCGTCGACTAGGCGGTATTTGGTGGTTAAAATCCCAGCGAAATCAGGTCGCCCATCTTATCGAGCGGCGAGTGACAACGGTCCAAGCAGCAGCATCTTCTTTGAGCTAGCGAAGTGTGCTTCGTTGGAGAGGAACGTGCTGGAGAATAGAGAACATCGATCTTCGCAGCATCCCTGCACCTGTAGCAGCTCTTTCACGACCTACGTGTCATTGCCCGGATGTAGGAAACCTGTGCGAGACATTTTCACCGGGAAATCTTGATTGGCTTCTATTATTACACCATCCAACCATCAGAAAAGCTTTTCCGGTTCTCTGTCGATAACCTTCACAGAAGTTTACTTCGATTCTAGAATTCTGAAACCAAGTCTACTTTCATTCTCCAATATAGTTAGCTGCTCTTGCACCATGAAAAAGCACTGCTCCACTCTACTTTTCCGGAAGTCGAGCCATTTTTCAATTGTCAAAGACCTCGAGTATAATAATGCGGGGTGGGCCACGAAAGTGGCGCAGCTTGTCGCGTGATGAGGTGCGAGTGAGAGGAAAACTGGCTGAAAGAGAGAGAAAGAGAGAGAGGGAGAGGGAGAAAGAAGTGATGTTTGCAGAGTAAGGAGAGCAGCATCAGGCGGTATTCTGCGGGTTTCTTGGTCCACGAGCGCACTGATTCCGCGCTGATGAAGTCGTCCCAGATTCCCTCGACACACACATACCGCTTGGCGAATTGCATCCCCGGCAGTTTTCCAGGCCTAATTTCATTCGTAACGGAGAAAGAGCTTCGTAAGGGCGATCCTTCGCTCGAATGTGCTGGCGCAGATCAAATAAGAGAGTGGTGAAAAGCAAGTCGCCTTTTCCCTGGCCAATGGAAAAACGAGAGATAGAGAAAGGAGAGAGAATACTCTGCTGATATCGGGGATTATAAAGTTCCTCCTGCTGGTTCTTTGGAACTACCGGACGATATTAGGAAATATCGATTGGCAAGCTGTATCGTTTCCGCTGTTATTGCTCTGTATAAGCAAGGGGTAGATTCCGACCCAGAAATCACGGTTCTCGCGTCAAAGGATGCCGGGAACATCCCACATAGCCCTTTTTGTACGACCGAGTTCGTCCGGTACAATTGGACCAGTTGGCCACCAATCGTAACTCTTTCTCTCTCTCTTTCCTTCTCTCTTTTTCCAATTGATCGCCATGGGGATATGCGAGCCGTGATCCGCTTCGATTGCCATCGCAATCCTAGCATGGAATTGATATCGACGCCACGCGCTTCGAATTGATCGCTCACGCAGCTGGTAATGCACCAGTTCCGGTACTTTTCATAGTCCCATTTTGCCAAGGGTTACGTTTCGTCGTTCTCGATTCCCTTGGAAATCGATATCTAAATTGTTCCTTCGCAACACTTGTCTTTCTATGCGGGTAGTAAACTTTAATGCGCGTGTGTGTGTGTGTGTGTGTGAGAATAAGGTGAAGTTTCATGGAGAAATTACGAGAGTGCGATGAGGAGAGTTATAGAGAGCGAGCAGTTTGCTTAAAAAGCTGTCGACGCTCGTAATTCTCGCTCCGGAGAAGTTGCCACTTAGGCGCCTCCTTGGCCGGATGCTGGACGATATATATTTAGGCACTCTTGGGCGAAAAAAAAGAGAAGAGTTCGATGAAAAAAGTGGCTGTGAATTACAAAAGACCCTTTGCAACTTCTTACGCCATTATCATTCACAATTACGTCTTTCACAGTTTGCAATCAATCATTCGAATGAAAATGACATCGAATATTGATAGAATCAATATTTTATATCATGATAACTAACAACTAACTCTTCGGAGATGAAGCGACGGTATGCGTCAGGCTTTATTAATGACATTACACGCGGCCGGCAATTACGACTGCTCAATTAGGCTCGCTCACGAGCCCCATAATGAGGAATTGCGCGAGCAAATCCACGCTCGAGGCTGCCGTTTAAACACTTCCTGCATCTCGCATTGCTTAACATGCCGCGCGTGCCCGCTTCTCTAGCACGTACTAGCAACTTAACAGAACTTCACCCGGTTTCCCAGTTGATAGTTCAACTCACCGATGAAGTCGATAGATCGAGAAAGTATTGGCTAGTGAATATCTTAGTGCTGACGATATCGTTTCCTTGAAAGTGTCCTGCATTAGTCAGAGTGTAACGGGACAATCGATTGATTCCTCGTAAGGTTACTTCTCTATTTGAATGGAGTTCTCGTCGAACCAATGACTTTTACTTGTTTTATAGTACAACTCCACAGAGAATCCCCTACTTTCTTTTGGCTAGTAAATATCTTACAACTGACGATATTCTTTCCTTCAAACTATCCTGCATTAGTCAAAGTGTAACGGGACAATCGATTGATTCCTTGTAGTGTTACTTTTCTATTTGAATGGAGTTCTCTTGGAATCAATGACTTTTACTTGTTTTATAGTGCAACTCCCTGTGGGATCAGCTCCACAGAGAAATCCCCTACTCTCCTTTGGCTGCTCATGCTAGGTATACGCACGCGTCCCGATGATGTTTAATTCATCGGCAAGGCGCATTACTCATTCATTCATGCGGTCATGCAGAAGGCAGAGAACGAGCGCGCACTTCCGAGAAGAATGCTGTAATAAGTTTGCTCGTGAAGGTTTTCTACTATGAACATGCTCTGTCTTCTCTTGTACATGGCTTGCCGATTCCCAGCGTGTAGGGGAAATCGAGTAAGAGCAGCTCTTCACATGGATAGACGAACTCTCAGGGAAACTTCCGAAGAGAAAAGTCGACCGACTTTTCTCAAGATGGACACGTTTCTTTGGATACGCGTCACTTAAGATATCGTTAAAACTTTTATTGATTTCCTTTTAAATCGACAGAAATAGAATAATTCATATTAAATCAGTAAAATAATCGAAATAGATGTATTCGTTCAACAGGATTGCAATGCGAGATGCGTGCGCGCTAATTTAAACGCGTATTCCGCAGAAATCCGAAGCAGAGGGGAACGCACTGCTTGTCAGGCAGAATTCGAGTACTCTCTTCGGCAGCCGATCGATTCGTTGCTCTGACACCTAGTCGATATTCATTCCTCGGAATAATTCGACTTAATTGAGCGATGCCTAACAACGTCCAAGGATTAGAATCGCCGTCTATCGTGGGGACGGAAGTGGTCTCGGTAGTTTGGCGAAATGAATCCAGACTGGTAGTGCCTCGGGCGGTCCTCGAGATGCGCGTGGCGCCAGCTGGACCCCTTTCATTATGGGGGAGTAGTAGTGTACGCTCGAGAGTTGATATGATGGTAGGTTCATTACCGTAGTTCCGCTGGACGCGCGTAACGAAAGGGTGAATCCGAGTTCCACGAGACTCCGCTTATTTTCTCGGCGCTTCCATTATACTCTTGTCTGAGGTATACACAGAGGTTCATTTCTGTGTATGTGCGCGTCTATTAGGACGCGTGTGCTAATTAATTCCTCGCAGGTTTCTGCATTCGAATGCGAATGAGCCGTAGAATAGTTCGCACGCGCTCCATCGTCATCGTCTTCTCTACCGGTGATGATGATTCAAGCGAATTGATTGGAAGTAGGGAGTAATGAGTTCGATCATTAATTCAACTAAACCTGGCTGACCTTGTTACTCGTGCCGGAAGTCACCGGGTAAAGAGAGACGAACGAGTCCACTCGTTAACCGGCAGAAGTGTTGAATCCGGCTAGCTGTCTGCTGGCCGTGTCGTGCTTCTCCTCCAGTTTTCTTATTCCCGCTTGTGAACACTCCTCTTGGTAATTACTGTTATAACGTGTCATTAACTCCAACGCCCTTACCCGCGCACCCATCTTTCCTAACGGTCTTCTTCCAACAGAACACTGAGATATTCTCGAATTTCGATTTCAGGTAGAAATATTAATAAATTCGAATGATTTCTTCATTTAATTTAAATATATTATGTAATAATTTCCATTATTTTCCATTTTAAACCTTATACAATTTAACGCGTCTTCAAATACGAGTTGGAAGTCGTTCACGATCAAATGTAATGAAGTTCGACGGAGTAATCCCGCCGAGGATTGGAGTCTAGCAGATTTCAGATTGAGATCATTATTAGTCTATCAGAGCGTCGATCTGCGAATCCATTTCCATCAAAGTAGAATCCGATTATTCGAGCGGTATCTTATCCGGAGTGGATGAGAGCGTTGGAAGGAAGGGACGAGCGCGCAGTCTGAGAGTATATTATCGCTGTGAGGCGGTAGTTCTCCCAGGGTGTGTGTAGCACTCAGTTTCCAACGAAAACCGAGCATCAATGGGTGAACATGTTGCACGCACATGGCGCTGCGCGACATAAACGAGCCCTAATGACGCACGCACGCATGCACGCTGTACTCTGCTTTCTCATATGTGGATGTTGACGGTGGCAGTTTGGTTCGTTTAGATGTGTGCGAGGACTCGAGAGCGCGGCTGCGAAACTCACTCGGCAAGGGAGCGACTGGGAGACGTCGAGCGGGCCGAGACATCCGGTGCAATACCCTCCGCTCGCACGTAATGCCTCGCCTAGCGCTTCCTCGCATTGTTCGAACCCTGTATCATAATACGCTGCCCGATATGTCCCTCATACCAGACAACTTCTCATATATTAGTGCCAACGACAAACAGCTGATACAAGAAAGAATTGTGCGAGGTCATTCTCGTAATTTTAATGTTTCGAAAAGGTAGAATGAATTGTTTCGATTGAATCATTTCGTGATTTAATTTACATATATTGTATCAGTCTAACAATATTTTGTGAGTAAAAGTGAGTGAGTGGAAGTCGGTTGGAGTATTATAATATATATTGATTATTTATTATTCGAATTGGTATCGTATAATCTTTGATAGAATCTCTCGAATTCTAGTGTTGGGTTTTATATAGTCTGACCAGTGATAATGAGGCAATTAAAGCTCCCAATTAATAGAACGTACCGAACTCCTCTGGACGTATGAGTTTCAAGGCAATTTCACGCACAGAACGACCCGCACCATGTTTTTCATTGTAGCACTGATTGCCTGCGGTTTTCATTATCGAGCCAGTGTCAAGTGTACGTTTCATGCATGGTGGAGCGTCGATTTAGAAGCGCGTAGTTTATAATTCTAGTTTATAGTTGGATGAGGAAAATCGTGGTTTCGGCAGGGGTGAAAGAACGAGCGGGCCATTTTGTTAAGCGAGCTCGACAGCACGCGTAATTGCCACTTCATTCTTGCACTCGGCGCGCACCGCACCTGTAATTAACGCTCTAATTTCATCGAGAGCACGGCCCCGTTGTTGTTGCAGTGCAACAAGGAAACACCGCTATGGAAAAAGGCCGACGAAAAATACATAGAGTCGCTGAGGCAACCGGGAGGGGCTGTTGGCTCGAACCGGCGCCAATTCGTTTTGTTGTTTCGCCGCACACTCGTTCCACCGCTCGATCGCTCGTCCCTGATGAACTCTCCTGCACTCGACGAGAGCGAACCATCGCTAACGTCAATCAACCGGTCCGATTTTATTTGCGCCTTTCCGAATTCTACCCATTAAAGTTCCCCGCACTCTTTTGTCTCGAGAGATTAAAATTCGTCTTTGTTCAAACCTCACGTCAATCCTGTTCCATTTTATTTCTTCCCACTGGTGCATCAGATGTATCGAAAAAGCTTAGTTCTTCGATCACCTATTGACGAGTGGAGCATTGTTTTGCCAATGTTTGTGGTGTTGTGTCCCAGGCAACTTGCATCGAAGCCTATAAAAATTTCGTGAGATTCAGGAGACACGGCACTCGAGTATTGACTCGCAGGCAAGCAACCCTTCCTTCGGACGGCGCTCCTCCGTCTAGACGTTTGATAATGGTGTTTTTATGGGAGAGTTTCCCCCGCCCCTTAGCCAGGGGAAGAGGACCCCCGGGCAATCGGCGGTCTTCCTTTGCAAGCTCTCTTTCACTCGCTCTCACTCTTAAAACAGAGACACTCTTCGCAACTTAATCCTTCGTTCCACAGCTTGCTTGCTTGGCCGCAACTGGTCAAAGTGGTTTCATGGATACTCTTTTCTTCGCACATTCTGTACACCTTTACATTTATCCTACTTCTTCTTTCTTTTATACATTAACTCCCTGCGTTAGAATTTTATAGTTTAGTAACTTACTGGAGTCGATGCATGTTGGGTGAACAGTGTGTTGAGGAAGGCTTGGTTCGGGTGCAAGGATCGATTAGAGTAACGGTGGGAGAGCGTACTCGTTGCCCGGCGAGGTACAAACAAGCAAGACGAGGCGAACAGTAACGAGAGGGTACTTAAGGCCAGTGAGATCGCAGATCGCGCCGGATCATTCCGCATTCAGGTGGAATTACGCGTGTTCAATTACTCTCGGGTTGCGCACCGTTTTACTCGGCTATGATAAGCCAAAGCATTCTGGATAATCTTGGAGAGAGTGAGTGAGTGAGCGAGAGAGAGAGAGAGGGGGAATGCGAATGTACGTAGGTTGCAATACGGTATCGCTGTTCGCTTACGACGTGCCGAGGGCACATTGTAATTCCAAAGTAGATTCCACATGGAAACGCGAGCTGCTTCATAATCGTGATCGCATAACCAGCTTAACTGCGGTAATTATTGTATGCTTTTATATTCAATCACGTATTCTGTCGGCCTGTCACGCTGATTTATTTATAAATTGATTGTTTGAGCAGCAAAACAAGTAGGAAGTAAAGAATTAATAGTGCAAATGCTGGAATTGTACCGAAAATAGCCAAAAAAGGTATCCTGAATAATTAATTTCGTCTAATTCCGACGGTTTTAACCATGTTTTCCAGTCTTCCCGACTATTTCTGGGGCTGAAATTTGGTGGGGAATGTTTTTTTGTATCAAGGAAGAAGTGATATAAATTCCAGAACTCTAGCTCAAAATTCATTTTTTCGCGAATTTTTTAAGGCATACCCCTTCAAAAATTTTCGATTTTTCGAAGGTTCTCGGACTTTGGCGAACGCTTGATAAATCGATTGTTTATGTATCAAAACGGATAGAAAACATGGAACCAGTGGCCAAAGTGCCGGAATTGTACCGAAAACACATGGAAAACCGATCCTGAATAATTAAGTTTCGTGGTTTTCCCCATGTTTTCCATACTTCCCGACATTCTCGGGGGCTGAAATTTGGTGGGGAATGTTTTTTTGCATCAAGGAAGAAGTGATACAAATTCCAGAGCCCTAGCTCAAAATTCATTTTTTTCAATATTAGTGGTAGAACTAACGCATTTCTTTCCTTCCAGGAATCCGACTTTCGAGCCTAGATCTCCGAAGTGTGTTGGATGCGCCGCAATTGGTAAGTGAATCCTGTCATCCCATTAGAGCGACTGCCATTTCTCGAAAATGTCTTCTGTAAAATGAGAAATAGCCGTCGGCTGACTTCCATTTCTCCGGGAAGCCTCGATTTCTTCTGGAAGGAACGATGATCGATTTCCCTCCAGCAAAATCCGGGAGAGAAGTATTTCCACGGGATTTACATCTCGTCTCCTGAATTATGCTCCTAATACGTCCGCTTGACGCTGACTTGTAACTCGGTGATCGGAGGCATAGAAATTCCCTGGCGATATTCAGTTTGCGCTAACGTACGCCTCGGAGTTTTCGACTCGAGGAAAAACGATTTATCGCGCCTGTCCAATTCGTTCCACGCCTGCCACGCCATGTGCGACCCTTCGCACGTGTGCGCGCCGCACGTCACTGTGACCGTGTTTGCGAACCTTCTCTCCTGGAGTTTCTGTCGCCTTCTCCCGATTTCCCACAGTGACGTTTGGAATCCTGACGGAGAAGTTGGCGGGCTTGTTAGAAGAGAGACTTCTCTCTGCTTTCATTCGAGCCTCGTCACTGCCAATGTCGCACCTAATTATAGCTCTCTAACAATTTAAAATCCCTGCTTTCCAATCTTACTCGTACCTCCAAAATATCTTCGATCTTTCTACCAATATTTAATCAATATTCATTAATAAAATTCAAGTACAGAGAAATCTTGATTTCCAAAGTCCACTTCAACAAGACCATTTCTCCTTTCTCCCAATATTATCAAAGCACTATCGAAGAAGCAGAGCTTGCCTCGTAAAGACGAAAGCGTCTGCTTCTGGAAGATCGAGTTCCGCTCGTTTCCCGTGGCTTGATTGGTATTCCGTGGGCTGCGTCACGTGTGAATTCGCTGATGCTACCGGGTGTCAAGATTGCGTCTTGAACGTGGTACGTGAGCCCACTGTAAAAAGAAAGAGAGAGAGGATCTTCTCTGTAATCGGAGAACGAAAGAGAGCACGATAGAAAGCGAATGGAAAGATTGGTAGTGTGCGAGAGCGATGTTTCGTCACGTTCGACCTTCCTTGGACAGGAGACATCAGGGAGTTAACCCCGCACGATTTTCCACGTGTCCTCCCTTCGCCCTTTTCTCTCAACCCTAACAACCAGCAGCTTCCCAGTCGGACTTCCATAATGCAAGGAGCATTGCGTGCCATTTTTCGAACGAACCAACAGGAATCGTTGTGCTGCTTCCTTGACGAGCGACTACATCGCCCCCGGGATCGGCAATCGTGACAGGACGTCGAAGCAGACGCGGAACTTGGATAACTCGCCTTGTCATTGGCCATGCGTGAGACTCTCGAACATACCAGTCGTCTGGATTCCTCTCGTTTTCGAGATCCCCTGGGGTTAGCACGGATTTTAAATAACACGGATCGTGGACCTTCACCGCAGTAAATGCGAACGTGACTCGAATATTTCCGGGAAAGTATTATACAATCGTCGCGAGTCTGAACTGTATCACTAATTACAATTGCACGGATTAAATTAATCCTTGATGGAATATTAAAATAAAAGAATACATTTATACGTAAATAGGTCGATTCTGAAATATTGAAATAAGTGTTACATCGCTCGGACTGTTTATTTATTTATCTCACAGAGCGCACATATGTAGTTGAGGGGAAGGAAATTCAGTAAGCGTGACACGGAAGGCGATGAAGGGCACTCTCGGCTCGGAAGTATGCGTCACGTCGTCGCGCGACTTTAGACTTGGGACTTTGTCCTTTCTCACTCGCTCTGTCGAATCTCATGGACAATCACCGGAACTCGTCAAAGGCCTTTGCGCGCTGTATACTTTAATAGCGCATGTACACACTCGTTCAGTTAATAAGTAGCCAAGCAACTTCGGCCTCCTGCTGGATGGTACGCGGAGGAAACCGCAAGCGGCAGCTTCGTATCCGCTTTCACCTATCGCGGCTTCCAGCCTGGAAGTCGGTGGCACACTTTCTGGAAAATGTCTCGGGACCTCGACACTATTTATCCTTTAGCCAATGCGTGTCGATTTCCTTCCATTATTTGCTCTAGTTTTCTCGAAAAACCCTGGCAGATTTTTTAATAGAATAACTATTTTATTTTTATTCAGTGAACATTTAAAAGTGAAGTAAAATAGGATAAAAAAAATGTATCAATTTTCTACAATGTTTAAAGTAGTTCATAATACACAGTTTACATTGAATCCTTTTCGCCCTATATATTTATCGTCCTACTCGTACACATATGGGTTTCCATGACTCCTGCGGTGGCTTTTTACAGGAGGACACCGAGAGTGCAAGTCAATCGGCGAGTAATTGTGTTAACGAGTGCAGGGTGGTTCTTTTCGTATTTCACGGTAAAGCTGCCTCGATGTTCTGTGTCAGTGTGTATACGTGTGACATTGGTTTGAGCGTGGAAGTCGCGGGGAGGGTCGAAAGCCTTCGTTAATTAAAGCTCCTTGGGAAGCTTTGGAGTAGTAGACGGGCCGCCCCGCGTATAGAATTGTGCATCCGCTTGCCAAGTCCGCTCGCTCGCTCGCTCGCTCACGCGCGCGCGCGAGCGAGCGCGCGTTCTGCCAAGCCGGCCGTGTCGAAGGGGTTTTGTTTTAAGGAGGGTTGGAGCGAGCGAGAGTCTCGGCTTGGCTCTGTGTGCGCTGCACGCCCGCAGACAATACCCGGCGACTCGGCTTCAATGCAACCCCGTTTGTGTTTCCACTGCGAGGAAGCCTGCTCTCCGATATCATCCTACTCCCTTCCGTCAGGCCCTTCCAACCCTTCCCCGCACGCAACCCTTCCCTGAGAGTCAGCCAGTCAGGTTCGATTCACACCGAACATCGCTCATATTAATGTGAATCCTGTGGTATCTTTCCTCGAAACACCTATTCAATTATTCTTTTAAATTCTATTGAATTTTCTTGTATCAAAAGTTTTAAAAGCTAAGGATTGATTTTGATAATTCAAAGTTTTCTTTTTAAAAGTTGTAGGATTATTCATTGGATCATTCATAAAATACTGTGTTTATAGTATGTGTGGGAAGTGTTTTACATAATTGTAGTTGACGCAGATGATATATATACTGGCACGTCTACGTGTTTCCCGTCCGAATTATAATTGCTTTGAAGAAGAGCGCCGTAGTGCCTGAGCTTTCACTGTAAGGTTCTCGGGTCTGGAAGGGAGAGCTTTGGAGTTGCATTGTCGGTGTGAGCTGAACCAGAAGGCCTAAGGGGTGGTTCTCCCTTCTCTTTCGCAGTGTTTCTCCTACTCGCATTGGCCTTTCTTGGCTGGTCTAGTGTACACGTCTGCTCTATTCGTTTGACTACTACCCGCCGCCGCCTCTCCCCACCTTTCTCTCGAGCCTCTCTCACTCTTTCCCACTCCAGTCTGCTACTTTCCCGGTCTGGCTGTGTGTCTGCGATTGTTCATTCACCCTCAGTCACTCACTTTGTCCTTCCCGCCGACGTCCTCTCGCCCACAGTCGGCGCCCATTCGATCACATCGAACAATGAGCAACCGCTACCAACTTGGAATTACACCCGACAACCATTTGTATTCCAATAATTATAGCCAATCGTTTGAAATAACGTTTAACCGCATCGTTCTCTCGAACCCGTTGAGAGAGATTCGCCGAAGGCAACGAATTCCCTTGATTGTAAGAGTTTCATCGATTGACATTGGAGGGGACGATAAAATTTGTCGGCTGACCTTTTTCAAGGGTGGCAGAAAGCTCTTTCAAGGGTGACTGGATGGTTTGGAGGGAGAAGATTCTGCGCAAATCGAGAGAACTCGACAGATAGGCGGGATTCCATAAAACAGAGGTTTCGGGTCGACCAGGATTAGCCGGGCAATCGTAAGTCAAGGGAAGAAACGAGCTTGCGATAACGCTTGATTCCGATCCCCGATCTACGCCGATGCCTATCCACATGAAATTTAGTGTCACCAGGACGCGTTGAATCCTCCGGTGTGAACGCACTGTGAGGATCTCTTATCGGCAGCATCCGACGCGTTCTGGTCCAGGCACTCCGAGGGTGAACGCGCTCGCCTCGTTTTCCACCCCTTTGCCTTATCCGACAGCCTGATACCCTCTTTAGCTGCCGATTTTATGGCAAACCCGAACGGGAAACAATGCCTGTAAAAAGATATCAAAGTTTTAGTGTTCCTGAAGAGGAGAGAGCTTGCTTTTGAACATTCAAAATAAGGGTGATAGTCGTAGCAATGACACGAGTCTTTGAAAAATGAAATTTTATTATACATTTTCCCTTCAACTTAATATTCCACTGAATTACAAGGGTGGGTTGTCAAAAATGCTGGTATTCCTGGTGTTCTAATATAGGGTGTGTGACGAGTACCATGTCAGAAAGTCACCCTTCGTAATTTCAAAGACTGTCGACCCCTTTCCAGTACACGCTCGCACGCGTGCCAACTCGTTGAATCACGTTCTCATTGGTGATTACGACTTTCTCAATTCACCGTCATTCCTCCAACCAAGATTTTTAGTCCTCGGATTTTTAGCCTCGCCCGATTCCCGAGGGAATTTCGCCCCAATTAAAAGTGCATTCAAGCAGGCGAGGAATTTCCAGCGAGTCTCTTTGTGCTCCTGAGTGTCAAGTCGAAAGGGAGTAGTCAGGGGAGGAGTGAATGTCGACGACCGGCAGGATGCTCTTGATGCAACATCCGGCGATAATTTTGAAGCGCGCAATCGACCGAGAGTAGAACGAGGCTGTGAAAAAGTAGTACGGAAGAAGAGATAATAACTGGTCGACATGGAAATATTTTTCATTATTAATATTAACTGGAATCACTTGGGATTCGAGATATTTCTAGAGAAAAGACAAAAGGATTTCTTTTTCGTCTAGCGTCACACTATGACAGCAAGGAGAGAATAGAAGTGGTTTCCATTTGGAATATGGTATCGAATGTGTGTATATGTGTGCGCAGAGAGCTGCAACATGGATTCCCTTTTCAACCCGTTTCTCGAGGCACTCGGTAGTAGTCATCGTCGACCTGTGTGTGTCGGGAAGACTCGTACTCGACGAGAGCTATCCCGTTTCAGACGCCAGTGACTTTCTCCATGGCAGCATCTCTTCTCGCTCTTGCATCTCTCTCCCTTTCTCTGTCTCCTCGATGTTTCTCACTTTGACTTTCATTACCGATGAAGCTGCCAGCACTCGGCAAGGAGTAATCGTTTAGCCGTTCTTCCCGATGGCGAAAAGCTTAAGAGAAAGCCTGGAAAAGCAAGGCAAAAGTCCAGCTGGAATAATTGGAACGCGAGGAAATTAATCGCAGTGGTTATTAAATCTCGGGCGAAGTGGACTCCTCGAGTCCTACTTCCCCTTGATCGATTGGAGCCTCGTCGACCGACGATTCCACTCGAGGTCCTCCTGATGTTGGTCCCTCCTCGATATCCCTGATTCTATTAAGCCATTGCCACGCCGGAACAGCAAGTTTCAACGGAACTTCCCTCGGACTATGAATTCGAACGTTATTGAACCAATAATTGATTTCTCGCCGATCGTGTAACATCAATTTACTTTGTCCATATCGTGTGAAAGTAGGAGGATAAACCAAAATAGAAATAAATCAAATTTGTCATCTTTGGAAAATTCTATAAGATCACCTGTCTATCAGAAAGAAGAAAGTGAACAAGTATTATTAAAGGCAAGTCGATCGAATCGGGGATGACTCAAGAAAAGTTAGCGGCAATAGGGAAGCCAGTAGTTGTTAATGAGAGGTGACTCGTAAAAGTGGATTACTGGCGAAACTTTGATATCGCCATGGGAAAATGGTATGAAGCGAACGAGAACAACATCGTCACTACGTGTATTTCATCCCAGTCGAACTTTATTCTCTCTATCTTTTACGAGACAAAAATTCTTTAAGAACTTCTTTAATTTCTTCTAATTATTCCAATCAATCTCTTGTTAGAAGTCAGTGTTAAATACTGTTCTCTCCAATCATTGCATTGAAGCAGTCATTGCCACGTTGTGGTAGCAAACAAGAATCATCCAGTTCGAAGCTCGCCCCTGATAATCATGGTGTTCCCGTCGTCGCTGCGGTAATCGAGAACAACGGCTACTCTTAATTAAACGATTGTTTCGGCAGCGGCATTGTTGGATTGCGCAGCTTGAGCGCGCGGCAACCAGTTAATTAGTACGCATTCTGATGAACAGCTATTCAGAGTCAGCTAGAGTTACACCGGAGAGTAGGTCTGTCGAATAGATAGGTTGAAATGGCTGGTCGAGTAACTCTAGCCACGAAGTAAGGAGGAAACTTTGGCCAAAACTCGGTAGCCACCTTCATTTCACCGAGTGTTTCAGAAAGTAAGGCGAACTTCATCTTGACAGTAGTTCATGCGTTACTTGAGATAACATTGGGGATGAGCCAATTCGTTATTAACTCTTCTCTAGGCTTCCATTGACCTATTAAATACGAGGAGATTCTTCTCAAGTATTAAAATATATGGAACATTAAATATATTATAATACGAAACTATGTAAACTTCCATTATCCTTTAATCCACATTCTTTTCCGATATCAGCTGAATTCTAGAATAATTTACAAAGATACGGAACACTTCCTAACGGGTGCCTTAGAATTACGAGAGTCTGGCGTCTGGTCATTAAGAATATTTCACTGCAGATGCTATCATCCTAGCTCTCAAGGGTGGTTTCCCGTAAGAGAGGCGAAACCTTAAAAAAAAAGGCCTTAACAGTTTCGCTCGGGCAATCGCGCGTAAAATGGGGGCGACTAATAATTTCTACGGTAATGAGGGTGTCGAGATGCTTAACGCCGAAGACCACCAACACCACCACATTTGCATTAGCCTTTATGCTCGTTAGCATCTCTTTCCTGTGCATTTGGAGAATGTGCTGAGAAGAGCTGTTACTTCGATCAAGCTTGCCAAATAGCATCATGAATAATCTCCACTGAGTGAATAAATAATCGTCGAGTCTATTAAATGCGATGTTCATGATCATAAGTCATATTTGATTGATTGCAAAAAGGACGACTGATATTTCATTCCATGGAATGATTTAGCAGGACAATTTTAATGGAACTCGTCTGACAACGATGATCGATGATATCGCGCTAATAGACGTATCACTGTACACTAGTCTCGTCTCATCCCTCCGGTGTCTGCCCTTCCAATTAATTTGCATTCATTTTACCAACAAACTCGACAAACATTCTTGCAAAATTCAGAGAAACTTGAGACGAAGTTTCTTTAAATAATTAATGAAGAATTTTGGTGGCGAGTCGATATTTTCTTGGCGACGAGAGCAGCAGCATCCGCTACCAGATAACCGAAAGCGACGGCTTCCCACATGCGCGTTTCCGCCGGCCATATTCCCCCATAATCGGTTCCACAGCCAACACCAACGGTGCAAACCACCAGGAATTACTCTCCGGCATCGAATTCCAGTTACACGTAGGTAGTACGTGCCGCCACCTTTTAACAGCGATTTTTCTTCGGTAATGCTCGCAACCCTTTCCACACCAGTAACCTGAAATCGGTGGACGCATATTTACTTTACTCCCAGTTACATTCACCAAAGAAGATTTTCTAGAAGGCATGGAATTTTGACAAAAACCAAAAGAAATTAACGAGTCGATACAAGCGTGATTTCCTCTTATTTTAAACTGCAGCTGCAACGACTACTGACGCCCAATTTGCGGGGCTTGTTAATCCAAGTAGTTTATCAGTTTTTTCATTGCTGCCTCTCACCTGAATGTGAGAGGAAAGGTTTGGTGCTGGGCGTGCGACAAGCAGTAACCAGTCGCTCTCGTGAATACCTAAGTGTTCATTCGGCAGCGGGCAGGGTGAATTGCTAGTCAGCCTAATTGCGAGTCGCGCTCGGTCCAGCCAAGTTGGCAAACTTTTTTGTCATCCTATTAGCAGACGGAAGCAGAGCCATGTCTGCTTGGTTGGCTGTGGAAATGGGGACGGGATCAGGCAATAAAGAACGAGGAGTCGCATTAGGGAGCGAGAGCAGGACTCGAGTACTCTTCAACTCTTCGACATTATTTGTCCGAAGATTCTCTCTCCTCTTCTGCATAGAGAAAGAGTGAGCGAGATGAGGAAAAGCGTAGTTCAATGGTAATCAAGCGATTCAGCATCTTTCCGCTCTGATCTCGTCGGTATTTAAGGGTTAAACCAGCAAGGGTGGTATTTCATCAAAGGAACAGCCGATGCTTTCGACGTGGCAGCAAAAATGATCGCGTCTCTTTGACACAGCAGAGTTTTCCCGAAGAGCGTCAATCAGCCGTGGCAAAGCAAAGCCGAGGTCGAAATAGGTCCGTCGTCAGAGATAGAAGAGACAGGTCTATTACAGGACAACAAAGAGAAAACTGGCAGGCCTTATAACCTCGTAAGTAGTTTACTCAGTCGATGAAAATCGCATCCAGGAAATCCGGCTATCTTTCTCTCTTACTCGCTCGATTTCTGAAGCAAGATTTCGCTATGGAAGATGAGTGGATCTGCTTTCGGGCTGTGTTTGTTCGAGGGTTCGACGCCCGATTGCTTCCCAGGCGACTGCGCGTCGGATTGCGGATGAAATCGAAGCCATCGAGAAATCCCTCTCGCGCGTGTTGATGGAACTCTCGCCTCGTACAATGACGTCGAACTCTTCGTCCTAGGTTTGAGTTTATCCTCTTAGTTTATCCGTCAACAAATCACCAATGAATTTATACCCCATTCATAAAGGGGAGATGTACTTAAGAAAAATTAGGGGCGAAGTTACACGATAGAATTTATAGACAGTATCAATATAAGAGAGGGTCGATACAAAGGGGTTGATGGACTGGCTGGCTAAAAGGGTTGATCGGAGATAGGGCGGAGCCGGTTGTTGAGGTCGGAGTGCTTAATTTCAATGGACTTCTCTGAATCAAACGTGGTTATATTTAACCCCTAAAAATTTATCCATCATATTCGAATGATTGTAATACCATCAGTGAATATTAACGACGGTCAATACGAGCATTGGAACGTTTCAGCTTTATTGCGAAGGCAAACAAGGATATCAATCATTTGGAAGCTGATATTCTAAGAGGCAAAAGGGCTCTCCATCGAAAATAGTTCGCAGACAGCAGTCGGATCGGAGTGATAGATGAAAATATTTGGCAGGGCCAGCTATAATCGCCGGCGGATACTCCTCCAGCTTCCACTAATGCCCGTAAATCAGACTTATTGTCAGCCAGCCGCTACTACGCTCGAGTTTCGGAGTGAGAGAAGAGGGATTTTCGAGCTTAGGTAATACAAAGTATAGTTTATTGCACCACCCAAGCCCTGCTCTCTCAGTAATTGTACCGGCGACGGCGCATTTCATTCTACAAAGTGCGAGAATCGAACATACATCACATTGCGTAAGGAGCGTCCCATCGTACAACTTCCGGATTTCATTCAGCCCTTAAACAAGTCCTTAACGACAGCGGGACAAGAAAAGCGACTCGCTGTGATTCGAGACTGGATTGACAATGCGACCCTTCAGTTGGTCCAGCGAGGCTTGCTTCATTCAGCAGTTGACCGGACTCCCAATTTAACTGGGAGAGGAACCTCGAGGAAAAAGGACTCGACCATTATCTCCACCGTAAAATTCTGTTTGCTTGGAGACGATCGTTGGAAAGGGAGAGCTAACGACATTTTACTGGCAGGTGGAGAGGAGCTATGAAAGGGTTGAACGTTGAATTATTTGAAAGCTCACCCAAAAGATGCCACCCTCCATTCACCCTTATTATTTTTAAGCCGTACCATTGCGTATTATTCGTTGGCCACACTGGCAACGCGATGATAACTCTACGAGACTCTTTGCTCTCGCTTCTCAGATTCTTTCTCGATTTTATAGTATAGTTTTCTCATTTTATCTCTTAGCCAGCTTTCAGCTATCGCAGCCATATTGTTGGCGCATAATTAAATGATTTCCCCGTTTAAATAAATGCAATTGTATCGCGTTGCTGGGCGGGGAAACGGCGCTCTCTGCTAATTAACGTGCCTGTCGTTCCAAGCTGTGCTTCAGCCAGCAGCAGCAGCAGCAGCAGCCGTTTCTCGTAGCTCTCTGCTCTTTCTCGGTTTGCCTTTCTCCCTTTATTTCTCTCTTTTCGGGAAGCTTAATCTTCCGTTACATCAGCCTCCACTGGCGGAGAACGATCTCTTATTAGTAAATGTTAGCCTCCGTCTTCTCTGCCTTTCTCGCCCGCATTCTTTTTTCCTTCCTTCCTACCTTTATGAAAACGTCCGACTCTTTCGGCATTCCAAGGATTCCTCATTCTCTTTTTCTAAAGCAGAAGAATCGTCGGTGTGTACGTGCTGGTTGGCGCGTACACGCACCGGAGAATTGTTCGGTGTAATCTTCTTGTTTCGCTTTGTCGGACTGGCACGTTTCAAGGTGAAACTCCGGGTGAGAACGTGAGTATCAGAAAACTAGAATTATCCTGCGTGAATTACACACGTGAGTGTAAGTGAGAAATCCCAGCATCCGAAAGGAGCCAATGAAAGCTGGGAAGGAATCTCGAAATTGTAGACATTTTTACAGATGTAAGATGTATGAATATTTATGGATGTTCCAGTTGGCGATGAAGTTTTATTATAGTTGGTGTGTCTGTATTTAATCTAGATCGTTAGTTCGAGGTTGAATGTGCAACAGACGAGACCTCCCCAGCTTCATTCGTTTCAGATCCCACATGTGTTTCAAGAGAAAAAAGCCTCCAAGTTTAGAGACGAATGTTTAACCCTTCGAGCAGCACCACCAACACACATCTGCGTCTTCCATTTACCTTCAGTAAAACGAGCACTTAACTATAGCGATCTTCAAATTATAAATCATAGCAAACGAGATAAAGGAAGGTATGTTTAATCCGATTTTTAAAACAGATCCAATTATAACGAATCTCTTCGAACAAACGAGTCTAAGTAGCTTTAATGCGAAAGCATTGAAACAAAGCATTTAACGAGCAAACTCTACTTACCGATGACCTGGTTACGCGAGCGTTCAGTTTTACGAGTGGCGCAGCACTTTTATTAGCGTTCAAAATTAACAGCAGCTTGATACTCGCAATTGTCCAGCTGGCCGGATGAATTGCAAACGCTCCAGATAAAACGGCACTTCCAACGAGAATGAAAAACTCCCTGCGCGCGCGCGCGTACACACACACACACACGCACGCACAGACAAATGTCCACGCGAAAACTTTTTGTACGGTTGAGCTTTTTTCTCCGGTTGCGCGTTGTCCGCGTGGAAAACACGTTGGCGAATAACTTCTCGCTCTTGGGACACGTACTAACGCAATATGTGGACTTACGGGCATCGCGGTAGCAGATCTAAACGACGGGAATCCCATTTCCAGGCCGCACACTGGCAGTCAGGAATCAAGGGGAAAAGCGAGCTCGAATTACATTTGTCCGCATTAGTTTCGCCAACGCACCGCCGAGATTATCTTTGTGAATTGTCTCTTGCGTTGCTAGGAATCGTGGATGAAGCCTTGGTTTAATTAACCCTCGTTTATTCCACCTAAGCGAAAACCCCCAACAATTTTATTAATGAATTTAGTATTTTTCATTTCATTCTATTAGTATTTCATTAATGAAGAATAGTTGGAATAGTAAATTCGAAGGGAAACAATGAAGTATTTCGAAGGATGAAATCTTCCCGAATGAAAGGCCCGATTCATTCGCGAAGTACTTACTCGAAATTCGAAAGGGATTGCGGGCGGAATTCGGGGGAGAAGAAGTCAAGGAAAGTCGAAGTGGAATTACACGCTGGTGGGTTGTAGTTGGAGAAGCAGGGTGAAACGTGGCGAGTAGGTTGGCAGGGTGCATCAGTGCTATTGCTGCCAGGAAATCCTCCGGCGGTACACACATGCTGCCACAGAGTATAGCCGAGCTTGCACGTATCATGCAAGCACACCCCCTTTCAATCCTCTTATTCCGCTATATTGAAAGCTTCAAGCTCTCGCCGCGTTGCAGAGAAAGAGGGAGAAGAAGCTAGTGCTCAAAATAATGCCACGGAATGACGAGTTACCGAATGCAGGGGAATGCTGGTGAACCCATTGCCGAGTTTAACCCTTAACCCTTCCGCCTCGCAGCCCTCCACTGCACCCGGGCTTTTAACCGACGACGGTGGCGGCGGCGGCGGTGGCAGCGCTGACGACGACGGGGAAAAGCTTCGTTGCAAGGGTGTATTGGAACTTTAGCGCTGTTAGAGTGCTTCTTTGATACTTAATTCTTCACGCCACTTCGGACACGGGTCACTAACCTCCTCGCAGTCCTCCAACACGATTCCTGTGTAACACTAAAGATCAAAGATTCAAGTTCAAGTTTGGTCCAGACATTTAAACTTCTCTTGCCAGTCGTCTCTGCTGTATCTCTTCTTCGGATCTGTTTCAATTATTGTCCACAAGAGTTCCGGACCATTAATTGTCCTGGTCGACCCGATTATTTGCTGGTGGGACAAACGAGAAGGGAAGGGAGCCTGATAAGCGACCTGTTAATTTGTTGTAAGTTAGCCGCGAGATCTCTGACCATATCCAGCCACGTCGACCTGCAGCCACTAAATGCCACTGGGGAACCGGTTCCGAGTACTTGGGACTTAGGACTCCAGTATTACTGCTCCTTCGTGAATTTCTGGACCTTCGATCCTTCTTCTTCCCTTCATTTTTATATATCAATTACAATACAACTTTCTAAATTATTATCATTCTATTATGACTTTTCTATCGTCCACTTGTGCGAAGCCTCGGAACCGCAGGCCGATAGCCCTCGAGGGAAGCGCAAACCTATGGGAAGTGAGAAAACAGACGTAGTTGTTGGATCGGCAATCACTTTGATGCAAGCAATCCTCTGGTGCATATAGCAGTGAATTCGAGTGATCTCCTTTCGCTTTCGCTGCGGGACACCGAAACCGAGAAGGAGAAGTGGCTGAAATTCAGGATTCCAGGCTTCGTAACGCGATATGTCCTCTCTCGGTGCAGAAAGACCGACGGCGGCCTGTATTTACACCAGGCGCCTCTACTACCACTCTCTCAGTGAGAGTACGCACGCACCAACATCAAGAGACAGACAGACACACGCAGAGAGACGCACGCTACTCGATGTACCACTGCCAAAGAAGGCGTGAAAGTGACACCTGTACATATGTGATCAGACAGGCAAGGAGTCCGGGCTTTATTCAGCCCGGTACACACGCCGAGCGCTGTCTTATCGGCTGGCGCTACCCACGTGTCCACAGTCTACAGCCTGAACAAGAATCGGTAGTAGATTAGCATTATCGGGTTACACTTCCTTCGAGCACCAGCCGCATTCTTGTGCGCCGCTGCTGCCGCCGTCACCTCCGGCAGAGATACAGTTCGATATCATTGTAAATCAATTAGTGGTTCGATGAGAATTCGAGAGATAGAGCGACGATGCATTCAAGATGATCGTACTCGGTTAAAGAAGTTGACAAGAAACGTGGGAGTGTTTAGGAGACAAGCGAGAGTATAACTAGTAAGAATACGACCTTAAAGCTATTTCTACTACGCCTACGAAACTCCTTTCTACCTAACCTTTCGAATTCCCAAGTTTGTTAGAGCTTTAACTCATTGTCAACTCGGATTCCAAGCGTTGCATATGCATAATGAATGCATTATGTTAAACGGGAGGGAAGTTCGCAGTGGAAATGAATGCTTGGTAGAAGGAACTTATCTCGAGCGTGGTGCACAAGCGTGCCTATAATGTGAATCGAGCTTAAAGCATGCTTTCCAACGTAGCACGGCTCGTAAATGCGAACACGTCGCGCTCTCGCACCCCCCGCGGCAGATTTGTTCGCCCGGTTCTCCTCCTCAACGAAAATGTCTTCCAACGCGTTCCCACCACCTTCACCAACGCACCCCTCTTCCGGGAGAGGGTGAGTGAGTACTTTGTGTTCGTGCTGGCGTGAATTCATAGCAAGCGAAGGTGGTGGAAAGCCGCGGGGAAAGACACGTCATAAACTAGCACGAAAGTAGTTCATCCGCCGGCGAATAGTACAACGCGCAAGCTTTGCCCGAGGAAAACATAGTATTTCTGGGAGGAACTATCCGCATTCCGAAAAGTGAAGGTGCGGGGAAGTTTAATGGGGCTACATTATGGCTTAAAGATTGCGAGCTATTATTCAGGGTGGCCGGGTTGTTTCGGTGTGGAAAGTACCCCCGCGCCATTTCCGCCGTCTGGTTTGCAATGCACATGCATCTGAATGTCGGGCGACGCTCGCCAGCCGGAATTAAAGGGCGAGGTAGAAAAGGGTTGAAGTCCTGAGGGCCGTCGCTGCCGACGCCGTCGACGCTCGTGCGCTCGTCCTCTCTCGTGCGTGTAAGGTCGAGCTGGGATCTCATGGATCTTCCCTCGCACCACACACTTCACGTACCCTCGACTTCCCTCGCTTGCCTGGCCCCGTTGCGCCTTTCTAAAGAAACACAAAGCGAGATACTACACTGTCAGTGAGCTTTTTCATGGACGAAATATTTCGCAAGACGCTTCGTCCTTAAGACATTGTTAACTCGCGATGAGAATTCCTTTGTTAAATACAAATTTCTTTAAGAGCGAATCTTTTCAGTGTTGAATACAATTATATTCTACAGGGATTCTCCAACATTTTTTTTTTAATGGTCATGAAAATAATCAGTGAGAGTTTATTATAAAATAGAGCTTGCCAACAAAGAGTTAAGGCTTCCGGACCTTTTTTTCTCTCTCTCTCTCGGGGATTCTGGTTCGCAGGGAGTTGGGGAATCCGGCTTATAGGAAGCACGCGACACTGGCGATGGTGGAAAGTTAATACCGTTAATGAAAATAGAGAGAAGGGTAGACCGAGTGGTGTGGGTCCGGCTTAATCCGGGTTTACAAGCATTGGTACTGGCAACAGCGGAGCCATTCCGAGCACTGCCACGCGGGACGGACACGTACTTTCCCCCCCAACCTTCTTCTCCCTCTCTCGTTATTACATCCATGCAAAAATGCCAGCTCCCGTAAATCCCATCGCGGATTTAATGGGACATAATAATAATAAGAGGGTTGTCTGTGTGTATGTGCGTGTGCCAACGTCATTCCTAAATCGTCCACCCCACGAGACACCGATGGGGGATGCTGGATGGACCAGGCTCGTAATCTCCCTCTTTTACGAACACTCCTTTCCACCCTTTAACTGCTACCGTGTCTGACCAAACGGCTCACTCTACTGTGACCAATGCCAGCCCATTCGAATTCTATGAGGCGTCGACTTCTCACTGCGACCAGTCAAGGGGATTCAGTATTTTTCTATCAGACATAGAAATCCACCTCTCGATTTCTACTATTCCTAATCTGGAATAGGAAAGTTCTCGTTCGAGTGAAGTTAACGAGTTCCCTCGATAAAATCGAACCGATCGAAGTGTAATAATGTCGTGGTAAAATATGAGAATGCCATGTGAGGGTAAAGGTAGTCGAAGTCTGAGAAGTTAACTTTGATTCCAAGTTCACTATCATCCAGAGTAGCCTGGGGTGGAAAATATTATCTCAGTTCAAAAGTAGTTCCTTCGAGATTCCAACTAATTCACCGCTTCTATGAGAAAACACTATCCTGGTTTTCCATAGGAGACAAAAGAGACATCGCAGGACCTCATCGGGGCGAGAAAAATCTTGGAAGAACCACCGTCGTCGGATTGTTCCAAGAGTCACTGTCGCGAATTACCCTTAAAGCTAGCTCACAATCAGCAGACTCCTTCTTCGAAGAGAAAAGGAGTCCTCTTTCCCCTCAGTCGCTCTCTCCCCGGCTACAATTCAGTCTAGACGTACTCTCTCGCAATATCGAAATAGTTCTTCGCTCGCGGCTCTCTCATTCGCCGAAGGAAAAGGCATCGCGCGATGAAAAGTAGTCCGATAGACAAGAAAGACGACGCGACGCCTCCAAGAAGGTTTGCTTCGACGCTCCAAGCATCCAATGTTACTCGCAGTTCGTCTAGGAACGAAATCAACCAAGCTGTCCAATAGAATGAGAACAATGAGAACTTTAGAATTTCAGAGGAACTTCATTGCTAGCAACTCTACTTGAACACGCGCTAGGGGCTTCTCTGTTTTCGGGTCCAAGGTGAAGTAATGTTGACAGAGTTCACTTTGCGGCGAAATTTCCCTTGGCGGCTGAGTGTTCCTGACGGCCTTAAAGAGCCGTAAATAACATTTCCCACATTCTGCGCATTGGTATGGTTAACAACGCTCTCTTCTCAGGACAGCATCTAACTCTCCCTCTACCTCTCTCTCTCTCTCTCTTTCGCTCGCACGCTGGTTAACCTCGGAACTAACTAACTTAATTAGAGTGGCACCGTCCGGCCACTTAACTTCATCAAGCGACACTCTCTCCCTCTGTGTGTATGTGTGTGTTGATCCGCATGCGGGGTAACTCGAGCGCCAGCAACCGGTCATTGTTACTCGACGTTTACAGTTTCACGTGGACGATAAGTGGCAACTGTACACCGTGACAGATATTGTCATACACCGTAGAGAGAGAGAGAGAGAAAAAAAGGAGAGATCCGAGGTCATGAGGGCTTTGATCGTGGACAATGTGAGTACTGTCGGCCAACAATGGATCTGACCGGTTTCTTAGTTCCCAAGCCTTTTCCACATATTCATGCGAACCAAGAACATGAATTCTTTAAATTCGAACTGGCGATCTTCCTACCCTCGGCAATCCTCCATTCTGCTTTCTATTCCTGCCTGAGGGATACAACATAGGATTAAGGGCGTAACAGGAGATCAAGCGTAGAAGTACAAGGGGAAGAGTGGATCAGGATAAAAGTCTGAAATTGGGTCGTGTAAGTAGTCGAATAAATCAGGCACTCTTCAACATTCGAGGGCAGCGCCCTTATTCCGAAAGAATGGAAGAACCTTCTCATTTGCAACGCATCGCTTTCGCCCTTCAAAGAATACCATTCTCTTCCGGATGTTTCGTGTTTCATCCGGCTGTGAGAGAACAGCGATATCGCTTGATTGAATTCACCGAAACTCCCAACTCGTCGCCCATAAATTTACCATTCGATCTCTGAAGCTGGGTGCCAGCCTGGCGGGCGCGCTACGTCGACATCGATCGTAGTTACTACGCTCTGGAAAGGGGGAAAAGCGTTACGTGGGAAAGGAAACATCGGCTCTCTCCCTTCCAACCCTGTAAAACGACGGCGAACATAACAAGAGAAGGCTCTAATATTGCTGGAAATCTGTCATTTCAAGATCTATCGCTTTGATCGTATTCCACGATCGCTGTTCACTCGCACACTGTTGGAGTTACCATGCTTAAATCTCCGCGAAAGATCAAAGCCATTGAAACACAGTAATGTCGAGCTTGAAATATGAATATCATGGAAACTAGAGATCCTTCATTCTGATTAAAATTATATAGACCTGAAAGTATTATTTTTAAATAGTATCCATAAAAGAAATAAAAAATAATATTCTTCAAGCTTCACTTCCAACAAACATATTCTGTCAAAACAAAATTTCCATGAACTTTAATCGTCCTGTTCCAAAAGTATTCCGTGGTTCTCAGAGGTGTTAGAACGAACAGAGTGTTATCATGCCGGATACAACGAGTGGGTGGATATAACACGACGGAATATTGTTGCTTCTAAAACTTGCTTCTGCCGGAAACTGTGCTCCTCCTCGGTGGATTATCTTGAAGCAGAGAGAAGATGGCCGGAAGCGTTCGGACTCTGACAGTGGGTCCACCTTGCAGAGAGTGTTCATTCTCAGAGCTGTAACAGCCTCTTACCGTAATTCCTCCGGCGACGGGGAATGGCGCCAACCATTAGGCTTGAATGTGGAGCGCGCTAATTGAGTGGAGAGTTTTCCCGGCGTTGAGGAGCAGCGTGCCGATAAGCGAGTGCGAGTGCGAGTGCGACTGTCGACTTGGCGAGTAGCTAATACATCACTTGACGTAATAATCCATCAAGCTTGTGGAAAGGAACGCGTGCCGTCCGTTCGCTTTTATTATCAACCCCCTGCGACACCCCCGACTTCTTCAAGAACTAGCTCGACTTCTATCGCATCGATCAAACGACGATTACTTCTGCGAATGGACTAATGGAACCCTCCACCTTTCATATTTCCCACCCACTATTACTAAAAGAAGAGAGCTTTTCTTCAAGTGCAAGTAGCCTTTCCTTGACCCACTTCCTTTGAAATTCCCTGAAGAACTCAGGACTGAGTGGCGCCCGGAGAAATGCTGGATTAACCCTTTAAAGTCCATGGAACGTTTAACAAAACACGGATTTTTTTAAAAGAGCTTGAAAGCTCTTTAAAATATTGATAAATCGAAAAAAAACAGGGTTATCTGTTTACAAACTATCAGTTTTCACTCTGGCGAACGATTTCACATACCCGGTGACCCGGTTCTCCGATTTCCCTGTAGTTTAATTAATACCAGCCCTTAATTAATACTGATCGCAATAAAGTCCAGACCACCAACGCGCTCTACTCTACTAATTAACCCCGGCGAGTATCCGCATCAAATAGTTTCCTACGAAATTGGAGCAGCAGGCTCTACGTGGCAGATATCGGTGGATTCTCGGCGAGTGATTCATCTTTATTAACTGACAGTTTCAATTCGTTGCGATCACCGGCTGAGAGACAAGAGTCACTACTAGTATTTGGGTCGACGAATCCGAGAGTGGCAGTGTGGAAAAAGCGACAAGTGGAATTTCGCGGCTTCCTTGTGCCAGAAAGAAAGGCCGAGAAGGTCGGGGCCACTTGGTGGTCGTCCTGGGAAGAATAATGGCTAAGGAAGAACCTTCGAAGAAGGGCTGGATGTCGAAACGGGGCCAGATGATGAGCCTCCTCCTCTTCGACTCTCTCGGGGTCTCGAGTTAAGTGGTTAGCTCGGTGAAGCGGTTTCGATTAACCAGCTCGTTGAACTCTCCTCACTGTCCAGGGAGAACACGAGACAGAGAGTTTCCAAGAGCCTCCAAGAGAGAAAGAGAGAGAGAGTGAGAGAAATATATGAAGCGCATTGACGCCTTCATCTGCTTTCCTTGGCATTTCAACGGCGCAGTGAGCCTCGTGAGAATTACACTAGTTTCCAGTACTCCTCAAGATCCGCTGGTATCGACTGGTACCTTCCTCTCCCTGGATGACGAACGACCTCCTCGAAATCAGAGCGAATCAACCTCACTGCTCATTTCGAGAATTTATAATCCTCGAATCTCCCAATGTGTACTGTCTTGCACATTCCAAATTTGATTCACCTCGAACTGTCACTTGGCAGTATAAGGAATGGTCTGTTCTATTTCTGGTATGAATCTTTCAATTTGAAATTGCCAGAAGAGCAGGGTCGATGCCCTTCGAGCTGATATCGCATTGCACTTGGAGGAGCAGCAGCAGCAGCAGCTCTCAATCGGTATGACTGGCAGGACTCGAGTTTAATATCGATGAGCATAGGTCCGAAATCATTGAGGCTGATGTCACTCGAGACGAAACTGGAATCACAGGGATCGAACGAGTATCGAAGCACCTCGGGAAACGTGCGCGACTCTTCTTTCCCTTGGGGAAGAAGACTCTTCTGCCTGTCTGAGCATCGCGAGGCACATTGCATTTGTCAGGCAAGCTAATGCATAGCGACGTGGATTCGTCGATGCCGCCACCGGAGACAATTGTTTCGTCGCTTGGGAAGCACTCGATGCTTCCACCCCCTCTTCCCTCTTGGATTCTTGGCCCGGTTCTCGCTGGAGTGCTCTTGCGAGATCGTGCCCTATCTCCTACCCTTGTCCAACCAGCACACTTTAGGGAATTCGATCAGCAATCCTTACTTACCCGTCGACGACTTGGAAATCCTTCCTACTGTTCACTGGAAAACTGGAGCATTCCCACTCGCAGGACACCACCTTGTCAGGATTTAGCAATTTGTTTTTACGATCGTAAAATAACTGAATTCCAAAAAGTTAATTCATATATACGATTCTGTACAGATTTTAATTATTTGTGTTATAGTATAAATCTTTATTGTATTTATTGGAACTCTTGTTTATTATAGATTGGAGGCACACACGGCAGGAAGTGCGAGGACTCTCGAAGCAAGGGAGAAAAAGAGGGGATCATTCGCAAGAGTGAGTAAAACGTAACGAGATGAGGAAGCCTCGAATCTTGTGTAGCGCTCGCGGGAAGAGTGTCTCTAGCGAGAGAATAAGAGAAAGAGAGCAGCAGCGGCAGCAGCAGCAGCAGCAGCGCGTCTCCGAGCAAGCTCGAACTCCAAGAGAGGAAAAGCCGGCTAACAAAGTCTAACGGAATTTTCGCTTGCGACACACTTTTTCGCCGTGGAAACGTGTTTGCCCACGGCTTATATTCCGCCCGTCGTTCTTCCGCGTGTCCGCCTTCGGCAAACACGTGTTCTCTCGCTCTCCTCTCGCTCTCCTCTCGCTCTCCTCTCCTTTCTTGCCGAGGCACTCGTGAATATACTGCACACGCTTGCCTTCTCTCGCCCTCGAACCTCGAAGCCTGATCCACGGGACAACATTTCCCTGCCGGCTTAGACTCCGGCTTATATCTATCTGCCGACTCTTTCGAACATGACTATATCGCCGATTCGGCTAAAAATATCCTTCTGCCCGGAATTGATTCCCTGCATAAAACTATCTCTCTCTATCTTTCTCTCTCTTCCGACCTACGCGCTCTTTCAGCGATCATTAGTAACGAAGGCCGGTAATCGTCCAACGCACCAATGACACTACCAGGAAGCTCTCATCTCGACAGTTGTTAAGGAATAATAACCATGGGAGGAATCCCAACGAGAAAACAGTGTGCGATTCTTTTTCATGATAGCTCACCTTTAACCACACGGTTCCTCTTTTTATTTTTAATGAGGAACATTTGTTTTAGAATCTCTGTAGAATTATTAATAATTAATTTCATTATATTACACGGCATTTTATTAGAATTAGATAGAAATTATTGCGATGTTTCGTAGTGGAAAGATAAAGTTACAGTGTCTTACAAGCATGCGATGTTCCCGATTGCGTACACGGCTTAATTGTACGGTGCTCTTTTTCCCGGGGTGTCCTGAGGGATCCTGCTATTTCTCTAATTGCGGAAAACACAGGGTCTTTCTCTCCCAGACACGCACGGTGTTCTCCGTGTTCCCATTTAGCCGAGGGTCACCGGTAGCCTTAGCTCAACCTTTTTACCGAGCAATCCGCCCTATCTGTAATTGTCCCTCAGTCTGTATGAGCGAGACATGCAATTTCGCTTAGAGATGTGGCTGTAAGATAAGCGAGAGAGATCTTGGCTGTGTTAACACATTGCTGACCGGTCACGAGTACACTCTTGTTACTAAAGTACAGAATTATCCATCCTGTCACAGCAATGTACTTTACACACTTCGAAACGATCCTCTACAAATGAAAGAATAAAAATGTCGAATTTTATTAAGAAATAATCGTTTCCTTATATTATAAATTTTTCCATCGCATCATTTCAATATCTGACACAGTCTTTATTATATTATAAAAGTATATTAAGTTAGACGATTCCCTGGTAAAAGGGGAGAAAGGTAGAGAGCGGTACACCAAGAAACACATACTAGCCAGGGAGCGTGATATCAAGCTCATTGTGCACGGAGTATCGAGATATCACTATGGGTAAGAGATAGTAGCCACTTATTGGCTGACCCTGATCACATTTGCGGCGTGCGGGCCCTAACAATACGTGGAGGCACGATGGAGATAGCCCGAGAGAGTTGTCTTTATTCGACTCGCCGCTATCGGACTCTCGGCATCTAATAATAAACGGGTCGCGTCCATTGTTAGAAATGGGTCGAAAGCAAGAGCCGATGCATCCCCAACTCTTCTCTTTCTCTCTTGCGGTCTCTGTGTATATATACGCTGGAAGTTGCAAAGGCACTCTCGATGATAGCTCGCATAATATGTTCGTACACATACACCGGCTGCTGCACAGTGTCTTCTTCTGTGAGAGGAGCCGGTGTGACACGTGCCAGTGGGAATGAATGCAGAAGGGGAATCGAACTTGCCGTCTCTCGCACGTTCAGCTTCCACTGGAGAGAAAGCAGGACAGAGTGTCCCTCTTGCTTTGAGAACCGGTCGCGCACCTCCTCCGGCTCGAACTCCGCTCTCAATGTGGCCTAGTGCAAACTTGCCGGAACGACAGATGGAATACTTGTCGCTTGGCTCTTTACCTCGTACAACTCAAGGCCCGAAGAAGTTTTGACTTCTGAATCAAGTCCAGAGTTTCAGAGACAGTTGGACTACTGTGACTTGTAATAAGGATCGAATGTAATCGATAGATAGTACTTGGAAGAATAATCTGATTGAACAGGTTTTATTAGAGTAGATTGTTGTAATAAAACTTGGTTTCCTAGAAGAAGAAGTGTCGGAAGAAACTCGTAACATCCATTTTTCCAAGTGATGTGCTGGCAAACCACATAACAAAGTAGCTTTTCTCCCTTTAATCTCTGTTACTCGGCGAACTACTGGAAAAAGAGATTCGCCAGAATTGTTCCGCACTCTTTCAACTCTAACTTGAAGGAACGCCGGCGATTCTTCGACGCCGGGATTCGCCAGGAAGTTTCGCGGGCTGAAAGTGAGCGACACATTTGTCAGGGGAAGTCTCGGCTCTCGTTTTCGCGACTTAAATTTCCGGGCCTGGAGAGATGGAGAAGCTCGCGCGTGAAACTCTCCGGCGCCTCCACCAGGCGAGAATATGCTCGAGCGTTCGTTACACCATGAGTTATGGGGCGGACGAACTTTAGCACGGAGTTGCGCTCCTTGCTCGAGAAGGATCGACTCGAAAGCGTAAAGTCTTCGCTATCACTGCTCTCTGTTAAATCTAGTTTCTCAACCTGCCATTCTTCTCGCACTCTCTCAAACTCATCCCAAAAGATAAACAAACTCTTACATTTCTTAACACCAACATACATTTAGCATCACCAATTATTCCACAGTTTACACAGCTGAATAAAAAGTCAGGCATATCAAGATAAAATCATAATTTAATACACACATGATTTCTTTTCACATATATTTGCATTACACAATACTGCAATTCGTGGTAGCTTGTACCTTAATAATTGCATCGTTCGGTGCAGCTGAAGGAAACTTTAGCGTCCCAGTTGCGCACACAATCCACTTGCCGTAAATGCACCTCTCGAACGCAACATGAATTGCGAAGCGAGTGAAATGAGGAGGATAGAGAATGGGTAGAGAAAGTGCAGGGTGGCAAGGCAATTTCATTGAATATGGGAAACTAATGTAGGGAACCGGCACTTTCCTCCCTGAAGTGGCTCGAGATATACACTGTGTCTTTCGCGTATTGGCCAGCCTATTTTACGTAGCGAAGTAGACGAGACGAGGCAACTAGTAGTATTAGTAACACAGTACATCAACCACTTCCACTTTCCCGCATCCTTCCTGCATCCAAGCTTCCTCTTACAACCCGCATATCCTGTAGGAAGGTCTTCGCCATTCCCTGCAAAGCCTCTGGCATCCTCCTCGGCCATCTCCGGGATTAACAACAACGTCGACCGCTAATGAAACACGCAGCGGTCAGATTAACCTGCCCTTCAAGCGCTTACCGATATAATTTAACTGTCTTCCACTCTCGCATCTTCCTCTACATTTCCATTCGTCTGCTGATCTGTGTTAGTGTCAGGAGACTCGTTGGTGAGAGTACCATGGAATTATCGATTCTCGAGGTTCCAGAGGGGCGATCGATATTCTAAAAATAGTCGTCAAGGGTCCAGCTGACCGGCTCAGGACCTCCAAAGGTGAATACAGCTTCTCTCAGTGTCCCATAGTACGAGTCACAGTTATATTCGCAGCCGGGAGAACCAGCTGCCGTTAATCCCGCTACGGTAAACATCGTGTTTTGACAGGCATCGGGGAAAGAGTTGGCTCAGCCTGTGCCTTAGCCTCGGATCTTCGCTCTTATTGAATCTGTCCGGCTTTGTTTGCTTGTTGCGTCAGTGGTAGTACATTGAACCGTAACAGGCTTTCTCTCTTTCTTTTTTCCTCTGTTTAATCTCTCTTTCTCTCTCTCTTGCTTCCTTCAATTCTCGACCCTTTTCAATTCATTGTGTTCATGTATATTCTCATGCGTAAGGGAGGAGAAGGAACCGGTTACTTAAGCTACTTTCGACCAGAGTAGTCTGTATTAATTTAATCCGCGTGATCGAAAAATTATCGAGAGCGCGCGCTCGAGAAATTGCCTGGAGGATATTTTTGCACAGATCACCTGGATGAGATGTGATAAATTTTCAGCGTATATCTGACGACTAAATATCATCTCTGCACACGCCATGGGAAATAGGGGCGTGTGAATTGAACCTAGTGAAATATAAATTCGTGTTTCACCGCGAGAAATTCCTCTCTGCTCGGAAAACACGGTTGGTGCGATTAAAGCGAGTGGTGCGTAGTTGGACAATTAAAAGTCGAATATTTCCCTGATTATTCGGGTGTTCTCGAAACCGGTGGCTTTAATTGCGCGTCCTTATGATTATGTTTCTTGCGAAATCGAGATACACCACCGCCACAGCCTCGCTGTTATTAATGTTTGCCGTGTCTCGTCGTGTTTTCGCCGCAAAAGCGGCTGCCGTGTACACGGGCGCCGGGCATACACATTCGAGTGGTGGAGGAACATTCTGTTTGTCGTTGGTTACCGAGCGCAGTTTGGCAGAGAGTAGCACTTTCGAAGAGCTTAATTAGACGGGCACGCGATGCACCGCCCTCTCCCAACGCCATAATGTGTAACTACACCTTTTGATCTTTGCGATAAACAGCCGGTTGCAAAGCCCCGGCGAAGTTGTACGTGACGGATGAAAGTCAATCGTGAGAGTGTAAAGTATAATCTAGGGACCCTCATTAATCCATTGACAGCTGCAACGCTTTCGTTCGCTTTGACGCTCGTCCCTCAAAAATTCACTCTTGTCATTGTGTATGATTTCTTTAACCGTTCTGAATTGCTATAAAAGTACGAATAACAAAATTGGTAGTACTTATGTAGACAGCAAAGCACTTTTCGCACGGAATGTTGATCCCAGGTTCATTCGGAAGAGTTCTTCTGATTACTTGCAAGCCCTCCTTTAGACGGGTTCTTTCATGTTTTCCAGGCGAATAATATAAAAGTGATGCATCTGCCTTGGAATCAATAATATCATATTTAATCATAAAACATTATGTGTCGTAAATTCGGGGTTAGAGGACTGCGACAGAAGTTCGCAGTTCGATAAATCGCGTGGCATTCAGCCGAGAGCAATATTAACGGTCGGCTGTAACTACGTGACGATGAAGCAGCGTGGAATTTCATTGAATTTCATTCGGTGACGACATGCAAGTGAGCGACGTGCAATTCGCATCGGCGAAATTCGTGCGTCCCAGTCGTTCGTTCGTTCGTTCGTTCGCTCTTCTGTCGAGTGATCGCTAAGGAAATATCGACATATTTAGCGATATTGCTCACGCTTACCCCCGAAAATGTCTCATCGCAATTTCCCACTGAATGCCAGCTTCATAAATATTTATGTACAATAAGACGGAGGAGAGCCAATGGCTTTCAACCCCCGTGTGCCTTCTGGGCGATTGGGATCCGGAGCACCGAAGCTTCCTCCCTCGTTGCCACCCTCGTCGCCACCCCTCCGATCAACGGCGCACACACTATGTCGTCCGGAGGAATGGTCGGTCGAAATTTTTCTTGAGAAACCACCCCATTGCCACGGGAAACTCTACCAGTCGTTCTACTCCCCCGTGAAATTGAAACGTTCTTTTTTCTCTCCACTCATTCAGCCTCCTAGAGAAACCAGTATTGAATGGACCACAGACATCCCTTCTTCTATATATGGTAACGAAATTCTCCAGACACACCTCGCCTTCCTATTTCCAACTTGGATGCTTCCTAGTATTCCTTAGCAAATACATCTTCAATGAATTACTCGATTTCCACTCTACAACGAAAGCACATATCTGTGGTCAGTAATCTGCTCTCAGTGCGATAATTCCAGTAACACTGGGACCAGCAAGACCACGAATATTACGAACACAAATTACGCGTGAGATAGGAGCGGCGGCGCCCGCTCGTGAGCCCCATTGCTCTCAATATCAGGTGAGAGGACCTTAGTCTCGGAATTAATTGCTTCCTGAATGCAACGGGATCTACTTGTGCGCAGAGCGGTAAGCGGCTGTGCCGGAATAAGCTGCTGGAATAATGCATCCCTCTTGCTAGCAAGATGCACTTGGCCACATTGCTTGCCATTCCACTAATACTACAATTGTTCATACTTAGAATTAGAGATGGCAAACAATCCAGTAGAAATAGTCAGTGATACTTGACATTATTGAAAATGGAATTCAGTCTGAGGTAGATCAGAAATGAATGCCATTTACACCAGATTTCCATGGTAGACTTTGTGTCTAGCTCTTCTATACGGCGCCAGTAGAATCAGTCGGCCGTAGTCAGACGCGGCGAATAGCGTTTGTGGGTTGCAGGGAGAATTGCATTGGAAGGTAGCACTCGAAAATTAATCTAATCGGACGACACAAAGAGCGTCTAAGTGGGCGCACACATTATCAGACAGGGTTTTAGAGAGGTTCTACTACAAAGAGAGACAGAGAGAGAGGGAGAATGTGTGTATGTGTGCTGTTATGTCTTCGGCTTGCAGCTACTGTGAATCCGTGGGCGCTGCAGGCTCTCTCGCATTAAGGCGCTCTCTATCGGCAGGCGAAATAATTGCTAATTAGTCTGGCGAGCGCGAGTCGCAAGTGCCACCCTGTGTGTTAACTCGCTTCCCGTTAATGGAGCGGGGCTCGGCAGAAAGTATTGCGATTTCCCTTCCTCGAAGTTCGGATATGCGCCATGAGAAAGATAGAGTGGAGAGGCTCGTTAAAAGTTCCCTAATACCCACTGCTCGCGCTGCATTTTTCGCTCCACTTTGCATCTGCCTTGTAATGCGATCAATGTTCCAGCAACGCCACTCTGAAAGAGACTGGCAAGCGTGGCAAGTGGCAAGGCAAGTACCTTCGCCCCGAAATTGCCCACCACATAGTGGTTGGTTAGAGTTCTCTTTTATAAAGATTGTTCGCCGCCTCTTTGAAATTGCTTCGACTATCCACATTGTTGATTGGAAGGCGTAATTTAAATGTATTGAAATGAGGTGATTTGTTTTCTTCATACAAATACCGTAAGGACCACCAAAGGGATGCCGGGAGTCTCGAACCTCGTTATAGCCAACACTTTCATTAAGTGGAGCCAGACACGGATACAAGTAGATGCTTATGAAAATATAGCAATATCCAAGACAGCAGCCGGTGGTTTAACTTGAGGGCTCATTTAGGCCTGGCCGGATAGTGGCGGCGTAACTAATGGTAGCGAATAAATTATCTCGGCATTCAAGGGCAGCCACAGTACCGGATTACTCGGAAGAGCGATGCCCTCTAGCCAATCAAGGCCTGGTATGCCAAATATAATTAATTACTGGTGAAACTATACATGTATCTCATATATACTATTCTGCGGTTCCGTTTCGGTATCGGTGGAAGCTTGGCTCGTTAGCGATTTCGGAAGTAAGCCGCACTTTCCAAGACTTCAATGAACATTTGCCATACATGCTCGTCAGAGGAAGTTCTCGGCTTCGTTCGGTCGCGTGAATATTAATTACTGAAATTATGCCTGGCGTACTAATCTGCCCCCCTTTCCCGTTAAACGGTAGTCTGGCGTGTCTTAAGTTAATATCGGCTTGCCAGCGCCCCCCCGGGCACCCTCGGAAATTCTACCAAGTTACCTTAGCAAGGAATGATTAAAGTCTCGCAGTCCCTTCCGCCACCCCCTTCGCCGGCCTTCCGCCGGTCTTAGAGAGAAACCTTCGCAAGAGATAGAGAGAAAGAGAGAGGGAGAGCCGGTTGTCTGCTCTCCTCACAAAGATTACTAGCCGACGAATCAATTAGCCGGTCCAGCTAACCGACTAATTGCGAGAGGCATCTCGCTGCTTGCTACGGAAGCCCGCTCAATCCTATTCCAATAATAATAATGCCAGATTTTTCTCTTTACCAAAAGGGAAATTTAATTCCTCGAATATATTAGATCATCGTGCTCGACGAGACTTCGCTCTACACTTCTTTCACTTTAGTTTCATGATTTGCTAGAATTGTACTAGAATTCGTGCGGTTCAAAGAGGTTTCTTCAAGGTTTGTCGTTGCCAGCGACATTAGGCGATGATAACATCGAGCGTGCGAAAGAAGACTGTCATTAGACGCTAATATCAGACAATCGTCGGAGAGGAAAAATCGCAGAGGCTGATAAGAAAAGTGCGAACCAGAGGGAAAAAGGGGGTGGCACGTACGAATAGTAGTCGAGGTGGAACGTTCTCTCTCTCGCTTGGCTTCCCAGAATATATTCCCGACAGCCATAACGAACTTTCGCGTACTGTACTGTTTTTCTTTTGCCTCCTCCTCCTCCTCCTCCTTCTTCTTCTTCTGGTGCGCTTCTCGAGCTTGCTGCGACGAGGTCCTTCCCTCAAAACATTCCTAGCGGCACGGTTAAAAGTCCAATGCTCGTACGTGCCCCGAAATAATCGCGCTAGGGGGAAACCCTCCGTAGAGCCTCTCTCTCTCTCTCTTTCTTTTTCTTTCTCTCTCTCTCTCTTCCTCTCTCTTCCTCTCTCAACCCTGGTATTTTCGATGCTGCAGTCACGTGCGAGTTGCTTGAATGCCTAACGATCGTCGCACTGCTGCAACCCTGAAAACCCCCCTTGCAAGCAACGACTAGCCCTTCGGAATCTTTACCTCTCCTCTTTCCACCCTCTACTTACACTTTCCAACATCACCGAGAAATCCAAGAGATTTTAGTAGAATCCACTGTATTCTTACTGTCTCCGATAATGATGGTATTGGTTTGAAAGGAGTGTTTGGATAGGGTTTGCTAAGGTGGGAGATTCGATTGGAGAAGGATGGAAAGTGGCGTAGACAGCTCGGAGGGAATACAATTTTCAATAAAGGGTCTGGGACGATCATTGGCTTATGCCACCGGCGAATAAGTGGCGCCCGGCGAAAGGGATTTCTTGGAATTTTATCGGGCATCTCGGGCAACATCCTTTCGCAGAGAGGAGCAGCTTGCCTACCAAGGAAAAAGGGGGAGGGCCTGCGCCGCAGAAGCGCGTTACCAACGCTGTATAAAGTTTACGCCAGCGAGAAATTCGACAATTTCCCGGCGAGCATATTTCCCGAGGTAGGAAGAGCGGATCGGATAGCCTCCAATTTCGCTAGGATCTCCCCACAGCCTCCCTTCTTCGATAAAGGAACCGTGAAAGAGAAAAGTGAATTCGCCTTGCTAGAAACGCGACAATCGTGACAAATTATAATCTACCGGTACATGTTTACTTTGGTATTAAATCATTCGAGTTAAGGGAAAAGTTTCGCTTTTCATTGTAGAATTAATTATAGTGATGGGTTCATGTAAATTACATAATTGAAGTATCGGAATTCAAGTCGATCGAACTTGATGGTCCGTGAATAATTCGGGCGGAGAGTGCCGCTCAAATAATCCACAACGAGTGGACGAGAAGCATAATTGCCTCTTGTAGCAATCGCGGCGAACATACATGGCGAGATAATCGGTGCGACGCATATATGTATACATATAATATATAATCGCTTCATTTTCGGCGGAGGGTTCGATCGGAGGCGATTGATAGTTAATAGAGGAACGCTGTAGTAAAAGGAGATTACGCGAGATGATGTCATGAACCCGTAGGGACTATCGGTTCGATGTAATTTACTCTTATCGACTACTCGAAAAAGAGCTCGGCCTTAATTGGAGAGCGCGCTCCTCGGATATGCGAGCCAGCAACGTACACAGTTGCCAATCGGCGCTCTCTGTCTTTCTCTCTCCAATAGAATCATATGGTCTCGTAATTATCAGATAATTAAAAGCGGACGCTAATGAAAACGGGAGGCCTTTGAAACGGAATAGCCGTTCGACCAGATATACCACACACTGTCTCATCCTAGCAAAGGAGAAGCGAACTACTATTGAAATGGAGCAATTTATAGTTGATTCAATGAGAAATTCGTGGTCGCAAATGAGTCGTCAGGATTAATCACCTCGGCACATTGCTCGTCCAGTGTTTACTCGACTCTGAGTTGCTTCGGATGGTTCCATTAGCCAAAGCATTAGGTTTAGAAGAGTACTCGTGCGAATGATTTCCAAGCGGATGATTGCTTCCCTAACGATATAATCACCCCGTGTGCCAGTCGCAAAATTCTCCGCCGATGTTTAATTGAATCGCCGGTAGAAGCCGCGGACATCGATGCTCTCGCAAATAGAGAGAAAAGCATGCTGAGGAAAAGAGAAGGAAAGATAGATAGAACAGTTCCAAGTTAATATTATCGGAGCAACACTACAAGCTTTTGATATCCGATAAGGCGGCATTAGCGAAAAGAGCTAATGGAGCCGGCACGTTTCCCGTAAATTCTTGGCTAATCGGCGTACGGCAATACTCCTCCGGCCATTGCTCCCGTATCTCGAAAGGATCTCCTCCTCAGCCGGGAATCGTGATTTCTTTCTCTTCCCGGCTAGAACTTATCTCTCGCCTGCCGGATAATCCATGGCTTCGCTGTGGCGCGCACCTCTCTCACGTTTGCCTCGATTAATGGAGGCGATGGGAAATCATGAGATCACGAAGCCACTGTTTTTAAAAGAATACCCACTCATATCTTCAATCCTCTCACTCGATCCTGCCAACCTTTCAAACTCACCATAGTAATGCACACCAGTCGAATGCCTGAGATTTACGTGTTTGTACGATGCTAATCAAAAGCGAGCAGCCGTTCAGATTTTAATCCAGGCGTTAATTCCTACTAACTACGACAACGCGCTGGCATAATATGGCCCTCCTAATTAATAGCCAATAGATAAAGGTTGATAGTGGGAAACGAGGGACAAGCAAGGTATGCAGAAAGAGAAAGAGAGAGAGAGAGAGAGTAGGAGAGAGACACAGCCAGAAGGGAGACACGTTCACCCAACCGATTTAATCTCACAGCGAAATCTGAAAAGCCTCTCGCTTCGTTCTAATAGAATTTCATTGAAAAGATAGAGCTGCACTCGTGTGCGAGGGTGCACCCTCCAGCGGTGTCCGTTGGTATATATAGCCATTAACCGGAGCACAGGGCATCGATTTATATCGGACTCTAATAACACCCGTAATTACAGTCCTGCTTCCTTCGACTGGCGCATTCGCTCGACTACGTACCTTATATATCAAGGAAATATTACTTTTCCTATCGAGTTACTATTACATTCCTCCCTTATTAATACGTACTCTCCCTCTCTCTTCATCCTCCTATTGGATTTCATCCACTCGAAAAAGCATAACGACGCTTCACCTCTAGTCTAATTGCACTCGAGGAGATTCCTCTCGACGCACTACTACTTCTTCGATCGACAGTAAGATGAACCAAGATAGAAATTCATCGTACAATGGGCGCTAAAGACGCGGAGAAGGAACTCTCGTCGAAGTAATTACTGCTTCAACACTTGGCTTTATCGTCGGTCCAAGTTTTTCTCCGCCGTGGTCTCGTTGTCCGGCGGTAAAGCCGGAAAGATTTTTCCAGGACTCGAGACTACCAAGTTTTTCCCATGGGAAACCGAAGAGCTTTCCTCAAGAAGACGGCGGCGGCGGAGGTGAAAAGCAGACGTGGTTACATCTGGAATATTTGCATGACGACGTGAGGAAAATCGTCGTACGGAATACACCACCGCAAATTTGCTGAACAAGTGGAGTGAAACGAGCGGAGTCCAGTAATCGTTTCTCCAACGATGCCTATTTGAAATATATATATATATATATATGCATGTTGGAAGTTGAAGTCGAGACGTTGAGCCGCTTCTGTGGACACTCCATTTTAATATCTCTTCACGTAGCAGTGTTGTTCCGAGAAGATTTTATCTCTCGGCCGTAGTCATTTCCGGCAGAGGCTCACCACTGCGCTTACCGTTGGAACAGAGATAGAACGAGGCAGACTAGGAGAGAGAGAGAGAGGATCGGAAGTAAGCCGATGGAAAGCCAAAAACGTAAATCCAAGTCAGAGCCAATGCTCGACCGAATGTAAAAGGAAAAGGAAGGCAAGAGATCGTGGAAAAGCCGACTGCTTTTTCCCTCGCGAGCTTGAAACCATCAAGGTAGAGGCTTTTAAACGTCAGCCAGATACCCAAGATCAATTAATGTCGTGATTAAGACCGATGTGTTTCCAGCTCTGCAATCGTAACTTCCATGTACTCGAAAAATCGAAAAAATGTCAAGGGGTACCCCTTAAAAAATTTGCGAAAAAATTAATTTTGAGCTAGGGCTCTGGAATTAATATCACTTCTTCCTTGATGCAAAAAAACATTCTCCACCAAATTTCAGCCCCGGAAAATGTTGGGAACACTTGAAAACATGAGAAAAACCACGAAACTTAATTATTCACGATCGGTTTTCCATGTGTTTTCGGTACAATTCCGACACTTTGGCCACTGGTTTCATGTTTTCTATCCGTTTTGATACTTAAACAATCGATTTATCAAGCGTTCGCCAAAGTCCGAGAACCTTCGAAAAATCGAAAATTTTTGAAGGGGTATGCCTTAAAAAATTTGCGAAAAAATGAATTTTGAGCTAGGGCTCTGGAATTTATATCACTTCTTCCTTGATGCAAAAAAACATTCCCCACCAAATTTGAGCTCCGGAAAATGTCGGGAAGACTGGAAAACATCCAACATTAATGTTCCATTTCTTAGTTTTAACTTTCATATTCCTACTTACACACTCAATTCTTTATGAAGGATTTTTTTTATAAAATTCTAAATCATATATAAAATATTTAGAATAAGATTCTAAATTATTATTTTATACAAGCCTGTAACAGAATCCCAATTCCTTCGTCTAGCCAATGATTGAGGCTGCCTAATATTTATGCATGGTGGTGCGGATCCGATTGACAATCGTGGCCAGGATATATGCATATGTACACCAACGACCGGCACTAATTACTCTCGGTAATCAGTTGTCTCGGTGATGCAGCAAATTAGCTAGTTACCAGTGCCACCAATAGTCAATATACCGGATCGATCGGTACTCGCCGATCGAAGCACCATGTTTCGCAAACAATTTACTCTGCTTCCTATTTGTCAATTATCGTCGATTCACTGGTAAGACAGACGAATTCTGTATCACTCGAATTCGAAACTCATTGAAACTCATTTGAAAGGGTGGCTTGCTTGGAATGCCAATGAAACGTTTCGTATGCCGTTGGCCCATATGTTCCGCTCGTAATTCGGTTTGGCCAGGACGAGCCAGGGTTGGAGGAGGAACGTTGGATTCCCGGCTCCGGCATCCTCTCACGATGATGAGAGGAATAACTCATTAGCTTTGTAGCGGGGAATGCGCGAGACACACGCGCGCACTCGCTCGGCCAACTAGATTACACTCTGAATTATACGAATTATACGAATACCCGATGGGCTCGGCGCCAGGGACCACCGACGCACCGTCCAGACGGCTCCAGACTTCCAATAAAGTGTGTGTGCACACACGTTGTTGGCATGTGCGCTTTAACGAGAGAATTAGACTAACTCTTTGTGCTTCTCTCAAAGTTAGTAATATTCATTTTGAATAATAGACCAAAGAATGTATTAATATAGTTTATAAGAAAAGCTTTTATTTCATGGTTGGAATGTCTTGAATGGAGATTTCTCTCGAGATATCATTCGATTCAAGAGAAATATGTGGCTCCTTTCTCTCCACTCGCGTCGTATTTTCATTAAAATTGGAAATAAGAGAATCTCGCCAGCGAAAAAACGGGGGAGTCGGTTCCGGCGGTAAATAGTAAGTGAGAGGGGGTGGGTTCCTTCTGAGGGTTGGGTGGGAAAGTTTTCGCATAATTCAGGAATGAAGTCGAATACTTCCCCGGGTAACACACCTCTTAAGGAGGGTTATAGTGCCAGCTGTAAATCTGAAAGTAGCGACGTCCTCTGCAACGGATTTCCATGATGTTTCAGCCTCGAGCCGGAAGGCCTTCCTTATTCCTGAAGAAGATGAAACGGCCAACTTTGATATTAAAAGCGGTAAAAAGAAGACTCGCGTCTTTGAAACACCCTCCGGGTGATATTTCCATAGGAATTCGAGGCTGACAGCACTCTTGAAATTCATGGTGGAAATAAGGAAGCTTTGTGAATTCAAAGGTCAAGTACAACAGAACGACAAGTTGCCGACTCATTTTCAATTGTACCAGCTAGCCAACATACCTTCGGGCGATTTCAACCGGTTCGATTGAAAATGAAGTCACTGTCGGCCTCGGTTGTTCGACTTGTTCTAAACATTGTTGCAAAATATTAATTATCTACAGCAACATTAGCTGTCGGGGTCAATGAAATGTTAAGGCGATCTACGTAAAGTTTTCCTCAAGGTAGGAGAACATAACTGAACTCTCGTCATCTCTGAGACGCCTCTCTCTCTCTCTCTCACTCACCGGCTCACTTGTTCCGGCGAGCTCTTAATTCGCGATTGCACAAGCCTCTCATTGACTCAGTCAAGTGAATGACTCACGTCTTTGGAGGCATTAATTAATCACGCCTCACGCATACGCCGTCTGCCGTCTTGGCGATAAATGTCGTCGCCGCCGCTGCCGCTCCAGCCAGCTTCGTCAAGTGTCGCTGGAGTCGAAACCGGCACACGCGAGACTTTATTACTCCTTGACTCCTCGACGAAGCAGACAGTCGTTACGAAGAAAAATTATTACACCTCGAAAAAGATTTCCTCACTGGCGCCACCTGAATCGTCAAACCTTTGACATCAGTGTCAGTGTAAGAGGAGATTTTCTAGATTACTTTCAACAGTGATTCCCTTTTTTTGCATTCGGTTAAATTTGAAGGAGTCAAAGGGTTGAAGTCAAAGGGTTAAAGGTCCAGGTAGAAGTAGCTTTCGTTGGCAACCGAGTGCATGGACATACATATGTATACCTGCGTGTACTGTGAATCATAGAGGTACTCGCATAATTTATGATAGCCATACTCGCCCCACAAAGCTCCGCGCTCTTCCACGTAAATAACGCTCTCCGGAGGTGGAGTCTGACGCCCCAGCGAAATCCTGAAATACGCCTTGCCCGAGGAAACCACCGACTAATGTCTGTGAAGCTAGCATATCATTTCCTGAAATATCATCAATACTTAAGAGTTCTACTTTTAGTGGTAATAGTTCTGGAGTTCTCAATAATTTAAATAAATAATTTAAATGGTCATTCAAGCGGAAGTATTTTATAAATAACCACTTTGGATTTCCCGGTCAATCGTTTACCGGCTGCCCTGCTTTATATTTTTCAATCAAGCCCACTCTCCACCCGGATGCAATGCCAGGTCATTAATTAATCCCAGGGATTCGGTATCATTTACCAATTTAGCGAGAGAGCTCTCGTCCGAGTGAAGTCTCTAATCTTGGACATTCCGGGAAACGAGTGGAGTCATTCAGTGATAAGCCCGGATCAGGAAGTCGGAAAGTCTTGAGAATAGTGTGCAAAGCTTTGAGAATGAAAGGAAATTGGCTGATCGATAATATACTAGTATTTCTCATAAATGACAGAAATAAAATATCCTTCGAGAGAAATTGCAAGATAGGTGTACATAAAACTGTCAATTGTTTTCTCGTTCGAGTAACAGTTCACATCCCGAAATAGCGTACGACTGACATCAGTGATTAAGTCCATCATAGTGATTATCGAATATCGCCGCCTAAGCGATTGGAAAATCAGGGAACTTGTTACATTGCTGGGTCACCAATGACTCTCTGTTTAGCCATCGATTTCTAACAGCGTTTCAGATATTAGTCGAGCAATTGGTCGCAAAGCGAACGAACCGGAATCCCCTTCCAATAATTATCCCCGTTCAGTGCGAAATAGGCATCGCGAAGAGATGAAATTGGGGGAAAAACCGAGTTGGAGAAAGCGAGGGTAGTCGCGCGGGGTTGAAGAGGGTGAACTGTGATGTTTGGTCAGATGGGAATCGACTCTTGCCAAGGCTGGAGGCCGCATTGCGGATGCACGTTCAACCTCCATACAGATTTTCGATTTCATTTACTCTGACTTCCCTCCACCAACACCCTCAACCACCCCTAATCAAATTCTACCATCGGAAATCACTGTTGGCATATTGTTTATCGATTATTCCATACATAAACCACATATTTCCATGATCGAATAGAAATAATAGTATGTAAATAAATTCCTCATGCAACAACCCTTATTTTTCAAGAAGGCATCGATCAATCAATGTAAAAGCTTTTAGTCTATCCAGAAACCTTAGACAGCACGTGTTGCGTTGGATTTTAATTGTTCGAAGGTTGATCAGTGCTCTCGTGTGCGACGCCATCCATTCTCATTACTCGGCACTTGATCCAGGAGTGCGGGGATGAAGAATAACAGATGAGATGGGAGTCAGGCAGCAAGGGAGGCAGAGGAGAGGGGGTTTCAGCTTCAGAATTGTGGCAGCATTACTGGAATACGGATGTCCCTCTGTGTCCAGTATGTGTCTGTAAGCTACACCAATGAGAGAGGGTTGACCGTTGCCAACCCCTCGGACATAGAAGCAGACACTATTTCTGATGCAGGTTGGCCGCGTGGCTCGCTCTGCAGATTAACGACTCTGGTCGAGCCGCCGACACGTGCATGACCTATCGGTTTCCAACCAACCCCCTTTCACTCGAACCATCCTTCCACACATATGTTATTAATTCATTTGGATTTGAGCACGCTCGACAACCGCTTTCCAATCCTAGCTATTCTACAAATTAGAGACTTGGACTATTTAGCTGCTAACTCGTAATTTAGAGCTTTGTCAAGGGCTTCATTTCCATTAAAGGGAGTCTCCATTTCCATTCGGAGGAAAGACAATTTTCCAGTTGACCCGTTGGATTCCGATTTCAATACTATTGAGGGCTTCATGGGTAAATAGTTCAATAGCTTAGTATATATAGTACATCATTTCTCTAGAGTATATACAAGTACTGTTGTTCCCTGGAGAGTGAATAGGGGATAGAGAATTGCTAGTGGGAAGCAGATAGCATGTCAGATATGTCAGCCCACACTGACTATCTCCTGCCAGGCAGATCCCATTAGTTTGGCGAATCCGAAATTCCTTATCAGTCAGTCTGTAATGTTCCATGTATGCCAAGTGATAAAGTCGCCCGGTGATAAGTGCAACTTCCTCTCTCGATCAGAAGATACGAAACAGTCATCGCGCCGAAATTACCACCTGACAGTACAGTATTTCTAACTCAGTAAATATTACCTGAGAATATTAATGGCGACACGTCAATGAACGAATTACTCGACACGGATACATCTGTGTTATACTTGACATTGCATGTCACGGATTTAATGAAGCAGATAGCACTGCCAGAATGAACGAACAGCTTTAACAAAGCCTCGAGAAATCGGCCAAGTTTGCCTCGACTTCGTCTCTCGATGAATTGTAAAGCATTCGACAAATCTGGGACGTGTGTCCTTCGACATTCTCCCTCAGGGAATCCGATGACGTTCGAATCTACGTTATCAATAAATTATAACCTTATAACATGTCAAGTAGACAGTAAAAGTATTATTGGAGAATGAAATAATTAAATTAGAAGTTAATAGTATGTCGAAGGAGAACAAGGGTTTAAAATGTTTCAATTTCCAATACTAATTAAATCGGCTTGGCAAGCTACTCGATTAAGGCAAAGAGGGTGCAGTCGACTAGATATCGAACTGGTAGAACGACGACGGTTTGCCTCCACCAGGCACAAGTATGCATCTGTTCCGCCGGTGGATGCTTGTTAAGGATCCACTGCAACGTAAAGTCCGACTAATTGAAGCGATAGGCTAATTAGGCCAATCGAAAACTTTCCTTTCCTTATGACTCCCTGGGGCGAGGCGTACTAAAGTGCGCCAATCCCGCACTGGAATGTTTTCGTTCTACTTTCTGCGAGAAGTATAAAGCCGCCTTTACAGATCACTGGCTCAAGGATCGATAGAAGGAATGTCTGTTAAGGCGCAGGGAATACGGCTATGCTTATGATGGTTGTCGGTACATGGTGCTAGTACTATGTCAGTACTATCTAGTACGTAGTACTAGCTGACCTGAGAGACTAATACCGATCGGTCTCGATCGAGGTCGTTTCTCAATCGACCAAATATGGCCTTTGCATCGAACGCCTTGCATTAGCGATCACCATACACGACCTAACGAGACAGTCTTTAACATCTTTCCTGGAATTTCGATATTGTTCGCCATATGTCTTACCTTTTTGAGAGAATCAACACGCTCCAATCTCTGCCTATACCTTCCTCTCTTTCTCTCTCTTTCTGTCGATTAATTAGTGCTGACAGGTTGATTAATGATTTGGTTGCGGGTTGTCGCGAGTGCGTCTCTCTTAATTGGAGGAAACATCCTCGTTTCGGATTTGTTTTCTTCGAGGCTGAACACTCCATTCGCCCACGAATGGCAAGCCAACTAATTGAGCTGGCTTTGGACCTTTCGAGCGTTTGATGTTATTCCAATCGACTTTTACGATTAACGGAAAAGTGACAGGTGCATTCTGCGCGAGAGGCGCCGCCGGTCCTTTGTGAAACTGCGCTGTTGTTACGCTCTTGATGGAATGCTCTAATCAACTAACTAATTGTTCACGTGCTCGGCGCGAAATCGATTTCGCCGGTTAATGAGCTTTAAAGTCGTTTAAAGGCTTGGCTCTCTCTCGGCTTTATCGTGGATCGTACAACTATGACATAGTTCAGCCGCTTGCAAAATTGCTTTGGTCCCACCAAGCGGAATCCTATTGGTTTGGCGAAGCTTGCGATATCTATCCGATTAAAACTCAGAGGGAGAGAATACGAATTTCCTCTACTCGCGTCGCCCTTTCACCCTCAACACCCTTTGGCGATCCAAGCCATTTGTTACGATCCCTCCGATTCTCGTCTTTTAATTCAATTAATCCTCTTTCGAACCACAGGTTTCATTGTCCTGATATGTTATTGTTGGTAACTTTTCGGCCAATGAAAGCACATTCCAGTTTAAATTGGCAACGAGGGGGAAAAAAGTGGGAGGCGGTTGCGCTAGAGAGCAGAGGCAGTATTCGTTGGTCAGGAGCGTTAAAGCCAAATGAGTTTTATTATTGAGCCCCGCTTGAAATACGAGGCCGATGGAACGCGCTCGTAATTCGAATTGCTCGACGGAGGGAAAAGAGCATTTCTTGGAGGAGGAGGAGACGCAAGAGCGGGCTCTACGTGCCGGGCATCGATACAGCTCGAAACGAGCTGGGATAGCACAATAAATATTAATTGCCCGGTGATAGATCGAGAGCCGTTATAAACGATAGCGTGGTCACGAGTTTTCTCAACTCCATTGCACTTTCTTCTCCATAATACTTCCTCTCTCCCTCTTTCTCTTTCAAGAAGGAAATACCAAGGAGCGTGACAAGTAAATAGACGATAAATGATCGATTGAATAATACTCACTAGAGAAGTCAATATGTGGTATTTGCATGGTATAACTTCGGCTTTAAAAGGCAATTGGCGATACACCAGGCTCGAAGAAGGGTGAAGAGCGAGCGACAGGGCGGCGCGGAGAGAAAGGACGAGGGATTAATTAACGGGAGTTTCGAGATATCGGACTGATTGGAGCGGCAGCGGCGAAGAGTCCTGCTGGTCCGGTAATTGAATAGGGCTGCCTTCGTTCTCCCAGTCGTTCAAGTCCACCTGGGCTCTGCTCTCGTTAGCGTTTTCGTTGATCGAGAACCCAACGGGGCATATATAGACACACCAGGTTGGAAAGGGGGGGGGCGTCGATGTGGGCGGCTGGATTATGACACCGGAATAATTTCCCAACAAAGCTTAATTGCAATTTGGTTGGCGAGGCCGGCTTTCCAGGCGGTATACGGAATCTGGGCAGCATTGATTGGACGTGTCACCCGGAGATCGAATGGACCACGCGGTTATCCTCCCTCTCACTATCTCTGCTATCCCTCCTGTTTCCTACGACCCTGAATGTATTTCAATGGGAGGGCAGAAACACTTTGAAGTACTGTCGGCAATCAACGAAGTATTAATTGTCGAATTAATTGTAAATCTCTCTCTCTCTCTGGCGCATTAGTCGCGTTAATTCGCCACCCGTTCGGCAACGATTTACAAGCGCGAAGGCCGGTTGGTACTCCGACAAATTGGGAGTTATTGCCTGTTCAGTTTAACCGGAACGAACGGGCCGCGGCGCACGCTGAAAGTTAATTGGGCTATGAAAATAAATCGCGATATTTAAAGGTCGCGCCTCTGTGTGCAGGAGTGTTCATCTGGTGGCGCACGTGTTACTTGTTAGTCGATTCTCGGGGGTCAAGCGATTGGAATGCGAGGTTTCAATAGAGCGAACTCGTACTTGGAGAGAGAGAATTAGCGCTCGTCGAGCGAATTGTCCTTTCGATCAACGGATATGTTGATATCGAACAATCGTATTCCAATGGCAAACCAGCAGTAACAAATCGTTGATAGAATTTATTATAGCACTGTTTTTCTCTTTCGCCACATGAAATTATTTACAGGATTTCATCCAAGATGTATTTGATTCAATGAGAAAATTGGAGACGCGCGTCAGACGTTGTATAAAACAGTCAGCGAACGGTGTAACTTTCAGCAAATGTAATTAGAGCGTCGAGACGATGCTCGTCTAATTAAATTCCATCGGGTTGAACGTTTCCAGATGATGAAGAAGGTGGTACGTCAGGACAGAGTTAGCTCGTCGTAATTAGAAGCGAGAAATTTTATCTGCGAGAATAATAAGACAGGGAGCGAAGGTGGGGGTAGATGCATGATAGGAAAGGGGATCGATCGAGACACAGGGAACTATTTACTGTTATCACATTAGGGACTCCTCATCAACCTGATATCGATCTAGTCGTATATCAACAGTCCCACAGTGCTCTGCGTCCAAGGAACACAGTACTGTCGGGACGTGACCCTTCCTTAATTAATGAAATCATTTAAGCGCCTCCCGAAGCGAATGAACGTGCCAGTACCATTGGGAATATTTATCTTACATTTCGCTCGAGTCACACAGCTCTTATACTCTGAATTGGATGTTGACACATGTGTATAGTACAGCAATGTATCAGTGAGTCCTCCAAGATCTGCAGTAAATATGCTAATTAATTATACCTCGCCAACGAGCTGTCTAGGGAATCAGCTGCATGGCAATAATGCAACCTGTCTGAGAAGCGACTATTTAAGTTTTGACAAGTAGGTCGAACTGCTCTCAGAGCCAGCGCTTAAAGAAAGCGGTAATATTCTCTCAGCATTGTCCCGGGCGGATTTGTTTAGGCGCTCTCATAATTATAGTGCGCCTCTCACGCACTTGATTACTGTTCGGATCGGGGCTAATTGCATCTGGCTTGGGAAAAGGGCTGGTCGATCCCGATGCGTTCCAGATTTTCATTCTTTAGTCGACGCGCACCTTAATTGGCCCCGCTAGATTTACACCAGACTTTCGGAAAGTCATTTAGCGATCGGTAGCATGCTAATTCGGTTAACAGCCGTTACCAGACCCTTACGAGCTTCTTTCTTACTCTCCGGGGTTCTTTTTTTCTCTCCACTCTACCCGGCCATAAATTTCATTATCCATGAGCCGAGTCATTCGTTCTAATCTAGCTAGCGATTACCCGCCCCTAATTGCTCTCGCGATGATTATAATTGTGCCGGATTGCTGGCAGGTGCGCCTGGCTGCGAGCTCGAAACCGCTCGGAATTGCGAATTAATTCACGAGGAGACGAATCGTCCGCTGACACTGATTCCCGTTGGGGGGAGGTGATGGGGTGACTGTTAACGAAACTCTGCCACCATTCATCCCCGATGGGGCTTGGAGCATTAAAAATGGAGAGCGGTGTGGATGGACCAGGATGACGAGGGTGTGCTGCGGGACCGAAGCAAAGCCAGGCAGATTTATCATTTCACAGGGATCGGATTGCGCTCGGCACTTTATCACCTATTATTGGAAGGACTGTCGTCACCCGAGCAGGAGGAAAAGTAGGAGGATGCTTTATTCATAGGATCGCCACCCGATAAAGCTCGTGCTACGCTTATGTCTTATTAAAGCGAACTCGCCACACTGTTTTTAGTAGTTCGAAGCTTATCACACATCATCTTTGCACCTCCCATTTCGAATACCAACTATTCCTATTCCCTAATGAAAATGCAACCTCGATAATAACGTGCTGGCGACACCTGGATTCACGTGTATTTCCTTCTCATTAGGGAAACTAGTTCATCATTACCCTCCCTCGTATCCTCTTCCGGTTGAACCTCACCCTACGCGCTAATTCCATCGGAGCTGCTTCCTACTCGCCAGACAATTATCACCTCCACTTCACATGCGTTTCGGATTATTCATCGCACTCGACCATAAGCGGTTAGCATAATCAAGTGAGATTGAAAGACAATACTAAATAATTATTGAAGATAATAGAAGCTAGCTTTTCTATGAAACAGATACAATCAAGACGATGTATCAGAGGGTGGAAAATAAGGGTTGGGATGAAAGTTTTGAAGATTGGGCAAGGAAAGAAAGAGTACCTGTCCCGAAGGTGTAGTAAGCAGACTGTGTTCTTGCTGTTGCAGGTAGAATGCAGCGATACGAGACGCGGTGCTCGTCCGCAACGAGGCGATGAGAAGCCTGGATGGAGGCCGAGGAAGCCTCAGAGCCCCCTGGGGCTCCGACCGACCTTACCTCGTCAGACTGCACCAGGATCAACCTCAGCTCTCTACTGCTCTCTGCTAAATCCAAACTCAGCTTGTAATTCAGCTGACTACACCGAGCAACTTCGCCAACGGGAATCCTGTACTCCTGGTGGACAGCTGGGCTAACTTGGAGAAAGGTTGAGGGTACTCTTGAGAGTAACCAAGCTGTTTAGCTTTCTTCGGTGAGGGTAGTTCAATCGCTGGACACGACACGGGTCATACTCCTCGCGGGCAGAAAAGGATCTTCACGAATATGAGATTGGATCTCGCGAGGGAGATCGATGGGCACGCGTTAGCGTGCGATCCAAGAGAAAGCAAGTGCGAACCGGGCTATTAGGGCCGTTAGTTGAGTGAGAGTAGAGAAGATCTTAATCGAAAAAGAGCAAGAATGGCTGCCCCAGTGATAGAGAAGAAGCGGTTCTTCTGCCGGGAATGGGCTTTCATGAAGCTGTCCCATTGCCTGGAGCAACGGCCGGCCTCGAAGACTTGCGGCGCCCTCATCGTCGGAGGCCCAGGAAGTGGCAAAACTGCCCTCTGTGCTGAACTAGCTTGGCCCTCGAGCGGAGCTAATGCCAGGCATCAAAGATCCTTGAATCGAAGATTACTTGCCAGACACTTCTGTCAGGCGAGAAGCGAAGCTTCACTCTCGCCGGCCCAATTTGTCAGGTCTCTGGTAGCGCAATTGCTTCAGGCCAGCTCCGATGGGATTCACAGAGCATCGCCGACATCACCGACTCCTGGCAGTGCTAATACCAACAGCATTGGCAACACTAATACTACCACGACACCCTTGACCTCAAGGGAGGCTGTGGCAGAGGCCTATGCCGAGAAGCTCAGAACTGATCCGGAGATCCAAGCTGCATTGCAGCCCGATGTCCTTGACAGGGATCCTGATGATGCTCTTAAGAAGGCTTTACTGTTTCCTTTACTCGAAGTTGAACCACCCAAGAACTGTCTCTTCCTCCTGGTTGACTCGATCGACGAGGGCCAATCGCTAAATACCCCGCAAACTGGAACCAGAGACTCCAGGCGGGAGAACGATAATGTCAGTCGAACGATCGCCGAACTCCTGGCGAATCATCATCATCTCTTTCCGCAATGGTTGCTACTAGTCTGCACGGCTCGCCGGCAAAGCAAGACCATCTCCCGTATGTTCACCGGCTTTAGGAAGATATCGTTGGATGACCTGAGAAAGTCCCAGGTCGTCCGGGACGTCCAACAGTACATACTCGCGCGATTGGATCAAGAAGATGCTCTCAGGTAATTGCACCATCCTTCATCGCTCATGACATATAGTCGACTTTACTTTTATCCAATTTATTTACATTGCACATTCACTCCAGGCAGCACATCTCGCGCGACACGGCTGAGATGCTGAACCAGCTGCACATAAAGAGCAACGGTTGCTTCCTATACTTGGAGAAGGTGCTCGACGGAGTGGCCGAGAACTTTATTGTCCTGCGGGAGGTTCGGGAGATCCCTGGCACTCTGAACGGCCTCTACCTTTGGCTCTGCCAACGACTCTTCAGCAGGAAGCAATTCGCCAAGGTGCAACCCCTGTTGAATGTTATTCTTGCGGCGAAGCTGCCTATCACCCAGGAGATCCTCTTCAAGTGCGTGAAAACCGCCAGCCCGAACATCACCGTCGAGGACTTCAACAGACGATTGCACCTTCTGCGTCGAGTAATCTCTGTGTCCCGAGCCGGTGCATTGATGCTCTTCCACCACAGCTTTGCCGAGTGGTTGCTCGACGTGAAGCACTGCACCCAGAAGTACTTGTGCTCGGCGATCGAGGGCCATGCAATGCTAGCCGCATACTATACCCTGCGCGGTCCGGAACTCAACCCCGACGAGATATGCGTACTGGGCCAACATCTTCAGCGTGCGATCACGAGTGTTGCCACGAGCAACTGCAGTTTGGACTTACACACTCTTCAGGTCCTTTGGATGATTGGTAGTGGTGCGCCGATCGAGGATTGCTACTTGGATAGCTCGGAGTGTATCCTCTGGCCTAGGCAGGAGGTGAAACTCCTAAGATTGCTCATTGACGCTGGGGCGAAGCCCTCCGAGAAAGTGGTGGAGGACGATGCCAGTAAGGATGCCATTTCTTCTAGTCAGGTAATTATCAACCGCCATGCAGACTATTCCTGCGTCAAGGAAGATGACTGATCGGTGAGATGAACGTAACTATGTTATGATAGGTCTCGCAAGATGTGAGCCCCATGGATGAATCTCCTAGCGAACCATTGACCGAACTACTCGGCGAGAGTGGGGACATCAATCAAGCGGACTCCTGCGGACGAACCGTTCTGCACACCCTCGCTGCCGACGGCAATGCGTCTCTGTTGGAGCTTGCCCTCGCGACGTGCCCTCAGGTAAATTTCTTTCTCCTGGTAGCATCCTCGTTATTTATGGGCGACATTAAAAAATATCGCGCACCAAGGGAACGTGCCAGAGCTGGGGCCTCAAAATGAAAATTTACCTCATAATCTCTGTTATCCATAAATTAGCTCGAGCCGAGACTTGAATAGCTCGTCGAGACCCGTTTAAAGTCTAGCCGGGAAATTACTTGTTTCGCGCTTGACTTAAGTGAGAAAGATACATCAGACTGAACATCCTTTTATGATCTAGGCTAAGTTGGAAGCGACAGACCGACATGGACAAACGCCTTTGAACTTGGCTGCCAGGCATGGCTACGCTGATGTAGTTAGAGTGCTCTTGGCTGCCGGTGCAAGTGCGGATCATGCCGACTGCGACGGTTGGACTGCCCTCAGAGCTGCTGCATGGGGTGGACACACACAGGTACGAATTTAATTCTAATTTTTTTTCTATCTCCAATGCAAAACAGTTTTTCGAAACTCTGTCATTCTCGACGTTTTTTGCGCAGGTAGTTGAATTACTTCTGGAGCACGGGGCAATGGTCGATTGCGCAGATTGGGATCAACGAACTGCCCTGAGAGCAGCTGCCTGGGGTGGGCATGAGGACATTGTCAAGGCACTACTTCAGCATGGCGCGGATGTTAATAGGACCGATGACGAGGGCAGAACAGCCCTAATTGCCGCGGCGTATATGGGACACAGCGAAATAGTAGAACATCTTCTGGACTTCGGTGCCAAGATCGATCATGCCGATAGCGATGGTAGAACAGCACTCAGTGTGGCTGCCCTTTGCGTTCCTTCCAACCATGGTTATGCAAAAGTACATAATAAATTCTTCATTCTTGAAGTGTTATTAAATCCTTTAGAGCGTCACGGTAAAAAGAGATCGGGGCCCCGTTGATTACAGGTGGTTACGATACTCTTAGAGAGAGGTGCAGCAGTCGACCATCAAGACAAGGATGGTATGACTCCTTTATTGGTAGCAGCATTCGAAGGCCACCGAGACGTATGCGAGTTGCTCTTGGAGTACGAAGCCGATGTTGATCATTGCGATGCGACTGGTCGGACACCTCTGTGGGCGGCAGCGAGTATGGGACATGGTTCTGTCGTTGCATTGTTATTATTCTGGGGATGTTACGTTGACAGCATAGACAATGAAGGCAGAACAGTTCTGAGCGTAGCTGCTGCCCAAGGAGGCACAGATGTGGTCAAGCAATTACTCGATCGAGGATTGGACGAACAACACAGGGATAATTCGGGATGGACGCCTTTGCATTACGCAGCATTCGAGGGACATGTTGATGTCTGCGAGGCTCTTCTCGAAGCCGGGGCAAAAATCGATGAAACTGATAATGATGGAAAAGGGGCTCTAATGTTGGCTGCGCAAGAGGGTCATGCTACGCTCGTCGAAAGGCTCTTAGAAAACCATGGCGCGCCTATTGATCAACATGCTCATGATGGCAAGACGGCATTGAGGTATATTCCAGGATACCACCAGAATTTAATTAAATTTCACACATGTTACTCAATATGTAAACAATTCTGTACAGACTCGCAGCATTGGAAGGTCACTACGACACTGTCAAAGTATTATTAGGTCGTAACGCAGACGTCAACGCGAAAGATGCCGATGGTCGAAGTACTCTCTACATCCTTGCCTTGGAGAACCGCTTGGCAATGACACGATTCTTATTAGAACACGCTAGAGCGGATGTCGAGAGTAAAGATTTGGAAGTGGGTACTCTTCGTCCATACTAAATAATGTTTGCTGCATATTTTTGGTTTATTATACTGTTTGGTGTTTATAGGGTCGGACACCGCTACACGTGAGCGCATGGCAGGGACACGTGGAGATGGTAGCCCTACTACTAACGGAAGGCGGAGCCAATGTGAATGCGTGCGACTATGAAAACCGAACTCCATTGCACTCTGCTGCCTGGCAGGGACATGCAGCGATCGTAAGACTACTTCTTGAACATGGGGCTACACCTGATCATACATGCAATCAAGGCGCAACTGCCCTAGGTATGAACCAGTGACGATTTACTTTTTACAACTTGGCGAACTTTCTCTTATGTCAAACCTGATTAGGCATTGCTGCTCAAGAAGGTCACGAACATTGTGTGCGCGCACTACTTAATCACGGTGCTGACCCAAGTCATTCAGACCATTGCGGTCGAAACGCAATCAAGGTAGCGGCCAAGAGTGGACACGATACTGTTGTGAGATTACTCGAGGAACACTCAGCTAATCAACGAAGTTTGAGGCCTGGAATTAACGGAGGTATGCACCATTAACACCAAGCGAATAGAGTCCGTAAAATTAACAAATTTCAACAATGTTGTAGGTGGAAGTAGCAGTGCCACCTCGGTGACCTCTAATTCTACGGCAGAAACTAAACCCTCTTCCGCAATCCTGAATCCCCTTTCAACCCAATACAGTCCCGCAGAATCTCCGGATTCCACCAAAAGGAGGAGTTGCGTATCGCTTGGGAATAATTCAAGCAATAGCAAATCCAGCAGCAACTTAACCGGTAGCACGAAAAGCGATCAAGGCAAATTTAATCAGAATTCAATGGTGAATCAGGTAATAAAAGTAGGTAACACCCGAGTTCTTCAATGTTTTTCATGAATTTGTAACTGCAATTACAGTCTCACCTTCCGAGATACCACTTCCAAGAAAGTTAATCATCACCCCACAATCATCCGCCATTAAAACTGCTGCATGTCTTCGTTGCTCTTAAACATATACTCGTGTATAGATCTACGACTCACCCCAAGCATAGTAGAAAATCACAACATTCGTGCACGCATTGAACGTTCGTTTCATCATAGTCACGATCTATACACGCGTGTAACTGATAAGAAGCTGCATATACCTTGGAACCGGGCATTACCAAACTCGTATAATTTTAGCCACCGTTATCTTTCACGCAACAACTGCAACAATGTTCGAGAGGAGCGAAAAGCCGACCCCTCAGCAAACTGCTGTCGCCGTTGAAGAGCGAACCGCAAAGTCCAATATATGCATCGCCGCCTCATTCACCTTTGAGTGATAGTCTGATACCATATTCGCCGACGAATACCAGTCCACCAAGTGCTCAGATTGCAGCGAACGCAATACAAAATCAACTTGGCGTCTCTCTGCTCGCCGCGAATACTCCGAGCGCACCATACAAATCACAGCTGAGTGGTTACAATCACACGGCTGCGATTTATGAGCCGATCAATATTAAAACCGAAATTATTGATAAGAACGATGTTAACAAACCGTTCGAATTAACAAACGAAATGCTGGGACTGAGCGTCGCAAAGGAGAAGAAGAATGGCCTGGAAGAGAAGAGGAATGCAGACATGCACTTCACACGGGATACCCACATGAGGATAATATTGGGGAATAGCGGAGCTGGTGTTGGTAGGAACGTAAAGCACCCTTCCGATCATGCACCTGGGAGGTACGTAGTTGTACATAGACGTGTAGTTAATTACTGACTAGTGAGTATATTCACTTTAGACTCTGCACTGAGTTATACAGACAGATACTAACAAGACACTTATACCTCAGCTTGCAGACGATACTCTATTTGTTACAATTCACAACTACAGTCGACAGTTTGCTTTGCAGAAGAAACTGGATCGGTTTCCACGAACAGTAGGCGTGTAGATGTATTAGGATGTAATGTTATTTTTGATTTCAGTGCGAGTAACGCTAAACCAAAGCGCAATGGCTTGGTTTCCAACCCAGCCATGAGATTAGTAGCGGGTGTTAGAAATGGAATTGAAAACGCGACTAATAGAAATAAGCCTATTACAACGCGAGTAAATGGATTTCAGTGGAAAGCAGAGGCGCGAAAGGAAACACCTTTGTAGGGACAGGTATTAATATTGAACTACATCAGAATATCGCAACGAAAAATTCGACGGGTACAAACTATCGTGGCAATCATTAAAGTAATTACTGATCCGATTTGAAATAAGAATCGCTCAAGGATACCATTGGTCTACGCGACAACTTAATCGGAGCAATGCGGGAACAACTATTAAATCGGTCCTTGCCTTCCACACATTTGTCTGTTGCTCACTATAGACCAAACATTTTTAGATACCAGATTTGCTGAAAGAACGCGCAACTTCGAGAATATAGACGTAGTTAGTCCTTGTGCACTGCTGATAGCAGTATTCAAATTTGGAAGTGGTATCAGTAGCTTTTTAATACCCCTCCCAACAACAGACACTGCATCATGTAAGACATGTGCATGACAGTTTGTAATTTTAACATTAGAATTTGCAGTGAGACTAGAGAATTAGATATGCAAGGAACTTTCTAATTTTGTGTAATGTTTTCAGTCTCGTGATTTCGCTAATACATGTTTGAGCGTGTTTGTACCTCGTTTTGTCTGTCTCGAATTAACTTCGTAGTGAATTTTGGTTGACACTGATGTGTGCTGCATGAGAAGTTCGCAGAGTAATTGGAAGTATTCCGATACAGGTGGGACTATCGGAGGCATCTCCGCGGCACCCTGGAACCCGTTACTGCGGATGGCGGATCGTTATCACCAAAAAGCGAAAGTCAATAAACAAGTTTTTCTCCTTTTATTTGAGCAAAATCAAATTACCTCAAATGAAAAAGTGAAGAAAAGTTCTTAGGATCCCGCGCGAGGGGATGGCCGGAACTGCATTACATACGAAAACCAAATATTAAACTGCATAGGGGAAGTATGTAGAATTAGTTATGTAAACCTACGAACATGACTTTGTATAAATGTAACGTTAATAAAATTCTTTACTGATCTCACTAATACAACATTAAAAAAACGTATAAGCTGATTATCGAAACCTTAAGGGATTAATAGTCACGATTTGAATGGACGAGTAAATTAATGAGATTTCCTTCAGAAGACTGGAATGCAAATGAAATGCATATGTGATGTTTTACTGGGTAATGCGAAAATATTACAGAATTGTAAAGATATGTATAAATTATATTGAGCATTTAAGAGAAAATTATAGCATAATACATAACGATACGAACTCCGTTACGAATACGTAAAATTATGGCCTGAAAACGAGAAACGTGTGTAAATACACATCTTTCATGTATTGTGCACGACCATATTTATTATACTGTAATAGATGCAAAATAAATAAAAAGATAAACTCTGATATCAATCCCTTATCAATTATAAACACCCCACTATGAACATCAGTGTTTCTATCCATCAACTTCTCATTGTCAAGTATCTATGCCCTGTGTCTTTATGATTTTTAACTCTACGGTTCTTCCATACATAGATCGCTGTTCGGAAGAGCACAACCAGATAAGGAGTCTTATCTCTTCTTCACATATAATACATCAAGATTGCTGCGACGTGAACATATTATCAAAATTTCGCACTGTTAAATGATCGGAGAATGCGGAGATTCAATAGTACTATAAGTCCTATCACTCGCGCACTTAATGTGCAGTAGCCACAAGAAGATTATACATATATCTATGGCAATTGCTAAGACTTGAGACATTATTGAGCTCTATCGCAAAAATGAAAGTTCTCGAATTGATATTAAAGCAAAAGTTAATAGTTGCAACTATAACAGGTGTTGCTATTGGAATTGTATCCGGATTAACTTTCAAACACTGCTCCGCGAAACCATGGAGTTCCCGCGATGTAATGTATCTGAAATTCCCGGGAGAACTATTTATGCGAATGGTTAATTGTTTAATAATGCCACTAGTTACTTCTAGTATTGTAAGTGCAACTTACTATGTGACAAAGTCAGGTAAACGATCAGGCAATTTCTTTAAATAGGATCTCTCTCATTGTCCCCTAATTTCTTATTACGTACTATAGGTTCCGTAGGAAAATTAGCTCTATATTACTATACAACAACAACAACACTTGGGATAACACTGTGTGTCGTATTATCTCAAACTATAAGACCTGGTGAAGTTCTTAGGGATCATAATTTTATTACTAATAGTTCAACTAGGCAATTTGTGACTGTGGATGCAGCGCTAGATCTGTTCAGGTATATGACCAACAAAATCTATAGTTCTTGAGCTATGTTTATTAAAATGTTATTGTTGAACTGTAGAAACATGATTCCCGACAATATACTGAATGCTAGCTTGACACAGGTAAATTAATTTATCCTGCGCTGCATTTACTAGTACTAATAATACAACAATACTGTTTTAGCATCGAACTGTATTAGAACGACCAAGCCATTTGTCAGGTATGCATAGAAAGCATCTTGAGAGACTAGCACAAGAATGACATATATTCTTGTTTCTAGTTCCCATAGAAGAGTGGGTTATAAAAGAGGAATATGTGCCAGGAACAAATGTTCTTGGATTAGTATTCTTTAGCTTGTTATTAGGAGTAGCAATTGCAAGTATAGATTCGGATGGCAAGCCAGTACTGCAGTTTTTTGAGTGCCTCTCGCAAATTATGATACATATAATGAGTAGGCTGATAAAGTAAATATCTTAACATAAATACTTCAAATTGAAAAAGCTTATTGTTGAGATCAAAACTTAACATTTATAGAATAGCTCCAATATGCATAGCCTTCCTCATCTCAGCCAAAGTTATAGAAGTAGAAGACTTTTCTAGTATCATTGAAAGACTAGGCATGTACATTTTCACAGTATTTCTGGGCCTTGTAATTCAAGGACTACTGTTATTGCCATTAGTGTATTTTGTGACTACAAGAAAGTCACCTTACAAGATCATATCAAAGCTTGGTCCAGCCTTTGCCACGGCAATAGGCACATCATCGAGGTAGCTTTCTAATATTATCTTCTACCGGATATCAATTGATTTGTAATCGAGAACAAAATATCAATAGTACGGCAACTGTTCCAATGACATTGAAATGCTTGGATGAAATTGGTATCGACCCTAACGTATCTCGATTCATTTTACCAATTGGAGCAACAATAAACATGGATGGGATTGCGCTCTATGAGACAATTGGTGCTCTGTTCATTATACAACTGCATGGATTACAGTTTTCCCTACTTAAAATCATAATTATCAGGTGAACTCCTAATAAACCAATTGCGTATTATAAGAGTTCAATAAGACATTTGGCAATGTAAAACTCTCAATAGTATTACTTGCACAGTATCGTGCATTGGGGCTGCTGCACTACCTAACGGAGGCTATGCAATGTTGATTATGGTTTTAAATTCTGTGGGAGTACCAGTCGAAGATGTATCGTTAATTATTGCGATCGACTGGTTCGTGTAAGTTCGACAGGATTTATAAAATATTTGTCAAAAGGAGGAAAATGTGAAAAATGATTTACGTTTCAGGGATCGATTCAGGACGACGATAAATGTAATTGCTGATGCCCTCGGCGCCGGTATAGTTGCTCATTATCACCAAAACGATCTCGTAAACCCCATTTCAGAGGAAGAAATGAAGCCACTTAATTCACAGGCTGCTTAACGATTGAACCGAAAGATTATACTCTTCAATAACACTTCGAATTACTAGTATTCGATAAGCTTGTTAAGTAATAAACTATATCCCCACGCACTCGTTGAATAGTTAATTAAAAGGGGATCCCCAATTCTCCCTCAACTTTACCGGCGTAAGGCACTGATTAACATTTATTGTAATTTGAAAGTGCCGCCAACATAAGGGACGAAAAACCGATATTTAGCTAATCTAGAAGGTTCCTGTAAAAATCACCATGATCCTGGGTCACGCATGCGCACTTAGTTAGTCCACAACCTGTTAAACAGGAGGCAAATCTTTCAAACAATTATACTCCAAATTAAATTCAATGTAGAATATAGAAATTAAAAGAAAGCAACTCCAGTCAGTTCTAGTTTTGAATAAATGGCTATACAATGTTGTGTTAAGTAAAGAAAGAGAAAATCTTTTCAATAGGAAAGTGCGGGGTATTCTGGCAGCAAACTTCAGAGTTCTGGCCAGCGGGGATTCAAGTGGTTGCGAGCCAGCCTAACCAGAGATCAGTCGTGGCCCTCGTGATATTTTCCCCAAGCGAAAGGTCTATCTATGTGAACGTTGCATGTATCAAGAGTGAGATGTTCAGAATGGCGACTGTCTTTACTTAGGAGAGTACTTATTCCCGCCCAGGAATCGTGTAATTAACGCGTGTCTTTGAGCAGTTCCATGTGTTTTTCGTCGCGCATTAACTGAAAATGATAATAGAGAACCCGGATCAATTCAAGGCGTGGCTCACCGCCGTCTTGGAGCCACTGTAAGTAGGCCAGCTTGGCCGAGTACGGTTTTAGGTGTATGTGTACGCATTTGATGTTGTAAATGGCCGTACATGTGCTATGCTTGATACCCCATGCAGAATTACATTCGCCTGGCTCTACTCGGTTATCACGAAGTGCATCCAGCCAGATTTCCCGACGCGCCGCAACACGGCCGCGTCTCTCTTCTAACGAGGACGCCGCACGAGTTAATACCACATCCTGCATACCCTATTGTCATGTGTGTTGTACCTCCCGCATTCAACAATCTCCATCGTACTAAAAACGATTTTCTCCTCCGTTCACCAACTTTTCCTTGTATACGAACGACTTGTTTACATTTTTCTCGACCTCTACTGCCCATCGAATGATGCCTTCATTTATAAATCTATTTCCATCGGTTCTTAATTTCGTCAATCACGCTTGGACCATTGCTGAGTTGTGTGTCCAAGCGCTAGAGTGGGATTTAATTCGTGCTGTGAAGAGCACCTCTTAAGTGTATTTTATATTCCTGCTGTTAATTCTTTATTGTATTAATGCATGGAATTTAGACAGTAGTAACGCATTAGATTAGTTGCATGTGATTATTTATTTCCTTATTATGGTAATAGTGTATGCTCCAAAAGAACTCGTGCACATTAGACTTTGCGTATCATCAATATAAGGAAATGATCTCCTTCTGCATGGTCCTTCCTTTCGCACATGTACTGCCTCTTTTTGCATGCATTTTTTGAGTACACATACACCAACATACACGCAGATGAATCGTTTGTGATATCAAATAGTTGATATCGTAAATATTTGATCAGACAACATACGAATGTTTGCTAATGAGATAATGTATGAATGTTTATTTTTTAATTCAGTTGTGATGCGGATCCTGCAGCATTAGCTAAATATGTATATGCACTGGTTAAGAAGGATAAAACTTTAGAAGAATTAAGAGGTGGTATGGTAGCACAACTTGATGTATTTTTGCAAGATGGTAAGCATTTTTGTCATATGAATCTGAAACTATAAAAGAGCATAAGTACTATCCAAACTGATGATGATTCTTTTCTTGTAATAGAAACCAAAAATTTTGTCGAGCTGCTATTTAAAACTTTGGAGACGCAAGAGTATACATTGCCACCCACAAAGAGTGATCCAGATGGTGGAGGGACCCCACCTGGTGCAAACCCACCACCACCTCCGCCACCAACAGAAAAACTTGTTGAAAGTACAAATCCAATCCCCCCAGTGATTACAAACCCTCCTGTTCCATTACAAATAAATGGATCAGCACCAACGCCACTAGTAAAACGAGAACCCAGAAAATCAGACTCTGAAAAGATTGAAAAGGAAAAGGACAAACGTTCTCATAGTCGGTTAGTTTTGAGAATAATACAATAGCTCGAGTAAATGATGCTAATGGAATTTATTTGTTATAGGAGTGGCCGAATGAGATCGCGAACGAGGTCTCGATCCCGATCATGGGAAAGAGATAGACGCAGGTCTCGAAGCAGAGAACACATTCGTCGTGATAGGGAACGTGATCGAAGCAGGCCGTGGAGAAATGAATCTCCACCTAATACGAGGCGTCATGACAGAAGACGTACGAGAAGTCGTAGTTCTTCCCCAATTCGGCCAAGAATGAGAGACGGTCCTGACAATCGTGACCATCGCGCACGATTCAGAAACAGATCACCGACACCCTTACGATCAAGGTCTCGATCGAGGTCTATGGATCGTAAGAAGGTGGATCGATCTGAGAGGTCAGAAGTGGAGAGAGCTGATAGAATGGAGACCAGTCCTGGTGGTGGTACTCCAACTCAGGACAGCAATCATGGAGATGTAGACATGAGATTGTCTACGACTAGTCAATCAATTCAGAGTGTCATCGCAGTTGCGTCTAGCGTCCCAAATAACCAAGCCGGTTCTTTTCAAGCGAAAAGAAGGTGCCGAGATTTCGATGGTTCGTATGATTTAACCCATTAAAATCTCCAAGCAAAATAGAATTCGATGTATTTTTAATACAAACATTTAACTCTTTGCAGAGAAAGGTTATTGCATGCGAGGTGATCTTTGCCCATATGATCATGGTACTGACCCGGTTGTACTTGAAGATGTAGCTTTAAGTCGGGTTTTAACGTTTGGACCCCATAGTGCTCAAGCACCAGGAGCAGTGCCTGTGGCGGCAGTACCAGAACCGCCCCCAGGACCCAATGGAAATGCTCCACCCCCTCACCTACCTCTTGCAAGTTTACCCCCACCCCATTTGAGAAACCAGCATCATTCTAATATGGGTAAGTATTCAGTTAGATCTGAAACATTACACACTTATTCTCCTTTTGTCAACCTGGTAGACCTGAATGCAGAAGGATCCGCGATTATTGTATGTAACACATCGAATATGTTAGATGCATTTGCAGAATACAATCCAGACGCACCCAGCATGGAGCCTCGTATGCCATGGGGTCGACATCCTCCGTCCGGTCCTGGCATTTACGGAAGGGGTCAAAGAGAATTAATTAGTGTACCAGTCATACCACACACGAATTCATCAGAAACAACTCATACCCAGACAAATCCGTTAAAGCGCAAGCAAGCGTTCGATTTTAATCGGCTCGGACCAAAACAGCGAGCGGTACATAATCCCGCTAATTGTTCTTTAGAACTGAAAAAGGTCCCACGCGTCCTGAACAATATAACGCAGTTGAATAATCATTTTTCAAAATTCGGTAAAATTGTAAATATCCAAGTAAGTTTTGGTGGAGACCCTGAGGCAGCGTTGGTTACCTTCCAATTACCAGCTGAAGCGAAAGCTGCCTATAGAAATGCAGAGGCTGTGTTGAACAATAGATTTATTAAGGTGTTTTGGCACAATAACGTTAATAATAACGCAGCTGGTGGCGCCATTGAAAATGTTCCGCCAGGTATGTTTGTCACAGATTGTATCCCCCAGTCGACAAGCGTTGCTAGGTCTACACTTACACAGCACAATTTCCTTCACAGGATGCCGTCCCTCCGTAAAAGAACGTTTAGGCGCTGCTGTAACTGTACCACCAAAAACCGAAGAAAACGAATATATTCCCACGCGCCGATCAACAGAAGAGCCTCTCACGCAGAATACAGCACCACCATCACCCAAAGCTGCCACTGCGCCTACTCGGCAAGATAAAGTGCTTGCAATTAAGAAGACGCAAGAGATATTAGCCGCTAAGGAAACATTAAAGAAAAAACAAGAAGAAAAGCGTAAAGAAGCAATGAAACTGACTGCCGATTTGCGTAAGAGAAAACAAGAACTGTTAGATAAGCACCTCATTGAGATTCGGGCTTTGATTGAAAAAGCCGAGAAGAACCCTGAACAAAAGGACGCCATTATGGCTACAATAAAAACCATGCAACAATCAATCGATAATTTGCGCAAAGGTTTGGCCGCAAATGGTCAAATTGGTAATAACAAGACTCAAGTTAAATCCAGAGAACAAGCGCAAAAGGAAATATTGGATGCTGAATTAGATTTAATGACAGCCCAACAAGAGGGTCAAGACGCTGGTGAATTACAAAAGAGATTAAACGAGTTGCGAGCTCAAGCTGCTGCGTTATTAAACGCAGGTCCCCCAGCTGGTGGAAGAGGTACACGTCCCGCTAGAGTCATACGCGGTAGTCATGCCTTGTCATACAGAGGTCGAGGTAGGGGAAGTTTCGCCCATGTCTCGGTAGATCATAGGCCAACAAGTCTTCTAGTCTCTGGTTACGAAACCGAAGAAAAAGCAGATGTTTTAGCGCATTTTCAAGTAAGCAGTCTACTTGTTAATAAATAATATTATCACACAAGACGCATTCCTGACCATTCCGATTGTTCTTCTAGCAATTTGGGGAGATAGTAAATCAAATAGTCGACGATGCAACCCCTTCTATTGTGATTAATTTCAAGTCAAGGAAAGAGGCTGAAGTGGCTTTGGTAAAAGGACGCACATTTCAAGACAGACTACTGTCGATAACCTGGGTATCCGGGCACCATTTGCACCGCGGCGGGGGTGGTAGTAATTCAAATCCATCTGGTCAATTGTCTTCTCGATCTGAGCAGGCACCACCTACAACTGACGAGGAGATTGATTTGGAGGTAAGATATTGATACCTGAATAACTTCTCTTGCATGACTATCTGGTATGTTTAGAGTTAGGGATAATGGAACATAAATGGTCTTTTTACTAGGGTACTGCAGAAGCCTTACTCTTCGAAGAGAATGAGGAGGAAGAGGACGAAGATGGGGAGTCACGTAGTTGGCGACGATAGCAGAGTCAGCGTCATTTCTGACGTAAATTTGATACAGGCTACAGTGAGAGTGTGATTATCTGGGCAGATCAGTATAAGCTCAGCACCACCTGCACCACCGCTGCACCGTCGTTTGATGCATCAAATGCCATGGTTTTCACGAAAAATTCAGGTTACGAGCTCATACGCGTTATCATGAGTGTTACACTATTTGTTAATATTATTGAATATATGTATGCGCATCGGTGCAGTATGTCGATGTACTGTGTCACGCTGCGCATTACAAATAGAAAACCAATATGCAAGTTTTCAGAAAACAACTAACCAAAATTATCCCATTATTTGTAGAATAAAATCGCTATGTTTTGTATGGGAAACATCTTATTCTGAACTGAAGTCCTCTTCTTGCGTCAGTAGATCTGCGATATACGTTCTTGTTATTTCGTTCGAAGTATGAGACACCCAGTAGTTCAGCTTAGGGATAAGTAGAAGCTTATAATTTCAAAAATTTTACAATTGAAAGTGAGGAAACTATATTTATAACGTGTAAGATACAAATACGATTTATTATAATAATTACTGCATAAGAACTAGCGTATAACGCGCTTCGAGTAGTGTAATTGGTTTTTTACTTTCACTTGATGTACTATTTAAACATTGTTCCTGTAATGATGTACAGTATAATGTATGATTTACATCATCTTCTCTTACCGAATGTGAATGAACTAAGTTGATTAGAATTTAAAGGAAAAAAGTATTCATGCATAATTTACACTCATTGTTTCAATACATACTAAAAAACTAATATATCGTTTTTACGTACGAACCATTCAAATTACTTCGAAGGTAAGTGCAGAATTTGACATATGATTTAACTGAATTAGTATTGGATCAATAATACAAATAGTACAAACTCAATCTATTTCGGCCATAGTTTCAAGTATACTTTCCCACACTTTTTAGAGACTGCAAATATCTTACGACTATATATTACATCATTGAACATCATTCTCAAGGCCACAATACTTCCCAATTGGGTGTAACAAACGCCTAGTATTACTTCTCTCATAAAGAATCACGTTATAAGAAATGGAAGAGCATACAGATGTCTGGTGTTACTATCGGCGAATATTAAATACATTATGGTGATAGCCAAGTAGCTAATAAACAACCTAAGAGTAATTGTGCCACTGGCAAAATGGATAGCGGCAGATTTACTGCCGAACTCTGGGCGGAGCCGTGATAAGCTCCTCGTAACACCCAACTTCCAAGACCAACTGACTTGTGAGTACTCGTAAACAATGCAGCTAATACGACTTTTCGTGGCAACCATTGCGAGCATAAGATCCAACACAAGCTGCTAATGAACAGCTGTCCCACACAAGCTTGAACAAAGAGACACAACAGATTTAGTCTCAATAATGAATTGAATAGCACAATGGAAGGTTTGTGATTCGCCTATTTGTACATATGTCTACGGTGATCTCTACATATAGACAGAGACACTATGCTGAATGCTTTGAATGAACTTACCAATCGCGACACAAAGTATTACGTCAACAGCATCTAAAGCGGATGCATCTACGGAAACGGCATCACAAAACCAATGATATGCCATAGCTAATAACAATCCCCGGGGGAACCAGGACGATTTAAGCTTGAAGGGACATTGGCATTTTGCCAACACATATTGAATACCAAGCCCAATACTCAAGGGTATAAGAGTACTATACAATGTCTCTTGGACGTTCACCCCGACCAGCGGGGGTGTCGATGCGCCTAACTACAATATTAGTTACACACTATTTACCAAATCATTACGGAACGATGACTACTCAATTTTATTTACCACAAAGTAGAGAAGCACAGGCGTAACAAACAATCCTCCGAAATGACAGACCAAAGTTATAACAACGCTCGTTGACAGATCTGCTTTTGCTAAACGGCATAGGACAAGACTCGTACTAAATGGGGGTGGCATACAATAAAGTACCTGAAAAATACAATTGATAAGTCGACACATTGATCTAAAGATATTGCTGGTAGAGCACAGCCACTAAGCAAGATGTTGAATACTGCTAGTAAGCAGGCAGAAGTCATTTCTTCATCTCTGTGTATTTACTTCCATTCCTTTAAGGAGCCACGTATTAACATGCGTGTACATTAGTAAGCATGTTCCGATCCTCATTAGAAATGGCATTAGGACGTATATGAAAATCATCATGAAGAGGTGGAGATGCCAATTCGTTAACGTGGAGTACAGTAATTTCGGATCGCACACGAATCCCGCTTCCAAATATGTCAATGGTACCGCGAAATATCGAATCATAAGGTTTCCATTGATTACTCCTAAAAAGTGCGGGTATAACGTGTGTTTGTCATAATTTCATGGGATATGCGTTATTAAGTAAAGAACTTTTACGGCATTAGTACCATTCGTTCTACCCATGTGGGGATGAATTGATGCAATTATCATACATAAGAGCATTAATAAAAAATACCCATATCTATATAAAAGTTCATTCTTTCGTTTTTCTGGAGGAGCACGGTGCACGTACTCGACACTCATTTTTAGTGTGTCTTAATACACCTGGAATGAATGGAAACGTGTAATTCATTGGATAAATAAAGCATTCATCTGAAGGTTGATGCATAGAGAGAGATACTTGTGAAAGTGCTGATAGCAGCTGCTAATTGTAGGCTGGCCAGTGTTCCACCATGCAAAAGTCTGATGAAATTAGAATCTTTCATACTGAATTATATATTGGATTAACATGATTGGATACATATGTTTCAAGTGAAGAACCAGGTAGCAACCGGGTTTCTACCTTCCACCAGAAACTTGATTCATCAGCTTGTCGAATAGAGTAGCATTTCATATAAGTTTATAAATGTTTGTGCTGAGTTAATGTGCTGTCAGTTGGTATATTATATGAATATAGTGCATCCCTATTATAAGCGCAGTTGCCTATTAATTAATAAAATTGTGTAGGAGCTCGCCATTTGCTCTATGGGTCCATGCTTTATTAGTGAAGCGGATAGCAGGTTTATCTTATAGTCTAAGGTACTAGAAGGGAAATTTTCATACAACTATTAAAATGAATAAATGCCGTTTTATTTATAAAAGTTCTCTACAGTCTGTACTACAGTCTTAAGTATGAGATGATGCATAGAAAACTATTTGTGTATGTGTCAAAGCGTAAGAACATGTCAAAAATCATATGAAAAGGGATGCAGTATGTTTCGAAGATATACCGAATATAACTTATCGTAATATATATCACGTTCACGAAGACATTCGGTATATTTTTAAGAGCCTAAAAAGTTGCAGTGCCATTCTTGTAATAGATCCAGAATACTTCGAGATAGACATCAATGCAGCTGAGTTGAAGATGCCGAGGGTAGAAAGAGTAGAAGGTCCAAGTTTCAGAAACACATTTCCTTCTAGTAAATGTCACCGGAAAATTCGTCTTGTACACACTAAGTACCCATTGTGCATTTTGTCGAGAGTCCAACGATTTAGCCTCCACTTAATGGGGCATTGCGTGTTCTTTATGCAAGCAGAAAATCGTACAGTCGGGACATGCGCGATTGCACATCCCTCGTTGGTGGATTTATCAACCCCTACGACTGCAGCGGTTTAACTTAAGCTCTGGAGAACCTGGAGTGTAGAAATATGAAGGCCGAGAGTTTTATCAATTATTTATTATAATAATATTAATAATATAATAATAAAATAATATTAAAAATAATAAGATTAATGAAACAACAGTTCACAGTATACGTAGCGAGGCAGTCGCCACCATGCCTTACAGAGCCATAAGTCGGGGTCCACCCTTCCTGGCGCACATACAAAAATTCATCTTCATCGTGAAACTAAGGTACATATGTTTTGGCTTTCCGGACACCAGTGCCATAGTTCTATGCCAGACATTGGTACACTGTAATTGATCTAGTAAAATCATGCTACCAGTCTGTAATGATCATTACTTCTCGTCGGTGCTCGTCGAAGACTATCTTCAGAAATGTAAACGGACAAATACATCGGACATTCGTCGAGTACAAGACAATTATAGCTTTCATCTATCTGTATGTTTTTTATAAAAAAACATCCTTCTAGAGTTTTTCATTGGCTGAGTTCAATTAGAAAAGTCTAATCAGAAGTACCACTTAAACTAAGGAAACGCGTGTTATTATACATCAGTATTTATTCTATACATATAGGTATGGAGATACGACAGACAGTTTATAATAGGATTTTCAGAGCACGCAGTAAAAAATAATTTAAACTTAAAACTTCCATTGAATTGTGATGCCAGACCCAAATTTGTTATGATTTTGGGAACTTTCTCCCCTCCTGACCCCCACGTATGCAGAGTGAAGCTCTAATAATTGTTCATGCTAGGAAACATCCGCACTGATGAATTTCCGATAGAACTGGTCATGCATTGCGACTGCATGCAAAAAAGTAGCGAGGTCATTAAAATATAATTGACTATAACGGCGGAGAGAGATGGGCACTTTCTAATATACACTTGAAAACGAGGCACACGTTTGCTTGCATTCCAGTATATTGAATTTCCTAACAGTATGCGTCTTTGTATAACGATGTAAAAACGTAAAGACGATTAAATTTGAAATATTAAAATACTTGGTCCTAAGAATATTGATATGATCGAACAGCAACGAAATGTTGCGAGGAGGACTAATGAATGATGGATACGGGCACCGATACATGAAAAGTAGAAGGAATATAAGAATACTAATTAAACATAAGTAATGTACAACACTCTATAATCTACAATTATACTGTACGTATATATATATGTAAAAAAATATTCCATATCTATAAACAAGTATTTAACTATGATCCGCTATTGACGTGTTATGTCTCGCACTTCGCGAATTCGAGAACAAAGAAGAAACGGAGTTATCACAATGATACGTCAAGAATTTGTCAATTACTAACTGGTGTGAATTGTGTCAGCGATTTGAGATTGTTCCCTAATACTGTCCCATTTGAACCAGACACACACGTAAGTAGATTTATATCCTAGAATCGTGCTCCGAACATCTGCGATTTGCCATACTGATGCAATCGAAAGTCAACAATAAATTTGCAACAACAGTATACTATTAATGAAGGCACCTGAAGAAACACTCGATATAGCTTAGTTTTGTTCCTTAACTCTCATATTCACTCTACGTTTCCTATGTGCAAAATTAGGAAGGCAGAAGAAATGCTTACAAAAATACAGTTTTTCGCTATATCCAGTATATCGTGTATAAATGCAGAAGCCGATCGGAAGTAATATACTTCGTCTTGACTTAACAGTTCGCACGCCGTAAATATCTTACACATAGTGTGGATTAATATGTGGATGGCAATAACAGTATTAACATACTGTATTATCCAACCCCACCAAGAATTTTGAGACCAAACTAGTAATTGATGATTTCCATCAACTCGAAAGATTGAACTGCGATAAATAATATAAATAATCGAGACAGTACTTGCATGCGATTTTTAGTTATAACTCAGCTTGTATCCTATTATAACGTCTTCATCACAGCAAAAAATTTACCCATGATTAGCATGCACTTTCACTCTGCATATACTATCCTATGTATCCTATACTATCGATTGTTAATTGTATTCTCACCTATAAACTAGAACTAATTCATATCACAATGTCAAGGCACTCGAAAGGATCATTGAACCTTCTAAGTACCTTTTCCGCCCCACTCCTGCTCCCTCCCACTTCCGAAGCTAACTTAACACCGAGTATTTAAAAGTTCGTAGTACTATTGCTGCGATTCACTTTCTTTCCTATCGCTCTCGAGGACGCTCTTGTTGGTGTCGATCTGAGTTTGTATCCGCCCGCATTTATCGTGTTGTTGATGGCAGCCACATTCGGGGCGATGGTCTTCAGACATTTTGCAGCTTCTTGAAGCTGCTTTGATAAAATTTCGTTCTTCAATTTTTCTGCATTCAACTCTTGTCGTAGTTGCGCCTTTGTTTTATTCCCAAATGGACACAGGACTCGATGTTGCATGATGCACGTCGCAGTAGGCCTCATTTCAGGATTAGGGTGGATCATCAACTGTAACAAAAGAAGGTCATTCATTATAGCTTTTTGTCTTTTAGCATTTCTCATTGAGCATCAATAGGGAATTAGAATACATACTTTTAACAATTCGTTGAGATCACGGCTGTAGTGTGGTAGTGGTTTCAAGTTTCCATTCCTTATGTTGTGCCATTCAGGTCCATTCTTTGGCAATGGGCCACCGCCTCCAGCTTCGTATACTGTTAACCCTAGCGCGAATATATCGGCTTTCGTTAAATGGCTAAAGTCTTCCTGAAGTATTTCCGTCGGTAGATATCTACAATCCCCTTCTTCAACTTGCGGGTTATTTACGGACGTTACATGGCCAAGGTCGCCAATTTTGTACGTAATTTCTTCTTCGACGGTCTCTTCCTCGTCAAAACCATCATCGACCAAGTCGTAATTTACAGCCCGTAGCCTCTTCTCTTTTGAAATGAAAATGTTCCCAGGCTTGATGTCCATATGTACCAGTTGCATGCTGTGTATATATCTTAAACCTTCGGCGACATGGAGTAATAGTTGTCTCATCTCGGCTTCATTAAGATGTTTGTTCTCTTTCTCTAAATTCGAAACCGCGTCGGCTAGACTACCACCATTGCAATACTCATTCTGAATAATCATATGGTTGTCTTCCGCCCATGCAGAATAGTACCGTACTACATGTTGGTGTTTCCCAAGCACTGCATGTGCGTACACTTCATTCAAAGCATTCTTTTCGTTGATGCTTCCTGCTACAGGCTTAATGCTTTTCTTGATAGCATAGGTGCATCCATCTAACCGATTTATGCACTTGTAAACAGAGCCAAATTCACCAGTACCGATGAGCCCTAGTTCATGGAACTCTTGATGGTATCTAGGAATATTGGAATCTTGTAATGCAACTCGCTTTGTTACATGCTCTACTTCATTGTCCGAGTCATCAGAGTCAGCAACAATGTCGATTTTTGGAATTTGGATGTCGGGCGATCTAACAAAGAAATGAAAAGCAAAATTATAGCCAACTGCATGATAAAAACCACTCTTACTATTATCCACTGACAATATACGTACCCATTCAGACTACGTTTCGATCTTGTTCTCTTCCTTGCAGAAAGCAGCATCCCGCTTTGTGTAAACGGATTAATGTTAGCTGCTGGCTTGTCGGTCTTGGTTTGGTAATTACAGCCTCTGGGCTTTTCTAGAAATAGCCTGGTGCATTTTGAAGGAACCGGTGTACGCATAGCACTCTTTTCCATTAATGTTTTCGGAGTAGTGGGTGAGTCGAATAAGCGCAAGGCTCTGACTCTTTTGTAAGGTGGACTGCATGCTCTCAACAACTTTTGAGAGCACAAACTTTCACTATCATGAATCCTAGTGCCTGTTGGTCCTAGAATACAGAGTAACAACAATCTAATAAGTACTCTTATAATCTTTTCCATGAGAGTAAATCAAACCACTCCATACAAATTATTACTACTGCACTATGAATAGAAACTGAGATGACAGCAGTGCTCAAAAATAGCCTTTTACTACATATCAACACAGTCTAATTAGCAAAATAAACAAGCATGATGCGGAACTATTGGCTATTACCAAAATCATCAATTTTCACGCCATGCAAGCCATAATTGTACGAGCAGTATCGGAGCGACAAGAAGACGAGAATAGAAAAAGATGCGCAAAAGATAGTGGGAGGTAATTCAAATTGACGCATTCCAAAAATTCACGCTATCCACCCATGCGCTTGTGCCCGACGGTACCAGACAACAATACTACCGTCCAAACCTAACTTAATAACTTGCGTGCATAAACACAGCGGGCAAGACAGCAAAATAAGATAGAGCAAGAAAGGCAAGCCGCGTTCGTAGTGAAAAGAGAACACTTCGAGTTGTTTAAATCCAAAATCAAACGAACCTGCCACATTCATCACCGGGGCTTCGTTGTTATTAACTGGCACAGTCTGGTTACTTTCACTGTCACTGAACTCCATGGCATTACTGAAGGATAACTTCCTCCCTTGTAGTACAGGTGAACACTCGAAAGCCTCCGTGGAAGAGTCTAAAATATCTCCGACATCACAACCGGAGCTATTCGTACGACAGCTGATATTCAGCTCCTCGTCCTGAATGTCGCACGCGTCGAAATGCAACTTCTGTGCAACTTCCATGTCTTCAAATCGTCACCATAAGCTGTCTCACGAGCAAGTGTCTGGTCTGCACTAAGTACGCCCGACTTAAATAAGCCCTAATTAGAAAATCCTGTCAATTACTATCGAACACGTTCATTCAAGCGATCGCTTGTATACCACGCTACGTTCGTTATGGCGGGTGGCCCGATGTTACTCGGGAAATCCCTCTCGGCCAATGGGAGCGCCGCTTAGGTACTACGCGTTATAGAATCCGATGTAACGCCCGTCCCCATTGGCCGCCTGCGGTTACAATGCCCCCCGTAGCAGCGTCATCTGCTCTCTATTCCAAAGGGGATCGTTCCTGGAGAAACCAAAACTTCGCCCGTAGTATTTCATTCTTCGGAAGTCCCAAATAATTCCACCAATTCGCACAAGCCTTACCCGATCACTCGGCATTTACAATTTCCATCCCTTTTCACCTGATACTACGATAATTCGCCTTGGTACATGAGAATTCTATTGCGCCGCCAAAAGTAACCGTTGCAACAATCGGCAATATTGTTAACATCAGGACTCATGACACGGATTTGGAATTGTATAGAATTATTCATTACATAAGGCGTACTTCATTCTGAGACAATACTCGGCAAACGTATACTGGTAGTATAATATCTGCTACTGGTGCGCATATATTTTTCGTACCCTAACATTTATTCAATTCATTTGAATATGTTTATTGCAATATCAAATGTTCATTCACAAAACAAAAGTTCTAACACTTAAGTTCTTCGAGAGCTACGCTGTCAAACAACGAAATCTCGCCTTTGTAGGAAATCCTGCCCAAAATCTGTTACGATTTCCAAGTTCGCATCTGCCGAACAAAGGCTTGGCCTAGAAGAATCTCGGAAAATAAAGATCAAACGAAAAATTATTCCATTCCTAAAATACATCTAAAGTATATCTTCTATTCGGGTTTACTGATTAGAGGGAAGAAGCGCAAGCTCAAGATATCGCTTGTCCAAGTTGTGTGCATCCGGTGAATCAGCACCAGGAAAAGTTTTCGGCCTTTATGCTTTCTACGAACAAAGAACAGCCTTGGCGAAAGAAGTTTTGGGAAGCCAGTGAAAGAATTTTTATTGAGCAGCTGCAACCTGTAGCGTTTGTACGCAAGGGGCAGGGTAGGGCCGGGCGAAGCAGGGGCGGGGGGGATCCGTCGTAGCCGTACGCCGTACTCTACCCCCGAAGCCCCGTACCCTTCCTTGCAATGCAGGGAGGGGCGGAGCAGGGGAGTGAGGGGAGGGGCTGCTAGCGTGGAAGTGCGAGTGTAGTATATCCAGCGCGCGATATTATGGGAATTTTACAGACTACGCCGAGTTCCTCCAAACTTTACGTGGCTACGTAGGGGTGGTGGGGGACGAAAAGCCCAGCGAGAAAGTTGTAAAACATAGAGAATAGTCGTCTCTTTGTCAGGCAGTCCACTTGGCTCTGTATTCCGGACACTCGGGAAAAGCCCTTTACTTCAATCCTCTCGAATCTACCACGGGAATAGGGAGGATATGGCGAGCGTGGAGATTAATGTCGCGGGGGAGATGCAAATTCCACAGCAAAAGCAAAATTCTGCCAGCGGGTAAAATGTTCGATTGCACCATCCTGCATTTTGAGAGAGGCCTCTTTGATGTCATTTGCTTAACCTAATAATAAACGTCACAATATGCAACGTTGTATTGATCACATATTGCGATTCACTCTGTCCACTGATGTAGTAATTTATAACGATTATATGCTCTAGTCAAAATAATAACATGCTAAAGCAGGAATCTCAAAAGTGCAGTGGTTGGCTGGCATATGTGTACATGATTCATTCTTATTTAGGTTGGAATTCTTGCAAATCCCACAAGTCCCACTCAGCAGCATAGGATATCCACAGGCTCATGCGTGGATCGAGCACAGGAAGGCTAATGTCAGGCCATGGTCATTATTTTTGAATACAAATAATATCAGGCCTCCACCTAGCCTGTCTAGATTAAGCAAGAGAGTAGTCAAGAACATAGAATACTTTCAAAGCAACTACTTGTTCGTCTTTGTCGGATTAGTGATCTACTGCTTGTAAGCCAAGATTATCCTTCCAAGAACTTAAGCTTAAGGGGATCACATAGCATATTTCTAATACTTGTGCTTTAATCAGGATCACGTCCCCTTTACTTTTACTGGCAGTTGCAGTCTCTCTTGGAACGTGCTACAAAGTATCGCAGTACCACTCTAGGCAGGAGCTAACAGTATTAAATCATAAACTGACTTTGGCTCAAGTCTATAGCTTAGTTGGAATCTGTTCCTTGCCTGTATTCTATTTAGTAGGTGCTGGTGCAGCCCTTTTTTGGGTACTTGGTATGTTATGTCCATTATATGAAATATATATTTAATAGTTATCTTGCGAAATATTAACAGTGATTTTTTTCAGGTGTATCCTGGTTTTTGATAACTCTCCATGCATCGTTTTACAACATTGACTCTGTATTATGTCCTGGAGAAGATGAATTAAATGCTTTAGTCATGGAGGAAGTATGATTGATCGTACAAAATACTGGGACTTATGATACAAGACTACCTAAAAGCAAAATCATCTAGGAGTGCTGCAGATGCTTTATTCCTGCACATAAAAATTACTTAATTTAATATATTCTATATTTATGGACTTATGTATTATCAAAATGATGTATATGACATTTTTCCCTTTCTCAAAATATGTGCATTTTATGAATTCTGCACGAAATAATTTGCTATCCAAATCATTTGGCGAAGTAATGACAACTCTCTACATGTGCGTCTAACGTCAAAGTTAGTACAGGATATTCTCATTGTTATCTACACAATTTATGAATACCGATATGCGCAAAGATAATGCTAGCCGTAATTTTGTATGAGATTTAGGAATTGTAAATAAAGAGAATAAATTGCGTCCAACACTGAGGCGAACACCAATTCCTAGTGATTTAGCTGAATTCGTAGTATTAAAAATAGCGACCCATTGACTTTGATCCATTTGAAGACCCGCATTCCGTGACGACAATCATTGTCTCTCGTGTAGGTTTGTACATATCAATTATTATTTATGAATCCATACATGTTCGATACAAAGTTTGCTATGTGGACGTAATAATTATACGCTATATAAATCAAGTAGACCTTTTTCAATGAAATGCCGATTTATATCGACCGCCTGTTTGCACGTGTGGGGATCTCCAACCTGTATATGGACGTGCGTATGAATACATACATGACGCACCCCGAGTCATTGTGGTTTTCCGTATTTCGTACTGTCATGAACTCGAGATAGTTAATTCGCGCTTTGCTGCGATATGTATGGAGTTAGAAACGTGACTACTTTTCGAGTGAAACATTGTTGCGAAGGTTAAAAGCCTGCCAGAATGGAGACGGTCCAATTCGTGTCGAGTGCATGACAGTTCGGCTTCTTTTTTTTCAAGAGCGGTGGGTAAATGTAATAAGAATGCTATAAAAAGACCAACTAACAGTTTCATTCCTATCTTTTTTGTACTATCACTCAGCATCCGTATTGCGTGACACCTCCGTTCTACCATCAATAGTTTATCGCTTCGGCCTGCTCCATTTGTCCGTAGATTATTTTATTTGTAGCTTGCTTTATTCCTATCATTATTGCTTTTATCTGCAACTAAAAACCTCTCTCCCACTTTGTCAATCACACATCTTTTTTAACGAGTGCAAATGAGCATCGCCTTGTGCTGACTGGTAGTACTTGCACTGCACTGTACTGCAACTCTATTTCCTGCTCCAGTATCACATGTATTGTACAGTGAATTCAATGTACATCGTATTTATTTACACCTTTAATAATATAATACTAGTTAAATAGTTGTATCTGTAAAAGTTCATTTCTCCCAGTGCAAATAAAAGAAGGTAAAGTATAGTTGGCTTATAATCGTAGTATTATATGGGATGCCTTATTGGTTTTGAATAAGGAGACGGGAAGGTGCTAATGAAGTGATTTAACTATGGAAGACGACGACGATGAAGTCTCCATAGCATGGATATCAGGAAACGGGGACAATGCTCCTGAACCAAGTATTTATCATTCAACACAAAATAGTCTGAACCAGGGATCTGGGCAAACCTTATACCAAAGTGTTAGAAATACCTTATACGGTGATGCCCTCAGTATGAATAGTTTGAGAAACGCACTCTCAATGGAGAACATTAATCACTCTTATGAAGATACGTCAACATTGAACAACGATACTAATGAAACTGTTGTTGATGGTAGTTGCACTGACTTAAGAAACAGTGAGGGTGAAAGTAGCAGGCGAGAATCAAGAATGGTAAATTACTCTTCAAATATATTTACTTTTTATACTCTTCCTCACATTGCAAATAGTTGTATAAATGTTTTCTTACAGTTCTCGAATGCAGCCGGTGTATTTAGCCTCTATTTCCGCGATGAAATTCGCGTGATCGACTTCGTCATCGTTTGGGATGAGTTCGATGCAGAATCGCAAACATTCCGAAGCGCGGAATGTCGACGGGTATGTAAAACCGTACTGGGTATTATTAAAGTGTAAGAATCTAGCTAAATGCAAAATATTGTTTCAGGTATTTGAAACAAACTTAGAAAAGGAAGGTTTACAATTAGAGTATGAACCAGTCGAACCAAATGGCTTGCATTTCATAAAAGTTCATGCTCCGCGTGAAGTACTACGACGATACGCGGAGATCTTAAAACTTAGACTGCCAATGAGAGATTTGCCTGGATTAGCTGTCCCGAAAGATCGCGAGACTACCATAATGAAGGAAGTGAATTCCTTTATCAAACGGTTCATGAAGAAATATTATGTAGATGAAAGAATATTTCCTACAATGACGCACAACTTTACCGCAGTGTATAGTCGTGATAAAGAATATTTGTTCGACTTGGACGCGCCAAACTTCTTTACAGCTTCAACTCGTGCCAGAATCGTCCAATTTATATTAGATAGGACGCGATTTACCGAAACTAAAGAAGACGACTTTGCGTTCGGTATTGACAGGCTGATATCTGACAGGGCATACGTGGCTGCTTATCCTCTTCATGATGTAAGTATACATATTATTGTAATTGCAGTATAAACAAGTGTATTCCGCAAAAAGTATTGCATCGCGGGTGGAGGAAGCGAGGGGCGAGGACGAGAAATATTTAATGTTTCGCAGTATGGGTCGGATGTTGGAATACCGTGAATTTTTGAAGAACTCAAGTAGAAGGTTTATTAGGAACCCATGTTCGATGGGTTCCTAATAAACCTTGCCCTTTCACTGCCCCACTCGAGCCCTCTGCTCGCACCTTCTAAATACTCGATTATCCCTCGTGCGATTCTCGTAGGAAGGCTAGGAAGAACTTGCCTCCCCTTTTCCAATATAGCCACCCTGCAAGACTTTGTATCAAGAACAATACGGCTTATAGGGTTTTCGCGACTTGCCTTAATCCCTCCTTTATGAAAGGGGCTATCAGGTATATCGGCAGTACAGTTATCAGCCGGACCGCTCAGGTAGATACCTTCCTTGTACCCCCTGGATCCTTGTTCCGCTTGCGTGCATCGGTTCGCGGTACGGGAGGTAGGGTAATAAAATGTGGGCGCTGTCCTTTAATCCAGGGTAAAATTCTTCTCTAATAAAACTGCGCAACGGTGCGTAACGTCCCGCCCTCATTTCCGTGGGTTGGGACGCTCGATAGACATGTACCTGAAGGTACGAAAAGATGCCCTACCATAAAAAGTAATTATAAAACGAAATCCCTCGCCTATCGGCTTTAGAACTACAGCCGGAGTTCTGTTAATCTGATACTTGGCGCCAAAACAATTCCAGTCCCATTTAATATTAAGTATATTTCTGAATCATTCAATTCGTTCCCATGCTCTGCGTAGGACACCAATTGCGGTGACTTCGTTTCCGGGAAAAGCCCCTTGGGAATTACGGGGCGCTCGCGCCTTCTTAGACTGGGCATGAAGCTAGAGCCGCGCCTCCTTAATACTAGTCGAGCCCTTTCTACCTGGCCGATTATCGGCGATACCGTTAATACGCTTTCCTTCAGAAAGTTCTTTGGAAGGTCAACGATTTCAGATATATTTATTACAATAGTAGATAGACAGTTTGACGAGAATTCCGGATGTAATAGCATGCTTTACATGTATTGTTTTACTACAAGTATTCTTTACAAGTATTGTTGTATTACAGGGTAGTTTGCAAGTACCAGACTCTCTTCGATATCTACTGTATACGGAATGGGCGTGTCTAAGAAAATCTCTTCGTTATCAGCCACTGGACTATGTCAAAGAATACTTCGGTGTAAAAATTGGCTTGTACTTTGCATGGCTCGGTTTTTATACTCACATGCTAATACCGGCTAGTATCGTCGGCCTGTTATGTTTTATATACAGTTGCATTACTTTATACGATAACGAACCTAGTGAAGATATTTGTACTCGCAATGGTACTATTGAAATGTGCCCCCTGTGCGATCACTTCTGTGGATTCTGGGATTTGAAAGAAACATGTTTGCACGCAAGAATTACGTATTTATTTGACAATCCATCTACTGTGTTTTTTTCGATATTTATGTCACTGTGGGGTGCGTAATCTTATAGTTGAGTCAGTATGACATTATAGTTGTCCATTTATTCTAATTATACATTGTATCTAACAGCTACTCTCTTCTTGGAGTTATGGAAAAGATATTCGGCCGAAATTACACATAGATGGGACTTGACTGGTTTAGATGCTCAAGAAGAAAACCCTAGGCCTCAGTACTTAGCAAGGCTTGCACATATAAAGAAGAAGTCGATTAATATAATCACAAATACTGAAGAGCCCAAGGTGCCATTCTGGAAGATGAGACTGCCAGCTACCATTTTTAGTTTCTCAATCGTTTTACTATTGGTTTGTATAGTAATAAAGATCACGTTATTTCAATAGGAATATCCACTTTAACGTGCATTGCGTTTAGATTGCAGTGGCCATGGCGGCAGTATTAGGTGTCGTTCTGTACAGAATGTCTGTTTTAACTGCCTTAAGTGTATACGGGCATCCTATGGTCACAAGTTATGCTATACTATTTACGACGGCAACAGCAGCCAGCATCAATTTATGTTGCATTATTGTTTTCAACTGGGCATATGTCTGGTTGGCCGAATATTTAACCGAGGTAATGTACTGAGGTCATTTTATAATTCATATTTTTTAATGTAGCGGGATTTCAAAGCTTTTTCAAATATTTACAGATCGAGCTACTTCGTACTCAGACCGAATTCGATGATAGTTTAACCTTGAAAATATATTTATTGGAATTTGTAAATTATTATGCTTCGATATTTTACATTGCATTCTTTAAAGGCAAGTTTATTGGCTATCCGGGAAATTACAAACGGTTCTTCCATTATCGGCAAGAAGAGTGCGGCCCTGGTGGCTGTTTGATGGAATTATGTATTCAATTAAGCATTATTATGATTGGGAAACAAGCAATGAATACAATACTCGAAATGCTATTCCCTCTATTTTACAAATGGTTGAATACTTTGAAAGTGCATGTAGGTACAAAAAATAACAAGAACAATAAAGACAAGTTTTCCGCCCGAAAATACCTTCAGTGGGTTCGTGATTATAAATTGGTGGAATGGGGTCCAAGGAGCTTATTCCCCGAATATCTGGAGATGGGTAATGTTAATCAATTTTTAATAGCTTCAAGACTTCTTTACGAACTAATAAAAAAAGGCTTTATTCTTCCACAGTTTTGCAATATGGGTTTGTTACAATATTCGTTGCTGCATTTCCCCTTGCTCCATTCTTTGCATTGTTAAATAATGTTTTTGAGATGAGATTGGATGCAAAAAAATTATTGACGATGTATAGAAGGCCGGTGGGTCAACGTGTGATAGACATAGGAATATGGTATAGGATATTAGACTCGATTTCGAAGTTATCAGTCATAACGAACGTAAATAAGTTCTTCATTAGCCATTTATTATATATCTTGGATTGCATGTTTTGCATATAGTTGGTTGCATGTATTCTTACTTTTTCAGGGATTCATTATTGCCTTTACTTCCAATTTTATTCCACGCCTTGTTTACCGTATAACAGTGTCGGAAAATTATTCACTCGAGGGCTTCCTGGATCATTCACTTTCGAAGTTTAATACAAGTGACTTACAAAATGGCACACAACCACTTACAATCCCAGGTCAAGGTGACGTACAAGTTTGTCGATATCCAGACTACAGAGAACCGCCAGATTCGCCAAATAAATATCAGTACACAATAATGTTCTGGCATGTGCTAGCAGCAAGACTAGCCTTCATTGTAGTATTCGAGGTAATTTCGTTTACGTTCTGTATCTAATTTTACTGCAATACTAAAAATGAGAGTTACTTATTCTTTGCTGTTCTTTCAGAATATCGTTGCCCTTGTAATGATATTAGTGCGCTGGTGTATTCCGGATATGAGTCCCCAGTTACGAGATCGAATTCGTCGCGAAGCATATATAACAAATGAAATTATCATTCAACAAGAGGCTCTACGTGCTTGCGAGAGATCGAGTAACGAAGAACACACTACAAGAAGATATACGTTCTCTAACGAAAATACAAACCGTTGGAATAGAGTAATGCGAAATAGCTTATCGAATTCTGAATTCGATTTGGAAGTGCATGGCAGTCCTATCTCGCCAGCTGTTACAACCTCACGAGTTGGTCCAGCGGCTCTGTAATATATATCAATCTGTGGAACAACATACATCAGAAACATAGAAATATCATAATTATACAATACGCGAAATGTGATCGACTACTCAGTATACTCTAATGGCATGATGAATAACTCGATTAAGTTCTTGAACTAAAATCTTGGCTGTTAGTATCAGATTTCTCGATCAATTTATACACGATTCTTTGAATCTTATCGGAGTGAATCTCGCTAGATGCGTCTGGTGGACAATGATGATGCTTAACTCATATAAGTGCAATTTTCTGCGCATAGACAGTCCATATTTTGATACTTGTGCCTATGCAAAGATAAAAATCTATTATTTATAGAACAGAGATTAAGAACCTGTTGTCTTTACATATTTTATACACCATCTGTTGAATCCTACATGTTCGAAAGTACTACATATTAAACATCTGTCATAGTGCAGATTACCGGAGTTTAAAGTTTTTTTTATATTGCATTCTAATGAGTATGTTTTTAATTATAATACCTCAGATTTTCACACATCTACAAGTAAAAATGTAAGTCTTCCCCTCACAAAGTTCCTGTTACTACAAACTGATCCTTTAAGTATACATGTATACTTAATATGCGTGCACATATTATTTAAAACACATATCTTGATGATTTGTATTTAAGTTTATTTCAATAAATGATATATAATTATAAAAATGAAATTATTTTGATCGCATTAGTGTACAGGTAAGTATATTGTGCAGCTAGATTGGTCATCAGGCCAGTAACACAAAAGATTTTCAAATTTCGATTGAATTTTGACATTCAAATGATGAGAACCAATGGGAGAACATAACATGTGACGTAAGCACACGTGAGGAAGTAGAACACGAGCAAATTCTAGGAATTGTAACGGTCCAGAAACTCCCCCGGGCTGAGGAATTCTGAAATGTCCATCTTTTTCTATCAGAAATAAACAAGTGTCAGGAGACACATATTTCAGTAGTAGAGGCGGTAACCAACATTTGAATTTTTGGGGCTTTCGGGGGTGACTTGAATTAAATACAATTAAGTATTAGCAGCCACGTGCGTGAAATATTGATTGTGTGTTTGGAGCGTTTACGGTTCTTGTGCCGAAGCTCTATAGTCAAAGCTCCATTAGGTTGGCTCGTGCTGTGGTGCTGCCGGTGGCAATGGCAAGTCCATACCGCTCTTCGATCGTTTAATATTTCACGCGAAAATCTTAGAGTCCATCAATGACAACTATTTAAAAGAACTGTAAAAAATTTGGAATGCTAATCTAGGGTGAAGTACAACTAAATAACAGACAAAGAAAATGGGAACTGTTCACGCGAAGGTGTGTATTCTCAGCTGATTCCGCATAACCTTTTCATGGCAGGATTAATTTCTAAATGACTAATTTCTAATAATAATCTACCATGCCTCGATTTTTGCCAAGTGAAAATCTTATGTCATAATACCGCGAATGCTAATTTCTAACTTGTATTCCAAAAATATATGTGATTGCCGAACTGAATGATACTTTGTAGAAAGTTTGTAGAAGCAACATTGTTATCATACATATTATAATTGCAGAGCATTTCTGAACCTGTCACGACAGAGAATAACGCAAGACCTTCGTATAAAAATGTAAGTCATTTCGTCTATTTTAATCATTATTTAGTAATCACATTTCTGAAACTTATTATTACATTTTAGATACCTGTACCAATGAAAAAGAGACAGCAAAGAGAAAGTACAAAACAAGTGATTCACTTGGAAGGTATAAGGGTAAGTGTCTTCTTTAATTTTTGCATATATAAGCACTGTACAATAACTTCTTACATGCTTCATAGGCGAGAGTTGACAAGGTACATGTAGATGGCTTGAGCAGAACAAAGGACGATATAATAAAGGCTCAAGTGACTGAATTGTTTAAAGCCGAAAACTTTGAGGATGTTGTCAGTGTTACGCGGAAAGTACATTCAAGATTGGAAGCTCTGGGATGTTTTAAAAGTATTTGGGTCTTCATAGACACAAGTCAGGGTCCAGATGCTTCCCCAGAAGGTGTTGAAGTGGGTCTATATAATTCCACAGTAGTTTAGCAGAATTTAAGTAATATCTCAGGTTCACATTAATCATGGCTTCTTCACAAGTGAAGTCATGTACATCCATCTATCCAATTTACAGTATGTTGAACTTTTGACATAGGTCACCTTCAATGTACGAGAATTAACAAGGTTGGCTGGTGAAGTCAGCACTATGGTCGGAAATAATGAAGGATCCCTTGTTGTTGGAGTTAGAGCACCGAATATTTTCGGTCGAGGGGAAAAACTGAGAATGGAATACTCTTATGGCAATAAGAGCACAACAAATATTAATGTCTCAGCTACCAAACCCTTTTTAAGTCAAAATATCGATACTGTGTAAGCAACTATTTTGTATTCCATTATTGATATTTATGTTCAAATAGGTTCTATGTATCTAATGTTATTACAGTCTAACTGGAAGTGTCTTCAATACATCCTATGATTTCCCATGGTCAGGATACAAGCAGTGCGACAAAGGTTTCTTAATAGATGTATCTGCTAATACCAGTAGCTTCTTAACACATACTTGTCAGTACGAAGGAGTCTTCAGGCAAATAATGGCTACCAGACAGGCATCTTTCTCGGTTCGAGAGCAATGCGGACCGAATTTAAAATCTGCATTTAGACATATTTGTACACTTGATAAACGGGATTCTGCCCTCTTCCCTACTGCCGGAAGCCTAGTAAAGTTCTCTACGGAAGTCGCCGGTATCGGTGGAGATATCGGATTCGTAAAGAATGAATTCGCCTTGCAATCGAACTGGACCCCACATGAACTTTGTGTATGTATATTTATCAACATTATGCCCCATGGTCGATGCAACAAGGAGGAAGATAAATTTGTTGTTTTTTTAGACCTTCCAGTTGGGATTTCAAGCTGGATTATTAAGAAGTATTACCAATAATTTAAAAATAAATATTGCTGATAAGTTCTTCTTGGGTGGACCATTGAATCTACGAGGTTTCGATATGAGAGGCTGCGGGCCTCGCGATAGTGGAAGTTCTTTGGGCGGCGATGCATATTGGGCAGCCGCCTTGCACATGTACACTTCACTGCCTTTCCTATCTCCTGGAAGTACATTCAATAAGCTATTTAAGTTACACGGTTTCGTCAACGGAGGGAACGTTGTGGATTTCTCTTTTAAATCAAGTATGTAAAACAATAATAGCTATACTTATTATGAAATAGGAGCCTTGGCATTACGAAATGCTTTCACTTTCAGGCGAGGACTACACGAAACTTTTCGCGCACGACGTTCGTTGTTCGATTGGTGCCGGGATAGCTATGAAACTAGGAAATGTAGCAAGAGTCGAGCTGAATTTCATTCATCCTCTATTATTTGTGAAAAGTGATGTACTTAGACCGTTTCAATTTGGCATTGGGGTACAATATCTATAGGCAATGTTAATGTAGCTTGATCCTGTTATTTTTTACTTGGACGACAGCAGTGTGTGATATAAATTGAAATTTAGTGAAGCTATTTTCGAAAAGATGCGTCTGTTAGTGCTGAATAAAGAATGTGCACCGTATTCTAATATGTCCTGAGTATCTTGGATATATCCTAGTCCGATTGCATCATGTTCCAACGGTCTAATTACAGTGAAATATTATCAGCGAGATTACACGTTTTATCGTACTCCATTCATACGGGGGAACAACCAATCGCTCTTTCACTCTACAGTCTATTGAACTCAAGCAGGAACGGCTACGCGTCGGACGTGCAGCGAACCACGACACATACTGCACCAGGAATCTTTGCATCAGACTGATTGGAAGGATGTGCTACAAGATACGGCTCAGAATTACATCAGTCGGCGACCGATGAATCACCTCATTAGCCAATTGTCTCGCGAATCATAATTATGCGACCTAATATATTCCATTGTTCCAAACATAAGACTGCGCAGAAATATTAGAAATATAAAGAATTGAAAAAAATGCAGCTCTGCTTAAAATGGGAGAAAAATTAAAACCCACGTTTTGCGTGGGAAGAATTCTTTCATTGAGAGGATCGCTTGAAATAGATTTCGTTATAAGTTGAGTCAGTGAATGAGTCTTTTGTCACGCTTATTTTTCCAGGCAACCGTTGTGCTCTTTCGTATTATCGGTGTTTTGCGACGCTATTCGGCATGCGCATTGCAGTGTGGGGCGGGATCCAGGCATCCAGCTGCGATCTACGTGACCGAGGGGCGCCACACGCGTGATTCACGAGTGTTCGTGCATATTCTAGTTGAAAATGGCTGCTTGAAAGTATTACTCAAAATGTGTGCTACCACTACGCGACAATTTACAATGGAATCCCTCGAAATTATTGCGAACTCGAAGCTACAGATTGTGAGTGAAGTAAGAGGTTTACACGGCGAGTGTTTGTACAAGGCTAACGATCGCGGATTTGCGAGAAATCAGTTGTCATATTGCGAGGAAGATTCGCTACGTGATTCCACTTGTCACGCCTGTGGAGGTTGCCTCCGATGTAAGTATGTGTATGATTGTGCATGCGATATCACATGCGTCCATTTGCCAAGTTTGACTTTAACTTGCTCTCATTACAATGTTGCGGGCATTACGGACATTGGCTTGCCGCTCTATGAGCCAGTATCCGATTCTACAGTCATTTGCCATCCGTTCATACTAGTACGTCCCCTTTAGTCTTGTTGTTCTCTGCGGAATGTGCGCGATAAATTCACAGCGATAACCATGCCACAATGCAAATATAGCCAGCCATTAGCGTTCCCTTTTGAAAATTTCTCCACCAAACATCTAGTTATTGTCGAATTTGTGCGAAGAATCTTGTAATCAAGAAAGCAATCTTATTTTTGGCAAATCTAATGAATCGATAGTAAGATTTCTGCGCGTAAGAAACCTACCGCGCAACGTATTCATTTTAATAATCAACGGAATTCCAGGAATTAAAATTGAAATTTGCTTTCTTGTTTCAGTGGATCACAGAGGGTCTATGAGAATTAAGAGAGGTGCTGGAGAAGTACCTGTCTGTTGAGTCGAAGTATGCAAGTAGAACCCAGAAAGTTACCATCTGAAAATTTGGATTTGCACACCAAATTTGTTATTCCTCATCCAGTAGCAGCCCTTGGTTCTATGTTAGACATGTATTCCATGCATAGTCCAAAAGTACCATCGACAGTGACAATGGAGAGGATGTACTCAATGGATAGTACATTAAAGGCAGAAAACAATACATCACACGTGTCAAGCCCAAAAAGGACAGGAACCATGTTTCAAAGTATGTTCAGTGCTATTAATGTGATCTGGGAACAGTTTTCCAAAGTTCCAGGCTCTTTTATAGCGAATGCCAATAATCCTCTCTCGGTAACAGTAGTGCAAAATGAAGGAGTAATCTCACACAAATTTTTTAAAAGTTTGACCACTAGAAAAGAACCGTTATCTACAGAGAATATAAATATCCATGATTTGGAAAAGAAAGAAACACTGGGCATCATTGAGCAAGTGTGTACATTCGATCAGAAGAATCTTAATCCAGCAAGCAGATTTAGCGATAGTTTGAATCAAAAGTTTCAAATTCAAGAAAACATGAAAATAGATACGATAAGTCCAGAATCTAATATACACGAATTGATAATAAAAAAATACAACGGCGATAGTACAAGGCTAGAGAAATTAAGAGTAACAGTGACTGACAGGGAGTCGTTATTCTATGATTGTCAAGAAAGTACAATAAATAATAGTGTAGATCAAACACCTTGTTCAGAGAATTTTGCAAAAACAGTAGATGAATTAAACAATTCCAGTGGTGAAAAAACTGTCAGTGACAAAGTTGCTTACAAGAGTACAGCTTCTGAATGTATAAACTCTAGCCCTGATTGTCTATCGCGTACCATGCCAATACACCTTGACTTGATAACGAGAGAGAATTGTCAAGGTGGTTGTACAGTATCACCACGAGAAAGCTTGAAAAAAATGTGGCAAAAGGTAGTCGGAGGTGTGACAGATCGATTGAACTTCAGGATGGACACAATGGAGCCAGAAGTATCAACAAAACGCTCAGTTTCGCCAAATAAAAGGAGAAAGCTTAACACTGTGGCTAAAGGTAGAGGTCGAGGCCGAGCGAAACCACAACTTCGACGATCTGGCGTTAGTCAGACTCGACACAGGAAGGAACGTACCAAGCACGATCTTGAAGTTGATATAACTGACGATTTCGAAAGTTACCAAGACTGTGAAATATTTGGCATGCTGCAAAGAAGTCCATCGACAGATTCTTGTAACTATGAGGATGAGGGTATCGACGTTCCCGACTGTGCGGTGGGGACTGTATCAGCAATCCATGAGCCCGCCACTTTTACTCTTGGAGACATAAAGCCTAGATGCCGTAAACCAAAGACCCGGAAATCTGTCAACCAGGATGCATGCAAGTTCCTTGCAAGCATGCGATATGTATCTGATCCTGCAATGGACTTCGATCACGATTATTACGATAATAAATACGACACGGAAAAGAATACGTATCGACCACGCCTCATCTCAGAAAGTTCTGTGGACTCGGAGGATAGCTATTGTATAATTTTCGATACGGAAACGGATCTAGATATACATATCGACTCCGGCCTTCCAGAAGACAATTATGAATCAGACGAAACAACCGAAGACGAAGATGAAGATGACGATGATACAGATAATGAATCATTGTGGTCAACGCAGAAAGTAATAGATAAATCATCAAGTCGCAGAGCACTTGTATTCCAATAGAAATTTGTTTAACGATAAGAATTTTATTACAGGTAAAATTCAATTTAAAACCCACAGTTCATGTAATGGTACAATGGGACTATGCATACCGTGCTGCGCGAAGAGGTCCATGGGAAGAAATGGCTAGAGACAGAGAACGATTCAAAGGCCGCATTAATTGTATCGAACGTATCCTCAAACCGATTTTAAGTACTCAACATCGAAGTCATATTTGGCAACAGAGATTTGCGGTGGAGGAATAAAATTCGTGTTTATGGTTTGTGGAGGATAATTTTATCCAGGGTAAACAAAAATCTAGGGAAAAAGTATGGGAAAGAGAGATACATATGTATTACACTGAGAGAGAATATGTACAATAAGTCTTCCACAATGACAAAGTAGGCTGTGAATAAATAGCATAGAAATCCTAACTTAATTTACGGTATTCGGTTACAAGTTAATTATACAAGTTGATTGAAGTATATATTGGTATTAAATTTACATTTCAATTGAAGCTACCTGAAATTCTGGTCGTTGGTTAATTTTTGTCTACTGCTACATTTTCACTTACAAGCTTCAAATATAGACTGTTACTAACATTTCGAATGTTTCTAAAGCATTGAAAGTATGTGACGTATCGTCTAATCTGATTCGCTTATTAGATTCCATTCTGAAGAACGTTTGCTTAATATACGTGTAAATAAGAAGCCAAACAATGCAAGAGACTGTCGTATAAAGAAAATGGGGAAAGGCAATGATGTCTTTTTATCAACATTTTTTACACTAACATTTATCTGAAAGGAAAATTTTAGACGGTTATTCCGTCGCGATAAAGATAATGTAATACATAAGAAAATGATCGTCGATAATAATTTAAATCATTCGTTAGTGTGTTAAGATCTGAGTTGAACACGGCAATACGAAAACTATAAAATCAATGAACCCTAGTCACTAAATATATTCATACGGGCACAGAAAATATCACATTTCACGATATGTTGACAAACCTGTTGAATGCTGGGAATCACTTATTCATATTCTTCCTTTGTGGTACATTCTATTATCTCTTTTCCTCTACGTATCTGCATTAGAAGTTGAATACGCATTTTGGTAAACGTGAAGGGTAGGAATTTCAACTAGCTTTCCGATCATCGTGCGTACTCGCCACTTATGCATGTTTTAGTCCAGACAGCCGGGAAAATATTAATTATAATTCATAAGGCGTTTAACGCGCGAAAACATTGAAGGTATCATAATGTATAAATGCACATTTTACTTTAGTAATGTATTATCTTTATTATCAGGCATATTCCTGTAAAAATTAATATCGTTTAGAATGTTCGAAACTGTTGAAATGGCTGCTTCGTGCTCCCATTATCTCCCATCGTCGTGTTGGAGAATTGTACCGTACTAGTTTTCATTTCTTTCGAGTCGTCGATAATTCTGGAGTATTATGTACTTTGTATAAATAGTAGTAGGGTCTATCGCACTCGCAAGTGCATATTTTACATACATAATATATATATATATACATGTATAAGATTGTTTAAAACTGCGACGTCTTGTATATACATAGCCGATAATATATGTGACGTTGTACCATGAAATTCCAATGAGCAATCAGCCTGATGCAAACTCCTTGGTTCTTGCAGTGTAGCATAACACAGATAGACACAGAGACCATTTTTTGTTGATGTCATGCTGGATCACGCCAAGCATCGGTATCATGTATCGTTTTACGGACAATTATAATCTACACTCTACTGTAACGGAACACTGGATTCCGGCTAGTTTTTAAGTTCACTAAATCACTTATGTATGTACAATTAATTGAGCTTTTAATGTATGTATTTCTATTTATGATAATTTTATAGATTGGCGAGCTTAAAGGAGAAAGACATGAATCCAGTGTACAGTTACATTATCTCTATCCCCGCTTCCTTCTGGCTAACACAAAGTGGCTTTACACTACACCATGACTCGTGACTGCATTCTTCCTTAATTTTCATGTGATTTACTTGCATCCTCTGTGTCCCGAATGAAAATGCATTGTCCGAACCCAGGAGGCTCTTACCAGGGATTCGGTAGATCAAGAGTAGCTCATCATTTGAAGAAAGTTGTATTCGTAGTACTGACAAAAATATCTATTTAGTTTCTATTATGGGTTACGTCGAGTAAGTGTAATTATGTACGTATTTAGTATGTACAAATAAAAATCGATTTATACATAAAATGATTTGAAATGCTTCTCCATGATAATAGACAGTCACCAACTTTTTCAGCCAAGGCTAACAATCCAATAATGATACAATTCGAATGGTGCCAAGGGCGAACTACATGAGCCTAAGTGCTTTGATTAGTAGTCGGGAAATTGTCATCGTTGGGATCTCTTTTTTAGCTGCACATACGGAAACTCGCCTGGGAAAGTGACATTTCGTTGGTGTGAAGTTTTAATTGCATCAGTCATTAAATCAATTAAATGTTCAAAGGAAGGAATATCTTTAAATCGTATATTTCTACCCGAGACACTGTATTGCGAAAGAAAATGAGACTGATTGGTGTTATACGTATTGAAGAAAAGCTAGTCTGGCAAATCTGGGTTACCTGTCGTGTTTGTTTGCATTGTAATTATATTCAAGGAAACGATTGCGCCTATGCAGGAATTTCCTCTCGCGGCGAGCGTTATGAATCATCATATCTTTATTCCGCTAACTCGGGCCTTGTTAAGCTGTATTCATTTGCATCATACACTTGTCAGTATCAGCATCGATTACGAGTGACAAGTGTTTTTCCTAGTTTTCACGCGCCACAACACGGCCTCTAACAATATCGCAAGCAAGGAAAGTGCTGGAAATGAAGTACGAGTGGTAGGACGAGCTAATGAAAGAAAAGGGGTACCGGAAGAGGATGGGCAGAAATGAGTTGTCGCGTGTCCTGTCGTAATCAAAACGTTATGGGCCGCTGCCTATCTTGTTAGCACATCATTCTTTCAAACTAGCACATCATCTTTCCCATTTAGTTTCACAAAGTCCAATCCAAATTCTAAAACACGGGCTAAACGTACGATCCTTGAGTTTACAGAAGGACAATATGTACAAAAGACTTCAGAATCTGAAAGAATATACTTGACGCGCGTCTGGCAAGAGTAGCAGGCGTCGGAACGATTGTCTGTATTATTTTACCGACTGAAAAAGTGCGCTCATTGAAAGAAGGTGTGTCAGCAATAAGTAAAAAGAGTCTGCCTGTCGAGATTTCATTTAAGCCGAGTGAAAGAAGAAGTCCGTTTCATCCTCTGCGTTCAGATCCAACACTTTACGACAGGTAAATTACTGACAGGATTTACTGTCTTTAACATTCTAGACAGCAAAGTCCTAAATGTTCAAGATTTTATTATTCCTCGCCACATTTCCATTCGGCATATCATTTATTTCCATTGCAAATAAGTCGCGTTATAATACGGATACGATACTTATGAAAATAATAAGTATTGCCGCTGTGCGTCTTCGCAACTGTTGATATCACAATAAGTCCGAATTTTATTTCTTTAGATGCTGGATTGTTCCAGCTGTGGAAACTTTGCTGCAAGGAAAGGGGACCGTGATGGCAAACATTGCATTCGGCGATTGAGCATGGGTGAAATATTGCGCGATTAAATTTATCAAAAGGTTCCTTCGTAATAAAACTTAGCAATACGATACTCGCGTCTATACGACACAGTGCGATCTCCCTATTCTTACGTAAAAGCGTTAACGCAACAATATATTGCGCGCCTACACGTTATGTATACAAATCTGTTCGGTGTTTTCTCATAACTAATGACTTGTTTACGATAAACATATTAATTGACCTCGAATTATCCGAAGACCCCAATAAAATTCGAAGGTAAAACAGGGACGCAGTTGTCGTATCATTTCTCTGTCCTGGGACAATAATGTCTGCTTGAACTCTAGCTGATGTCTGAACTGGTCTGAACTCAATTGTGTCTATCTGGGACGCGCTATCTCTCGTCAACTATTCTTCGTTCGCCATCTACTATTCCGGAATCGAGCTCGAGTTGTGCCAACGAGAGACATTCATTTGGAAGGGGACTCATCGTTCCTCAGTTCGCCAGGATCGTACCCTATCAGCTTTCACCTTTCGAATCGCTTGAGATTGTGAAGCTACCAAGTACACCGGTGCTACTAAAATTCCAGGTTTTCCACGGTTTGCTCGAACGATAGGTGGTCGTTCCAACTTCCATCTCGTGCGCACTAACGAGTGATAATCTCTATCGTAAGATTAGTTCTGGCAATGATTTGTGTTATGTTCTCTCACCTCAGAGTAATGACTGTTCACCCATCACCGTTTTTTCTTCATTACTGCTCGATCTCTCTCCAGGTGGGCTTTGATCATCGCTCGGAACTCTGACTTTCAAGATCGCGAGCGTGCAACGTGTGGTAATGAGGGAAAATTCGACAGGTGGGATTTGACGCTCTCGAATTAGCAGGTAAATCGATTAAATCACGACTGGGCATAGCCAGTTGACGAGGGCTTTGCGAAAGCAGCGAAATCGGAAGAGCAATCATATGAAGCCTCCCACCCCGATGGTGCGCGAGCCGTGCAGACCGAGGCAAACATCGCTCGCGTATATAAGTGACGCGAAGTAAAAGGTTACAGCTCTTTCGGTATTCATCTTCTGCGACATCTGGGAAAATCGGGCTTTACTTATTTCCTGCTCGCGCAATCCATCAGACGAAGCGAGACGGAAAGAGATACCGAGGGGAAAAAAGAGAGAGAGAGAGAGACAGCGGAAGAGGGCTGCATTGTTTTCCGTAAAAATACACTTGCATCGGCCTTCACCGTTGGGCAAACTCTCGGTTGTGTTGAGAGTTCGCCCTAGTTCGCACCTCTTTCCACGACCCTTCTCATCGTTAAGAGCGTTCGCACGCATGAACGCTCTTTGATTGCACACTGCTAACATTCTGGACCTTGTTTTCCTGGAGGTATGCACGCCGGGACGCTAAATCGGGCTTTCGGATTTCCGTATGGATGAGAAGACGAGCATTGGTATCGAACATCCGCGAAAGATGATTCGATCGGGCAACGATGGAGTTTTGAAAAGCGAGTGGTGGGGTAGCCGGAGACCCCTTGGTGTTATTGCTTGCGGTGGAGGCGCATTTTTATTTGAATAAGTGTGCGAGTCCCGATTTCGCTTGTACAAAAAATATACAGAGATATATATATATGTATGAGAAAAGAGGTAAATGCGTTCGCAGAGACAGAAGGCCTCGCGCGGCCTACGAAGCGTCACCAGTCCTTGCACTTATATCGAGCGAGGAAGTTTGCTTCTGTCGTTCGCTGCTACCAGCCACCCTCCTGCTTACCTTCCTGTTCCGGCCTCTCGACTGCCATGCACTCGATTCTCAATTGGATCTCTGTGTCATTGTCAAAGGTAACTCGACCCGCCTTCTTACAGCAAGAAAACTGGAATTAACACTGGCAACGAGATTTAAAAAATCGCAAGGATACTACTTCGATTATACAATCTATAAAATAAAAGAATGATCGATACCCCGATTCGACTGATAGGAATAAGTATAAATCGACAAAAGCTTAATGGGTAGGGAAGAAATCAAGGCACGTCGAGTAGAATGAGATTAAGAGAGATTAGAGATGAGAAGAGTATTGCGAGGGAGGATAAAATCAGGCGCAAGGTGCCAAAGCCCCAGGCAGCTGCTCGAAGGCTCTATTTTGCCAAGCAGTAAATCGCTACGTCATACACGCCCGACAACAGCGTCGCTGTTTTTACAACTGTTCATCGCGGTATATAATTGCCGAGTCGCGAAAAGCACCATCAATGTGCGAAACTCCATCGACGATGAAGATATACCTCGTATATTTCCTCATCTGGGGACTAACGAAACGGGGGGCAAGCGCGATCGAGGGTGTTCAGGGCGGGCGCCCTGCGCCACTACCATCCTTCTACGATGATTACTATCGAAATGGTCGTCCCGCCTCGTTAAAACAACTAAACTTGTTCGATAGTCACGAGGAGGTACGAGATACCGGGCCGCACCAGACGAACTCTCGTTTCTTGAACAGTTGGTTCTCGTCCTCGGAGGAACCGTACCAGTGGCACAGGGATTACAGCCCCGGTGGTTACCGGAGATACGTGAGTCATGAAGATCAACATGGCGAAGCACAAGCACATGCAGCATCCAAGGCATCCGCAATTGGGAGCAGTCATGTCACAAGTAGTTCCGAAACTTATGCCAATTCAGCGAGTAATGCCCATTCCGAAGCACAGTCACACGTGGAAAGTATTCAGCATTCGAGAGAGATGAGGGAAAAAGTTCACGGTAGGACGAACCACAGGATGCATGGAGAAATGAAAGAGAATTTGTGGGAGGAAGTGAAAGAAGCTGAGATGATCGAAGCACAATCTAGAGCAAGGATTCAAGCATTATCGGAGATGATGGAAATGGCTAGAGCGGAAGCTAAAGCAGAAGCACAAGCATCGAGCAATGGTGAAATGAATCCGGATACTAAGGCAAATTTGGAAGAACTGGAGAAAGCTTGGGCGCAGGCAGTCAATGATGTCGAAGAAAAGATGGCAATGGCAGCTCACGCTGAAGCAGAAGCTCGAGCCAGTGCCAGATCTGACAGCAAATCATCATCGAGTGCAGCGAGCGGAGGAGAAGCAGGTGCGCAAACAAAGGCTTACTCAAGTGCAGAAGCAAGCACGCATGCAGAAGCTGGAAATATTGCAGATTCCGCCACCTGGTCTGAAAGCGGAGCAAGATCGCATGCAGAAGCCGAAGCACAGAGTCACTCGCACAGTCGAACAGTTCACGAATCCGGATCTCAAGTTGAAAGCAAGGCCACAGCTGGTGCTGCAGCTGAAATTAAAGAAGGAAGCAACGAGAGTTTTTCTGAAGCACGAGCTGATGCAGAGTCACACGCACAAACAAAAAGGTTGATGAATGATTATGCAAGTAGGGAAATCGAGAGTTCGAGTTATTCTGATGCTGTAGCGAAGAGTGAAGTTGAAGAAGACTCTTATTCGAATGGAAAGGCTGAGGCCGAAAGCACAGCAGAATCATGGAATGAAATTCATAAAAATAATCACATCGATGGGGGTTGGAAAGAATCGGAAGAAGTTTCGGAAGCTCATGCAGAAGCTGCTGCAAGTGCCTCGAGTCAAGGCGAAGCAGAAAGTGAAGCTTACGCTGATGCTGAAAGTATAAGTGAGAGTAAAAGTCAAGCAAAGTCTCACGCAGAATCTAATGCTCATGCAGAATCAACCTCTCATGTTGTCACTAACGACCGGAATGAATTCTACCACGGAGGAGACAAACGCCAAATAAGGCGTTGGTTGGATACAAGTAACACGCACGGACACATTCAAAAATCTAATGCAGAAGCTAATGCTCAGGCAGAATCTATCGCAGTATCAAATAGCCACGTAGGATCTCATGCAGAATCCAATGCACATGCAGAATCTCAGGCGCATGCTGAAACAATTACAAAATCCCATGCAGAATCGAACGCTCATGCGGAATCGCATGCGGAATCTAATAGTTATTCAAAGTCTCGCGCGGAAGCAGAATCGCATGCGGAATCTAATAGTTATGCAGGATCTCATTCAGAATCGAAAGCTCATGCAACATCAAAATCTTATGCAGAATCCAATGCTCACGCAGAATCTAACGCTCATGCTCGTGCAGAAGCGCATTCTGAAGCAAAAGCAGAATCTATCACACATAGAAAGAAAATTCACGAAGGAGGAGATAAAATTCGAATGAGGATGTTCGACGATTCAAACGAGGAATACGATGACATTAATAGATCACACGCGCAATCTCAATCGTACGCGGAATCATTCGCAGAGTCTCATGCGCAATCTCACGCTGAAGCTTCAGCTCACAGTCATTCGTCGTCCGAGTCTTTCCGAGAACCAATTCACAACCATAGATGGAACGAGCATGAAAGGGACTGGGAAAAGGGCGACAACAGACAATCCAACAACGAAGAACTAATCCACAATGTTTTCAAGCCTCATGCGGAAGAAAAGATGTGCGAACACGATCAGAAAGCTGTAGCCGAGGCGAAAGCTCAAGCACAAGCCCGAGCAAGGGCGGAAGCCCAACTAGCCATGGAAAGACAGACCCGTGAGAAATTGGAAACCGAATTAGCCAAAGCTCGTGCACAAGTGCATGCTGCGGCAGAAGCTCGAGCAGAAGCAGAAGCGCGAGCAAATTCAGAATCGAGAGCACGAGCGGAAGCGGAAGCTCGTGCAGAATCCGAGCACCACGCGGAGGAGGAAGCTCGCGAGGAGGCTAAAGTGCAAGCAGCAGCTGCGGCGCGGGCCCAAGCGAAAGCAAAGGCAGAAGAAGAAGCTCGACTAAAAGCTGAGGCAGAAGTAAAGGCGAAAGCTCACGCGGATGCCATCTCCGCGGCAAAGGCGAGACGCGTGCTTGCGGCCGCAGCAGCGACAAACCAAGAAGCGGAGGACAAAGCTCGAGCTGCGGCCGAGGCCGCAACGAAAGCGAGCTCGGCGACGAAGCACGCGGCCGAAGAGTTCAGGAAAGCTGCGCGTGCTCAGGAGATCGCGGCCATTAAGACTACGGCCGCGGAGGAGGCCGCAGCTGCAAGCACAATCGCAGCGGCCGATGCGAAGGCATCGGCATTTGCGGCCAATGCTGCAATAGCGCAGCTGCTCATTAGCGCCAGGGAGGCCGCAAGTTTGCAGGCTATGGCTCTTGAACAAGCCGAATTCGCCAAGAAAGCGGCCATTGCTGAGAAGGCCGCTGTGGCCTTGGTTAGTGAGAAAGCTAGCCTAACGAAAAAGGCCGTAGAAAAGGCCATAGCATCGTCGAAGGCCTCGGCAGAAGCTCAGAGCTCGTTGAAGAATGCTTTGGGCAAAGCGGAGGTTGCTCACATCAACGCCAAGGAGACGACGAATAGTCTCGATGTCATACAATTCTTGGCGTTAATGCAGGCTCAAGGAGTGGCCAAGGAATTCTCCTTAGTCTCTGATAATACAGCCTCCGAACTTTCCAGGACGAGAGCCCAAGCTGCGGAAATTGAGGCGGATGCTGCCTCGCGGGTTTCTATTGTCAATAGCATTAGGGATGGTGTCATCGTGGGTCTGGGCGCAACTGCATCGGAGAATATCGCTGAAGAAATGGCAGGACCACTCGCAAGGGCTGTCGCAAACTTCGGGGAGATCAAGCATTCCAGGGAAGAACAAAAAGAAGCGGAGCAGCACATTAAGTACTAGGAGGAGAACGAGGACTAAGCTCCTCAAATCGGATTGATGAAAATAAAGCGAGATGAAAAAACAAATTAAAGAGAGTCTAAAACAAGTATTCTATTTTCTCTGCGTGCAATGTAATGTTTTCAATACAGTGTTCTGACAGCCCACGCACCCCTTCGTTATTCCCTGCTCCCGAGATCCACCTGCTAATCCTGTAACTCGAGCGAACACTGGTGTGCTAAAAGCAATATGAAAACATGATCTTGATAGAAGAAATATATTTAGCGGCGTTAAGATAATCCTTATTTTGTGAGAATATACTGGAGACAAGGATGTGTAGGGTTGGATATGGAATATTAAATAAAGTTGTTTGCTTCGAAATTTTAAGATGGTCCACTTTCTTCCCCCACATTAATCATTCGCGTCAAGTACGTGTATGTTTCTTTCTGGATAGAATGTAAGGTGGCACTGATAGCCTTTGTTGAGGATTGTTGTGAGGAAGTGCTCGACAAGAATAATACACGTATCTAATGTCAAGTCACTATGCTCGGCAAATATTTCGTCTGGCGAATGTTTATTATTTTTATAACTTTATCTGCTTGTCGCCTCTGCGATGAATGCAACTGCCTAAGCCAGAGATGCTCGAGTGGGGAGTGTCGATAGGTCATGTGCTATTCTACCCCTAAGGGTCACTGGTATCGAGCGATGCAATCCAATGGAGAGAGGGTAAACTCTGGTAAAATCTATCTGGGGTGTGTGTTGCTCCCCTTTTTTACGTCGACGGACACAGCATTTATCGACGCAATAATATTTTTACTGCCGCACAATTCAATACTTATATCTCCATGATTTACTTTATATTTCATTATATCAAAATTCTAATATTGGAAGAACTTTAATTTATACTTGACCCATAAAATAGTACGTTGAAATTATTAATAAAATTAGTCGACAGAAATAATTCCGTCATAATTCATTTTCATCCCTTCAAATATATCCCTTCGATAATCTTCTGAAATTTATTCGAATGCCTGGTAAAGTCAGATGTTGGACGACCAGAGGATCGTGTCACGATGATTAAGTTATAAAAAAACTGGTAACTTGTAAAGTAAATGTTCTGGAAAGTCTGAGTGGCAAGTAGAATCACTTTTATCGTAGTCGGTGTGCGCCAGTACTTGTCTAAACAGAATCGTAAAGGAATCAAAGACATGCTGAGAGGCATTTACGAATGGGGATAATGGTCTCTGCTCCCACGGTTGGCAGAATCGGTTAGGCGCACTTAAGAAAACAAAGCGCACGGTAATAGAGAGAGGCAAGCCGGGGTGTCTGGTTGGGACAATATTGTTGAATTTGCACAGTCAGATTCGGCGACGTCGACGGCGTCGTCGCCGGCTGTTTTCACAATTGTTCGGGATGGTATATAATCGGCGGCGAGCCGCTGGCGAGTATCAATCCGCGAAGTATCGTCGAAGATGAAGATCCCAACGTTAGTCGCAGCACTCCTCTGCCTGTGGGGTCTGGCCACAGCCTCAGCGGCGGGATCGAGCGCGAGCGCATCCGCCTCGGCCTCAGCATCCGCTAGAAGCAATGCCGGAGGCTCGGAGAATATCAGCGGGAGAATGGGTGGAGGCTCGTACGGGCATGGAAGCGCTTCTGCAACGGCTTCGGCCTCGGTCGGGGCTCGAGCGGGTCTGCGAGCAATGAAGGTAGCAGTAGCATCCGAAGCGGAAGCAGCCAGCCAAGCACAGCTCTCAGCTAATGCAAACGCAAATGCGAGAGCAGCTGCGGACGAAGGCGCACACCTTTCAAAGATCGCGACGGAAGCTGAGGCAAGAGCCGCGGCTGATTCAAAGGCAGCCGAGGAGGCCGCGGCCGCAAGTGCGTCCTCCGCCACAGAAGCACAGGTCGCAGCTGTCGATTCCAAAGCCGCCGCAGCTCAAGCAGCCCTCACAGCCAAGACTGCGGCCGCTGCTCTCGCAACTGTTGCTAATCAAGTCCACATCGCCAAGAAAGCAATCTCCGACATGAACAGATCCGCCGCGGAGGCGCGTGCCAAGGCCCAGAATGCTCAGAAGGCAGCTGCCATTGCGGACGCAGCGTCCCAGGAAGCGGTCCAAGCCGAGAAGGCAGCCGCCCTGGCCAGCGCAAACGCCGCCGCTGTACAGTCCGAGGCCCGGGCAATCGCCGCGGCCGCAAATGCCGCCAAGGTAGCCACTATCGCCGGAGCCCAGAGTGCCATCCAGGCTGATGGCAGGCTGGACTACATGAGCGACGAGTACGAGCGCAGCGAGGTTTCAAGGTCGAGGGACTCGAAATTGAACTCGCACGGAATCATGGCTGCCAAAGAAAGTGACCGGCAGCGTGACTTCGCTGAGATCGGAGCCGCATGGGGCAAATCTTCCGGAATAATCAAAGCTGGTAGCCACAGGGGCAACTACAAGTACCAAGGAGGCGGCCACGGAGGAGAAGGTTATGGAGGCGGTTACGGAGAGGGCTGGAACAAAGGATCATCGGCTGACGCGAGTGCCAGTAGCTCGGCCAATGCCTGGTCCGGCAGTTCCGGTGGAAGCTCAGGTGGATGGGAAGGTCGCCACCCTAGAAAGGGAGGCTATGGCTACTCCGGTGGCTCGTCAAGTGCATCAGCATCCGCAATGGCCAGCAGCTCCTCTCAATCGGGAAGCATGATCAACAATGGCTACGGATATCCGAACCGACTAGACTTCGACATCTAAGCATCCGGAACTTCTTACAGCCGGAGGATGGACCAATATAGCCCGTTAGGGATCAATCGTTCATTCTAGCACGTAGACATTACTAGGCGAGAAAGGATTAGCAGATGATGCAGCATCTAGCAGAGCAATCAGAGAATGTAAAAGGATGAAAATAAATTGCTGTAACATGTAACCATTACCCTGCCGCTTATTTCTCCGCGTATCCTCTTACGTCGCGGAAGCCCAACACCTGTTCACGCCAATGAAAAATAAATCTTGTTAATTAATGAGAGATCATTGTACACTCTTTCGTATCCTCAACTCTATACTACATCCACGGCAAGCAAGATATTCTACCATCCATTAAAGCAGAAAATAACCAACTGCTCTCATAGCTATTACATAAGCCGAATATGCTATACTTTCCAAAGTGATATGGAACTTCTGTACGGGTTTCCGAACCCGTAATTCACTTATGAAAGTTCTACGACTTACGTCTATATATCGTTAATATTATCTCAATCTAGTTTACGTAATACAATTCCGCAATATCGTCACAGCGAGACGATGATCGAAATGAGTACGTTCTCGTAAGGAGAATCGCTGGATTACCATTTAAACGCCAAAGGCAAAGGCCGACCGTGACATACACAGCCACTGCAAAAGTCAATGCAAAATCTGTAATGTACACGTTGTACTTGATTCGAGAAACAGGTTTCCTTTCTTTAGCATTACTGCACGAATGCTCTAGTATCGAATGCGGACTTCCAACTCCAACTGAGGATGCTGCCAGCTAAGTTCCAGCAGGTACTACAAATTCTATAGATGTTTGCAATTGTACTTTGGAAGTAGGTCTCCTGTTCTACATCTTCATGTACGTATCGAGCCAAAATAATGGAAATGCACTGAGTTTTTAAGAAACACGTATCAACGGCGTGCAAGATGTAGTCTTGGCAAGTTAAACAGTGATTTTTAGTACAGGTTTTGTACAAGCAATAAGACTATTTGTCGTCATTGTTAATGATGTTTCACGTGCAATCATTTATTAAATCAAATTTATGAGAGACTGTTTGTCGGAGACTTTACCATCGCTGTAAAATGTGACGCACGAAATATAATAGCGAAATCTGCTTTATTAAGTGTTCCCTCGATGTGTCCTTGTTTGGAGAGGAAACTTTTCTCGTATGCTGACGCCAAGATTAACCGATAGCCAAATTCCTTTGAACAACTGTTCGACTTTCATATGCCAAGCTCGGCGGTTTTATCACCTGCTCGCCGTGGCGAGCCATGTCAATGCCGAAACATGCAATATGTAATATTTAATCGAAGGGAGATTTCAGAACCCTAAAGTTCGCAGTGATACTTATTCTACCTGGCGCCAGCCTTCTTGATAAATGGAAATCTACTGACAACAATTAATGATCGACGCAGATGGCTAACACCAATATTACAGAGAAAGAAAAAGTAAAATCATTGAAAAGACTACTAAAGCAATGAGAACTCAATCAATGATTCGATCGCAAGCAGAATATCCGATCACTGACAAACAGGTATCTCTATGAACGCGAGTAGAATAATATTTGAGTGAAAACAATTGTCAGCACTTAAATAAACGTCAAATGACACCAAGTACAAGGGGGTCCGCAAAATCTTAAAATAATATTTTAGGGAGCGCTGCGAACGCATCGGGGTGTCGGAGCGTCGGCGGGTCAACAAAACACCGGCTGTTTGTACAATTGCAATACGAGGTATATAACTCGGGTACGCGTTCTCGGGCAGCATCAATCTGCGAAGTTGCGTCGAAGATGAAGATTCCAGCGATACTCGTGACAACCTTTTTGGTCTGGGGCCTCGCGGAGGGTCGGACAGTCTACGGAAACGAAGAGTCCGTCGCCGAAGCCTCGGCATCCGCGTCATCTTCGAGCAGCGTTAGCTCCAGGGGCGGGGGAGGATATTGGGATGGTGGCTATGGTGGTCATGGGGGCTCATCCTCGGGCCATGGTTCTGGCCACTCGGCAATCCAAGTAGGAGGAGGTTTGGGATACAACCAAGGCGCGGGGGTGATAGCCGCAGCGATGGCAGACGCCTCAGCGGACGCCTCCGTCCGAAAAATGGTCGACCTCGACCTAGGCTACGGTCAAGTGCTTCAGACCGCCGAGGCAGCTGCAGCTTCCCAAGCATCGTCCAGCGCACACGCATCTGCCGAGTCCAATGCTGCCACGGTCAAACTGACTGGAGCCATTGAAGCCGCACTCTCCGCTGAGCAGGACGCTCTCCACCGATTGGTAATCGCAGCTAAGGCAGGAGAGGCTTTCGTTGCAGCAGCTAGACGAGCCAACACCCTCACGGCCGCGGCCAGGGCTGCGGCCGATGCAGCTGCAGCCGCTGGCGCTGCGGCCGCAGAAGCCTACGTGAAGGCTGCCGCCCAGATCTTGATCGCAAAGAGAGCCGCCATATTGGAGGCTCAAGCGGTCGCAGAGGCCGAGGCCAGAGCAATCCACGCGAGGGAAGCAGCCGCACGCGCAGCAGCTACGGCCCAAGCGGCCGCACAGGCCGAAGCTGAAGCTACCAGGACTGCTGCCGAGTGCGTTCTTGCTCTCGCCAAGACGAAGGCCAGCATAGCCAAGTCTGTCACCGACCAATCCGTCGCTGCGTCCCAGGCAGCAGCGGCTGCTCAAGTCGCATCCAAATCAGCGGCCTCAGGCTCTGCGGCCTTTGCTCAAGCTGAGACCCGGCAGGCAGCAGCCGACGCTGTTTTGGCCACTGAGAAGGAAGCCGCCGCACAAGCCATCGCTTGGTTGGAAGCCATCGTCAACGAGAAGAGCAGTGGTCATGGACGATCGAAATCTCGCAACATCAAGAAAGGCGGCGGAGGAGGAGGATGGGGAGAAGCTAGCGCACACAGCTCGGCTTCCGCCTCAGCTTCCTCTGGAATCGGTTCGATAAGGATTGCTGACGACTAGGTCGAACCACCGGGCCGCAAAGAACTGGCACTGAGAGTAGGAGAGACACACAAATCCTTCAGTATAGACGCCTAGCGTAGAGTAGGGCTGCGACTATTGACTGCGGTTCAAGCGAAAAGAGTAACAGAAATGCGGCGAGATCGTCTGGGAAATGTAATACTACAAATAAACTGTTATATCAGCTTTAATTCCTGCCTCTCTCTTTTACCTCATCTCTTGTCTTGAGTTACATGTCACTCGACAATATCCTAAGATTCCTCATTTTGGACTACGAACTTCCTATCTGTCGTAGTATCAATTATGATATTTTCCATAGGTGTGATTTTCATGAGAATTTAATAGTAGTAAGTTGCAGATCAATCTGGGAGGTGTTACAATAATATGAAATATACGAGATAATCCAGAATTATGAATTGTAATATTGTTTCTTTCCCTCTGCCACCTTCGTTCCCACCAATACTTGATTCTTATTGATGTCTGTCTTTACTGACAGTTCGAAAACCCTGGCAAATTAGTATTCCAAAGCAGATTATCGAAGAAATGAGACACCTGCTCAGCCGTGTGCATTGGGAGCGCACGTTTCCGTGACGGTTTGTATAAACAGTTAATTGATTACGACAATGTTTGTTGAGAACAGCTGTTACACTGTCGCGTGAGACCTATCAAACTGCATACTAATTACGACAATTAACCTGATTGTTGTAATCTGATCTTGACATTGGAATACTAACTGCTTGAGATTGTTGTCAACCGGTCGAGCAGGAAAATATGATAATTTTACGATCGGTGATAGATAAATATTGGAAAAGATGAACGAGTCTCGTTGACAACGCACAAGGATGGATGGGTAAATGAAACTTGATTGATTCTGACACTGGTATAAAACGTTATCAGTGTAAAAAGTAGCTCTGCTAATATCGTCTTCCGGAAGGATATGTCGCCTATATTTATATGCAAATATTTTGGCAAAACATTACGGGCATTTCATGCGGACGGCAGAATCGAAATTGTTGTACTACTAATGTTCACGAATATAGTTGATTTATTGGCAATGAAGGTAATTTATTGACAACCGATGATGAGTGTCATTCATCCCTTAGATTCACTGCTTATGAAGTTCTCCTATTGATAGACAGATTTACTTTTATTACTCCTTTAAAATCATGAGAATGAATAATCCTCAGATATCTCGGAAGTCTGACAAATGTCACTTTCGCATGGAAACTTTTCCCAAGAAACGATACTTGATTCAAGCGATACTGGCTTTGAAATCGGCGAGAGAGGTCTACGCCAAGTATTGATCCATGTTATTCTTAACGAATTATTGTTATAAAAAATATTTGTTCACGCCGAATGCTCTGTGATAATTCGTTAAAACAGTCTCGCGACATTCGCGCCCTCACTGTTTACGGGATAGTGATGACAAGTGACACCGGCAGGCGAAAGGATAATAGACGGAGATTATCGTAGTGGGAGCAACAATAAGATGAAGATATCCGAGATTTTAAAAGACAATATTTTCAAGGCGGCACACACACGTCAGTCTTGTCGGGCAAGTAGCCTGTTTATACAATTGCAGGCTGTCGTATATAACTCGGGGCATCGGCATAGTCGGCACCAATCCACGAAACTCCGTCGAAGATGAAGATTCCAGCGGTAGCCGTGTTGTCCCTCTTCCTGCTGGGGCTCGCAAGCGCGAAGGATGCGAGATCGTCGAGCTATGCCTCGGCCTCGTCGTCGGCATCCGCCCAATCGAGCGGGGGCGGTTCGTCGGCTGGAGCCAATGCCGCCAGCATGGCTAGCTCCGGAAGCAAATCAAAGCACGGCCTGGGATTGTCTTCGGCGCTCGCCGAGTCATCCGCAAGTGCTTCGGCCAGCGGAATCTCCGGGCGAATGGGAGGCGGTGAATGGCAGCAGGGTGGTGGCGACTACAAACTCAACCACGAGAATTACGTCATCAAGAAGGTGCAGACCGGCCCCGGGGTGAATTTCTTGGGGGCACCGTATATGGGACTCGGAAAGAAGAGTGTCTCCATGGCCTTGGCAAAGGCTAAAGCCGCTGCGAGTGCCAGCAGCAGTGCCGCCGCATCTGTTAGGGGTTCAGTGATATCCCTAGGAAGGGCATACGTGCAGGCTGCCGAACAAGCGGCCGCTGCTGCGGCCGAGGCTGATGCTGCCGCGAGGGCAGCCACCAAGGCCCAAGCTATCGCAGCTGCCAAGGTGAAGAACGCCTTGAGAGCACAGGCCGAGTACCAGATAGTCTCGTCCCAAGGTGAAGCCGCAGCCGTCGCCGCACAAGCTGCTATTCGCAGGGTACTCGAGAGCGCGGAGAAGGCAGCGGCTGCCCAGACCCTAGCCAACTCCGATCAAGAGCGTGCCAACCGTGCGGCTGCGGCCGAGCTTGCGGCCGCACTGCGCTCCGAGGAGAACGCAGGACGCGCCAGGGAGCTTGGAAACCGAGCGGCAGCTTCGGCCGCAGCGGCCCTAGCTGCTGCCCAGAAGGCCAGAGCCGTCGTCGAGGATGCATCGGCCCTCTCTGCCAGAGGAGCAGTACTCGCTGCTGACGCTGACAGCGCACAATCCGCTGCCCTCTCGCAAGCTCTCATTGCTTCCACTGTATTGGGCAAGGCAGCCAGGGACCAAGCCGAAGCTTCCAGCAGGGCAAACTCGATCGCCGCACAAGTGGAAGCAGCTGCTGCTAGCAGGGCATCCTCCAACAACGCCATCCGGGATGGAGTGATTGTTGGTCTGGGATCGGACGGAGGAGCCCACGCCCAAGCTATCGCTCAAGCGAGCGCCCTCTCCAGGGCAATCGCCCGACACGGAAAGGGTGGATACGAGGGTGGCAAATTAATCGGAGGAGGACACGGCCATGGCGGATACAGTAGCGCACAATCGTCGGCATCGGCTAGCGCCAGTGCATCCTCTGGCAGCGGTTATAGAATCTTGGACTCAGAATGAAGAGCTACAATCCCCTCCATTGTTGGCCGCTCACGTTAAGCAGCCTTAACGTGCTCCGCGGTATTAGTATTTTATGTTAGAACGCAGATACTCGCGGGAGTTACAATAAGAAAATGATTTTGGAGATTTCACCCGAACGGGCGCAATAATAAAACTGAATGTTCTAGCACATCATGTGTCTCCTCACTTCGACGGCCATAACCCTCTACTTCCTTATCGTCTCAATGATTCTCTGTCATGTTGTACTCGACGAATGCAATGTACATGTCTATACGTTCTAATAAAAGGATATGATATTCAAACAAAATTGAACATTTCTATTATAATTATGTTATACTACTTGACTTGTTCTACTTGACACATCACCTCGTTTGAAAAGGTTCGTAGTACCAGAAGAATCTGGCGAACGCATTCATATGTATGAAATTAAGGAGGAATAGAAGGTTTGACTATTCCTTTATTTTATTATGGTGTATTTATTATGATGAAAGTATATGGAATGTCAGATGGATCCTGAAAAGGGATAATTGTCTGCGGAATTTAATTGGGAGACTCTGTAAATAGAATACACAGAGGCAGACATATTAACATCGAATCTAATGGAATCTATCAACCCTTATCTGTATGAGACAACTATAAATTAGTCTCCCACCCAATCGCATTCCATTCATTCACGTAAAGTGAACCAGATGTCCAAAGCGAATGTATAAACATATTTGTATTATTACACGGAAGAAATCACTAAGTAAATTATCTGCGCATTGGAATCAATAATGATCAATTAATATTTACGGAAATATGAGTGAAATCACTTAATTGTTCGTACACCAACTTCGGCTAACAAACGTGAACTCCTTTGATTTACATGTGTTTACACTGGTTGCATGGTGCGAACAATAACAAAGCAGGTGCGATTCTTCCAGTTCATTGAGCATATGAGGTTGCCAATGTTTACAATGGCAATATTTACAAAACACACCACGCCTATGCTCGGCAAGTGAAAAAATGTGCCGGCGACGGAAGTTATTTTAAGTGTTCACTGCTCTTTACTGATGGCGGCAACAATAACCGTACTGATTTAGGCTGTGAAACATTTGACCAGGAGGATCTAAGACTTTGAGAAGCTGAGTTTTCTTTCCAGTGCCCGGAGAATGTTTAATTACTGCACGACTTCAAAACAATCCTATGCCAGACTTTTTCCCATAGTGTTGTATTTGCATTCGTCTCGCTTGAAAGAGTACACCTGTTACTGAATCACGTATCTGGCATACTGATTGCGGGGGAGGAAACATTGGATTTTAAAAATATCCCACAATCGAATGTGACACACAATAAATCTAGAAAATAAATTATGTTTCTGCAAAACTACTGTATAATCACTGGCGATTTTTTCCCATGACATGGGCGAATCCTATCACAGTTCATCACTAGTTCATTAAATATTATATGTATAGAATATCTTCAATAATTTATATCGAATTTCTATGCATATATAAATAGACATGTTCAATATTTGCGTGTAGGGCTTCTCTAAGAAGCAAAGTATTGAAAGTCCTATCATCTGAAAAGTACGAAGATGAGCAAGCGTGGCGCCACTAATCGGAAATGAAATCCCGAGGACGAGACATTGGTGCGGCGGCGGCGGCGACGATACAATCGCGACGAAAAAACATTTTCCCTGAAAACCTACCGGCAGCTAAGCAAACGGTAGCGGCGACCGATATAAAGATGTCGGCGAAAATCATATGACAATATTTGGAGGAGTGTGAGCCGCGTCATAGACGCGAGACAACAGGCTTGTTTTCACAATTGGTGGAGCCCGTATAAAACGGTGGCGTTCGCGATGAGCCGGCATCAATCTCACGAAGTACCCTCGAAGATGAAGATTCCAGCGATTCTTGCGACGTCCCTCCTCGTCCTGGGTCTCGCCGGCGCGGACATCTTGGACAATGCGAGCGCGTCAGCGTCCGCCGATGCATCGGCGTCCTCATCCTCGAGGTATGGCCCTTGGGGAGGCGGCTACGACGATGGCTACAGTTCGGCAGCCGCCCAGTCATCTGCTTCCGCGTCCTCCAACAGCTATGGCGGAAGACAAGGCCCTTTGCACAAGGGTGGCGGTGACGGTGGCTACAGTTCGGCATCCGCCCAGTCATCTGCCTCTGCATCTTCCAACAGCTATGGTGGAGGTCATGGTCGCATAATCAAGGGTGGCGGTGATGGTGGCTACAGCTCGGCATCCGCCCATTCATCTGCCTCCGCGTCTTCCAATGGTTATGGCGGAAACAAAGGTGGTGGCCATCAAAAGGGCATCGCAGTCGAAGGGATAAAGACAGGAACTGGAGCGGCCGCGACCGCTACCGCAACAGCCGAGGCATTGGCATCGGGCCTTGGAATTGGCCAAGCTGCTGCTGAAGCCCAATCCGCCTCCGCCACCCAATCAGCCATCGCCGCTGATGCCGCTGCGGCTGCCAGCCGTTCTGCCGACGGAGCAGCAGGTATCCTCGACCACGGAGTCAAGTTGTGCTCGCTGGCCGCAGCGAGATCGGCCGCGGCCGCGAAAGCTTCCTCCGTCAACGCCAAGGCCAGCGCGCAAGCGGAGCTTTCGGTCGCAGCGGCTCGTGCGGCCGCGGCAGAATCCCAGCTGTTGGCAAGGACTGCCTCCTCGGAGCATGTTCGTGCCGTCGCACTCATCGAAGAAGCTAACCGACTGACCCAAAGACACGCCGCTGCCGCGGCCGAAGCTGAAGTGAAGGCGAACGCTGCCAACGAAGGTGTCGCCGCCGCACTTGCCATCGGAGAGTCCGCGTTGCGTGCTGCGGCCGACGCCGTAACCGCGGCCAAGAGGGCTGCACAACTTAGAGCAATTGCGGAGGCCGCAGTTGTCAGGGACAATGCGGCCCGAGTGATCGCCTCTGCCGAAGGAGAAGCAGCTGCACGCGCTGAGAACAGCGCTGGAGTCGCGCAAGCTTTAGCTTCCTCGGCCTCTGAGACCATATCGGTCGCCACATCGGCGGCCGCAACTGCCGAGGCAGCTGCTTATAGCGGTGCCCGCAAAGGCGCCAATCTCCACATCGGCTTCCTCCACGGAGGCAAAGGACACGGTGGACGCGGAATTAGCGGGAGATCAGGTGGATCCGCCTCCGCGAACGCAGAGGCTAGCAGTTCGAGTATGGCGAGCGGTGGACGCGGGAAAGCTAATGCAGCAGCAGCTGCATCAGCGAAGGCCTCCGCTGGATCAGACTCATGGGGTATATAAGAGATCGATCGCGCCTCACCGCTCGCTCGAATCGTTCTCCAGACTCTGGAGCCAGGAGCTTGGAGTACCGAATATCTTAGGCTAGCAAGTCGCACTATCCACCACCAGGCAACAATATGAAAAACTGCGGTCACGAGGTTGCCCGAATTGTACGAATGGAATTAAATTGTTATTGCAGACAAGCCAGTCTAAATCTCTCGTTCAAAGCTAGTAATCTCTCCTGCTCCTCATCATTTACATCTCACAATCGAGCTCATGCTTGTAAGAAGTTATGTCTATCAAGATTGTTCAAAGTATTGTAGCGGCGATGATACCGTTTAAAATAAAAGTCTTCTCTACTTTACATGGAACTCTCGTTTACCTAGCAAATCCTGTACCTGTATTATACGAGAATAAGACACGATGCAAGAGTGTTGAGCGCCACTTTTATGTAGCGCGAACTTGCTCGCACTGGACGATCCAGGAGGTTACGGCCTCTTCTCTCTCTCGAAGGAAGGATGCCAGTGGGCAACTTTCCCTTTCCTCCTCACTTTCCTCTTAATACTACCCGAGTTTGCCTTTAACACGTCTGGACCGGTGCCGACTACACCTCTGCAGACTGACGAGAACCCGAATGCGTCATAGTTCGTCGGAGAAAATAATCTCCAACGAGCGACCGCGCGATTATTCAATGTTGCTTTCGGCGACGACTCGCGGAGACATCTTCCCGTTATATCACCCATAATTTTTATAAATTCAATCGCATACGACGTCGTAACAATTGTCACGTAACCATTGAATCTCGAGTAAAAGGAATCCTCGTTGTTATGCGGATCTTGGTTCGAGGCGTGATAATGTGGCGCGACATATATGACAACTAAAGCGAGGCAATGAGAGAAATTAAATTGGGTGAGAAGGGTATTAAGGACACGAACAACAAGGCTGTAATTGTGCGTTTTCTCTTGGCGGCGCGATATGCCCGAGGACCCAAGAGATACTGTCTCACAATGCTTTGATACAATCAGCTAGTTTCACTTCACAAATCCGATGAGCATCACTGATAAACATCGATCAGCGAGAAATTTAGTCTCCAGTTGGCCTTTATCTTCCAATACGTGGCAATACTAAGGGATAAGTCGCGCAAAGGCCGGAATTGTACCGAAAACACTTGGAAAGGCCCTCCTGTATATTTAACTTCATCCAATTCCGACGGTTTCTTCCATGTTTTCCTGTCTTCCCGACTATTTCAGGACCTGAAATTTGGTGGGGAATGTTTTCTTCCATCAAGGAAGAAGTGACATAAATTCCAGAGCCCTAGCTCAAAATTCATTTTTTCGCAAATTTTTTAAGGCATACCCCTTCAAAAATTTTCGATTTTTCGAAGGTTCTCGGACTTTGGTGAACGCTTGATAAATCGATTGTTTGAGTATCAAAACGGATAGAAAACATGAAACCAGTGGCTGAAATGCCGGAATTGTATCGAAAACACATGGAAAACCGATCCTGAATAATTAAGTTCCGTGGTTTTTCCCATGTTTTTCATACTTCCCGACATTTTCCGGGGCTGAAATTTGGCGGGGAATGTTTTCTTCCATCAAGGAAGAAGTGACATAAATTCCAGAGCCCTAGCTTAAAATTCATTTTTTCGCAAATTTTTTAAGGCATACCCCTTCAAAAATTTTCGATTTTTCGAAGGTTCTCGGACTTTGGCGAATGCTTGATAAATCGATTGTTTCAGTATCAAAACGGATAGAAAACTTAAAACCAGTAGCTGAAATGCTGGAATTGTACCGAAAACAGGTAGAGAGGACCTCCTGATTAATTGATTCCTTAAGATTTTTTCGACTTTTCGACTTTTCGAAGGTTTTTTACTTGGCACGCACTTAAATTACTTCTTGATTTCTAATGAGCGCGAAAGTGACTTCACGAACAGCGCTTTCGACCAAGCTAGAGAATGGCACATGCGATATTATCACCGACTGGTGATCCAAGAAGTCAAGATGAAGTAGTTTGGAGGTCAGAGCGAGTGATCGAGCTTCCGGGAATATTTCGAAGTCGTTCTCCGAGGATACGAGAGCGCGAGTGAAGGCCCGTATGTGGCACACGCAAACAGACGCACGCACGTGCTCACAAACGAGCTTGGGATGTGAACGATTCTTTGGTGACTGGTGGTTCAAGAGGTGAGAGACCATAGCATCTGGTGGGGATAACAGGACCCCGCCCGTGAACGGCTATAAAATGCCGCCACGAGGCTGAGGCCCAACCAGTCTTAATCGGTGTACGAAGACACTTGTTTTCCTCCCTTTTCTCGAGGGGCTCACGCTCACGCTGCCGCTTTTTGATTCCAATCTCTTGATTATCATGAAGCTCCTTGCGACTTTCCTGCTCGTCGCCGCGGTCGTCTTCGCCGCCGAGGATGCCAAGGAACAAGAGCGGCCCAAAACCTTCAGAAGACTCATTCCAGCTGATGTTCTTCGCGGTGAGTCTCCAATTTGAATTCCGCAAAATTTATGCCCCTTTTTTGCTCTGTTTCCCATGTGAAAACATTCGGGGAACCAGACTTGTTTTGTTTAATTGTAAGGTAAAGTATGGAACCGGAGATGAACTGTCCTGATGCTTCAGAGAAGTTCACCAAGGTGACTCAGCGACCGGTCTTGTTGCGTTCGAATTAAAAGGCAAACTTTCTCGCCTAGTCTCCCGGACGGTGCTCTTACAATAGTTTTTTTATGCTTATTCATTGAGAATGACTCATACCAGTCGTGAGAATGTTTACTAAAGTCATTTGGAGATCGTTACTATGAAAAGCCAGCGAAGTAAGCTGGTGCTTTCTTTAAACCATATTGCCAGATGATGATAAATCGATCTTCACAGCTCGAAGAGTGCTGAATAATACGATTAAATTGATCGTTCGGTGAAAGGTGGTCGTCGGGAAGATTCTGAAAGACGGCGGACAAAATATTCAAGGATTCTCAGATCCGTGAATTGTGGCAGAAAAAGGATTCATTTCTGTTGCGGTTTGTCCTTTCCAAGTTGCACTTGACTTGGTACAGACCTTGAAAAGATACTTCTTATTGAAATACTGCGTCCGCTTTGTCATCCCATCTTAATATTTCCTGAAGCATGACCGGTTCTAACACTGGGCGCGGGGGTCACTTTTTTACTGCGTTTGCGGTACAAGGGTACAATTGTCCGGGTCTGGGTGTGCCCGAACCCGTTCCACTCAGTTCCTGATTCACGGCTAGTTACAAATTTAGCCGAAACCGGGCAAGTTGGTGGCCGAGAAAAGTAGGAAACGGCGGTCAGGAGATCTCGAGAGCGCGTAGAAAGTTTAATGCCGTAACTATCTACTCCAGACCATATCCTAGAACCCGATATTCCCTGCGTTTTCCTGGACACACATCTCTCTTTACAGTTTATACGGTATCGCGAGCATGTCCTTGCATTAACAACCAAATTAAACTCCCTTTCCCATACTGCACTGATAATACAGTTGGCTCTGAATTCATCAAGAATGTGAATCACGAGTGCGTCGCGTAGGACTGCGATTCCGAAAGTGACTTTGAAAGAGGATCTAACACGATAAGTGCTTGCAAATTGACGACAACGGCAAAGTGAGAAGCGGTGCTCGCTATCTTGGATGAATCAGTATTGTTCATTATCCTGCTCCTCGTAATGGGCGCGCGTGCGTGCACCGGCTAGCCTCGTATGCAAGCAGACCGCGCGGTGACAATGAATTAATTAGCGAGCGATTCCTGCGGGCGGAGAGTATCCTTGCCCATTCTGGTTCTCACACGATCGCCGTCACTACCTTGGACCGCACTTTAATTACCCTGGCCTAGATCCTAAGCATTTTTCGCTCTGTGCGCTGAGATTCCCATGAATAATCGAGACGCACCGCACTGAGGTCGGCCTAGTTCTTCCAGCTATGTCCGGAGACTATGTCACACCTGTAACGTGGAATGCATACGATGTGCCTTCCTCGGACATTGAACGCTTGCCACTTATGTAAACGACCGAAAAAGGCTAACGGGATTACGACGCGATTACCAAATTTTCGTAATAAACATTCGCTGGGAATAAGGTCATCTTGAACTATTTTACTCTTTTGCGTCGAGGTTGCTCGATTTATTTCTAGCACCATTTGCATTCGTCGTATCATTATCCGCTCCTGGAGCAAGCAGGTGCTAGATAGAATGCATTTGTATCGGATATAGCTCAGACACACCGGATACCGAGATCGAATTACGTGCAATAACCGAAGATGCAATAATGAAAGGACACGTTCTGCATTCATGAATACAGACACCGTGACATTTCTAAACATAGTGATTGCAATCTCGTCTAAAGCTGGAAAGTATAAGAAGATGAGAATATAGGCTTTCTAAGTCAAAGGCCTCGTATTTGCTGGAATGGAATTGTCGCAAGTGAAACTTGCTTTTTCGATTGCGAGAAATGTACGACATCCGGCAGGAAGTTTGGATGTGGACACGAGAATGCAAGCATAAAGATCGAGCGAGGCATCGTCATTTTTACGGTGCAAGAGGACGAGTGAAATGCCACCACTTCGGAGATATCTTCGAAGTGGAAGCTGATCCTCAAAAGGAAGAGGAACCATCGTGCCAGTGAAAGTATGGAAACAGCACACTGCACACCATACACTTCCTGAAATGCGAAGTTTCTCTGTAACCGAACGAAATTTCAAATGCCGGAGAAATTAAGAAGCGCAGTCTTCCAAGTGTAACTCTTCCTACCGTTTGGATACATTTGCGGGTCTAACGAGACTATTTCTACTTCGGGCAGACTTTCAATTGCTCATGCATACTGGGTAGCATAACGTGTATGGGCAAGAGAATCATCAGACGAAGTTACAAGCCGCACCGTTACCTGGAACGTTACTCCCTTTCTCTCGGCAAGAGAATCTTGCGATCGAAGAGAAGCGAAGCTCCCGGCCCACTTCTCTTCCCGGATGCTCTTGCGACATTGATTTCTACAAAATTGCATTTTCAGTACTTAAGTACTAATAGTACTAGTAAGATAATTCTTAACGCAGAGGTAATTGAAGGTATGACTATAAAAAGTCTCGTATGACACTCCCAAGTATCTGTGAGTAGCAATTAAGATAAGTCGCAGCGTATAATTTCTGGCCGCATAAAGAAAAAGCCAGCAAACTCCAAGAGTATTGGTAACATTCGTGGGGCCATCGAACGGAGGATACAAGGTAGATATGCGTGGTATCGAGTGTCTTGCGACAGACTCGGCCGACAGCAACCGGTACCATGAGTCTTGTACACACACAGGACAGGACTTTTAGTGCCAGAACAAACGCCCATTGCGTGTAACGGTGGCATTGAGAAAACGGTAACAGACACGTCATTATATGAATAAATCCACAATAAATCACAGACTCGAACCCACACGCATCTCGTATTCATCCCACCGCCTTGATATTTTGCTTTCCTATAATGTTTCCTTTACTTGCCTCGATTTATTTCTTGCCAGAGAGAGAGAGATAGAATTTTAATCGTGTGATCTCATAACGATGATCGCGAGATCGCCGAATCCCCCATTATGATAATGGTCTGAATTATTTACATATGTATGATTCCGACGAGTATTCTGGAAACTTCCTTTCCGAGCGCACAAGGAATTGCGAGCGGAGAATTATACGCGTCCTTGCAATGGATATTCTAGGCCTTATCTCGATCCCAGGGAATTGGCAGGGGATCGAGCGCGATCCGATTAACATCGGCTTGGATCCTCGTTTTCGATGAGGTTGCGTAACTGGGTAACCCAGGTGTATGACAGTGAAAGTGTCTCTCCTTGAGGTTTCTAGCGCGACTGGGCCGGCGGCGACGCCGACGCTAACGCCGACGGTATCCCTTCTTCGCGGCGTGGCAACAGACTACAATAGAATTACTGCGAGGGTTTCGTTAGAAAGTAACAGCACCTTTCACGCCTAGACACTTGACCGGTTAATCTATGCATTGGGGAAAACGCTTGATAGATGACTAGACTGGACTCGACAGACGAGGCTGCGAGAAATAATCAACACAGAATGGTACTCTCCTACTGAGGAGGGCGAACCTACTGCGCTCCCGTAATAAATGGTTCTGTATTATAAGAGAACGCGTGGTCGCTGAGAAAGGCGATATACCAAATCGATAGTACGTTTATGTAACCGACTTTATGTAAGAGCAAAGGCCCTCTTCTATCGCGCAGTCAGTGCCTTTCAAAAGTTGAATAATCCGACAGGCGTGCTAATGGTAAATGATGCTTTCTTCGTTCCAGACTTCCCAGGCATGTGCTTTGCATCTACCAAGTGCTCGACCATCGAACCAACTAAATCCTGGGAACTGACACCATTCTGCGGTCGTTCGACCTGTGTCCCTGCTGATGACAACTCTGGACGTTTGTTCGAGTTGGTGGAGGACTGCGGACCACTTCCAAAGGCCAATCCCAAGTGCAAGCTCTCTGAGAAGACGAACAAGACAGCCAGTTTCCCCGACTGCTGTCCGGTCTTCGAATGCGAGGATGGAGCCACTTTGGAATACCCTGAGATCCCAACAATCGCGCCACCAACCGAGGTCCTTGAGACTGAGAAGGCAACCGAGGCGCCAAAGGCCTAACCCCCAAACCCACCCTCCTCAAAACTAATCTTTTTACGGTAGCAGCGTGCTCTCCTTGGGTCTTATACCAAATACAATCATTTCGTCATAATGTCGATGAAAATTGGCGGCAAAAGGCATTCCTACAGCTTTTGAATACGATCACATTCCCTTCAAGGAGACACAGAGCTGCTCTCGCACCATTCACCTACAAGAAGCATTCGAATTCCACTCAAATCGGGACTATGTGAACTGTACATTCCTGTACATATGTTACTCGCACATCGACTTGGAAATCAAAGTTGTGCTTCAACTATTCCTCGCACACTGAACAGATCGCCTATTTCCTTGCGCGCTGCCTAGTCGGATTCAAGATTCAAACGTCCCCACTCCCACATCGACTTTTGTCTAATTGACACTGCACATCTCGTAGAGAACTAATCGCCGTTGAAACTTATTGTAAACGTGTGTGATTGTAATTATGTGATTAAATTAATACTTATTTAATTGAATGTCTTGATGAATTCATTACCCTGGCGCCATAATATAAGGTTATCATGCTACAATCATGCATTCAAATAGTGAGCTTACCTTGCACCATAGAAATATTCTTTAGGGAATGGCAGCCATGGACCTGCGTGGCTGCTTACAGATGAACACTCGTCAATATTTCGATCAATGTTCCGTAGCTGTTTGCGCTTCATCATTGTACACATTCACGGGATCCTCGCGCACTTCTTCGACACAAACGATCACTTAATTATTGATGATTTGATAGAGAAACTGCGAATCTCAATCGATGTATTTGGGAAGCGCGTCCAAAATCGTCCTCCCGCCAAGTGAGACTAGCGCGCATCACGGCCTGCGCAGGTTTCACATGTATCGCGGCAATCGAGGCAAATCGATATATTACCTCGACTCTTCGAGACACAAATCTTTTATTTAAACAGAGTATTTTTCACGATATTGTAACAACGAATTTGTAAATATTTAATAAGGTACACGCGTTCTTAAGATTATTCATTATTAATTAGGATATTTACGCGCATTATGTTCTACAGTTTGATGATGGGTGATATAAGATAAATCAATGAGGTTGAGGCAAAAATCTGCTTTTAGTGACCATATATTTTATGGCAGAATGCACACTTTTATCTTCAGTGCAATACGAGAAAAGTATTAGTTAAATTATATATGTTACGGGTCAATTGATTGCTGATTTGATCAAGTAGTAAGTTGACCCGACATAATCCTGGGGTCAGGAGGACGAGAGCAGATGAAAGGGTGGGAGAAGAATCACGGAGGCGCCACACACTAGGCCACCCCTCCTCGCGTCGAACTGTCAAATCGGAGGAACGTTGTTTGTATACGAAATTTTCATCGGTTTTCAGCGTCGACTAGGAATCGGAGACCCGGGCAGAGAAAACCAGATCAGGTTCGTACTCCTCTGCGTTTCCGCGGTTGTTCTAATGCTGCATTTTACTAGGCGAAAAAGCTCACACTCGCGCTGATGCAAAGTGAAGCACCGAGGCGTCGAATATTCTACGACCGGCGCTGCTACTGCTGTCCTGTCAATTTCCCCTTTGCACCTTCGATTTTCCTTGGCCTACCTTGCATGTCAGCGTAGCCCAAATATGACTTATGATCTGCTTTCTTGCTTTCTACTGTCAATCACTGATTCATGCTGACTGTACCCGCGACTGATGTATGGGTTGAGACGTAACTTCGTCGTAACTCGCCCATTGTTTCCCTTAACCTAACCGCTTGCTATAAGCGTGAAAGCCTTCCGAACACTGTGCGTACAGTGTTCGAGTATGTGCACAATGTTCGGTATTTCAGATTTACGAGATTCATAAGAGTAATCAGTCTCTAAATTTTAAACGCCTCTGTTACCATTTTCCAAGTATTTTTTTTTTCGTTTCGTTGGCCCCCCCCAGTGAGATCTTACGGAAGGAAGAGTTGATTGCGACGTATTTCTAAAAAAAGAGGAGTAAACAGCGCAAATACTTTAAATCGCGAGCTCAATCTAGAACAAACTATCAGTAACAATATTCTTCTAGGATGGACCGTACAATGGATGAAAAAGAGGAATTGGTGAAGAAGTCACTGTTCAGCTTTGTGAGGAAGGAAGTCCCTTCCGCACAATTGAGGTACTTTGCATGTTTCAAGATCATCTATAATAGTAGTGTGCAAATGTTGATATGGTTTTGTAAAATTGCTTGTTCCAGTTTGATAGATGATATTGTACTAAGCTACGTGGTGAGCATGGTTGAAGAGAGTGCTCTAGAGGAAGATTTAGATGTCGATGGCTTATGTGAAATGGTCTCTGCTTGCCTTCCTGAGTTCTCTACAATTGAAAAGGAAGCTGTTTCAAAGTGGTTACTGGATGTCAAAGGCTTGTTGCGCCAGGATAGTAAAGAAACTGATAATGGCCAGCCTCAGGATCCTTTGAATCACATTAGCTTCAGTGCACTTTTACCCCCAGGAACACAGAGAATGAGAGTTCATCATCTTTCAGAAACCAGTGATGCTGGTAGTGATTCTAGTGGAGAATACTTCTCTGAAGTAAGGAATCAAACATATTGATTCTTCCTTTTTTTTTTTATTGAAATGCCAGATGCTAGAGTTAAGTACATGACTATGATGTTTCCTCGTAGGAAACATCTTGGCATCAGGTAGCCCTTCTTCAAGAAATGTTTCCTGGAGCAAGTTCTGCGGAAGCTAGGCATTGCCTGGTTGTGGCTGGAGGTGATATTACTGAAGCCGCACAACTAATGCTGCATCGCCAAGAAGCTGGTCAAAGCATTGTCACCAATCTCACATTTTTAACGGTAAGTGGTCTTCTTATGAATGCACAAAAATAGAATGTAATAGTGGAAGCACTCGGAAAGTGTAGAGTATTGTAATAGCTTGAATGATGTTCAATTGCCTATTACTTTGCTAACAGCCAAATGGTCGTAATAAAGCTCGACTGAATGACGAGGAATTGAAATCGAGGATCATCGCGCGCTATAGTTACGTGGATAGAGATGCTGATTCCCGGGAATATCGGCCCGTGGCTCCGAAGACTGAACCTAAAAAGTTGGTCCGATATTTGGACAACAAGATCGTAAGTGTTAAGGGTGAGCGATACACCGAAGTTCGAAGAGGTGGCGAAGAAGAAGATGGCAATGAAGGAGGACGAAAAAGGGGTCATAGCAGACCGTAACCAGTCCCTTTGCCTCCACCCCCTGACCCACCCCCTTGGAGGCATGTCGTTCCAAATTGAAGCTTTCACTTGAATTTATCTCGTGCTGTTCATCGGGAAGAGCGCGAACAGGCTGTTGAATTTTCATGCCGCTACTGAGAACCTTAGTTCTTTTGTTTTTGACATTTGAGGAATTGTTGGTAGTCAGCCAAATCGAACCTTAGATGTTGGTAGATATATCTGAAGGCATATTGGCTAAGCATCACTGGTGACGATTAGACCTTCGCTTTTTGGTTTACCTCCGAAGCCCGATTACCTTCGTACGCTTGTTATTTATGCCGTAGCACATGTACCTGTTGAGATTTAACGTTTCCTTTTGTGTCCTATGTGTATGTTTCGTTTAGTGTATAATGGCCATGACAGGATCGCACTTTAATTCATTAATTAACATTTCATTTGCTGAAAATTGCATTGCGATTCCGGTGTGCGAAAAAATCACACTTATCCATCATGTTATTCGTGACGAAATACGCGACTTAGAAACAAGTGAAGTAAATAGGAAGACTGTTGAATTGACCGATATTAGGATCGCGTCGTGATCGGCTTCTCCCTAGTGTCTAACGCGGTCAAAGTATGCTCACAGCATAACACGAGATTTAAAGCTCAACATATATAGCTGCTGACTCCACATTTTCAAATGTGGATACTTCTTTGCCCCGCCGTCAAAGTGAACTGCACATCGCTTTTATTAAGTGTACAAGGTACCGCTGTTTTCCTCAGTGGTCACATTGCTGTTTCTTGAATTAGTTTCTAGTTGTATATTTTTTAACATTATGCTAGGAAGACCGATCGACTGCTTTCGAATCTAATGGAGAACAAAGGTCAGCGTTTGACTCATAGTATCCACGCAATATGTGGATGAAGTAACTTAACGAAATCAGGAGGGATGGACTAGATTTTTTCCATAATGATACATTTTTGTGTAGATGGAACAACATGAGGTAACCACGCGTGCACATTTACTCGAAATCGTTGCGAGACGCAGCGTATTTCAGCATAAATATCTTCCTAGATCTTCGCAGTGATATAAGCCATTACTTTAAGGTCAGTAAGTAATCATTGTCCACTATATTATAATCAAAAAGTCATTCGATAAAAAAAGCCAGAGTAGGAAAGCTGTAAAGATCAGACCTTCAGTAACTAGACTCGAGTCGAAACCAAGTGTTGCCCTCGTAAAAAGCCAACCCTGCGCATAAAAAACTTGGTATTACCAATCTGAGTTGTAGATTTCAAATAATAATTTTAGTATACGCATTAGGTAGGCAGAAAGAAGTATATATATGAAATTATATATAAATATAAATATATATATAAATAATTTAGATATTTAGGCGGGAAAAAGTTTGCTTACCACGCCATATAATTTACCAGTATTACCATTGTTATTGCTTTAAAACGTAGGAGAAGTATAATCACCGACACGATAGACTATTTCGTAATGAGTAATGTGCACTTAACATTTACCAACTGTGGAGTGAGTATCGTTAATGATGATCATTAACGAGACCTATCTTTGTTTCTTTTTTAATAATTTGGCGAACAAAATCCTATCACATTTGTCGCTCACTCAAGTCCTCATTACTTAGTTGCATTTTTCTCCATTTTTGTATTTGTTCTAGACTCGTTCTGGATTGTTGTCCTATGTCCCGGTTACATTCTTTTATGTGTATGTATGATCATGTTTCTTTTAAAGCCTTGACACTGACGACACACGAAAATAGGTTGGATGTTCTGCAGTGGGCCGGACCTTGCCATAGTTAATAATGACTTACACTGAACCAGTGTTACTTGTGTAATTGTCATTATAATTACAAGCAGATTGTATTTGCTGTAAACTAAATGTATTCTACTGCCGATAATGTCAGACGAACCGACGTGTTACTCTAAGATTCCCGAAAGTACGTGTATTAGAGAATAAGATAGCGCTATACGTTAAAGAGACACTAAGGAACTAAACAGAATAGCATAAGAGTAGTGAACACAGTGTGGTGTACCTTAGTTTCTTACGGATTCTCGTCTATTTTTACCGGCTTCGAAAAGGAGGAGGTATTCAATTCGACCGCTATATATATATATATTTTTTTTTAATTTGGTGTATCATACAGTTCGCATCCTTTGCTAAATACGTTCAATTACAGACAGCTGTGTCGATGGTGTTTACGGGTAAGGTCATCAGGACCTATCACGAAGATGGTTTAATGGATTTAAGATTATAAATACGTATAATTATAATACTGCGCCGCTTACTACTTAAATTATTGTAATGTGTATTTCCGTCACTATTTTTCTTTACACGAGAAGCTCCGTATTCATAATCATGCAATGGTTATAAAACCGATACATTATCCATCTATTTTCCGTACGCATCTTCTACAGTGCCGATCGTAAAAAGTAGTTATGTATTTTATCAAACTGATCAGGTGATCCTATCACATTTTTCATGTCTCTGTTAAAGAAGCAGCTTAATTCTGCACTATCCGTCGTCGAGAGCACACGTCCGCAATTATAATTGAATGTTATATTTTCTATGTAGGTCATATTTTCATGAATAAATCGGCCAGAATGATTGTGTCCATATGAAATGAGGGTTGAAACAACCGCGGGAGTGTTAAAGGTCATTTACCACTTGTATTTGTGTGCAGTGTGTACTTCTAATTTCACAATGAATTTATTTCCGAATATCAATATCCAATATCTAACGAAACAATGAAAATTGCTTAAAAAAAATGAGAGACAGATGAAAAGAAAGATAGTGTTAAGCTGTTAGGAAGTTTAAAGTGTATCAATGTATGATTACGTAACTTTCGGGATCTCGAACTAAGGAATTACAAATACGGACAAATTATATTCCCCGCAACACTGTAATAACAAATACTTGGCAATTGATTTAGAAATCACTTCTTGTCTAGGAGTATCAGATCAGGATGTACGCTGTGGCTCGATTTGAAAGCGAGTGTGTACCGGTTTATATTTTTCTTCCCTCCGTATCGAGGATTTTGAAATTCAATAAATATAGCTATTCAGAAAAGAAACCAAGATTTTTTCTTGACCCAGGGATAAATCTCCATCCCCATTAATATCTATTACAGCGAGGGGGCGGAACGTCAATTCACCAACATTAGTGCGATGCATCACATGTTTTATTGTTAAAGGAATTACAGCAACACTATCTTACGTCGGATGAAATAAATAAATTTCCTCTGCTAACATGCAACGTCTACCGACAAAGCGATAGAACGTCGTTCACGATGATTGAATACGTGGTTAGCTCGTTGCCTTAATCTCAATCTCAATCGTGCTAAACATGAGAGCATACGAATGTTAACGTATATAAATATAAAAAGTCTGTACTAAGTTGCGTTGCTCCGAACTTAGGAATTCTTCGTGAGCGTCTTTGTCTGCCCGTACTCCACTGTCTCGAGTCATGATGTGTACGTACGAAACGATTCCACTGTTCGCAAGTGATTCTCGCTGGTTCGAAACGAAAAGAGCAATGAGAGATCGTAAGAGGGTGATATGCACTTGGAAATAAGGATGCAGCAAGATCGGACCTGCGACGAATACTGATGATGATTCCATACTTTTATGAGGAAATAGGCAGAGTTTGTGTGAGAGGGAAGGGTGAGCAGATAGAAAGAGCACTATGATCGAGTCTGCTCTTCATTAGAAGTGCACTGGACAAAGGGTAATATCAGCCCTCACTTCTCCATCATAGTTTACTTCTTCTTTTTCCGAGGTTTATCTTGAGGTGCTGGTAAATTCTCTTGCTTCCGTTTGGACGATGGTTTCGATCCTATACTGCCACCCTTCTTTCTCCTTTCTTGCCTCTCTCGTTCTTCTAACTCCTGGTTTTCACGTTCTATTAAAGTAATTAACGTATTGCATCTACGCTGTAGCTCTAACGCCGTGCGAGATTTAACAAACCAATCGAAGCGGAATTGGGGAGCTGATCTCACCGTTGCACGAAGTTCTTCATATACATTTTCTTTATCAAAGCCGAGTTTGTGCAACATGCAGACCAAAAATCTGTCCTCTTCTTCGGTGTAATTTTTACCCTTATTGGTACCATAAGCTATCCTCAGCTGATGAAACGGGGCACGATATCTGGCCATCTTCGCATCCAATGCTTTCTTGATACCTGCTCTTCTTTGTATCTTCGCCTCTCCACGTTCGATCTGGGCCATTACTCTGTCTATGTCTTGAAGTTCATGGCAGCGTTCCCAGAACACTGCTGAATACTCCATAACTTCCTCCGGCGTTTTTCCCTCCACTTCCTTGGCAATGTTCTCAATGTCGTCGCGACCATATTTCTCATTTGCCTTGATAAACTGATTAAAGTCCCTCTTCGTCCAATTGGTAAAGCCTTGTGTGAGTAACTTCTCTTTTTCAGCTACCTCTTCGTCCGTGAGAGGTTGAGCATCATCTATCTTGCGTTGCTCTTCCTTCTGGATTCTGGCCGCGTCTGAACCGAGTTCGGGGTTCTTCGGCACTTTATATCCTACTGTTTGTCTGAAATAATAAATTTCTTGGTCGAGTAACTCGAACAATCGTGGAGGGAAGAATTGGAAGTCCTGCACTATGGGTTGCTTAGGTGGTCTTGGTGCCTTTGGTGCTTTAGGTTCTGTAACTCTAAGGGCTTCTCTGAAGTATGCATCCACAGCGTAATTCGCTTTACGTTCTCTCTTCGGTGGTTCGATCCAATTACCAATTCCAAGGATCTTTTGTTTTTCACGGTAGTCTTCGCCCTCAAATTGGTAAACGGAGTCTGTAGGCGCGTCCACAGTGAAGTTCCTCAATGATGATTCTCCCAGACTCTCCAACTTCTGTTTAATCTCTTCCGTTTTTGCCTCGCCCTTTTGCAATATCGTATCTATATCCTCATCAGTGATTGCACTGTCTTTCGAAGCAAATACTTCATTTGCGCCATGCCTAATCATATTTAGCATTTCATCCTTGTTCAATGCTTGCTGTTTCGCATCTACAAGTCGACCCTGTTGTATAACCAGCTTGTCTAGCCTCAGTTTGACTTCAGCTCGCTCGACGATCTTTTCTTCAACAGTATTCTCTGTGATGAATCTGAAAACTCGGACTTGTTTTTGTTGACCTATACGATGCGCTCTGTCCATAGCTTGCAAGTCCATTTGCGGATTCCAATCGGAATCGTAAATAATGACGACGTCAGCCGTTGCTAAATTAATACCTAAACCACCGGCGCGAGTGGACAACATGAAGATGAATTTTTCGCTACCAGGTGCATTGTACTCATTTATCTGACGTTGCCTGTCCTCGTGTGCGGTATTACCGTCTAACCGACAGTACTGGAATGCTCGCCAGTGACAGTAGTCTTCTAGGATATCAAGCATTCGAGTCATTTGACTGAATATTAGGACTCTTGAGTCTTGCTCTTGCAATTTGGGTAGCAGTTTATCCAAGATGACCATTTTACCACAATTATAAACGAGATGTTCGTCCGTGGTATAAGGCGGTCCTGGTTCTGCGCCATCGAATAAATATGGATGGTTGCAACATTTACGCAATTGCATCAAAATGTTTTGCAGTCTCATTTTCTCTATTTTACCCGCGCCATTCACAACATCTATGTCTTTCATTAGTACTTTTGTGTACCATTCGCGCTGCATTTTGCTGAGTCCTATGTATACTTTGATTTCTTTCTTCGGCTTAAGTCCCTTCTCTACTTCTGATTTCAAACGTCTCAAAAGGAAGGGACGGAGAACTGCGTGTAATCTTTCAACGAGCGAATTATCACCTAAGAAGCTATTCGTATTGAACCACGAGTCGAAATCATCCGAGCTATTGAATACGTCGGGTAGTAGAAAATTGAGCAACGACCAGAGTTCATGAAGATTGTTCTGAAGGGGTGTACCAGTCAAGAGTAAACGATTGGCTGTCTTGAATTCTCGTAGGATCTCTGACAACTTTGATTTTTCGTTTTTAATTCTATGGGCTTCATCTATTACCATATAACGCCAATTGAACTTTTTGAAGACAGACTTCTCCTTGATGACCATTTCGTAGGAAGTGACACATACATCCCATTCCCCTGGCATCATGACATCCCTGATAAAAGTATTCCTAGTTTCCTGATCTCCTATCAGGCACACCGCTCTTAGACTTGGGCACCATTTCTTGAACTCGTTCATCCAATTAGCCAGAGTAGACTTGGGAACAATGACAATGTGGGGACCAGGAATACTTCTAAAGTGCTTCATATACCCAAGCAAGGAAATGGTCTGGAGAGTCTTACCAAGACCCATCTCGTCAGCAAGGATACCATTGATGCCATGTTCGTACAGGGATATCATCCAATTGAGACCACGTATTTGATAGTCTCTGAGTTCACCAGACTTGATATAGTGTGGGGAAGATTCAAAACGCGTGGTCGGTGTTACGTTGGAGTTGCTTTCAGCCAAAAGTTCCTCATCTTCTTCCTGCTCAGTCTTACGATGCCTATGATCGCTTGAGTCCTTGGGTTCCGGCTTGGGCTCCGGTTGCTTTCGTGGTCTGCCAGCCTTGACTTTCAAGGGGCTCCCGGCTTTGTCTTTCTGATTGTTCGTCATGAAATGCGAGAAGATCTCGGTCTGTTTCAGCAAGAAGTCGAAACGCTTGCTGCGATCAGTCTCGAGCTTTGTTTCGAAGTCGCCGCCGCGGGACGACGTGGTCTCCGCCGACGAGCCATTCGAGTTCTCACCCGTGTCCCCGGTGTCCGCGTTTTCCTCTGCCTTCGACATTTCGGCCGAGCTTCCCTCGAGCTACTCCGACACTACGTGAAACTCTCTCACGCGAGACTCCTCTCGCCGTGCACGTACGATTCTCTCTTTCACTCTTATTTTACTGCAATTGGTAGCGTACGCTCTGACATTCATGCACGCACAACACCAGACGCGGCCATCTTAAAATTCCCAACCACAATATCCCTCCAAAACTTCGTGCGCGCGACTTCCAGCGACCGATGCGCCTCTAGTTCCATTAGCGCCAAAATTTTAAATCTTAAAACTAAATTCTAATATTTGTGAGACCCGCCATTACGATATTACGGATTTCATTCCCGATCCTGCGATGGCTGAATTATTATCGCTAGTCTAACAGCATCACTATGTTATAGTATATTTGCTTGGAGCGAAGAATATTTGTCTTCCCTTTAAAATCGATCTTTCCATTCTGGGCTTGGCTGACACGGTGCTAGTCACTGCGTCGTCTGGACAACGGATCCAACGAAATGTAGCAACAATGATCCAGTCAAAGCAGCTCTTACAATAGTCTAGTTATTACTGTCTATCCAAGTAGTGCGGCCTCTAGTAGTTTCAACTTTACGTTGAAGTAGAACTATGTCCACAGACGAGCAGTCCGCTCCCGCACAAGACATTGTGGTCCCGACAAGTTTGCCTATGATACTGAAGCAATTCTGTAAGGCGGCTATTCGAACACAGCCATACGATCTTCTAAAATGGTCCAGTTCGTACTTTCGTGCTCTGGCAGATGGTGAAGAACCTCCTACTAAATTGAGACTCGAGTATCCTCCACCCTGTACACCCTCTGGTTTGACCCTTGGATTTCTTAGAGTTCTTCTTAGGCAATTTGGAGGTAAGATATCGACGAGCTCTCATTTCACTCTCAACATTAATAAAAGGGGTATTTTATATTCCGGTATAGATTATAATACATTGTTGCCCGTGGAGACCATCTTTCGGAGATGGGACTGCCTCTGCTTAGACCGGAAGGAATTGTGTCTGATTATGAGTATTGGTAGATTTCGACGCAGATGCCAAGTGAAGAAATTTCTAGCCATTGCTGTTGGTCTTCTTGGCGCTAGTCTATTTGATACTATGGTCATGATATGCGAATTATTTACTTATGATCCGGAAAGCGGTTCGGCTATGGTCCCAGTCACCCTCTTCATGGAAATATACGGGTTTGTAAAAATGTTTCATAATTTTTATTTTCGTCTTATCGTCTTCATTTCATTCTTCAATTTTAGTTATCTAGCAGGACTGAGATGTGATGGTAGCGAAAAAAATTCTCCGGAAGACGGTGAACCTATGACTGGTGAATTATCAGTAAATGTTGATTGCGAGGCAGGGCCTCGCCAATCTATCTCCGAGAGTAACCAGTCTCTCGGCCATGTTCACTCTATGACAAGCCAGGATACTGATGCGGATATTAATCTTGACTTGGAATTAGTCTCGAAAGAAGATCCAGAATCCGCGAGATGTAAGTATAACGAATCTGAACATCGCAGAGATAACTATATTTGGGACTTGGTGGCTTTACTTCAGCACACATAGGAACAGTATTTCCTTCTGGTACTGAAGAAAGCATTAAAGCTGAATCGAATAAAAATGGAAATGTCGAGGTCGCTTCACTTTCAAGTCATGGTACTTTGAAAGCTGAAGGTGGAAAGACCACTTCTCTGGGAGAGGACACTTCTGAAAGCAGGAGAACCAGTAATGGCAACCAGGAACACTCTCCCAAGGACGAGAACGGTTCGGCAAAGAATGTAAAATCTATCGACTCTAAAGATCCGTCTCAAAAGACTGAAAGTAATGGTGAGCGAGTCTCCAGTGCTGATAGAAAAAGAGGAAAGAGTGGTAGTGGTCGTAAGAAACATTACCCAAACATTCCAGGTAACATTTCAACGATTTCAACTATTCGAACAAATAGGACATAGGTCATACCAATTTGTCTACTGCAGGAATAGGTCCCCGCCTGTCTGCGGAGCAAGTTGCTAACGTGGCGATTTGGTTGAGTGAATGTGCAAGACTGCAAGGAGGTATGGTAGGTCCTAGAAATCTTCGACATATTGATTGTCCACCATTGGACAAGGACTTCTCAAATTCATGATGAAGAATGAAGATATCAAGCGCACAATGTTCCTTTCTAAAGAGTAGATTTCCAATTGTTATTAGACAAATATATAGTAAAAAATTAGAGTGAATCAAAATTAGATTATATATCTATTCACAAACGTTTCATGAAGGCTACTTGACTATCGGAGGCATGGGTAACATCCAGTCAGTTGTTTTATTTAAAAAATGTTATTTACATGTAATCAAACATTTGTACTCCAGAATATAAATAAAGTCTCAGTCAAAAAATTGTGACATTCTCTTAAATCATTTGCTGTGTATGTATGTATAATAATATCGGGAGGAGTGGCGCGATATATTACACAGGCTCTTGCATGTTGTGTACCAAAAATTGTACTGTACTTTGTTAATTTGATTCCTCTGTTTCTTTCTGTAACTATACCTTTCTCCATTGTCCCTATTATAATACACTAAAAAACCAATCAACAATTGTTCTCTGATATCACAGAAATGTCGTTTTATAACTAATAGATAGGAGCCTACTGTTCTATCAACGATCGGATACACACATCATTGAGCGATTGCAAACATGACTATAAGATTTGATATGCCCACGAAGTGAAAATTATATCTATTTAATAATCACGAATAGCGAAGAGAATTCTGCCCGATATATATTGCATTTACAGCTCATTACACCTATAATTCGAATGGCTGTATTAAACTGCGAGGGTAGGCAGGGTCCGAATTTTAAAGAGCCTTCTCATATGGTGATAAAATAAATGATAAAGTGTGATAAACAGTAACAGGAGGACAAGAAATAGTAATAAGTTTCTGGCCTTTGCACGGCTTGCTCTCCACTCCAGGAGATCCTCCCTATGCGAGAAGCGATTTCGATATTGTGGAGGAAGTTCGAAAGAGCTTCGTAATGGATAAAGCGAACGATAGAAGTCATTCAATAATGCCCGTACAACTTCATTCTCCGAACGTCGAAGAGGATCCATATCATCGTTTAAACATACGAATTTCCTAGAATTCAGGTGAATCACTGTAATAAAAAAAGTCATCTAGAAATATGCATCAACTTACTTTGGATCCCTTCGTATTTCATCGAGAAGTTGAACCGTCATGGATACATTGCTAGTTAGCATTTCAAATATCTCACTCTTTCCAGCTTTAATTATCTCATGTGGATACAACTTCTTCTCGCCAAATTTAGCTCTGATTTTTCTTGAGACTGGTTCACACTTTGATATTAATTCTTTGGAAACGATTGGCTACAATAGATGAGTGTAATATTATGCTTTGATGAGAAGTTGGAAAAGAGCCCATGCAAAAAAGGGAACTTACAAGGGTTGAATCTAAATATCTCTCCCCAGGTGGTGGAATGGGAATATGATCAACTTTTATTTGCTGTGAACAATTTGTGATTGAGCCTTCAAATTCGACAACCAGACTGTAATCGAGAGGTAGAGAATAGAGTCTGGAGAGGAGAGTTCGGATCTCTCTGTCAGACCATGTCCTAGAAAAAGTGATTTTTATTATAATTTAATTAAACGAGTTAACATTCATGTATTACTTTATATTAAATACCCAGATTTATCAGTGTCAAACGCATCAAATAGTTCTTCAATTGGAACTTCGCGTTTTTCACTTGCTAAGAAGTAGAAATATGAAAAAGCAAACTGCATATCTTCAGGGTCCCTAACTTTATGACTAGATGTTTTCTTAAACTCGTATTCAAATTTCTTTTGCATATCAGTAGCAACCCATTTATCAATTAGATGTGGCATGTGTGCAGGTACTCTTCTTCTTTCAAAACCATAAGCGATATTGTATATTCTGTTGACATAGAGTAGAGATTCAGCATATGTGTCCAATTGCCGCGTTCGCAACTTCCAATGGTCGGTATAGCCATGTTTATTAATTTTCCCAGTGTCATTCACATGCACCAAGTTTATAATATCATCGTTTAAATATCTTCTGAGCTTTTCCGTATTGCTCGGATCTCGTGATTTCCTCTTACTTCCCGATTTCGAGACTGGTCTCTTCAGAAATTCTTCAACTACTACATTTTTAGTGCTTTGTGTGTATTTGAATCGTTTATCGATATGTGTTGAGTATTCATCGTTCCTAGCTGCTTGTGTTGATGTTCTATATCTTAAGTTTGTACTATCAGCTGTAATTGATCCATTAGTTGTATGATCTAACATATAAGGTGCTTTGGCAGGAGCATCATTGTCCTCGCGAATGTCTCTCAAAAATCTATGAGGGTAATCACCCTCTTCTTCAATTGGTTCACTATCAGTAGGCAATGGTGTACTATTGCAATCACCCCCTGTAGAAAAATAATACAAATTCTGCCTAGTACTTCATAAAAATCAAACAACTAACATTCGCAACAAAAATATCCCACCATCAAACTCGCAAAGAGTAGTATTGCACGCAGGATCACAGGAACCATCGCCGACCCAGGCCCAAGGACAAACATCTGAGCAATCTGGCACCCACCATGCCAAATAGACTTTCTGTCCACTCGCTTGAGTAATAAAATCCTCGGGCCACACTTGGGCCCCTAACATTACATCGTCATTAAAGTACAAAAATTTGTCAGAAATACCATGTATCCTGTTAAATGAAAGATATTATCCTTTGTACCTTCGTATAATCTATGATAGTAAATCAATTTAATTCCCAATAAATATTCACCTATGAATATGGCTCTCAATGGCTGGACTAGAGAAGGTTGGTAAATCGGTTTTATTTAAAAAAATATCCTCATGAGTGATAAGGGTCATTCTAGGATTGTCCATATCCAGCCAGCTGGGTATTTGGCCGTTAGTCACTATGTAGACATGTCTCACCCATGGTGCGTACATCTCGAGAGACCTCAGGGAATACCTCAACTCATCTTTATCGCTAAACCTAGATGCGGCTGTGTTGATATCCGTAATAGGAACATGTTTCTTCAAGTCTGTCAGAAAGATCGGATCTGACCCGTTCACCCAGGTGTAAACAACATCTATTGGTACATGCTGACAAAGTTTCTTTTGGAAGGAGACACCCAATATGTTGTCATTGAATGAATGAAAGACAGCCTCATATTTCTCTTTGCTCCAAACTAGCCACACCTGAAAGACCAGTACCCGCTGCAATGAGTCATGTTATTTCGCTACGTAGTTCTCGGAGAATTTCAGCGAGTAGACAGGAGACTACCTAACCTCGCCGAAGTGAACGATGCCGATGAAGATGCACGTGAAGGCAATCAAAATTACGAGTAACGAGTACTTATATGACAGCAGATCGTAACATCGCCGCTGCAGCAGCTTCCATGTGCTCATTATATTGAAGAATACTTTGCACTTGCACGCGATTAGCATCGCTTGCAAATCCTGAGGAATCCATGTATGTTCATACTACTGTTTACAAGCGGTCCGTTGGGCCGATCGAGCCGGCTGACGGAGGACGGGCTATTCTACTGCGCCGGCTTACCTTACCCCCTTCTTCCAAATATACGAAAGCATGGTCACTTTGCTACTTCTTCGATTTGTTTGCAACAAATAAGTTTGCTAAATGAATTGAGGTAGGTCTAATAACAGAAGCCAAGTTCCACAGAATACATTTTTATTCCCGATAGAAAATTAAGTTCACCGTTAGCAAAAATATCCATGTCAGATTTGTTGTCCCTATTGTTTCGTATGTGCGGCACATGTACTAAAGCTACCACAGATGCTAACAATGTGAAGTCGAACGAATTATCTTGGTGTGTTGGAGAAAAAGGTAACATAAGAGAGTCGACAGACTGACCGTATTGAATCTCTGTGTGCTTAAAAAAGAAAGATGATCAAACACAGTCAGTCTTCGCGCGATGATTCGTTGTGCCAAAAGTACACGTCTTTATACATACATTATTACTATATTGCTCGCTGTAATATCACTGCTTTCTGATAAAGGCACGAGAACTGGTGTTTGCAGTTTACCCTATTGCGAAATGTTGCTTAGAATATTCGCTATCGCCAGGTTTATTCGGATCGCCACTAATCGAACGCTTGAACGGTACGGTCAACTTTAGCGGATAATTGGCGCTCCTATAAAGTACCTTACGGGCAATATTTTGGTCGGCTTCTTTTTCTCTAAGAGGCAGTCCTTCATAAGGCTTTGTTAGTCTTCCCCGTCCAATTTTTTGTATTATTACGACACTACCGGTGTCATTTACTCACGCAGTTCACCACCTTCAGTAGAACGAAAAAACTCACTAATTGAGTCAGTCTGTGCACCCAGTATAATCTATAAATTATGAATCAATTCATTATAGTCATTTGTTCATTCGTGTTTATAGAGATCTCATTTGAATTAATAGTTTTTTCAACTCACTTGAATAATCTATTACGTGCATTATTCATAGTTTCAGGATTATCCTTTAAAATATATTTCCTGATGCCGAGCATGTAGTGTCGCATGTATATATCCCAATCGAATGCGGTGATGTTCAAATTGAAGGTGTCTGAATCGATAGAGGCCTGAACGTGTTTCTCCAGCTCGTTCATGTTGCTCCTATGAAATGTCCACTCGTGTGTCGTGAAGAACAGGCCCATTTTCATGGCACGCTCGAACCGCTTTGTTATTTTTACCATCCTGTATCAAAGCCATCGTGATACACCTTTACAATTGCACCAGATTCCATCTTGGCGAATTTCATCATCTACTTACATTGGTTTACCACCTTGAAACTTTAAAATCAGGTCGACCAGCATCGCCGGTAGATACTGCAGTGTGGCGACTATCAAATTATGCACGAATTTATTTGTGGTGAACATAGCTCCTGGATACCAGACCACATACTTCGTCGGCGATTCTATAGCGTACTTCCTTACGAATTGTCCGAGTTCACCCCACCTGAAAATGGTATATTATCCATTGGATATTCGAAGCTATCGTGCAACACTTACGTAATTCCGATGAAATTCGACTTTAGACTTACCTAAGAGGATTAAGTGAACTGCTGGTACAATTATAAATTTTAAGGGTATTACTAGGCATCGTCACGTTATACCAAGATGCACAAAGGAGCGTATCGATCACGTAGTCCACTGGCACGATATCGACAACGAGATCTGAGTCGCACATGATACTTCGAGCAGTGCCCCTGCCGATTTCCATCATGATACCTAATAAATACATTTATAGAATCATTCTGGACGTTTCACCAAAAAATGTATGATCGTATTTGCAAGGACAATATTGCAATACCAGTAGGTCCACAGATATTATCGACCCAGCCGGGGAAAGGTTCTTTCAATGCCGCGCAAACAATACTAGGTCGCACTATTGTAATAGGGAGATCGCTTCCCTCTGTGAAGATAAGTTGTTCAGCCAGATTCTTCGTGAATGTGTAGGTATTGGGGTGGTCTTCCATAAGTTTTCCCTCGATCACTTTCATCGTTTCTTCGTCAAGGTTCTCGCACATATCTATCACCGTGTACGGCTTGACCTTAGTGCTGTAACAATAAGAATGAAAAGGATTTTGTTGAAATATGAAACAAAGTCGATCGACGTGAAGAACTGGCACTTACGTGTAAATCATTTCCTTAATCTCGTTTCTGTTCGCGTTACAATAGGCCGTACTAACGTGGACCATGCTAATGAGATTCTTCATGGACTTGCAGAGCTCGACGACACGGTGAGTGCCTTTGGTGTTTAAGTTAATGGCCACTTTCAGTGGTTCATCGAAGCGCACGGTCGCCGCACTGTGAAACACTATGTTCACCCTTTGTGTCAACATGTTCCTATCTTCGTTCGAGAGACCCAATTGGGGTAGACACACGTCGCCCTGCACCGGGCACAATTTATTAAAAATATTCGGCGCATTGCCACGAATCCGCTCGAAGACCTGCAAGAAAATCATTGGGGATTATGAAGGTTTACTAGCATCTTAGGTACGAGGATCGTATTTCCATGATATCTTTTCCTTGGCTGTTCTTGCCACCTACGCGACTAGCGTAACGATCTATTTGACACTCGACGTATGCCTATTCTACTAGGTCTGGTATTCTTCCTTTCTTTGTGGAAGGTTACTCGACGAATGATCGATAGTAAAATGAACCAGGTGACTCTAACTCGTACGTGGAATACTAATTCAGAAATCTGGCAGTTGAAAGAGCATTCGATACGGTGTTGAGCACAAAAGAACTAAGGGCATTTTACAAGTGGTAAACGGTGAGATGACGAATTTCCCACAGTTATCCGATATGTCTTTCAAAGGGAGACCTTGACTTATAATTTCAAAGAAGTGGACATTTGCATTAAAGGCGAGTACCGAATCAATGGATCTTTCAGAGCGCAAAAACTATAGAATAGTAATAAAATAGACCGAGGTTTACGTACTGGATCTTCAAGGAGAGCTTTGAAACGCAGCTCCACACTTTGCCCTCTCTTTGGTCGCAGCAGGACAAAGATCATTGCCAGTCGCGGGCAGGAGCGCAGCAACTTCTCGAGGAGAGCTTTTCCCAAAAAGCCAGTGGCACCAGTTACTAGAATGACGGAGTCAGCGAAGAATGCTTCCACTGAACTTCCAGCCTTGATGAAACACTCTTCGGGGTGAGCTCGCTCCGCTTCGATTTCGGTATTTGTCGTTCCCATTTCGACTTTTCCCACCGATTCCATAAAAATATCTGCAATAGATCCAAAACTACTTTGTCTAAACCCACGAACGATCAAGTCCCCTTTCTATGCAGACGCAAAATCGAAAGTGCAATTTTTTGAAGGAATATTAAAAATAAAGCATGAGATTGGGTGATAGGTTGCGAAAGGTTTATTCTTTTAAGTGGATAAAACGGACTATCTCCCCAAGACTCGAAGAACGCAGCTTATCGTCACCGACACTTTCACTGGCGATTGTCCGCGATAATTCCTCGCTAACTTACTTAACGGGTGATTTAATTAAGCGATTATAAGAAAGGATAGAGCGACGAGGGATCACCCGGCTTCGGGAGACTCGTGTTAGTCAAAGTTATCGTTGATATATCGAGAGATCGGTACACTGACCTCCCTCACGGTCCAATTAGCCTTGCTCCTAATATCCCCGGGATCAAGATCGATATCACAATGTTCACTGAGCATATAGCCCGTGTAATCGATTGTACGATATTGTAGGAAAATTGTCAAGTTTCCAAGTTCTTTTAGCGCTTTAATTAATTAAAAAAAGTAACCCGGATAATACTATGTCATATACAATGCCTCGATTTCAAATGCAGATTACTTGATTAAAAAGAAAAGTATGTACATAATGGTTTATAGTTTCTATAGGCCACTCTGACCTGCAGCATTTAACGTTCTCAGGTGTCGCGGCAGGCATAGCCGAAGGTGAGAATGCAAAATAATGACAAACGACACACGAGAGCTCTGTAAACTTATTTCCGACCTCGCAACACGCTTGTCACATCTCGTGGATGAATCGATCGGGTGGTAGTTGTCCATTTTGCCTATCGACCAGTTCCCCATTTCCCAACGCAAGCTTTCTAGTCAATGGAGCACCTTTGCCCTCTCATTTTTACATGTTTTTATACGTTCATATATCCAGATAGACGATGTTTTGCAAACATGAAAAATTATTTTATTACAGATTGTAAGACTGTTAAAGGTTGCAGTGGATTTCGTGGAAGAGGCTGATGATTGATTTGCAGCATAGATTTGGCTTTAAATACTTACAAAGATTACCGATCTCACTCTTAGTAATAAAAATCAGTCCCGCGCTGCTACGTGCTGTTCGATCGAGAGTCCGAGAAGGAAGAGGAAAATCGTTATGGATCATACGAAGATATATGATTTTTTTCGAATGCCTCGTTATGTTAATTTTTGATGATTTAAATTGTTGCTAGGCCTGTTTACGCTATTTTAATTGCTCTGGTATTTCAACAGACTCTCGCGAAGGTGACCGATTGAACCCACTACTTTATCTTATCTGGGATATAAAAGGGTGTCTCTTTACGACCGTGCTGTTCTCCGTAGATGAAGTTACGACCCCGTTTGCAAAAATATGTATAGTAAATGAGGCTGACAGTGGAAGAATATTTTTGACTTTAGACTTTTTATTTTCAATTCGGATTGTTGTATTTGCGCATGGTCACAGTATTCGCGTGCAATTGACATTTGCTTTTTATATTAGCTTTTCTAGTTGATTTTACAGGGAATATTTGTACGGCCACTACCCTCCACGTGGCATGCTGCGGTGAACAGTGGTAATTATTAATGATATTTATCGATCCGTGTCCATAGACTACTCTAAGCAGAAGGAAACGAAAAAGCTCTTTTATACTGACAACTATCAGTATGCTAGACGCGATCACACCACCCCTAAATAGAACAGTCGATCCTTAGACCTCGTGATAAAAACTTTTTCAAAGAAACTTACATCGGTGATCACGAGGCAAATTCAAAAATCCTATCTTCAGCAGCTTCTTTGTGGCATTCGGCTGGCACAACTCTTTCGAGCCCGCAGATAAGCACACCCCGTCGTACAAGTTCGCACGTGTGACTCTTCCAGAACTTCACGAAACAGCCGGGGAACACATGAGAATTCCAACATTTCCCCTTTCCTCTACGTCGAAATCCACGACTGCTTTTCCTTCTCGATATCAATCTCTTCGTTCGAGTGTACTGTTTCCTTTTCGACTTAGGCTCCGAGATCGATTCACTCGGCTTTCTCACGAGGGTGTCCGCGGAAGGAAAGCCCGAGACGATATACTCCAGCAGGTTCACACCGGGGACGAGTTCTGAACGCTTTCAGTCCGATTTGCCGGCAGGTAGCACCGTGGTTTCGAGTGTGCGCGCCCGAGCACACATGTTTCACCGCTCACCTATATCTCGTATTCTAGTCTAACACTGTGTATCGTCGTTATTTCCCATACTATATTACATACGCATCGTACACTGCACATACATCCGGTCTCAATTTCTATTAATCTTTTTTTGTTATCGTGGATAATTTTTTCCGCACAACAAATTTACTTTAGTAATTTATTTAATCTTTACTGATTTCCTGTCCGCATGCTTTACCGCATCTTCACTAAGCGGCTTGGAAAAAGCGACTGATTGAATTGATGCGCATGAGACTCTCGTTGCACTTTCTACTGGAATTAATTTATAAAAATTTACCTTGCTTGTCCCCGATTAAACGCGGACGCGAGCTACGCTTTCCCGATTCTAGAACATGTCTGGTTTTAATTGGAAGTGATGTATATAGTCTTCTGTTCTCGTCTTTGATTGGATACTTTTATTTGCTTGGATTGATGAATGGTAGAAGAAATCGATAGGATGAATTTGTCGATATTTGGTGAAAGAATTTCGGCGCGAATGAAAGCAGAGACAGCTGCCCGATACCGGACAATAACTTAATGAGATGCGAATATGACTGCATTGCGCGAATGCAGCCGATGAAAGTTCTTCCGTGTTGTTTGCACGGTGGTACAGCGTGCAGAATGTTGCGTAATACTTTCGGCACGAATCGGGCACTCTCTCCCTGATCCTCTCTTTTCTCGTTTCTTTTGGCCCCTTGGATGAAACCGTCATTCGGATTTTACAAACTTATAACAATTTATGTGAAGCCCCATTGATTGTTACATCTAAGCTAGTTAGACATAGATCAACTTCACAATTTTAATTCGCAACATCCGTTTCATCTATCTATTATTATTCTTCCACAAAGAGGACTTTTTCTCGCAGCTAACTGGGGCAAGCGGACGACTGCACCGCGTTGGAAAGTAGGATCAAACGTTCGCGCATCGTTTCAACGAGCCTACTCCGGAAAGAAAGTGCTTCCAGTGCGGCGATTCGCACATAGTTCGCTCGAAGTGATCTCGGGAATTAGTTGCAGTGACAGAGATGTCAAAGAGTCGGAGGGCGCGCGAGGTTCAAGGGAAAGCAGCAAGAGGTGAATGTAGCCGGTGCGTGAACGGTGCAAAGAAGCCGGAAGATTAGATTGGAAAGGAGAGGAAGCGGGAAAGCCGGTAAATCTCCAGTGCCGCTTTTACTTGCCAAGTGTCTGGTATGCTCTCTTCGTCGGCCAGTGTTTCAGTGGATGCTGGTGAGAGCGAACTTTAATGGACCACGGAAAGTGTTGATTTCTCGATCGTCTCCGCTCGCCCGAGGTGTCTCTCGACGGCGGCCACAGCTTTCTTTCACAACTGAAACCCGGGCCAGGATCGTTCCTTCCTAAATACCTTTTGCCACTGCGAACTTACAATCACCCCCTACTACTTGCAGTGAAACAGTGCACTCCTGCCGCACTTGCTGTCTTTCCTTCTCCTTTCTAGAGCCACTTACCTTGCCTCCTCACCCAGACCTTCCCGTCTCGTCGGCACATCTCTCACATACCTTCACCTCCACCTTATTCGGATTACCCCCTTCCAGCCAGCTCGATGTCAGAAGTAAACAAATGCATGGTGCACCGGTAAATGCTCCTCTTGGCGCACGCGTGCCCATAGTTTCTGCTTTTCACTCAGATCTTTTCACTGTTTCGTATCGTTTTTATTTTAGCATTTGATTTGTGTGGTGCAATAAGAATCTGTAACTATCGAATTTTTAAAAAATGTTAATTTAATGCTTGAAGTATTGAATTATGAAAAATCTCTCCAAATAATGATATCTCTAAATGTGAAAGGGGAAATTATGATGACTATAGGAAAGTTGTCTTGAAAGACAGCATCCTTAATGATGGCAACCGATATAGCGAGGCTGTAAGTTGTTACCGTGCGTTCCCCATGATCTCCTCAGCATTACACATGCTACTAATCTACTTTTTGCAATCTATCTGTGCTGATGCATTTAATAATTACTGCAGTTTTAATTTTTCTAGAGAACACGTGTAAATTCACATAATTAGTTAATGTTCATGGTAGCTTAAAATGAGTTATACGAGATACAAATAAATCCCGTCTATGTTCAAGACTACAATACATGACGTTGCGAAACGCCAGGGTTGAACAGAAGACTGAAAGGAATTGGACGAGTTAACAAAGAGTAAAGTTAACAGAAAAACTGACAGCTTCAATGAGCAATCCATTACGCAGTCCGCCATTTACCATCACCAAAAGACTCGTCAGACAAGACAACTTTGACTTCGTTAAAAATTTCAAGGACGTTTCTTAATACAGAAAAGGATGGAACAACAATGAGCTAACATTTACGAAGAATTCGTACATTTATGCCATTGGCACGAGACACGCGACAACATCCGCTCGACATCAACAACATGATTCACTGTAATTATACAAGTAAGATAATGGCTAATGAGTGAAACAGTGAGAGGAGAGAGCTCCACCGTGTGGACTCGATCGAAGAAAGATAGCAAACTCATTCCTCGTGGCCGGCTACAAGTTCATTGAGTCGTCGACTCTCATTCGATCGGACCGAGAGTGTCTTACTCATTTCCGTCCGAACGGGATATCCCCAGTTCTACCGGTACACGTATATCGGAGCCGTACACGCACGCCACGCATACACTCAGCCACAACCACACACTCGATCTCGTCGAGCGGACATTCCGACGAGCGCGTGTCTTGCCTCTAAAAATAAAATCGTTTCGACTATTTTTATCGCGGCCTTCCGCGCCGATTAAAACGATTCGGATTTTACGAGCCGATTCGGACCGGCCGCTTTCACGATCTTATGTCTATGGTAAGTGTGTGTGTGCAACTCGAGGACCTCTCGACATCGTTCTCCCAGACTTCCTCGAACTAATTCCGCTTCTCTCAATGGGACCACTGACGTCAGCAGTCCTTTTCTCTGCCAAATCAACGTCCCACCTATTTTTTGTCGTCGATTCCTGCACTGAGTAAGGATGTTTTGGAGTATGAAATATTTTGGAACTCGCTGACAGATGACTTTAAGATCTTCTTTCTCACGAGGTTATTGGTTATAAGTGTCTGATAAGTAATAATTGACAAAAGATCGATTGCAAAGTACAAGTATACGTAATACTCGATGGCAAAATGAGTCAACGGGCGCCACGATAATTACAGGTAGAGCTCTACTATCATTAGAAGTTGCAAGACGCAGCCAGCCTCACTTTTTCCAGACTACATAGCACTCGAGAGAGTGGGAACTCGAGAACACTCTAATCAACCTGGTCGTACAATCGATTCGTAACGCTAATACATCGACACGTATCAATTGCCAGCTATTTCTAGCTAGATCGCTAAGTCTAGTTGAGTGCTGATATATATGAAATTAAGTCAAAGTGCGACCAGCTGTCGCAAAATGTCCTATCGCACATTCTCGGTATAATTAGCTATGCTCGATGATTTATTGCACGGTGGGCGATGGTTGCACTTTTGGAAAATCGGTGGCATATGTGCCGGCGATATTTCTAATCTGCCCGCTTAGCTATTAACTTTGCGTTAAAGGCTTTGGACAATCGGGAACTATCGATCGCTATTGCGGATGGAATTCCACTCGTGGATTTGTCCTCTTCAGATATCTCGAAGTAACTAGTTTGAAGTATCGCTGGCAGATAAGTTCGTCTAATAGATTCCATCGGCAAATTCCATAGAAGATTGGCCCGCCGAAATTAGGCAAGGTTGAAGATTCATTATGGATCTTCTATGAACTCCAGCTGACTTCGTAGAAGAACAAGATTGTACTAGTTTATTGGCATAAGGGAGAAACTTCGACTAGTTGGTCCAGCAAGAAAATAAACTTGACTGAATTATTGCCAGAGCTTTTCCACAGTCTGTTCCCACTCGGCAAGTACTTCTCGTCTATTTCGCGCGATGAATCGACTTCTCAATTGAGAAATGCCGTACACGACGTTCCCGGAGAAGCAAGGAATTCAGAAGTGTGTTGGATCAGTGATTCCCTCATGTTGGATTAGTGAATCCTCGCTTGGAACTGGTACCTGAATATCTGTTACGTAAATCGGCATATAGATCATCGGAGAATCGATAAACGAAATCCATTCTTCGTTTAGATTTTTAGTCATCATTCACCAGGAAAACCAGAGGAAATTCATTTCTACATCGGTCCGAGTTCTCCCTTTCTAAATTCTTTCTAGTTCTTGTACTCTACCATGAGCAGCGAGTTCATTTGCATCTGACAGTGCAGTAAAATCTGGTGCAGGCCAAGAAGTGAGAGTAGAAAAGGCAGTTGGGACAAGAAGGAAGAGAAGAGAAGGTTGTGACAGTATCGGTACATATTGGCCGATGCATAGATAGGCCTGACGTAACAAGAAATGCCGTGAGAGAGGAGGCACGCTCGTTACACACACACACACACACACGCGCACACACGCACAGTGTGCAAAAAAGTCTCGAGTCATTGCGTTCTAATCTTGGGTGTAAGCCGATTATCGGAGGCTATGAGCAAAGATCTGTGACGTAGTCTGCGTCGACGTCGATCGTTTTTTGCGAGCCGCCTTCTTACCTAATCGCTCCTTGTCCCACTTCGATGCTCGACTCTCGAGCGCATCACGGCAAAACACTGTCTCCGATTGAATGCCGCAACACTTTACGGGCCTCTCTACACTTTACACCTTTCATCCCGGTCGAGCCCCTCAAAAGCATCCCCTTTTTCTTATATCCCTTCTTTTATACTCAAGGTTTCTGTTTGCTCCTTGAACGAGCAACCTGTTACACCGAAGTAATTAGAATGCAACAATGTATCTTGGAATTCAATGTTTGTTTTTCTTTGTATGGAAATAAAAACGGTTGACGCGGTAATTAGTTGATAATAATTCTAATAGTTACATAGTTACATCGGTATGCGATGGAAATCGAGAGAGGTGACGATTGAATGAAATACTCGATCATTTAACGTCACGTTCGCGAGGGCTCTCGCCGATTTTGTTTACATCTTATCACTTGTGCATCGCTCTATTTTAAGAGACGCATACACGCTAGGAATCCCACGCACTATCTTTGCTACGATTGTTTTTGCGCCGCGGAAAATGTACTATGCTATATATTAGATTATTCTTTCGACCTATGCAACGCCATTCGCGTTATTGACATCATTGTAGCATACAATTTCCGAGACCTTGTTGCATCTAAATGGGCGGAGGAATGTTTGTGTTTACAATACCAGTACGTATCTCGTCTCGAGTCGATAACATCTCGTTTATGAATATTGTGCCGGCGAGCTCAATGTAAACACAAAAGGAAGCCTGGTTTTTGAATTTGGTTTTTGCCAGGAGAATGTTGTGTTTTCATTCGCATTGCTTCTTCATGGGAAATGTACAACTCATTCGACTCGAAAGAGAAGAATGTATTGCACGTGGTGATCGATCGATGATCGATGTAATGACAATCGTATCGATCGTGCGAAAGTGGGCGTGCACTTGAATGAATGAATGAAACTTGCGATTGCAAGGCGACACTCCTATTGCTTCAACCACTTCAGTCAGCCGATGTTAATGACTGGTGTTCCATGGATAATATGTCGTGAGTAAGGGTAAACAGTAGTTGAAATTTCTAAGCTTTTGCGCACTGTGAATGTGCATCGGATCACATGCAAGCTGTGCTTGCATTCCGTGAAAGATGATAAGAGCATCATGTATTACACCATCCTGGACAGCCGGCTCGTTCCTGGTACACTCGAGTCGATGGTGGATTTCACCAAGTTCCGCAACGTCACGTTTTCGTTATCAGTAGCCGATGAAATCAGCGGGCTTTCGAGCGGGCTTTCGAGCGGGCTATCGAGAGCACCTCAAACGCTCGTAATCGTGACGTGTGCATTCGGGGCTCCGTTAGATAGCGTGGGAATAGTGTTTATGAGACAGGAGACAAGTATTCGGTAATCGGCTTGGAAAGTCTGCTCTTATCAATCGCCAACATAGACATGCATGACTCGAGATACTAGGAGACCTTCTTTGAAACCTGGCGCCCATACGTGATTGATTTCAAAAAATCGATAATTTCAACAGGCTAGCACGAGTCATTCTCTACAGATTACATGTGCTACTGTTTGCGTTGGGGTTGCTCACTTCGTTCGAGAGGCATGCGAAGAATCCAGTACGTCGTGCTAGTACTCAGAGGAAATGAATGACTTCATAGTGTCATCTATGTCTAATAGACTTTGTCGGAAAATCTCACTGCAATTAGTCTTCCAGTGAAACTGTCCGACAGGCAGAGGAATTATTCCACAGTGAGAATATCGTGAATCGTTAGAGCTACAGATCGAATCATTCTCCAATTCTTTTTCTCGACGCTTATACGCCTACGAGGGACCTTTCGCACCAAGCGACTCCGCACCGAGTGCCAAAACGATGTTTCACGTCTTTTATTATAACATTTCTAGGAATTCCGCCGAATATGGATGCTGGACGAAATTGGGATCTTGATGGACCTTCGTTGCGAAGTCGAACGTGGATTTTAGGTCAGTGCACCACTGCCGGAAAGACTTTCGCAAAAAGTCGACAGTCCACTTGCCGATCAGCAGAATAATATCGGATCCACTGGCGCAAGTTCACACATCGTAAATCTGATCCGTGACTCACGCGATCTCGCGAGTAGAACGATCGATGAACTTTAAGCGAATTTATAATCGGTTTCGGCATCAAGATTTCGAGGCTTTTAGGGACGGAAGAAAGCGATCAACTGATGAGAGTAATCTCCGGACTTTGTTGCGTTTGACTATCATGACTTTGCGGCGGTCAGTCTAAATGGCAACAGGTATCCGTGCTCTCCTTTCTAAGGCTATGAAGCGAAAGACTCGTACTTTTTTAAGTTGGTACGAACTTAATAGCACTTAGGGAAGGAATCACAGATGAATAGCGAAGTACTCAAATGTTCAATTCTTGATAGTCCAACTAACTGTCTCTTATCAACGAGCTACCGTGATTAACACGTCGCAAACAGATACTGATTGCTCAGGAATTCTTGCATTTTCATCTAAATATCAGAACAATATTTCTCTAACTTATTATAATTCGCATATTATTTAATTATCCATATTAATTGGACTAATTACACTTAGATAGATCTACAATGTCTCTTTTCCTGCCACTTAGAATAAAGGGGTTGAAAAAATTCCATGTACAACAAGTGTCGATCCCAGATTTCCACGGGCAGAAATCAGATCGGAAATTACGTGATATTACGAAACCCACGGATGAAGTACTCGTGAAATTCCAGCTGCGTACTCGTCAAACGACGACGCCGGGTCAACAAAGAAACGTGACGATAAATCGGGCGGAATACATAGCTGATAATGAAAGCAGGTGAGGAGGAACCGTTCGTCTTGTGCCAAGTTTGGAAAGGTGAACGCGATTCATTCCTATAAATAACGCGGGCACCTACAACGTGTGCCTTCGTCGGCGGACCATGTATCTCTGGCTGCTGGCTGCCTATCGCAGGATGGGGAAATTACGTCGGTCTCGAAGTCCAACACCTTTGATTCTACCGGCGATTATGTGATTTGCGTCACGCATGGTGAAAGAGACGCGAAACATTCGTGCGACCACTCCTCCTTCTGCCTTTGACCTCTTCAGGATGATTTTCCGAGTGTCAATAATTCTCACGGATAATCTAATGTCATTTATGTAATATCTTTTAATTTCTAATTATTTTAAGAAAATCCCCGATAGCAAAATGATCGAGGGAATCCCGAAGTCATCAGATAAGCACGTGATGCAAGTTACCTGAATCTTTCCACACCTGACTCCGCATGATCAATGGAAACGGGATCATTAACTGTCTTTGCTCTCGTTTTTTTTAATCAGGATTGCGAAGAATGAGCTATCATAAGCTTTACAGGAAGAAGAATAGGGGAATCTCGGCACGTAACAGTGATACGTATCATCAAAGAATGAATCAAGCTGCTCGTAATATGGGATAACGATCGCTCGAGTTACCAGCGTTGCTGAAGACCGACACGATCATCTTATCATTTCATCGTGCTAACATGAAACCCTTAAACGGGTAGGAACAGGAATCAATGATGATTTTTACGTCAATGTGTCGTCGACAAAATCATGCCACGTCCCTGGCTGTTGCCGGACTGCCTTTCGCCTTGTGAAAGCAAAGCATGGCAATTTACGCTCGTCATTGCACGCCGGAAAGATCCGCATCCGAAAGACGGTGAGAGGGTGGGAGAGACTGGTCCCACCTTTTACTCGGAATCAAAACCTTCGACGGCCCTCGGATCTCTTTTGAGGTCAGCCCGATCACGTAACAACTGCTTCCTCGATACTAGTCTCCCGTTAAGTGTGACGGGAAAACCCATTTTTTCTCTTACTTTATTTTATTGAAACACCTTCCATCCCTATGAAAATTTTCAACTAGTGCTGGCGTACTAGCACTGTAATCAAAGTGTCTCCAATTGTGCAAACACGTTAGCGTAATTTTAGAAGGCAAGCTTTGTTTAGACGCGATGAATAAATGTAACGATTGCGATGAGCTGGGTCAATAAAAGCCTCTGTTAATTTACCTTGCGTGAGCGATTGACTTTATTCTCGCAAGCCTGCACCATTGATTTCCAGTTGGCTATTGGAAGCTGTCGGTGGATTCCGGGCGCGTTTTGTCGAAGTGCGTACTTCGAGATGCAGATCGAGCGCAAAATATTCTCGGGATCGGCAGACAATGAAAATAAATGCCACCCCTCCGAATCGAAAAATGCGTCTTAACTGGCGACTGAAAGATATCGCTGGCGACGAAGCTCAAACTATCATAAATCATAAGCGAGCGGGTGGTTCCCTAAAAATGCTGTTACAAGTGGCCGAAATCGGGCGAGTCATCGGTTTTCTTATTTTGGATTTCGCCAAGACTTAAATGATTACACCTCTTTCCTTATTCGGTGATTGTCTTTCTGCAATAGTATTTGCGGATCTCCGGGATCTCGCGACGTCGTTATTTTGATCGGGATTGGTGCGAGAGTCGTCGAAGAAGCATGCACGAATCGAAACCTACGCCAAAGCCCGGCGAATCTTATCCGGGCGAGGATGGTGGGAAGGCTGTGCCGGAAAAAACAAAACATTCTCTCGAAAACAATTCTCGTCGGTGTATAAGTCCTGTCTCTGGCGCCATTCGGTTTTTCATCATTCAATCAAAAAGTGTCGACATTTGCATAAATCGCAATAACTTTATCCGCACATTATTGCACATACTTCGCCAATAGGGTAGAAAGATGAGAAAGCCGAAGGAGGCGGGAAAAATCCCCGTAGGAATCACCTGCATATGCGCGTACATATAATTCTACTGTTGACTTATCGCGATAATGAAAATCTCGGTTGTCCCTCCTTAGCGGGAGTTTCCCCTGCAGTTCTGCGTCACCTTTAAGGAAGTACCGCTGAGACAAGTCGCAAAAACCAGCCGGATCTAAGCAAGAACAATTTGCTGCACTATTATAAAGCCGGAGGGACACGAGTTCTGGGAAACCCGTGTCCGATCTCGTCCTCAGAGAATCATGATCGAAATGGTCCGGGATTAAATGACAGTAGACTTTACCAGTCAAAAAAGGAAACGTGAGAATGACAAAAAAGGGTCGTGACACTGCAAAACATGTATTTCTGATGCAACTCAAAGGAACTTTCCCACTTGACTTACTCCATCATACTCTTTATCAGTGATTATTCCAAAAAACGGACAGAGCCGAAAGGAATTAGTACTTTAAGATCGTTCGATTAAATCGGTTAACGGAGGAACGCGTCCGCATTCCAATACTCGGATAAATAATGAATTTTCTTATTCACAGCTAAAGCATTCGGCCAGCGTGGTACAAGAGTATATAATCGAAGAAGAGCGGCAAAACAGAATGGAACGCTCGATTGTTTATCCTCTCTAACCTCGGCCGAGGGAAGAGTGGCAATCCCGACAAAGGTGTCCTCACCGGAAAATTTTCGTCACGCTGTCACCAGTGCGATTTTATTGCCTGTTACACGCTCTATCTGTCGCGCGTGGGTTCCACCTTCATTCGTGGTCCTCGTGATCGCACCTGGCTACATCCAGCCATGATTTATGACCAGGGGAATCTGCCAGTTGGCAGAGGAGCGAAGGGGCGCAACAGGTACCGCGCGCCCCTCCAACATCATGTCTGACTAGCGGGCGTCCGAAACTACTTGCTACCACTTGCCAGCCCTTGGCGCAATCCAGGGATTCCAAGCGCCTATTTCCGATGAAGTCCCAATGGTAATAATCCAGAGGCTTATACAATTCGACGAAAATAACTTCTGACCCGGTGGAGAGCCAGTGGGATCGGTGGTGCAGCCGGCCAATGCCAGGAGGAGGTGCGTGTTTCTCGAGGGATAGCTGGTGAAAACGGTGAATAATCGGGCGGAGTAAAAGTGGGAGGACTTCGGGGGAATTGTATGACTTCGTAGAACTGGTGGGAGCAATCAAAAATCTGGATAATTGTGAAATGGGCGAAGTCCAAGGGGGCCTCTGTTCTTGGTGTTTAAAGAGGGAGGTGGTCGAAGGGCTGAAGAGGTAGTGGGCGGAAATCCCAGGGCTGATAGGAGCTTGATGGAATAGCGATTTCAGGGCTGCGGAGGGGCTCGAAGGTGACGGGGGGAACAATGTATGCGAGGGAGGATTCGAGTTCGAGTGGGGCACAAGGTGTGCGTGCGTGTGTGCCTGTGCGAGGAGGTGCGAGGTAGAGTGTGTCGCCGTGGGGGCGGCAGAGAGGTGGAACTGGCGTTGGAGTATATATGCTGGAGCCGGTGGACGCCACGGTACAGTTCAGCACAGACAAAACCGATAAGGATAGAGCCGCCCGAAAAAAAAAGGGAACGATAAAGATTTATCGTGATCGATCAATCGAACGAGACCGTGAAAGTAAAGAGCACGTTTTGTGAGACACGTACATCTACCAATTGTGTGAAAGTTCGACAGTGCGCCGCCCGAAAAAGTGACCGCAACGAAGGAACTTCTGTTGCGAAGATTGTTCAGGAGATTATCGCATAATTCGATTAATCGGATTTCAACAGCATCAAGAATGGCTGGTTCAACACGTGTCACACTCACACCGATCGCCACCTTGGTACTAATATGCATCCTCGCAGTGGTCATCCTGCCGGAACTTAGCGAAGCTCGACCATCAACCCTCCTAAGGTACCAATCCATTCAAGTAGTATTGGATCCTTTGACATTGCCATTCAAGATTCGAGATTTTTTCATGAGAGAAAAATCCAGACTAAGTTGAATCCTGGGACAAAGTCTAATCTCACTCTTCTCCGTACCTATACCTTTGGACCCAGATCAAGCGATAGTCTTCGATTAATATCACAGGAAATCCCGGCCCACATTTTTCTCTGTGCTTGCAAAACCCCCCGCGAACAAAGATAAGGCTTTTGAAGACTTAATGAGAGCTTTGGAGCACATGTGCTCTCGGGATTATAGGAAGCCGGTTAATATGTCTATGCTTCCGTTCATAAACTATTTATACCTCATTCTTTTGTTGTAACTTATAATTTTCTAATGCGCGAATGTCATTCTTTGATGTCTCAATTTTTTTCTAAATTCCTGATGAAATTCCCAGACCGCTCGTGTGGTCGTCTCGTGCGGCACATGTGCTCGCAGATAATCGTCTCGTGAAAGTCTATCGCGCGATCACCGACCTATTTCACATCCGCGTGAGATGAGTAATTCACGAGATAGGTATAAAAAGCGGCGACTCCTTTCCCTTTCGATGTGATGTCTGCCGGGCCGAGTCACCGCCCAATTATTTTGAGCATCCGTTATGTCGATGAGAGAAATTTTCGTACGATCGCGCTGCTACACGAATGACTTTGTAAATTGATTGCACAGAATGATTAAAACGAAAACTGTTCTGGTCATTTACAGTAGGCAGAGAAGAGTGTCCGATCAGAGACTCGCGGAAATAGAGACTCTGTTGGGTTTGGCGAAGATGAAAGGCAGAGTCATCACAGTGCCCATTGCATTTGGTGTTTTGGACCCGGATAAAATGTAAGTCGACAAGAATTTCCCATTATTACTTGACCGAATGAAATCACCGTACATGTCTCATTTTACTATAATCTAGCTAATTAAAAATCACACGTGCTTCGTACAGAGTTCTATTTTTTATTAAAACTTTATATTCAACTTTGTGTTTCGATATCGATGGGATTACCCGTACGAATCGACTCTCGATTCGACGTATCCGAATGCGATACTGCAATACACGCGAAAGTCTTGCATCAGCTGCGATAAAATCGCACGGCCTCTTCGACTTGAAGTCGCTCTATTTCCTTACACGCAAGGGTTACTCCAACTTGAACAAAAAATGCTTGCTAAGTGCAACCTAGAGTAAAGCATTAAAATTCAACTTGTTGCTTCTCCTATTCGCTTAGTTGGAGTGCATGACAATGCAAGTCTCTTAGAAGACTCAGCGAGAGAAAGAGTTCTCTCTACAGTGGGCTAAAATTAACGATACGAAGTAGTCACGTACACTGCGCTTCCGTAAAGGGAGAATATCGAGTTGGCGAGCGGTCATACGTGCTAGCCGTAACTGGGAGAAATACCTGTCCTATTGCTAATGTTACTTTAGAGTGCCACTGTTTCTCTCTTGACAATTACCTCGTTCTAGACAGATTTCTGGCGATCAGTCTATTTCTTTTAAACTAATTAACTCTACTCGTACATAATTTATGTGCGCCGACGTGCGAAATGTGTTACGTCACAATTTACACATTGGCATTACGCGATACTGTAATACAACTTGCACAATTTTCCGTGTGTAATAATTGCACAAGTCGATACAAGTTAAACTTAGCAATTTGAATAATGCAATAGTGATAAGTGAGTGGAGGGGGGAGATGGGAAAAATGAAAAGCAACAGATGTCGCAGATAGCAAGGCAGAGTAAAGGTGGGGACTTAAACTAGATTATTCTACGTAGGAAAGCCCCTGAATAAAATTCTACCCTTGCGGCTCTTTCTCTTCCTACTTCCGGAAGGAACAGACCAGAAGTCACTATGTTATTCAAGCGATGATTGTCTTTCGCAATCGTGACCGCAAAATTCATTGCACCGAATGACTGAAATTCACCTGCGAAGGATGCGCGTTGTGTACGTGTCACTTTTCCGAAAGCAGTTCGATCAGTATTGAAGATCGATTGATCGCAACACCGTAAAAGGAACTTGGAAAGTAATATTTGTGCAAAATAAACTCGAATGTACGGAGGGCTGCTTTCCTTTCGGCTGTACTCAAGAAGCAAACGAGTGGCGATAAGCGATTTGAGATCGAAAGGAAACTTTGCTCCATCGAATCGTCGCGGCATCAAGTGATATCCATGTGACGCGCGTCATCTTTTCGATTCTGGCCTATACTTTTAGACACGAGGGAAACACGTGATGCGTGTGTAGTCGGCGACTACACGCTGTCCGACTACCGCGCACTGATTCCCCAAAAAAGGCAAAAAGCGGCAGCTGCTCGTGTCTCTCGATAATCCAATGGCAATTGTCGGGAGACGTAGATGGCGGAAGGAAGGATTTACTCATTAAAGAGAATAGGGAGCTTTTCTCATAGGAAAAGCCTGGTAGAGACAGGTGCTTTCGTTCGGTCAAAGAGAAAAGATAAAGGAGACAACAATTTCCGATAACGATGATACAAGGTCTAATCAAGTATGCTTTTGCCGTGTGGTTTCAGAGGCCGTAGACGAAGGTCTGCAACGGACGGAAGACTCGAGACGATCAAGCGCATGCTGCAGATTGTCTCGCAGGACCCTGACATAATTCCGGAAGATGAAGACAAGAAGCTTCTTGCCCTCGGACCGGTGAGTGTCCCTATTGCAAATTATCATCACCCTGCCTGTCATCGCAAAGCCAAGTCAATTCCACGTAATACGCGTCGATTTTTCCCCGATAAAAGCTGCATCGTGCTGCCCGCGCTTTTTCAGTCTTTTTTCGTAACAGTGCTGCAGCGATAATCGTGCAGCATTGAAAAATTGAACTGTGGAATGATCGGCACACGCCAACTCGCGTGGACTTTAGCTGGAATCTCTGCTCTCCGTCCATGACGCTTCCGATTTTTGTGGAACCTCTTCCGGATATATGATTTAACTTTAACGCCTTGCAAGCAATTCCCACTTGACATTCGTTCCTCACCGAAAAGATAACTCGAGCAATTGGTTACTTAATGGCATGTATATTCACATTGCAGAATAACCCGGAGCTGAAGCGACAAGCGGAGGACCAATTTATCTAAAGTCGAGCGTTGCACCGAAAAGGAGCGAGGATCAGGGGATTCGAGAGAAGAAAAAGTGTATCATCACTGGGAGAATAATCTAAACGCTAGATAAACGGGAAGAAAAAGTCAAGAATCCTCTTCTCTCGACTAAATTACCTGAATGTCGCTCGAATCGCCTCAACAGTATTACGGACAGTTCTCCGGCCGAGCTTAAACTCTTTAACGGACTTACAAATTAGAGAATGCTTGACTACGGGAAGGAGAATTAGCCATGGGAGTTCATGGGAGCGCCATAACTAGAGGGACAGAGAGAAATAATTCTGAAGAATTGAAATACGAATGAGGATGGGACTAGAAAATTCCTGTGGATGAAACGCCGTGAAAGGGATGCAGTATCTTTCGCCTAGAATACGTTGTTTCCTACAATGATTTCTCCCTTTTTATATGTTTACTATCTCCACTGATTTACTTGATACGCTTAAGCAAAGAACACGTTCTTTCATCGATTAGTCAGCTGCCCGTCTAGATTTAAGTTTCATCGAGTTAAGAATGACAAAAGATGCCTCGATGACCGGTGAGGATGACCAAGTGGTTCGAGCGATTGTTTTTAAGATCTACAGAAATGAATCTCCAGAAAGGTGATTGACTAAATCTAGATGATGGTTAATTGCAGATCGCTCCAATCATAGTCGTCAATGTTAATTTATTTTTCTTATTATTCAATTTATTAGTCGATGGAATGTTGTGCAATCGATCGCGAATAGGAAAATCCGACACAAGTGATCTCACTCGTACTAATTAGAGCTCGGAATTGTAGTGTCGTCGACGTTTTTTAATACTTGATTTACTTTTAGCTGGACATTATTCCAACGCGAACTATTTATTTATTTACCTATTTATTTATTTATTTATTGAAGTAGCTGTAGGCTAGATTAAGTAGGAGAGACACGGTCGCAGGGGTGCGTGCGACTTCGACATAGTTATTGATAATTGCGAATCAGTATTTTCGGCGATCTTTTCGGACACTTTAATGTGATCGCCGAATTTGCAAATATAGACGTGACTATGAATGCAATAAAAAAGAATGAACGCCCATTTGACGTATCATAATTTCTTCCTACCTCCCAATTCGTCTTGTTTTAAAAACAAAAGCTTCAAAAAATTTCGAACGGTGCATAAATCGATTATATAAGTATCAGAACGGATAGAAACCAGTCGCAGAAAAAGCAAAATTGTACCGAAAACACTGGGAAAGGCCATTCTGAATAATCAACTTCATCTGGGATAAGTATCCTCGGCTGAGCCACACTAAAACTACTTGACGCGGGGCTCTCCCGAGTCTCCTGATTTGAATTGTGTAACGCTGGATAGTGTTTACATTTGTCAACCATAGTTATTCTGACTATCTGTCCCTGTGCTATCTCACCCAATTTTCCGGCATGAATCGACTCTCTTGTGGTGGACACGGGAATGCGAGTATTTCGTTGACCAAAATAGTCGAGTTTTCGTACTGAAAAAACCTGGGGGTCAAGGGGGTACATCCCGGGGTCACGATAGCTTCCGTTTTTAGAACGTCTGGCCGGCCAGCCGGCATGCTTCCCTTGCTTGGGTAACATCGCGTTCGTATTACAAGATATAAAATCATTCTTTCACAAATCCGCACACACCGGAGGAGCGCGTCTGCGTGCGCGCGACTGAGATCTCGTGGGTGGTTGCCGTTGCTGTTTCGCAATGGTATGTAAGAACTGCGCAGTAAAGCGAGTCGTCCGTCGTCTCAAAATCTTACGTACGTACTGCGTGTATATGTAATGTGTGATCGGGCCTCCAAAGTTGCACAATCCGGCAATTTCCGAGTGGCATCTCCGGCCACGTCGAGGAACTCTGCCTTAACACTCTGATTTCGCGCGTGCTATCAACCGGCCCAGCCTATCCTGGTTCCGATAGGTGGTGAAAGTATCGGCGCTCGCCAGATTTGATTAAGTTCGATCGAGAGCTATTGAACTCGGCTCTCCTCTTTTTTTCAGGCTAATCAACGCGCTTACTGAAAACGAGTAGGACGCCTCTCCGGGCCACTCGATGCACTAGTAATAAGAGCACGCTCTCGACCCGCCCAATCGGCTCACCCTTCAGTCCGCAATTCTATTCGATTGACTTGCTCTCTGATAAAACGAACCAGACCCACTTCATTTCTCCTCTGAAATACATCATTTTCTGTTCCGAGTGGGAAGAAGTAAAAAAGTCTCGATGGATGCCGTAATTAGTTTAATTTCCTGCTACGCAATTTTGCTATCTTGCAATCACGCGGTCGACAGTCGATTCTTTCATGTGTCAGGATATAGTAGCACGTGTCAATTTATGATCAGCACGCTATCGACCCAGGAAGCTATCGGAGATTTTGTAAGTTCAGAAAGTCCTTCCGCAACATCGTTGGGAGGAAATAAAATGTGGAATGGGACGAGACGAAAGACGCAGCGGAGCGGAGCAAGTGGCGAAAGGCGAGGCGAGGGTGTGAGAGTGCCTGCGAATGAAGAGATCGCGCGTCATTCCTGTAATCGGGTCGTCGGTGGAATGATATGACGGTGGAGTTTCGGGCCGAGGGGAATCAATTAGGGGGCGGCAAAAAAGGCCGGCGGACTTTATCACATCTGGAAGGAGGAAGATAGGGCCTTGCACGAGGCAGGCTGGGAGGAGGATGGCGTACGTCCGAGGAAATCGGGGGGTTGCTTGCTCTTAGCAGCGTACTCCCGATTGAGTCAGACTCACATCGAGTGGGGACACGATCGCCACTCAATCCTGAATATATATATACGCCACCGTCGACGAGCGTACTAACAGTTCTCCTCAAGAGAAATCGAGAAAGCCACTTTTCACCATCGCTCGGCCCGCATTTATTTTTATTTTTCGCACTCACGTATCTCTGCATATCTTCGTGCATCTACGTATCTTTTTTGGCCGCTACCCTTCTTCTTATCTTCTGCATTTATTTGATTTCGGCGAAGAATGGCTACTGCAGGAAATACTTCCGCGAGTGGGAGCTTCGCATCGATTAAAATCGCCCTTGTCTTGGCGGTTCTACTTCTGCCAGTTCTAATTCAAGGATCACCCATCATCGAAAACAGGTAATACATTGTGAATTGTATGTTACGATACACCGTGCATCATCTACCAAGCTAATCCACAGGTTGTTCGCCTTTGAACAACCGTTTGCAAATTGCAAATCTGACGGCGAACTTTTAAATGTTACATCAGAACGCGGTTACGACATTGGAATAATTGGCGGACCACACGGTGATTAGATTAAAAATCATTGGAGAGCGATGGCCTCTTCATTGAAGCAATAAACGTCCCCTTTATAAATATAATTCCCCACTGTATTAACAGTGCAATAAAATAATTATTGCACTTTTTTTCGTGGCGATAGATCCAGAATCGATAAAGACGTTGCTGTCTTTGATAATGGATTGGGAATTAATACTGGGGAGTCAAGGAGTGTGTCACCCCACATTGTCGAACAATTGATCGATCCAGTGAAGCAGTAAGTATAACTCACATATTAAAAACAACGATCTAATAAATACAATTATCTTAATTGAAAATATTTATATAATTCTAGTAGGCAAAAGCGACTATCCGATCAGAGACGCGCTGAACTCGAGACTCTAATGGCCCTGTCAAAAATGACTGGGAAATTAGTGAACGTGTCCAGGTGTGGAAAACAAACAGACGCTGCAAGAAGGTAAATAAGTCTTTTGGCGATACTAAAATCAATATAAATAAGCAAATCTAACAGTAATATAATTCTTGTTATTAAAAATAGTGGTCGCCGCAGGAGATCGCTGTTGAGCAATCTGAAAAATCTAAACTTCCTCTTCCAACTATCGGGCAGCCTAAGTCAGAAGGGTAACAGGGCGTTTCCAGTGGCTGAGTATGTATTTCTACCAATTTTTCAATATGCAATATTCGATATAATATCTTTTATAAAGTAAGACGCGAACGTATGTACTTGGAACGAACTCGACCATTGATGGTTTGCGCACGCCAGGGCCGAGAGTCGCGATAACTAAATTCTCAAGTGCGTAGATTGCAAATTTGGCGTTCGTAAGATCGTACCAGTATATATATACTTACTATTACGCGACGACGAGTAGATGTGATGCAAGCGAGGCCGTCGTAGTATTCGTATCAGGCGGGGGCGATAAATAAATCACTCCCAACTTACGGATTCGTCCCAAACGAACTTGTACCACCGGCCTCTTATCGGGGCCCGTGTCGAAATTCCTCTGATTTGCATCAGCAATCACTCGTCGATATCACTTATAATTAAGATCCCTAATCGGCCAGGCGAAAAAAATATTTATAATCGGGGATGCTCGCCCGATCTTTCGCCCAGCTGACTCAGTGCTAGTAAGGCCCAATGCCTAATGTGAATCAAGCTTAAAATTGCACTTGCAAGCCTGTACTTATTACGGTTACCTATTGAATTCGAGTGCGGGGTTTCCGGAGAACGATAGATGAAGGATATCTTACTCAGAGAGATCACGTGCACATGCGGATATACATATAATACGATCGATAAACCCTGTGACCTAAGTTTTCTTTTCACTGTGACTCCCTCACTGTGAATCACGTTGGAATTGCTAGTTCGCTATCGCATTGATCTATGATGTGTGAGATCGTCAAGCAACTTTCTTTTTACCTTTCTATTTGCAGTTGATTGCAAGGAGCTGGTTTAGGAACGAATTTCTACGTACCCCGAAGGCCATTGTTTCTGGTGAGGGAAGGGATGACACCCTGCTGCCGGAAAGAGAACCCCATCCGGGACTTTGGGGGGCTAGTGTTTTCGTCATGTTCGTAAATATTGACGTGGTGGTGTGCTTGATCGGACAAGGCGCGCGCAGAGTATTCCAAGGACTGGACAACTAAATTTTGGAAGGAGACAAAAGTGTATCGCATAAAATTCAACATATTGGTGATGAACGATAAGTGGTATTGTACTTCTTCATGTGTATCTGCGTGTACACGCATCATAACCACTATATGTATTCCCTTGATTGTATTAATCAAGAAGATTAAACGGTATAACGAGCGATTTCTTATCAGTACCTCTCCTTTTGCCCTTCCATGCTCATGTAATTAGCATACAAAGATTTTTCATTGACGCGATAGAGATAACGAATCGGGTCCACGATTCGATATCCCCACATCCGAAAGCGTCGACCCGAGATCAACTTGGTTCGTATTCGCAACATTTAAAGAGCATGGGAATTACTTACGAGTACAGTTGAATGGGAGCGAAATATTTCAGTCGGATTGCGAATTCCTATCCAGTGTGAAAGTCGAGTTTGTACTGCTCATTCATCGGCGGCTACTACAACAATTGATTTCGTATCGAATGTGAAAGTCGTGTTGACTGTTCATTCATGAATTCCTATGACAAGTAAATACGAATGCGAGGTAACTGCAACTGCTGCCACCTAGTGCGACGCCAACAATAATGTTTATACGAAGCAATTTAACCTCTTACCATACAATGAATTTCGTCCTTGATGAAGATTTCAATTCAACGATGAGAGAACTGCGTGCTAGGCACGCCGGTGGTCAGACAACTCGAACGTACTATCGATACATATCGAGATACCAAATTCAAAAGATTCGATTCGATATAATCGAACCGTAGTCGCGGGCAACTTCGATAATCGCAAATCAAAATGGTCGAAATATCGATCGACAGGTACGACAAGGCAAACGCAGGCTCGCTAGATTTTCCCAGAATTTCGTGAACGATGCGCTACTGCGCTTGTGCCACGGACGTCTCTACGATCCTGGAATTCTCGTGGCTAAAAACATGTTGGTGTAACTTGAGTGACATGTTTCCTTACCAATTTAATATATCGACCAGTTAGATTTCACATCACAGGTACAAAAAGTATCATTCGTCCTTGTAAAATGGTATATCGTGAACGCGTGTTGACTGGTAGAATTGTTGGAGGTGGGCTAAGTGTTGAATATTAGAGTTGGCCGGACCTGAGGTTTTAGTTCGATAAACTGCCATAGGTATGCGTGAGTGTTCCTATGTGGATAGGGGCGATGGGGGAAGTGTGGGCTGTTGTGGGCAAGGCAGGGGGATGGAAACGGGAACGGGAACGGGAAGACAAGGCGCGGCGAGGTGCGGACTGTGCGGATGAGAGAGAAGCGAGTGCGAGGGACGACGAGAACGAGAGAAGAGACAGACAAGAGTAGTGTGGTGCAGTGTGGTGGTGGCGAGTAGCGCAATGGTGTCTTGTGCTAGTAGTGGTGTGGACAGTGATTTCTGACGAAAAATCTCGGAAAGAAAGACCGTCCGTAAAATGCGCGAGCGGCAGAACACGACTGGTCTCGGCTCGGCCTCGGAGATGCCTCCAAGGATAATAAGTGGCGGCAGAAGCGCAAGGATCGCCGCGATGAAGTCTAATCGAGTGGCTTAGCTGTCGCATTCTCCACGGAGATGTCTGCGCCCTGAGAAATGGACTGACGGACAGACGGACGTCTCTGTCAAAGTTTTCCTCGGTATTCCGAGGAGGATGCTCCTTAAATATTTCGGGAACTCTCCGGAGCGTGTTTTCTAGCTCGAGCCGTGAAGCGCGCGAGCGCATTTTCCCTCTTCGAGTGCGCGATACCCTCGTACTAGTACGTTGAAATGTTTTCATCGCCGGCGTCGGTGGTGGGCGAGCCGTCAGGCTACGACTTTCAGAAAGAGGAGAATGCCGCCAAGTGGAAGGGAGTCTTCGTCAACTCCCTGCGCAAGGTATTCCCACCTGGACAAACTAGTCTTACTACCAAAAACTTAACTCATTGCTCTGCCTCTTCCAAATCGTCAATCCACTATCTCTCATGATACTAACTCTGATTGATCACATTGCTAAAGTCTCTCAACAGACTTTTATCCTCTGTTGCCCTGACATTGTGCTACTCGACTTGAGTACTCGAGCAACAGATTGTGTAACTCTGTCATCCTACATTAGGTATTAGAGCAAGTCCATCCGAGCCTCGAGGCAAGGCAAGATGCCTTGGACTATGTTGAGAGTTTGATCTTGAGGCTCTTAGGAATGCTTTGTGGTCATCCTCCTCCACACACTCCCCAAGATGTTGAAGAGAGAGTACTACGTACATTTCCTACACCAATTGATAAGTGGGCACTTAGGGATGCAAGGGATGCTTTAGAAAAAGGAAAGAAGAAATCGCCATTAGTCCTGCCTGTTGATAAGATTCATCAGCTGCTACAGAAAGTACGCTCCAATAGCAATGATGATATATAATACTATTGCAAGTTGAACATTGATAGTAATAGCTGCTCTTTTACATTGACAGGAAGTATTACAGCAGAAAATTGATTTGCAAGTCAGTCTCTTTGTGGTCGGAGTCCTGGAATACATCTCTGCGGATATTTTAAAGGTTGATAGATCCTTCCACCTACAGTGGTATTTATGCCTCGACTGACCACCAAAGAGACTTAAGACTAATTTATTTTCAGCTAGCTGGAAACTATGTTAAAAACATAAGGCATGTGGAGATCTCTTGCGAAGATATAAAAGTAGCGATGTATGCAGACATGGTAACATATCTTTTTCAAAATATTATTTCTTTCCCTATGTCTTTGTTATAAGCATACTAGTAGGCATACAATACACACACCAATTCTAGTATAAATGTCCAGAGATTGTTTTCCAAATAATTTCCTACACCTGTCCTATAATGCACTTGAGAGACATCAAAACACCTTTGATATAGTTGTGATAGTATATTGCGAAATACATGATATTGCAGTAGCGTTACAATCAAGTACTTTATTCAAATAATAGCTGTGCACAAGGCCTACATTGAAAATTAACCAGAAATACAAGAAAATATTTTTAACATAACATTTAGCATTACAAATTAGCACCATAGGCGACCTTGCTAGTAATAGTTCTCCACTGTCCCTTAGACTTATTCAGATCGCACGCCTACTGTTTGTTAATTCTTTTGAAACTCTATAGCGTGATAATTAAATCCTCGATGATTCGTCTAGTTGTCAATAATAATGTTCTGATTCTTTTCATTTTGAAAAGAGTGTATAAGTGAGAATAATATACGTACGTGGCATCTATTACTAGCAACGGGTATATCAAACAATTCAGGATTGGCTACACTAAGCTAGTCACAGGCTAATTGTGGCTGCATATGTTCTCTGCTTGGTTACATGCTTTCCACTAACATATAACAACATCAACCATGCTCGTTCTTCGCTCATGCCGTTCTAGGTGGTACGTACTTGCAATCCCCAAAAAGGAACTTTTAGATTAATATGTGTGTGTACGAGTTGCTGGACGATCCCTTTACGTTTTCCAAAAGCATTCGGTCCGATCGATTTCCCCGTCAATTGTGCGCGCGTTATTACATCGAATGAATGAAATATCCCCTTACAAGTCTGTTACTGCATCTTTCTCTAACTGCACAAGGTATATCTAGTAGGCATGAGCACCAAAGGCAAGCGTGTCTTGGATCGCTTCTTGGACGTTAATAGAACTTCGGTGGCGAGTATAGTTTGTGTAACTGAGTGATGGAATCCGTAAAGACTCTCGAATGTGGGTGTAGTATCGTTTGTGAACCCGACGATCTCTATAAGCAAAAGAAATCCTATTGTTCTTTTGTGTGTCATCTAATCCATGATTCACCAACAGGTATTAATGGACATGTTTTACCAACATGATTGCACGGAGGGTCCACAAAGTGGATTGGGTACAGTAGTTTCTCAAACGTACGAAGAATCCGTACGGGATCTCATACACGACGAACGACATTATTTACGCGATCTCCATATGATCATCAAGGTATTGACGAAGAACGGACGGAATGAACTTAACGAAATGTGGTAAATTCAGATATTCAACACCATTTTCTCATAGGTATTCCGAGAAGAAATTGCGAAATTAGCACAAGATCGAACCGAACTCGAAACGCTTTTCAGTAATATTATGGATATTTATGAAGTTACCGTAACGTTACTCGGTAGTTTAGAAGATATAATGGAAATTACGGAGGAGAAACAGACACCCACAGTTGGTTCCTGTTTTGAAGAACTAGCCGAAGCGGCAGAATTCGACGTATATATAAAGTATGTTGTGTTAGAATATACCATCTTGTAGGATATGAATAGCAATACAAATTATTTCTATTACTTAGGTATGCAAAAGACATTAATAGTCCAGCTAGTCGAGAGGTTTTAACGAATTTATTATCAAGAACTGAGGCCAATGCTGCACTTCGTGCTGCAGGACATGGGTTTAAAGAAGCCGTGAAATATTACTTGCCAAAACTTCTTCTTCAACCCGTATGGCATTGCTTTTTGTATTTTGATTACATAAAGGTATTTAATTAATATTATGGTTGTATTAAAACATTGCTGGACAAGATGCTAAAAATTGTCTGATACTTAAACACTAGGTATTGCACAAACGTACACCAAATATAGAGGATGGTGAAACCTTGGAACAAGTACAAGGTCTATTGAGACCACTACAGATGGAATTATTACAATCTATGGCAAGTCTTCCAAAAAAGGACACAGGGTTAAGGATGCAAAGTAGAGCGCGACGACAAGCGGCACTAGAGAAAACTAGCGAACTTCAGAAAACTGTTGATGGCTGGGATCAACGGGATGTTGGACAGTGCTGCAATGAATTCATACGTGGTATGCTATCAATACTACATTCACGTAAATGAACTGTTCTGTTGGAACAACAGAAATTTAATCTGCTTTTTTGCCCTTGGATGTAGAGGATACACTAGGAAAAGTAGGTAGTAATGGACGACGGTTAACGGAGAGAAAGGCTCTTCTTTTCGACGGCCTCTTAGTCTTATGCAAACCTAGTAGCGGAAAAAGGGTGAGCGTGACTGTTGCGGCAGTCGGAGTGGTTGGACACCCACCTCACCAAGGAGAGTTACGATTAAAGGAAAGATTTTTCATACGAAAGGTGGACATTATCGATAGGGAAGATACAGAAGGTAAATTCGATAGGGATTGAAATTTCCTTACAACAGAAACTTTAATGATGGTATATAACTGAGGCTTTTCTGCAGAGTTAAAAAATGCCTTTGAAATTGCACCAAGGGACCACCCAAATGTTATTCTTGTTGCCAAATCCGTCGAGGACAAGAACAGTTGGATGGCGGACCTAGTTATGCTAAATACGAAAAGTATGTTGGAGAGAACTTTGGACAGCATTCTCTTGGACGAGGAGAGAAAGCATCCTCTAAGATTACCCCCACCGCACTTGTACAAATTTGCCGAACAAGACAGTTCAGAGAACATTGTCTTAGAAGCTAGAGAGAATGGAGGTGTTCCTTTAATCAAAGGAGCAACGCTGGTGAAGCTTGTTGAACGATTAACATACCACATATATGCCGATCCAGCCTTTGTACGAACATTCCTTACAACTTATAGGTATATAATTAATTCTATCAAAAAATCACATATATCTTGCATTGTCCGTTTAACATATGAATGTATATTGTAATTCTTCAGGAGTTTTTGCTCACCTCAAGAACTGCTAATCTTGTTGATTGAAAGATTCGATATACCTGACCCTTCATTAGTTTACGGTGACGAAGAGAAGCCGTCAGGTTGTAAAACTACTGCAAGGGAAGACTGGAAACGTTACAGGAAAGAATTTTGCCAACCTGTGCAATTCCGAGTACTAAATGTATTGCGGCACTGGGTCAGTATAAATTACTGTGATTAATTATTAACTAGAAACATGTGATGATTACACTGTTAATAAACTGCTACTTTCTTAACAGGTCGACCACCATTTTTACGATTTTGAACGCGATAGGCATCTTCTGGAAAGCTTACAGTGCTTTCTAGATACAGTCAGCGGGAAATCGATGAGGAAATGGGTCGATTCAGTGATTAAGATAGTTCAGAGGAAATGTGAGCCTTCTGAACAACGCCCCATAACATTTAGCTTTGAGCGATCTCCTCCGCCTATTGAATGGCATCTTAAAGTTCCTGAAGAAGAGTGGGGAATACTAACGGTGAATATTGATAGTCCAACTTCAACTTAATCGGGCAATATTCCTCGAAATGAATAACTTTGTTAAATATTCCTATAAATTACAGTTACATCCCATTGAACTAGCCAGACAATTGACCCTCTTGGAGTTTGAACTGTACAGAACGGTGAAACCATCTGAACTAGTGGGGTCGGTGTGGACCAAAAAGGACAAGGAAAAAACTTCCCCCAATTTACTGAAAATGATCAAACACACGACAAATGTATGGGTCTAGCCATATAATTACTTTAACACTAGTGATACTAGTATTATTTTTTTGATTGAATATTATTATCCTCAAACAGTTTACAAGGTGGCTGGAGAAAACCATAGTCGAAGCAGAAAATCTTGAAGAGAGGGTAGCGATTGTCTCACGGGCTATCGAGATAATGATGGTGCTGCAAGATCTCAATAACTTCAATGGTGTACTTGCCATTGTCAGTGCTATGGGCTCTGCGTCTGTATTTAGGTTAAAATGTACTTTCCAAGTAAGTCAATATTATGTAATAATGATTAACTTTTTATTAGAGTTACGTAAACATTGTGAATTGAATTTATAGCAAATTCCTGCACGCCTGGAGAAGGCGCTTGAAGAAGCGCGAGAACTGAATAATGATCACTTTCGAAAATATCAAGAGAAATTGAGATCGATAAATCCTCCATGTGTACCATTTTTTGGTAAGTTTTTATAGCACGATATGTTACGTCGTGGGTTACGAAAAGATTAAAGTATTAATAAATTTTGTATTCCAACAGGTATGTATTTAACCAATATTTTGCATATTGAAGAAGGAAATCCTGACTATCTTCCGGGAAGTCCGGAGCTTATAAACTTCAGTAAACGACGAAAAGTGGCAGAAATTACAGGAGAAATTCAGCAGTACCAAAACCAACCATATTGTCTCTCGCTAGAAACGAGAATAAGGCATTTCATTGAAAATCTTTCGCCTTTCGATCCTAATATGAAAGATGCTGATATAAGTAATTACTTGTACAATAAGAGTTTAGAGGTAGAACCAAGAGGTTGTAGACAACCACCACGAGTTGTGAGTATTCAATTATCAATTTCACAAGTGAATCACAGTGAATTATCAACAAACACTTGACTGTTTCGTCACAATGGTTCGATTACAGCCCCGAAAATGGCCGGACCTGAACTTGAAGTCACCAGGCATAAAAGCCAGAAGTTTGAGTGGCAAGTTACCAGCTCCTTTGCAAGCAGTTGCGTCCAATGTCAGGCTCCACGACCCACCATCGGAGGCTCCGCCACCACCTGAGTTACCAGAAACCCCACCACATGCTTCACATGTGGCGCATCCAGATCTGGGTGAGCACAGCGTCTTTGCTCTGGTATTACTTGGAGGTTTGTTAACAAATACTCACACATATATTATACTTCTCGCAGAGGAAAGACATATTTTGATTCCTTTATCACTGTCTGTATTTACTAACTTCATGTATATTGAACAGCACCACCCCCAGGCTCTCCAGGACCACGAAGCATATCCGGACTGTCGCTTGGTTCCCCGGGCAGCACTTCTCAATTGGGACCTTCTGGTCATTTGGGTTCATCTCACCACCAACCCCAAAGCCCACGTTTTGGCTTTAACACGGGTACTACTGGTGCAGCAGGAATGCATTCTGAGCTATCTTCAACGGCTGGTAGTCCTGGTGGTTCTGCGGCACCCACGATTCCACCACCGCCCTCGCCTAGCCAGCCTCCACCACCTCTGCCCCCTAGATGTAATAGAAAACGAGAGAGCTCCATCAGCGAGTCTTCTCAGGTCGGACCACTTTGCAGATGTCACGAATATTTTAAAAAGTTTCTTAGAACTTTGATTTAAAATGATGATCTTCATGTGCAGACAAGAATAGCTCCAAATGGGCCGATGCTTCCTTCGAGAGACGGCACATCTCCTCCACCATTACCACCACGAAGAGATTTGGGACCTGGGACATTACCACCACGGCTTCCTGCGACCTTGAACCCAAATACGTCAGCTTTGCTTGCCAGGCGAAACTCCACGTTAGAAAATACGTCCTCTAATGCGGTTCATCCTCGGAGGCATATGTCTTTCAATGGTCCCAGCCCTACGAAGCTACCACCCGTTCAACCAAATGGTAAGCATCTCATCAGACATATGTTACTTCAAGCGATCAATTAATAATGATCTTTGGTACAATTTGTCAACGGCTGTGTGTTACAGGATCGGTCACACCAAGGCTACCACCGAAACCATTGCCGGGACGACCATCGACCACGATGTTCAACTTCAATGCTCCTCCTGGACCTAGTTATAGCCCGCGACAATAAGATAGCACAGATTATATTTAAATTAAAATTCAACGTTACTGCATTTTATTTAATAAATATGTACATATTTCGTTAATACTAATCAAAATAGAGATATTAAATTAGCATTTTGTTCGGGATAAACATTTAATACTTTTAACAAAATAGTGCAAAATTCGGTCCAACAAAATGATAGCACACTATTTAACAAATTGTTCTTATTTAAGTAATACACTTAATTTATTTCGTTTAACATTTTGTATAGCCGCTCTTGTTTTGGATCACCTGTATCTTTTAAATGTTTTATTGACAAATCTGCTTCCATTCACTTGGAACTTTTTAATTCTTGAATGTTATCAAATAATCGACTATTGTTGTGCACTGCTAATGCAGGTATGCCCCAATAATATTCAGTGATATTTAAATCGGGCGATCTCGCTGGCCACCGCAAAACAGTTATTTTTTTATTATTAAAATATTCTGAAGTACACTTTGCAATATAGGTAGCTCCGTCGTCTTGTATAAATGTATATAATCGCGGCTTTTTATCCGGGCTTTAATAAACTTTAGTTCAGTTTTTCTTCCAAACCCAATTCCGGCCTAAACCATGACACTCCCACCACTCATTTGGCAATACTTCAAAAATACTTTCCCTTGATATAAAGTTCATTTTTCCACCGAATATAATGGTTGCAAATTCTAGTCGGGTCTTTTTATGCAGAGTACCTGTTATCGCTGGTGGTCGTCGATTTTTTTATTATTTTTAAATTATCACTTTTCGATATCTGTTAAGATTTCTCTTATTCTTGTCACTGTATACTTGTTCAATTTTTTTTACCGCGTGACATGTTTTTGGATGTAGTACAAGTTACTGCCGGACGTATTTCTGAGTGACTGGTTAACAATCAACAGTCTGCGAATGACTGACTAGTGAATAAATCATACAAGTGCTATCATTTTGTCGAAGTGTTTTCGTTTGTATTTACATTTTCTTAAATTCCACGCAGTTAAGGTCATACAGTTCAAAGTACGATCGGAAACTATGTATTCTTTTACGTTTTTCTGTGATATTGTGAAAATTAGAGGGTGTGCTATCTTTTTGTCGTGAACTGTAAGTGTTATATCACATCCTACCTCTTACCCAAATGAGAACAAATCATTAGAAATCGAGACTTAGTCCGCTCGGCACAAGCATGACTCTAGTTGGCCTGATCAACTGATCATATAAATATATTCTGTCTCTGATAGAACTCGCAATGAGTTTTATGGGACACGAGAAGAGCCAATTGATGTATCATTAACCGCGGGCACTATAACAATTCGTTTGCCATTATAGGATGTCATTTCGATGGTCAATTTAATTAGAAACACGCAGCTCACTCACAATATTTTCGATAACGCATTGATGCGCTGCAGAACGAATTGAAATGTTAAATAATAGAATTTTAACAAAGAGCTGCTTGCCAAGATTTGACCCGAGTCGAGCGAATGAATTAATGCACATTATTTAATAAAAATCTTTACGTGACATGGCTCATGCCCGATGAGATGCTGTTACATTCCTTTTTACGATTCGTCTTTTAATATCTACTACACTATTTTTATTGAAAGTTTATTTTTCGAGACGATATAGACTGTTGTAACTCGTATAATATATTTTTAGAGATTATTTTAATAAGCAGATACATAATCAGTAGATATAAGACTCTATATGTCATCCGCGTGACTTCGTTCACACTATACTTCTTCGTGGGATATTCCAAAACTTGAAACTTGCAGAGCATTTCTCCGAGATTTTCTTTGGCGATCTCTCGATCAATTGGCTTCGCATCATCCACTTTAGAAGAAGTACGGTACGAACAGCCCTGACACGCAGGAGAAACGACTGACTCCGCATTGTGATTGTCAGGAAAAACATAGAATGGAAGAAGCACAGAGGTATAGTTAGTTCCTCTTCAGTCCGGTATTTCCAGTAACTGGGAACTACCGGAGAAGGGAGGGCTCGATCTTCGGGATGTAGGATACATTTCATCGCAGCCGCCTGTCGCTCGCTCACGCAAAGAATTTCGGTGTCTCGCCCGAGCAAATCTTTACCGAATGGACTATCTTTCGATTTCGCCCGAATGAAAAGTCTCCTTTTCTTTCAAAGCCTCTCTATCCCTCGACACAACTGTGATACACTTTGATCGTGGATATGTATGTTATGTAACTAGACGTTTTAGGGTGTAAAGAAGGGAAGCTAACGGCGCAAGAAAGTGCAGTTTCGAAAGAGTAATAGGCCAATATACATATAGCAAAGTATACATATAAATGGAAATCAATAGCAATTGCGTAAATATGTACATGTATATTATTATAAATATATTCTATAGTAATTATTGTAATAATGTCAGGCGTAAGGCGAAAAAGAAATATTGAAATTATGTACAATAAAGAATATATTGTGTACCTTCTGACTGGTTCTCCTTTTCGCCTTCACTATCCTTTGGAATGTAATAGATTCTTGTACCTATACTCCTTCAACTCGAAAATTTTTAACAGCCCTGCGTGGTCCCTGCGCTTATCTATTTTTACAAATTTGTACTTTTCATATAACACTTAAAATTAGTCACTCACTAGATGACTAGTTCGTACATGCAGGCTCAAGCATATTTCTCTCCTCCAAGACTTTGGCACTTATCACTTGATCCGTTCAAGGTTTTTCTCAGTTTACTGGAACTGGACTATCGGGATAAGTGCTGAGAATACTGATTTCCGCCTGGATATCGTTACGTGACTTCCCAGACGGTAGAGCTTTCGCTGTTCCTATTATGCCGGGAGCCGACCTCGACATGGGCATCTAAGCCGTCGCTAATTTTACTGAATCGTCTTGCCCAGCTGCCACGACCAGCTGCCCCGGCAGTTCTCCCTATACTTCCAGCTTCCCTCAGAACCGAGAGAATATCCTCTTCATCCTCGCGAGGTTTCAAGCCCTTCTCGTACTTGGCTTCCTGAGCGAGCAATCGCTCTCTTTGCATCTGAGTTTCCAAAGCCTGTGGCACGGCTGGGATCGCATAACTCATTATGCCAGTGAGTGCGAACACCTTCAACAATGAAATATTAATCATAGAATGGAAATCATCCTCGATAAAATACTGCAGCTCTTACCACATGCTCGAAGACTACGACGAAGGCCAGACGAGCGGCGAAAACATGCCAATACTGTGGACTAAGTCCATAACGATCCTCGTGTTGAGGAGGGTTTCTGTAGCCACGGTATTGGCAGGTATCAGGATGCTTATCGTCTGTGTCACTCCTCATGTCGTCTCGGTAATGCGAGGTATTGAACTCCGATAGAGAGCTGTCGATGTAACCCACAAGGTCACTGGTCTCAGAGTATACGAATGCATAGACGCTTCGTGGTATAAAATCAGATGTATAAGCAATTACAAATGCCTGTTGTGAACATATGAAAAATATAATTTATTCCTGAAGAGCTAATCCAAGTTTTAATCAAGTTTACCCACATTTGAAACGACAGCTACATAAGTCACTCCCCGAAGGATTCCAAACCAGGCTCCGATATCTTCTACTCTTTCAGCGAGCGGTCGCCTGGCTTCTTTGATCATTTTATACGCGTCCAGACGTATCTCGCAAATATTATTTAACAATGCGAAGAGAGGCGCCAAGGGAAACGCCGCGACAAACAGAGTGACGAACCCATATTGAATAACTGTGAGTCATATGACTCCGTTAATTGATTTCACCCATTTAAATTGGCAGACAAATAGATACTGACTCATCTCTAGGTACTCTTCGAAGAGTGCTAATCTTCCTGGGTCCTGCAGTTGATAATCCTTCTCCCAACAGGTGTATGGCCTCGAGTGATTCTTGGTTGCAGCGACGTGGGTCCTCTTTCGCCACCAATTCCACATTTTCGGTGATAGTATCTCAACGAAATTGTTAAAACACTGCTTGCCAACCATTATGATAGCCAGTTGGATACAAACTTCCGATAGGCAACCAGCTGGATCGCAGACATCGGTCTTAATCCGATAGAATTCGGAAGACCTTGCGTTCGTGTCACCAGGATGAGCAAAAAACCTTCCCTGTGCGTAGGAATACATTTTTTAAAATCATTTTTCATAAACACGTGAGAACTGTTATTGCCAAGTGAGCGAACGAACCTTGAAGAAGGCAATGTATATAAGGGAGGAATAGAAATTAACGAACTCAAAGAGAAATATCTTGAAGGTGTAGCTGGCCTCGTATTCGGTTTGCGTTCTTGGATTCTCCATATTGACCATCCACCGTGCCAGTCTGTGGTATATCCGTGTGAGAATCATAATAATCACCAAATTAATGACGGCGGCGGTCATGGAAGTAAAGATTTTAGCGTGCTTCTTGAGAAATTGACCACCACCACTGTAGAATACTGCTACCAACGATATACGATAGATAATGGTACCAAGAACTGCGCCCAGCACTACACATATCTATCGACAAATCTTCCGTTGTAGCGGGAACAAATGGAAAGCAATGAAAAATAGTAACTTGCTCATTTTACCATAAAAAAGACCATGGAACCAGTGGCTAAGTATCGAATGCCTTTCGACCAAGCGGGTAAATATGGTTCCCTCTCTCTCGTAACCGGATTGATGCGAAAGGTTTTCACCGATGCTTCGAATTCGGGTCTGGGTTCCTCGTCGCTCTCAGCATTTTGCAAATCCCACTCCCAAACAATGACAGCCTGCCGCCGCTTCCATAATTCAAGGAACGTCGTTGCTAAAATGCGTACTTAGTTAATCAATCGGACAATCAAGAGATGAATCGCGCGACAAATGCACCTTACCCCAAAAAGACATGAAAATGGCGAAGAAAACAGTGGCAGGATTATCGAACAAATATGTTAGTTTGGAGAATATGCAGGAATCACCGAGTCTCTGGTAAGCGCAAGCTTTATCGCAAAGGGGGCAAAGCGTTATGTTACCTAAGGAAAAAAGGCACTGTGAAACTTTCGGAGAAACAAGAGAGGATGCGGATGAAGCATTGGGTGAGAAATGAAGTTACCCGCTATATTGGGGTCGCATATCTCTTTGCTGGGAACATTATCAGGCCCTTCCATGCTCCCCAAACCATAGACGAAGCAGAGCAAACCAACGACTGCCGGAGGATACAAGCATTTCGTGTAGAAACCCAGCCAGGCGAAGTAAAGCGCTACCTTCTCGCCGAAGTATCGCCTGATCAGCCAGAGGGGCTGCTTCTTGTACCTGAGGGACCCCATGCCAGAGCAAGCACAGTTAGAAGCAGCCGGAAATCGGATTATAAGGTCAACAGTATTTACCACTGGGTTGGTCGTGCCCAGATCAAATAGAGCAAGTGCCTATCGAAGATCTCGCCATTAGGGCCAGGTTTGTTGTAAGGGCCTTCGTGCAGGGGATAGCAATCGAGATAAGTGCCATCAGCCAACAACCTTCGGATACCTGCTTTCTCATGATTCTCGTCATACCTCGTCCGCAAGAGAATCTGCATGACTATTAGGGACCTTTGCGCAGGAGTGTAGGCGGTACCTCTATCTTTTACCACGAATCTGATCGATAAAAGAAGGAAAACAAGTTGACGTGTAAATAAGATCGTAGATATTGGTTTGTGGCGATATGGCTCTACCTCTCTTCTCGATCACCGCAATCGATACTTTTGTAGAAGCTTGGTTCCTCCGGATAACGGCACGTGTCCCACGTGTGGATCTTCTTGATCCACTCCAGCCACTGAGTCCACTTCTCCCAGAAGCTTGTCCTTTGTTTCGAATCCTCGTTATCCTGCTAACGAGAGAAGCATGGCTCAAGCAGATCCACTTTCACTAGGTGGAGAGGACATTTGATTACTTTTTCAAAACTGAAATGCCACCAGCCTACCCAAGCTTTTACGGATATCGTGATGAATCTCTTGGTCGGCAGTTTCAAGTTCATCACCTCGGCGTATTGTATTTTGATCTTCCAAGGGATGTGGAGTTTCAGAAAGAAAGTCTTGCCGTCGAAGGAGTTCTCCTTTGGCTCGAGTTCCAGCTGGAGTCCTTCTTTCAAGAGATTTTGTTGGAATACCCGCCTCTGTTCGCGCCGTCGGGCTTCCAACTCAGTCATCACACCCTCGTTTTCTTCCTGATAAACTAGCACCATATCGATTCTCCTTCGACCGTCGCTAAACATAAAGTTTTACATCCTGTATGATTCAGTGCAAACATATTTATTAAGTGCGCGTAACAATAGCACGTGCATTCCATTCATATAAAGAAGCACATTTGTATTCTAGAGCAATCCTCTCCTCTACTGCAATAAAAATTTACGATGCATTCCAATGAGTTCGCGGGTGATTGGAATCAATCACACGATAGGTATTCGCCACTTACCGAAAATAGAGGGTCTCGGGATCGATTTCCGTTTCTGCGGAGGAGGTTTTCTGCGGCAGGGAGTCCCTCGCTATGTCCTCGTGAAGTATCGGCGTTCCCGGCAATGATGAACTACCGTCTGGGGTGGTGGGTGCTGTCAACTTTGGCCCTGGAAATTGTCCTAGCTTTTTACTACTTAGCGTGACTATAATTTGAAGAAGTCAAAACTTTAGTTCTTCAACTACGGCTTCGGCGGAAGGGACGTAATGACAAGTTAAAATGGTCGCGTAGGCCAGCCAAACTTGTGCATTCCATTATTGATATCGTGACACACTGACATTCGTCTGCATATCGATCGCAGCCTATTGACTCAGACCTATTACCATTATAGACTGGCGTGTCATCACCAAGCAGATGCGATTGCCGGTCTACAAAGAGAGTGACTTGATCTCTTGTCTACCTGCCATTAGGGTAGATCTACATGTTGATCAGAGGTTGCAAATTCGAATCCCTCGAACGAATCCCGAACTATCGGATCAACTATTCCAATCGATATAATACTCGGTCCATAGTTATCTCATGGGATCAATGGAATTCCGTATAGAAATTCTTGGGATGCCGGTCAACCAAAGTGGATCACGTGGGATGGAAATTGCGGGGGTGGGCGATTAGAGAACTGTACCAAAAGCATCTCGTGCGGCGAGATTGGTGGCTGATGGATAAACACTGGCACGCGACATCCTCCTGCTTATCGCCGGTGTACCAGACTGCAATCCATTCCTTTCACACTCGTAGGAAGTCTCCCTACTGGCAACGAAGACCTGCGCGATTCCATTGCTTTCCATCACAGTGGACACCGAAGCTGATCCGGAAATCGACAGCGATCTTGACGCCGATGCCACTGGCGATCGGGATATCCTTGGGGATGATCTTGCCGAGGATAATCTCGGTGTTCCATTTCCATCGGCCAAAGATCTTTCTAGTTGATCCAGCTGAGAATCGCTCGAGTTCCACTCGCTGACATTCGGGGTGTTGATCATCGGGACACTTTGCCGCCGGAACTCATTGTTCTTTAAAGCAAACACACATGTCTGACCTTTTCGACCCAGAGATTATTAATTTGTGCGTCCTTTTTCATATGCTGTGTTAATTTACTATTTTTGGAATAATTAGCGCAATTAGTGGCAGACAGTTGGATTGAGAGCTTAAAAATGGAGTGACTATTTAACAGGAGGCTCAGGTGGAGGACGCAATTGGATGTCAAATTTAGATATAGTTCTGTCAGATGTATCGTGTCGATAAGCATATCGGAAAGATCAATCTCCGTAATAGTATGTCCGGTATTCTGTCCTGTGGGAGGCCTTCTTAAATATTGAAGGCTTTCATTCCCCTAATGCCTCTAAGCTAAGCCGCATTACATTTAATCCAAATCGTATGCGTGCATCTTGATATTCCTATAATTAGACATCCAAGCACGTTTCACCCCCCATTAATTATTACAGAACGCGTGACGCGTGACCTGCCGGATATCAGACATTTCGATCTATTTAGCTTTCCATTCTTCTTTCCGAGTCTATTTCAACGTATTGTTGACAGACTGCTTTATCAATAACGTAACGCGTATCATCTCATTATTTTTTTATTTTCATAAATGAACAGAAAATACTCGAATTCGAATATGTATCATTAGCGTTATTTGAACTGAATTTATTCACATTTCAATGTGGTAATTGTATAAGTTGTGTGCGGAAAAATATTTCAATTCGTTTAAAAAATGTTGAATTAATTCCTCAAAGTGAATAAGTCGTTCGTAATCACACTTTGTTTACCTGCGCCTCGTTCTCCACGTGAAGAGTGTCGCCATCCATTCTGCTAAGGAAGACCAACGGCCACTGACTTCAAGTATTCATCTTTCAAGCCTCGAATAGACTGTCAACATGGCCAGTTTGTTTATTCAATAAACTACGGTGGAAATCAGTGGATCGATTAATGAAATAGACGGGGATCGATGGAACTTTTTAAGCGGCGGCCTCCGCGCTCCGCAATCGCCGGTGCTCTTTCTCAATTATGAATGAATCCACATTCAACTCTGGACTATAGTTATTGCCTTTTTTTTCAGTCAAGGGGAGGCTGGTATCCGATCGTACAGCCTTGGCCGACCTTGCCCACCGCGGCCGGCAAACTTCCTGACATTTTACTCCACTCCCTGCTCATCGATTCTCGGACGATTCGATCTCAACGTGTCTAAGCAATCGCGATGGATCGCCACCCGTCGGATCTCTGCTGTCGGTGGAACTCACTTTGACAAATGCATTTTATTCACGAAACCCTCTGTACTTTTGGCACCAATCTCTCGATCAATGTATCCGCCTCCTAGTACGCGCACATGCATTTCATTTCGAACACACAAGAGTCTACAGGAATTCAAATCCCAACTTTCGTCGCTCAGAATTCAATCGAGTCTCTCGAACATCACACTTTCCGAAATCCTTGTGCAGTTTAATTATTCTTAGAAGATTAAATTAGTTGAATTAAGAAGATTTAATAGAATAATTCAGAATTTTATGCAAATCTTTGCGGAGTGTAAAACGTGACTGAATACGCGGATTCAGTTAAAGGGAAAATGAACGTAGGATATATCGAGTTCCTTCGGAAACACACCAATCTCGACTCTCATCAGCTAATACAGAAGAGTGTCTCGTTGCGCGGCAATACTGTCACACGACCTGATACAAACTGACCTCCGCGTGGCCAGGACGATACTCGTATGTCGCGCATACGAGCACGCGTGTCTGTTATTTGCGGATCGTCAATACATATGAGCGCCTAATCCTTGTACTTGTACGGGTAATCCCACGTGTGAATGTGTGCATTCGCCTGGCGCGGCTGGCTCGCGTGGACACTGCGCTGCTCTCCGCTAAATAGGAACACGAGGGTCGACATGTGAGAGTGACTGGTCTTATAACTAATAGCCACTACCAATGCCTAGACTGGTGGATTACTAACTGGACAAGGCTCATCCTTCCCGAGCTATATTTTTATTTGGATGGCATATCCCTAAGCACATAGTCTATACAAGAAACTAATATCGATGCGCATAGACAAAGTTATTACAAATGAAGGGTATGAAGATTTCGTTTTGTGTTGTAACATTACGTCAATCCTTATTAAAATTGTACATTTCGATTGGTAACAAGTGGATTATTATAAATAATGAGATGTACGCTCGTCAATGGCGGACCTGGACTAATTGTAATAAGTAGGACAATCCGAATCGAAGACTAGTGTCTATTCGAAGTGGAAGGTCAAGCTTTTCCAAATCACTATGGTTACCAAACCAATACAACATACCCATGCGTGTCCCATTCCACTGATACGTTATGTTATTCCCGATGATTGGAAATAATGGGGAAAACAAAACTGTGTATTCCTCGCCGGGACACTCGAATACTGGCCGATCATTAATATCAGGCGGAGGTTGGATCGTTTTTCAGAAGAATTTCATAGATGGAAGCATGTTAGACGGTTTTATTTTTGCCCGGTTGATATAATTACAAGTGCACTATTAATGTTTGAAATCGCTATCTAGGCGAGGACGAGAATAGTACGCCGCCGAAATCAGAAAGGTAAGAATGTACGTCAGCGAGTAGTATGCGATGCCCATGGTTCTCCTGTATTATGCATTGATGGCGGGCTAATGAACGCCTACATCCATCAAAGCAACTGCTAACGTATTTCCCCAAAGGTCGAGCTGCACTGACTGATCTAATCATGTTGCCGGTATGGCGTTTTCACACCGGCCGCTTGGAATTTGAATTTCTATGGCGGAAGAACGTCTGAAGTCGGTAGTAACGCTTGTTTTCGATCCCCCACTCCGAGCGTTGTCGGTCGTATTTTACCATTGATAGGAAAAAGAAGAAATGTTGGGGGTCAGGAATAACAGATGATATGAGTTTCAGCGAAATTCATAACGCGAAGAAAGACGAGTTGCGCAGCATCGAATTAAATCGATGAGGGCTCGAGCACTGACCAGGGCTGTAGCGTCGTTCGCCATCTTTGCCTTGGAGGCACAGACACCTGTGAGCATTACTTCCTTCCGATTCCGATCCGCCCGTACTGTTTGACAACACAATATATCGATCGCCCCCTCAAGCACGACGCTGCGGGGCTCATTCTCGTTGAATTCGGCCTGGACACACCAACTTCCTTAAGTTCGCGTGATCGAAATTGAACGGGCAGTCCTATGATAAACGAGAGGGGCGACCAGAGCATTGGCTAAAAGTGAAGATCACCCAAGATCAATCCGCTGCCGTTGGAAGAGTTTAGGGTGTGTCATAATGCAAGCTCTTTTCACGCTTGCGGCTGTTGCCCTTTTGCAAACTGGTGAGAATTCCATTATTATACTTTAAGTCCATCTTGGCTTCTTTCTCAATTCCGAGCGTGATACAATACTTTTGGGTGCATTTGTCCGGCAGGACGCATACATAAATAATTGCATTTATTCGCTGCGGAATATTATGTCATTTCTCTCACCTCCACGTGATGTGCGATATATATTTTTTTGGTCGCACTTCTCCATTCGAATTCCTCCAAGAGGAAGAATTTGAATAGGCGAGAAATTGAAATGATCATTTCACTGCTTTCAGTGTTTGTAAGCGGTCAACGTACGCCGACGATATCGTACATTTCGCAAGAGCAGATTAAAGATATCGGGGAGACTGTTGAGTTCCAATGTTCAGTGCAGTATGCAACAGACTATCCAGTTCTTTGGACCAAAGTGAACAATAACAATGAGAATGAACCTTTGCCTCTTTCGCATGGTAGTTCCCTAATCATTAGGGATACTAGGTTTGCTCTTAGATACGATGAATCATCATCCACTTTTGTGTTACAAGTATGTTGCTTGGACTTTAAAAACTTGTTGAGTTCAGGATGGTATATTATACAGGGTCTGTTTTTAGGTGAAAGATATACAAGAGACTGATGCTGGATTTTACCAGTGTAAAGTATTGATATCTGTAAATAATTATGTATCTGCCAAAGTAGAATTACAAGTTCGTAGGCCTCCAGTGATTAGTGATAATTCCACTAGAGCCGTGGTTGTAAGCGAAGGTCAGCCGGTGCAACTTGAATGTTATGCCGGTGGATTCCCATTGCCAAGAATTTCTTGGCGCCGAGAGAACAATGCTATTTTGCCTACTGGTGGCTCAATTTATCGGTACATTTTATTTGAGTGATTCTTTGAGTCTTGTACAATTTATACTCAAGCCCAGAAAAATAAAAATATGTTTAACTTACAGTGGAACTACTCTAAAGATACCATCGATTCGTAAAGAAGATCGTGGCACATACTATTGTGTAGCTGAAAATGGTGTTGGACGTGGTGCAAGGCGTAATATCAATGTTGAGGTGGAATTTGCACCTGTAATTACAGCACCTAGGCCTAGACTTGGACAAGCTTTACAATATGATATGGACTTGGAATGTCATGTTGAGGCCTATCCCCCTCCAGCTATAGTTTGGCTGAAAGATGATGTACAACTTTCAAATAATCAACATTATAGTATCTCCCACTTTGCAACAGCCGATGAATATACTGATACAACGATTAGAGTAATTACCATTGAGAAAAGACAATATGGAGAATATGTTTGCCGTGCTGCAAACAAATTGGGCACTACCGAAACAAAAGTTGAACTGTTTGGTAAGTAATCTAGGATATTTATCGAATTGATCAGTGCTCGATTGGTATAATATTGATATGCGTTAATAGAAAGTCAGTCTTGATTGTTGAGTCATCCCTGATATTCTTCTTGAGCTTGATAAAATGTGTAGTCTTCATGGAAGTATCCAAGCTCGTAAACAATGTATTGCCGCATCAAATTTGCATGTTGGAGTAATGTAAATACTGCCTAGACATTGACTTCTATTGCATAAGCGGATAAATATTGCTGCGCGTTAGCGTTTTTATAGCTCGCAAATTTAAAAGATAATCCTGCTTTATTACTTTCATCCGAGCGCTCTCAACACTTGAGTTCAATAGTTAGCAGCATGCTTTAGGGTCTTTGTTTTTTCGTTTGCGCAGAAACCATTATCCCTGTGTGCCCACCAGCTTGTGGTCAAGCCCATTATGGGGCTGGAGTAGTACCAGTTTCCTCGGGACCTTTGGTAGCCATAGTTTTATTTATTACTCTTATTATCAGGTTGGTTGAAGTTTTAATGTATATACTGTAGCCACACACAGTTCTGGCTATTTGAAATAAGAACTTTTGCCTGATGGCTTGACTATTTTCAGAAATCTCAACACCAAATATTAATTATCCAGGACTCCAGTGGGCCATAGCAAATCGGTCCAGCCTATCCAAATGGCTGCTGACGTTACTGTGCCTCGCCATTGTCGGTAGATTGTAGAAACTGCGTGACTAATCTTAGAGGCCACATTTGTTTTAACACTCTTTTTAGACAGTTATTTTTGTAGTCGTTTTTACACGAATTCAACCACTCATTAGATACATGTAATGCAGTGACCAATAGGGGCCAACCACATAGAAGACGTTGGCAAGGTACAAATCGAATTAACATATTCCGTAAGGTGGTCTCGTTTCGAGATTGAACTGCGAAAGCCTGAGAACGTCTATTGCATAAAATCGTATGTAGCTATCATAATATCATAGTGCGCGACTAGTTAGCGCCTTAGTTGTTTCATATATCAGTGCTACTGATAGGAAAGGGATAGTGATTGATAATGTTACAAAATTATTATTCAACCTTCCAGATAGCCCTGGTAGGAGCTCAAAAGTTCAGCAATACAACTTAATACTTACTTAATACTTAATACTTGTTAATGCTCTTAGACTCAGAATAGTGATACTATACTGTCTTGTTATATGAATGTTTGGCAAACGATAAAAAAAGTTGATATACGCGTTAGTACTTGACCACAACAAATTATGTAATTCGTGTTAGAGTTAGTTCAATGGTTGTATATTCTAGACAAAATTATTTATACGAATATCTGAGTAGGATATTTTATATGTGTGTTACTGAACGCATAGGCTACATACTCAAAGCAAGAATCTCTAGCGCGTCTCAATTGTTGAGAATATATATCGCGACAGAAATCTCGATAAGTAAGTTTTTCTATAACCTTTTTACGAATTTGCAATTTTATATCCACATCTACGATAACACGATCTTTAATAAATGAGAATTGCCTCCCACTATTCGATACATGATGAGTGGCTCAATAATAACATATCGAGAGAAAGATACGCCTTCAGGGCTCCTCGTGCCTCAACCAAATGTGACATTTAGCCTTATATCGACATCATTTTACAAGACCTAGAAATAAGGAAATGCTCACGAATCGCATACAGTGCTTTATTGGTGCAGTATCGATGTGTTTTTACAATTGAAAGACAGCTTTACTAATCTCCCCTTTCCTCAGTGACTCCAGAGCATCACTATATTGGGATATGGTAAACATTTTGATGCCCAACTTCTTGTAATCGAGATATCTATCAGCCATAGCTGGCAGTAGGGCCAGCCCTTTCATGAATGTGAAAGGGTTTATGTTCACGCCGATGATATTTAGTTCTTTCATGTAAACCTTTTGGAGGAGAAAGTAATCTCAGCATTAAATAGTTTGCGGCGCCCGTAACATTACGCCTAATATCTAACGATATGATATTAATATTATAATGATCATTACCATCACTGCTATTTAATATAAGTATGGCCCTTTCTACTACTATTATTACTACTGACAATTCTTCGAACAATAAAGGACAATATATAAGAAATAAAAAATGGAATAATCGTTCACTTACTTGGAACGGTTCAATAGTCAATTTTGCTTTTGGATTAGCAACACCAAAAACACAAAGTCGTCCACCACGATTTATCAAAGGCACAGCCATTTCCATCGCTGGTCCAGAACCGCTGCAGTCTACTACTAGATCATATCCTTCCTTCAGTTCAGATGGCTTCTTCGCTTCATAATCTAGATCTATGGACATCGGTAAAATTTACACTGCGTATCTTAACGATTAATGCACAATCTGCTTAATTACCGAGTTTCTCTATCATTTTCCGTCTGGCATCCTGGGGTTCGCTAATTGTCACCGTCTTTCTAAGACCATGCAAATGAAGCAAACAGGCCCAAAGTAATCCAACGATTCCGGCACCGAGGATCAAAACTTTCGTACCTACATCCACAGGATTGATTTTATCCCAGCCATGAGCCAAGCAAGAGAGTGGTTCAGCTAGAACTGCATGATGCATTTCTACTCCATCAGGAATATGATACACCTGCGTACATAATGGGTAAAATCCGTACAAATTATATATCCATATTTTTCAATAATTTATTCTACATCGATATATTAAAAACTATATGTACCTGAGTCTCTGGTGCCAGAGCATGAGTCGCCCATCCTCCATCGCTATAGATTCCTATCGTATCTTTGATACCGCCACTTTCGCAAAAATGATACTTTCCCTCATGGCAGCGATTACATTTGTTGCATCCTCTGTTAGGATCAACGGCGACTTTCTGACCAATTTTGAAACAAGTGATATTCGATCCAATTCCAGCTACTGTGCCAACAAATTCATGGCCAAGTGTTAATTCACCTTTGGATTTGCACGGAAAGGAACCCTGGACAAAATGCACTATTTGTATCAAAATTGGCAAAGGGTGATTAGATAATAGATCATAAAGAAATGTGTCCAACTTCTAGTATGTGCAGATCGGTTCCGCAAATACCGGCGTATGCAACTTTTATCAGAACTTCATCAGGTCCCGGTGTTGGAATTTCTTTCTTCTTCAACGCGAGACTTTTCTTAGTAACATCAAAACTTAGGTACTCCATTGCGTCTGTGATCTTCGCGACACGGTACCAGCTACCACCAACTAAATTGGAAAACTGTCCAATTGATGCTTATATCTCTCGCCGACGTTAATACATGTTTATAGATTGGTGCCGTGTGCGGTGTCATATAATCGCCTTGCTTGGCAATAATGATTATGAACTACATATGCACACCCAGAGATTAAGTACGAAAATACGGGATGGAATAAACAGAGGTCGAAGGTGAAAGAAATAGGAAAAAAATGGTATCACGCCTGTAATACGTGTTATCTTGCACCCATAAATTTTAGTTAAGCTTGATACCATCACGGTTTCTACATTTTCTAATCGTGCGAACTATTATTAAAGGAGAGCGGCAAATTTAATTGCGGTTGATATCACCTATCGCCATCGCCTAATGCTACTGCACGTGAATTTATGTTTGTATTCAAGCATCCAGATAATTCACACACAGTGCAGAGTCGTACATATTTCCTTGAAACTTTTTCACACCGAAGAGCTAAATCTTTTGTATATTCTAAGAGACTTCTGAAAGGAGAGGTCATACAAAAAAATAGGCCAAGTGCACTGGATTTATTCAAGTGGAATTGGAACAGTAAAAGTTTGGGAGTTTAATCCATTGTTGACAACTGGGGTACGTGTTGTCAAATCATAATTTCAAATCCAGCAATCGTAGAAAGCTGCGCGGCGGTCTTGTTGCTCTTCGTACGGGACATGCGCAGCCTATCCGGGACGTTCGTTAAACTTGGTTAGGCTTTTACGCTGTCCATGAATGGTTGAACCTGTAGTACATACTGATTGACTTCGATGCCGATCTGATTTTCCGAGGGAAGTCTACATGCGATTATGGGCGGTCGATCAACAGAATATTAAAGGACTTTTAACGTAGAACAATTTGTGTGCACCATGGCTGACTCCTCTTATGAAAAGGGACTTACAGAGCTCGCGAAGATGAAGGTAGGCTTCCGCATCGCAGATTGTTGACTCTCCGCACTCAACGTGATGCTAATCCGAAATAACCCTCAACTTTTCGTCGAATTTTATTTCATTGCCCCAGTATTTCTAGCTCGATCATTTTTATTTGTCACGAGTCATTTGCATATATTTTGAAACACAATGCAATGTGGTGGATTGATCTTTTTTATGTTTCTGGATAGTAAGAATAAAGTACTGGTATTTATGTTGATTCTTAGGTAGCAGATTTAAGGGTAGAATTAAAACAACGTGGGCTTCCATCAACCGGCAACAAAACTGAACTTGTGGAGAGGCTGCAGCTGGCTATTCATGGTGGTACATATTGAATGAACCTACTATGCCTTATGTTAGAGCATACTTTGATGCGATATGGTTTCTGTCAATAGATTCAGCTCTCTCTCTGGATGAAACCACTGAAGAAATCTTAGATGAAGATGCAGTCCTTGGGGTTTGTATTTTACCAAGTGTTTGAAGCAAGCTTTGGAATACAAATGTAAATGTACAAAATATTGTTGTACAGGACGAAGAAATAGAAGAGTTGTCGAGTAAACCGGACTCACAGGAAGTTACTGAAAAGAGGAAACTGCCGACAGAGCCTAATACCAATGTCAAGAAGATAGTATTAAACCGTAAACCAGCAATTGAGGAGTCTAAACCGGAACCAGAGAAAGATGACGAGGTTACCAAAAATGATTCTGAAACTGTCCCTCCTGAGAAGAAAATTATTAAGTTATCAGAACTTAGTGTTAAAGAGGTGATCATGCATTTAATATTAAACACTGTACCAGGAAATTCCTTATTAATAATTGGTATATTATTTATTTCAATAGAGATTGGAAATGAGGGCCAAGAAGTTTGGTGTACCATTGTCGGAATCAGCTAAGAAAGAAGCTAGATCAGCAAGATTCAGTATTAATAACCAAAATAATTCATCAGCCGCATCAATCAAGACACCAGTGGTAGATTATTCTTTTTTCTTGTTGAGATCTTTCGTAATGTTAGATGTGCATGAAATTATTGTGATTGTAACATTGCAGCATACTAATTTTGACACTTTAAAGAAGAGAGGAGAAAGGTTCGGTACATCTGTATCTACCTTGATGGAAAAGGCTGAACTGGAAGCCAGGATAGAGAAGAGGAAAGCCAGATTTGGTGAAGTGAAACCTGTCGCTGAGAATGTGTTTAAGAACAAAGTGAAGATTGTTAAATGATATTCAGTGTTATACACCAAATCTGCTATTTAGGTTTCTGGACTTACTCTAAGTTTTCTTATTTCCAATATGACTAATGTACACTTAATAAAGAGACAACCATTATATTTGTTATAAAATATTTTGGATCACAGCCCACATTGATTGTTTTCAATTCTATTTACAAATGCATTTGATCGTTGAAAACAGCCACACTGATCTTCATGTATCGTGAAATAGAAATAATATATATCTATCTGTTTATCTCATGTCTTACTTCATCGGTGATTCCAATTATCTTAAAGTTTATTCTTCACATTTGCTGATTACGAAAAAAAGCCGGTAGGCGATCCTACATATAGACAAATGTGTCAGCCGACTCCAAAATCGGTTAGGTAACTGACCTGCCGCAATTTCATCCGAATCACTTAAAACTTATTAAAATATCAGTGAAGTTCTATGCCAAATGATAAACAAAATCAAACTCTTGAACACCACAAAAATGCATTATAAATACATATGTATATACACGTATTTACGTCATCTTAAACTGTGTAGTGCCGGTATGATTTGATATGATTTCTGGTGCAACTTTTGGCGCGTTGTGTTATACAAAAGTGATATTCTGACATTTGCGGCGGAAAAAATGTGACATCGTAAAAAGGAGTCTAATGTATAGAGCTCGTACAGTAATATTTATAAATCTTTGATGTAGAATTCGATAGGTTATATGTGAATTAAGTGAATCTGTCACCGATATTTATAAAGTCATCAGGTGTATTAAGTAATGCCTAGGACTTACACAGACGTAATTTGTGTTTTTCAAAAGTGACATTTTACTCTGTCACAATGCAGGCAATGAATTGTTACTGCTCTATTTTATTCGCGTTACTCTTCGCAGTAACATTTGCGTTGTGCGAAGAGACTGAGTATAGTGATTCGTTTTTTAATCTGGAGTGAGTATCAATTGAAATTGTATAAATATTTCTTAGAATACGATATTAGTAATTGCTATCGTGTTATAGTGAACCACAGGACCTGGTGAATCCCCATTCGTTTCATTATGATAGAATTAGTAAAAAGATGATAAAGAATGATGATAATGTGAATAAGGAGATTACAGTGGAAGATAGTCCAACGTATGAATTTTTCTACTGCATTTCCATGATTATTCGTTCAACATAGCTCTTAAAAAGTATGACATTTTCTGTGCAGAAGCGAAGAGCCTATAAAAGCCAGTGTTCCAACAAATGTGGAAACAAAACAAACCCAATGTGAAAGGGGTTGTGCAGAGGAGAGGATTTTCTACGCACGTTTGATTAAGTTACTTCTGGCAAATCTTGATATAAAAAGTAAGGATGGCAATCCTATAACGGCAACAGTGCATCTGGAGATTACCGATGCTCAAATGGAAACTTTGAGTAACATCAAGTCAGAGCAAATTTCATTCAGGGAAGTGGATGCTATTGTGACCAAAATAATCAAGAAACCATCATTTAATTTTATATCTGAAGCTATACATTCCATGGAGAACCTTGCGGACATAGCCGAATCTTTATTAAGAAAAATATCACAACATGTAAGACAACTTTTTATGTAAATTGGTTCTATTGGACAATGTAATACTTATTGAAAAATTTATTCGGTTGATGACAATTTACAATAGACACAAGTCATCACTGTGTGTGCTATTGTTGGTGTAGGAGCCATCATGATCAGAAGAAGCGGATCTCTGAGACATGGATTACCTATATGTATTGTAGCTCAACTTATATTCTTAGTGAGCTTCCTTATTACTTGGTGGCAATTAATACAGGTAACAAATACTTTGTACAATGGAAAATACTGGAAATCTGTGGAACTTTTAATTACCTTTTGTATGTAATTTAAGGATGCTGAGATTAAACGAAGAGCTGCACAAATGGTGTATTCGGAAATTCCAATTGCATGTCAACCAGATAAAATGAATATGTGGCACAAGTTTGTTGCAACAGTATTTCGTAAGTAATAAAATATCATTCAATGATAAATTGATGTTTTGTGATAAGTAGAATTTAATTGAATAGCTACTAATGACTGTGAGAAGTATTATGAAGCTATGATGGCTGATGCGAAATTGAAGGTGACACCATTAATGGCATTATCACATCTTGTAAGCACAGTTATCATTCATCCAATGTCGAATATTGGAGATGCTATATCCATATTCATTGACAAATCAACAGGTGGGTCATAGAATCTTCAAGCTATCGAACTATTTATTGACCATTTATACAACGATCTTATCCATGTCTTAGATCGGCTTGCATGGACATATGCCTGGATAGTCAAATTGGTGCTCTTTGTATGCATTGGTTTAGTCATTCTGATTCTTCCGTTCATTCTGTTCGGCGCATCCTTTAACATAGGTTTGGGCCCTTTATTCAAATTTGGAATTGATTGTAAAAAGGATAAAGGTCGGCGCGATAGTACGGAACAGAAGAGTTTACGGCGGGAACCACCCGTACAAATAATCCTTCAGGTATTTAACAATGATCCATGAATTATAATACTGATTTCAATGTAATTAGAGAATCATACGTTACTCTTGCAATAGATGCATCATGCCAATTCCGTTCCGGCGATAAGCACTGTTACTCCATCTGGGGAAATTCAACCTCTGACTTGCTTAACTAATACTGAAACTTCAAAGGGAAATTATGAGAAGGAGGCAATTTGCGATAAGCCTGAAATAACAGAGGAAGATCGCAAATCGAGCAGAGAATCATCAACCGAAAGCGATACGATCGATACAAGTACATCCGATTATTGCAGGAAAAGGATATCGAAGATTGAAGTTGGTGCCGGCGATGCTTAATTACCATAGGAAAACTTATATTTTAATACATTGTTTTAATATTAGTGTAACAGTAATTGTATCATGCATGCGTTATATTGTGAAAGGCGGAGAACATATTTTTTTGTATGATTGATAAATAAAGCTATTCTACCATGGCATAGGCAGTGTATATGTGGTTACTACGCATCTTGAATCAACCATTTGCAGCCACTAATTATACCCTTATTAACAGTAGCTCGTAGTTAAATGTCCCTTATGCAGGAAAGTGGGACAGTTTGATGTCGCCTATCAAACAGCAGTACGGTCATGAAACGCTAGGTACACAAATAAACTGGAATACTTAAACGGCGAGTAGCTCAATACCGCACCCTCCGTCATCAGTAATATACGTATTAATGCCAATTCAGCCTAATGATGAGTGCGCAAACAAGCATTTGCCAAACGTAACGTCTGCGTCTCCCGTAATTGCATGGGATATGTCTGCCTTCCCAAATGAGGGGATAAAGCGCAAAGCCAGCTAATTTCAAAGACGAATTTTCAAAAAGCCCTCACACACTCCGTACATTCGAAATTCGTAGTAAAGCTTCATAAAGAAAAATTCTATAAAATAAAGAGTGTATCAACTGGAAGAGATGATGCAGGGAAAGCCTGTAATTATCGTACAAGCCCAGTGCTTTAATTGTCGGTGCTGGCTCATATTATAAACGGTTCCTGTGCGGCGGTATAACCGGGCGATAAACTCTCGAAAAGCAATTTCGAAATTTAACTGTGTGTTGACACGGAGCATGTGGGGCGGCAAGTTGCGCGGAGCTCGAGCTGCTGCTGCTACGTGTTACACAGCAGCCGAAGAAGCCACGGTGAGTTTGCGTAAGCAAAATTAATTGCAAAGACCGAACTTGGCTCTGCGAATCTCCAAGCTGGCTTGCTCCGTTTCCCTTAATTGTCATTCTTGTTATGAAGCTAACCACTCGGGGATCGCGCGACCTACTGAAATCGTAAACCAAATGCGAGCCTCTTCTACATATTGTAAAGTGATATTCATGGTGAGAAAGAAAAAATATTATACATTCGTCCGCTGTGATCCGTAATTTCCGGGTGAGTAACACATTCGGGCAAAGTAGGTGGAAAAAAAGAGAAGAACGAAGCGGAAGGGAAAAAAGAAGTGTTCGTAGTTGTTCATTGTTCCCTCGGGATTCTGGCACGAAGAAGCCGAGGTCGGGATAACATAAACGCGCCTTTTCATTCGAGCAGCCGAAGAAGAGGCACTCGCCCGAATCGGGCAACCAAAACATTTAGAACGCCGAATTCGATCGAATGAACTCGTGGCGAGCGAACTTTTTTCCGGGCGTGCATGCATCTACAAAGAGCGGTGCCGGGCGCATTTATAGCTATAGGGGAGGAGGATACGTATTTAGGGTAGGCATTTAGTCGGCTATATGTCCATGGATGCATTACATGCCTCGGCTGACGTCTAAGGGTGCCGGTGCCACCCTCTCTTCAGACTGTTCAGACCTATGACGACCAATCCTCTACACCCTGTACTATTCTCCCGAACACAGATATTTTCTAGATTTACACGACAGTTACAGGGCTCTCAAAGTCGAAAAATAATGTCAGCGTATTGACAATTAACTGTTTAAAATAGAAGTCTGTCCGAGCAGTTCTCGGACAGTCCGGCTCGAGTGGCTCCAACAGTTTTAATGTAGTTAACATTGAGGGTACTACTAACTCTCTACGAGCCTTTTTCTGTAATTACGTTCAACTGTTTCGACGCAGTCATGCGCGGCCCTTATAACTCGTTTTTGCAACTTTCCAATTTCGGCTTCATTATATGCGCCGGATTTTATTACGAGCGAACGTCGACCCTCGCGTTACATCCATATTTATCGAACATGCTGGGCGAGTAGCGGGTTTGCGTAGCTGTGCTTTCCTTAACGAGCGGCATTATCGTGGCCTAGTTTATCGAAACATTCCGAATACCAAAGATTACATTGTAGTATGCGTATTATATCCGGGGGTGCTTGATTGAGCCGTGGAGCGCCGGAGACTCGTAGAATCGGCGGACTGGGCGGAATTGCGGCGAGCCGAGGTATGAATACAATATGCCCGGCCGCCATTATTATTTCAGCTAATTAGAATCGACGAATATATTACGCGGCCCGAATCTACCCGGCTTACACAAGCCCGGCGCGCTTAACTTCAAACACTTTGAACCACTTGCTCCTTCCTCTCGGGCAAGTTTAAAGTCTGAAATGAAGTCCGAGGAAAATTGGGTAAACTGCATCAGCAGTTTCGTAGGAGCTCGAGGCTCTATTAATACTTTAAGTGCCATCACATCCATATATACGAGGGAAAAGACGATGGTGCCAGGCGATTCCATAAATTTCAAGTGCCAGTGAATATTCTCTTTAATTAGGGGGATCGGCCCGTCAAGATTAGCGGCGAATAGTTGTGCGGATGTGTGCACGCTAGTTGAAAGGAGGGAATTGGAAGTATCGGTAACAGGGTAACCACGGGCTTATGCGGTTTGGCTGGAAGCGGAGGGATGGGGAAAAGCGGGCGAGTGCAGCCCAAAGCTCCGAAAGGTCGAGGGCTATCAAAATAACGAACCCATTCCGTTCGAAAGTGCGTTACTCGCGGGCGGGTGCATTTAAAGCTGGTTTCGACGACGCAGCATGCACGTGCATCAATGAGTGAACGGTGCAGCAGCAGCAGCAGCAGCCGGAGGATGCTTCGATGCTCTCACCTGAAATAGGAGCACTCCCTTCCGCATCTGTTCCATTGATACCAGGGGCGAGAGAGAGATAGAGTGGAACCCGCATATCCGCCGCTGCTAAGCCACCAAGAGGAACTCGTCCGCCTCCCTGAGATTCCTCTGAAAGCATCTTACGCCGCTGCACACATGAATACACTTGCTCGATCGATCATCGATCCTCCAAACCCAAAGATCGCAGCCTGAATAAAAATACCCCCGCTTACCTGGCTCAATTATCCCTCGAGCCATCACGGCTTCTTGAGTTTGTCCTCGTATATACCAAGCTTACTATATGATGCCGGCCAAGAAGAGGGCTGGAATGAGAAGAGGGAGGAAAGATAGGCAGGCAGAGAGAGAGAGAGAGTTAAGGCAAGAGCAGCCGCAGCATCCCACTTCTTGCGGGGCGATTTTCCGCTCGAGCTTTCGGGAGCCCTATCGATAATTCATCGGCAAAGTCTTCGCGGCGGCGCGTCAGAACTTCGTTAGGAACTTGCCGAGAGAAGAGAACTTGAGCCCGCCGAGCCAGTGAAAGTCCGAAAGAAAGCGGCGTTATACATAATGCACCGAGGAGAGCCGTTATTAGACTGAGGTCTGCTCGAGCCAGGCTTTAAGCGATATTTCTATCCTTCCATTCAGAAGGATTTGCAATCTTGTTCCTGCAACCCTTGCTTTTGACCGACTTTTACTCGGCCGAATTAGAAAGTTCATTTTACTGCAGTAGCATCGTCTGACAAGAGTTCTTGGCGAGCGTGGAGACGTCAACTTGTAAATCTTCATACTAACTGCTTGTGGATTCGGTAATTCGTGAGCGAGTAGAATCCTGTTGGGGTATTTAGAGGGAAATGGATGGCGGCTAGCAATGATCGGTTACTGCTAGTAAACGTTTCACTGTTCGCCAGGATTGCTCGATGTAAACTGTCTATTATGTAGCGCGGTTAGTGTGCCGATCGTGTGCGTTTCCATCGAGTGCTCATTTATCAGTGATGATACATCGGGAGAAAAGCGGAGGTAGGATCGGCCAATATGCGAACAGATGGATTTCCAGCGATTTTCAACGCGACAGTTACGTTTTGCCGTTTTCGGTAAATGTAATTATCGGACGGATATGGATTTTCACGGTGAAAGAGCCAGATTGAACATGCAATCAGCTTGCCTTTATTTGGGACGCGTCGTTTGCGCATCAAACGATCATTCCAGTTTAGCGTGGCTTGGGAAATCAGATCGAAAAAGATGAATTCGCGTGAGTGATAGGCTCGTTTCTCATTGGACTCTGTCACTCTTCAAGCGAATGAAGTGTACATCCAGTTGATTTCGGAAACGTTTTGCTGACGATCGCTCGAGACACAGCCGTCTATTATATCGCGATGCCAGTCTAGTGGCTCGCTTAAAGGTACTCTCTCTCTCAGCCGGTGTGACAAGCCGAGCACTTGAGATCAAAGCTACTCCGACACGTTACGCTTGAGTAATACAGCGTGTGCCATCGTCTCGACTCCCTCGGTGCACCCCTAATTTTTGGGTCACAGAATTCAATCAGTGGAAACTAAATACTCTCGAGTGCCCGACTATCTCATTTCCTCGACCTCGAAAACTCTTCCTTTCCATGGGATTGAAGATTGTTCTTATTTAAAATGGATCGATCGAGTGGGCTTCTTTCATTAATTAGACCCGTTATAATTACCTCTGTCCAGTATTCCCCTGGGTTGGTTATCTTCTGTATCACAGAAAGTCCAGATTCTTGGCGTGCGCCTCGTTCACATATCCTTTCCGAGGACTCGAGAGGATATTCCGGTGTAAGCGATAGGGTATCGCTATGATCGTCAGATGCAGCACGCTTGGAGGATGCACGCCCATTCCGTGAAGAGGGTTGGAGGATCGGATGCAGGGGAAAGTGTAACTCAATGCTCGATCCCGGACGCGTGCGCCTCTGGGTTAGAAGTATCTTCTCGATAACTTGGCATTCCAGTACGGGAGAGTAGTAATTAAGACCTCAACTAGTCCCAGGAGACCTTTTCAAAGCGTTCCTATATCTTATCACGGACCGCTGGATCCTGTGGATCGGGCCTTCCCAACTATTTACCTTGGAGACCGTTTCTACATACTGAAACATCGACCTACATATGTACATGTATATGCATAGCCATGTGGGAATCAGGAGTTCGATGGTCCTCGTAATTATCGTCGTGCCTTCCGACGAATTCGCTGTTATCGTCACTAATACTCCGCCTCGTCACTAGTTATTGCTCTTTGATTGATGGTGGTACTTTGCACGCTCGATCATCCCTGTCCTTATCTCTGCCCTACTTAACGAAATCATGACTTTTTCGAACAGACTCTTAAAAAACCTGTGACCCAATCGATGTTTCAAGGTCGACCCAGAGATATTTTTATGTGTGTCTGTAATAAAATGATGTTGTAATAAATTTTAAAGTGGCAAAGATTCTTGTTTAACAGGCTTCTGGGTGGGAAACGCCCACCATCTCATGAGAACCGGATCAATTATTGTGCGTGCTAGGATCGCGACAGTAACGGCACCAGGAGTTCGTTCCCAAGGGCGTCGGAGATGCTGTGATAAATGCACTGGCTATAATGACTCTGGAAGATCAAGAAATTAGCTGTATCAGCATCCTCGCTGGCAGCGATCCGACGACGTTTATCCTAAGTCGAGTATCAGGAAATTGAACCGGTTCCTTGCTCACTGATCGCTTTGCTTCCAGTATTATATCGGTACTCAGATTTTAAACATGGGAAAACGATAGCCTCGTGATTACGGCATCGGATTCACTGAACTTCCCAGCATTTTTCCTCGTGCAAGTAATGGACGATATTAATTCAGTAGACCGGTTTGACGCCCCCATTAAAGGCGCGGCAGCGAGCGACGATCACGATCTAAGCTTAAATTAAAGCCACCTTCAAAGGCGGGACGGAAAAGAGTGTCGAGGAAATGTGCTCGACTTGCCACTCCAAGTAGCCGAAGCAAGCGAAAGACGATAAAGCGAGAACGCGCCACGTGATCACTTCATTCCGCACGACAAACCATGGCACAGGGATCGTAATAATTCCTTTTTAAGAATACGGTGGAAACGAACCGAGCGATCGCTTGACCACAGATATCACATCTGAAAGTGGGCGCCCTAACGCGTCGTGATTAATAGAACCCTCGAAATTGGTTCTTAATGACTCGATAAAGAAAAGTCGGCCTACGGTCATTAGGTCTGTTTTAGTTACGTTGCTCCGATACCTGTCTGACTAATGAGCTTTTCATCGGATCGGGCCAATCCCTCGGCTGGGTCGAGCGATCGTTTTTACTTTTCTCCCCATAATTATGTAGGAGGGAAGACGCCACACCGAAATCAAAGGTAAAGTGGTGGCGCGTGAGTGACACGAATAGAGGATAGAGAAGGAGAGGAGGGCAGGGTTCCTAGCGGTGGTCCAGAGAGTTGAGATGGGAGAGTGCGTGAGTGAGGGAGAAATATGAGAGAGGGATGCAAAAGGGTGCGTGCGAGTTCAGTACGTCGAGAGTGGCAAGCATTCCCATCGCGAGGGATGCCTCGGAGCGGCAGACTCATGTCATCGTGTCATCGATAATTGATGTATGCGCGAACTAATGGCTATAATTACCTCAACCTAATATCCACCGTGGCATTTCGCGTCCCTGCCACAAGCGAGAGGGAATATCGAGAATATATTCAGAGAATATTTGCCTCCTTCCTCCATCTGGAAGGCGCTCTACCTATATGTTTCCCTCGCACTCCTGCAAACTGCCTGCGAGTATTGCGAGGTGCGCGTGCGGCCGCTGAATTTCATGGAAGAAATTAATGATTCCTCATCGGGCGTGACAGTGGAACGGCCACGGGGTAATTAATCTAACCGGGTTGCGGCGGAGATTGACTCGCTCTTCTCGCCATATTTCTTCCTATTCTTCGCGCGTATGGATGGAGTTGGCTCTCGGCAGGGCTGGGATTATGCGAGGCCACCGTTTATTAGCATGCTAACGATCGCACCTTCCAATACTTTGTCCCGCAGTCGACAGTGATGGAACGCCGCGCTCTCGACTAGTTTCTACCCTGCGGCGAACTCTTTTTCTACCCAAGGCCTAGTCGACCGAGTCAACGATAGAATAATAAGCTTGTATTCATCACGCCAATCGACCTCGAAAACACTCACTCTTTTTTAATCCAGTTGACCCCAAGAAGAATTTGAAACAGCGTCAAAACTTAATTGCTCTCGTTCAACTTAATGCGCGTGTTCAAAGTATATCGAAATATCGGCAGTTTACTAATCGGCATTGAAGCGGAAGCGGAATGTAGTGCGCGCCACTTGAGAGGAGGGCATACGAAATGAAGACGGATCGAATCAAGTGGCACATGCTGCACGCTGCCCTCTGAAGAGGTGGTCCTCGTCTCATGCAGGAAAGCCTCGGTCAAGAGGACCAGACACGAGACACACACGCAGTGTGCTACTTGGTAACTGGTCGTTCGACGAGTCAAGCGGCTTAGTCCGCTATCGGAACAAAATTGAGAGGCTGCTGTCGGCTCTCGGCGATCCAACTTGTACGCTATAATAAGATTACAAGAAGCCAAGAGAAGTGGTGTGACTAACGAGGCTATCGTCACTGCAAAACCAGATGCTATGGGAGAGAAGGAGAGAGTACACCGCCCAGGATGAGCCTTTCTGGTGGTCTCGTCTGGCCATGTGTTTCTTCCAGACTGCATACGCGCACTCCCTCAAGGGGACGTTATTTACGAGAGCAAGAGAAAACCGGCACGGATCAAAAGTGCACGCTCGGCCTCGATTAGGCAATTGGACTGTTTCTTATTAGTGGTGGCAAAACACAAGCGACTAATCTGTTGGTTGCGTGGGATTGCCAAGACTCTCGGGCGTGCGAGCGACGCTTCCTCATATATCACGTGCCAGCAAAATGGACGTGGAACATATACTCCTCGTTCCGCAGTTGCCTATTACATTTTGCTTCTATTCTATCCCAGCCACTCGTCTACCGTACGTACGGATCTTCGCCGATTCTAAACGACTCTGTTGTGGCTCTTGAGCGGACTCGAAGAACGTACGCATTCACAATGAGAGGGAGAGGATATACATGGAAGTCCACGAACTGGAGATTTAATAAGGCAGAATCGGGCTGTATTGAATAGGGGAAGTAAAAGTGGAAGATGCAGAATGATAGAGATATGTATATGCCATACGGTAATATCGATATGCGATTTAAGAGTTCATCCGGAATAGCGGTAGCCCACGTAATTCCGAGTCCCCTGCATCGAGTGTATGCACGAAGAAAAGTGGGGATTCAGCTGTAGGAAGATATATTTTCTCTTTCGATATGTCTTCAGTGTGCAGGGGGAGACGCATTATCTGAAAATTCAGGTTGCAGACGTTCCCTCGATTTATTGTGCTTCGCGGAAGATGACAGTTTGCTTACATATTGTTGCCGGGGTTCTCTCTCCTCGTGCAGCTTCACCCAGCATATCACTTTGTCCTACGAAATTTTCTTTATCAATCATTGTTCAAATTCAAAAGATTTATGATAGGAAACAAGAAATCAGTCGTACAAAGGTCGGAATTGTGCCGAAAACACCCGGAAAAGCCATCTTGAATAATTAATTTGTCTAATTGTGACGGTTTTTTTCATGTTTTCCATAGTTCCCGATTATTTCTGGGGCTGAAATTTGGTGGAGAATGTTTTCTTGCATCAAGGAAGAAGTGATATAAATTCCAGAGCCCTAGCTCAAAATTCATTTTTTCGCAAATTTTTTAAGGCATACCCCTTCAAAAATTTTCGATTTTTCGAAGGTTCTCGGACTGTGGCGAACGCTTGATAAATCGATTGTTTGAGTATCAAAACGAATAGAAAACATGAAACCAGTGGCTGAAATGCCGGAATTGTGCCGAAAACACGTGGAAAACCGATCCTGAATAATTAAGTTCTTTCGTTTTTCCCATGTTTTCCATAGTTTCCGACTATTTTTGGGGCTGAAATTTGGTGGAGAATGTTTTCTTGCATCAAGGAAGAAGTGACATAAATTCCAGAGCCCTAGCTCAAAATTCATTTTTTCGCAAATTTTTTAAGGTGTACCCCTTCAGATTTTTTCGATTTTCAAGAGGGATACGTGCTCTCGGGCGACAACAGGTTTCCAAGGGGTTCTCGTCCCTCTTGGCAGTCTTTACAAAACTGATGATAGTAAATTGAGGGATAGAAATGGCCTAGGGCACCAAGAGAGGAGTGCGCGTTATGGATGGTTGGACTCAAGAGAAACACGACGTCCCCGTGAACAAGAATCGAAGAGACGATAAGCCCAATTTACTCTCAATCCCTTTAGCCCCGACAAATGCTCGGCCCGCCACATATACACAGGGCGAGATCCGCCTCTTCTCCAGCGCGTTCCCCTTTCCTCGAAAAAGAGCAAAAGCAATCTCCGCGTCTCCTAAGATTACTGATCCCCTTTGAAGAATGAATCGGCTGACGCGAGCCGTCACTGACTCCTTGTACGCCGTCACAGCGTGTTCCTTCGGGCTGGCTTCTTAGGAGGGTGCAATTAGTCTGCCAGTATTAGCATCGAATCCATCTCACTGGGAGGTTCGTGGGTAGCAGGGGAAAGAGTAATTTGGCAGAGCTGAAGTCGTGAGTCACACTCTCACGCTCGCAATGACTTTGTCAACATAAATCTTGTAACGAGCTGCTCTTTCGCATCTAACTTCTTGTTGTGACAGTGAGCCCTTGCCAGCTGGGGGCGGCTAGTATAATACTACTCTTTTGATAGGTGTATCTTCAATACAGCGGATTATCTGTCAGTAAGAAGATTGACAAAAACTGTCATTGGGAGATTGACTAAGAGAGGCTCCGCCATGGATAAAGGACAATCAGTGCGAGCGCGTTCCTAACTCCAGGGGAGCTTACGAGGGTTGCAAGCTTGCTGCAGGGGGTTGAACTATGGCCTCTCCCTCGCGATAACCCCCGCTCTGCTTACTAATGTTGTTATTGAATTATTTCGAGACTTAGTTTTACGTGCGGGGGATCAAAACGCGAGCTTAATGCTTGCAGATCGAGTAGGCGTGGATGTTGCTTCCAGTATTTCCCTACCCCCGATGTCCGCCAGACTAGATTAAGATACGATTACGATGCTCTCACTCTGCTCCCCACTGGATATACACAAGTATCCTACGCCTATCTCTTGCTCGATCCTCGCTCCCTCGATCCACTCGCTTTCCACGCGAGGAACTGTCGAAAAACTCGACTCTGATATATATATATATATATATACACGCCACTCTCCTCGGGGATCAAGCAAAAAGTGGCCAGGAAGCTGAAGAAACAGAGCCAGGCACCGACGACAAATCTATGGCCGCGAGAGAGGAGTAATAATAGTTCGTGCATGACACACACTCCTCTGTAAAAACCATTAGGAATGACTATGAAAGCTGATACTCTTGATCACTTTTTCACCCCGGGAATCATTGATACGACTCTCCAGGGTAATATAATACACGCGCGCATTTGTACGCTCAAGTTATATCTGCTAATTCTGGGAGTAAATAACACCACTGGAAATTAGGGCAGGATCGTACCACGTTCTGGCACTTTGCTCGGGAGACAATGAAAACGTTCGACACTCGGGGGGGATAGAAGGGGGAAGATGAGCAGGATAGGACGAGGGTTCGAAATGTGTTATCCCGAATATCGACAATCCAACTTCGCCAGACTGAATTTCGACACGTCGAACATTGTTCCGCGATAATGGACACTTGTACGGGGGCCAAGGGGTGGACGCGTGTGCGAACTTCCACAACTAGATTAAGCCGCAATTACTTGCTCCCACAGTAGTCCGAGGGTTCTCAAGATCATTCCCCTTACAGTTACTGTCAATCCTAGCCAAGATTCAAACGAAAAACCAATCTCCTCATCTCGAAATGCTCGATATAAACAAAGGGAGCGGACTCCAATCACCGTGGGAAATTGCATTGCCCGTTAGTATCCGTGTGTATGTGCGTCGATGAAAATTGTTTCCGCGTTGTGTTCGTAATTAGAGTGGCGTACATGATTTCACGCTTATTAAGGATGCTCGTGATCGTCATTGCGATACGAGGTGGAATGTGGAGGTATCGAAATGGCAACGAAGCTCGCATCAAGTGAACTTGGTATGGTGATCGGTAGCGGTATGTTTTAGCTGTGTTATAAAATTCGCAGAGGCAGTGTATTGGAAAGTATAACAGTAAATCGTGTTCGATGATAGGAAAGCTCACGGTGATTACGATGGCCCGATGCTGAAACTTTGCACTGGTGGCTGGCCATCCTGCAGGAGAGTACATAAAACCTGTAATAGCACTCTTGCTGTTATAAGAGCCATCACGCAGTTTACCGGCGCGCCCTTCCTTAAGACTAGTCCGAGCGTAAAGCATAGGATAACAGCTTGAGCCATATATGCCTGATACGGCAATCAATGGGTTAATGAGCAAGTGTTCTTGCATCCTAATAAATAACTTGGAAAGGAAGGGTTCGGTAGTAGGGAAGGTAAGAGCGAAGTATTTATAGTTTAGTGGTTGTGAAAACGATGCTGCTGCGAAAGAACAGCACTGTTTGGATTTGAGTGGTGGGTTTTACCTTGGTTGGTTGCTCTCCGTACTCCCAAGGACGTCAGCAAGCAGTCAGGCTGCAAATGAAGCCTCCGCTTCTCTCACCTCTTGCCCGAATATAACTCTACGGGCCATGGGCGGCCGTCGGTGCTCCGGTTGTTTTTCTTTACGGTTCGCCTAGCAAAGTGGATCGGCCAAGTCCGATCGGCAAAAGCCTCGGGTGTTAACGAGCCGCGTTTGCGCCGGTCTATTTTTTATTTTATTCAGCATATATTGAAAGGCCGCCGCGCGCGCGCGCGCGCGCGCGCGCGCCCACTCTCTCCGAACTCGCTTTGGGGCGGCTTGAAAGCTTAATACGGCGCGTAGGGTAACGAGGGCTCGAGATATGAATTTTTATTACGCACACGCTCCTCTAACCGGGTTATCCCTCGCTTTTTTTTGTTACGACGCGGCAAACAAAATGCCCCGGTTCGCTGATAATTCGAGGGGTTCGGATCGAGCGTACACTCGGAGCGCGTCAAGCGGAGCAACCCGATGAAACCACTGAGAGATGCCAGCTTACCTAAGTATCTACAGGGTGATTGTGAACTTAGGATATCTCCAAGAATATGCGAATGTAAAATTATTCCTCCATCGCATAATCAAATAATAAAATACTCATCCTATAACAGCACTTAATAAATAATACTGCGTATTTAACGGGCCAAGTGTGTTATAAAGAAAATATACCACTACTTTAAAATCACCCTGTATGTATAAACTGAGAACTCGAGATTCCGAGGTGAACCTCGATTTTCGATAAACACGCGACCGCGAAATCTTCGGCGACATACATATTCCCGACTATCAAGTATCAAGTCGGCGAGGCTGCGTCCCAGTTCCTACGAATCCTTCAGACGAGCGCACGAGGGTGTGAGAGGTAAGAAAGCGAGGGTGATATTTCACGAGGAATGAAGGATCAGTCACACTAGCTGGGAATACAGGCGCAATCGATAAATATGGAACACCGTGAGTGAGAGAACGGATTACTCCAATTTCCAGGTCGCGTATTAGCCTGATATGCGAGTAACGAGTGGCATGCCGAGAAAGAGAGAGGGTTGCGCCGAGTACTAATGGAAATTAGATGCAACAACTATGTCAAGTAAAGAGAACAGCTTATTCGAATGGTTTAATATGGAATTTTGTGGGTGTATCTGAGAATTGATATGTCATTCGCATAGGAAGGGCAAAGGTAGAAGGACCGCAGTGGCTAATCAGCAGGAGCACCGGGGGGAAAGGGTCGGCTAATAAAATCAAGAGGAGGTGTATCATAGCCGAGAGCAAGATACAAGCTCGTTGGTGAAGCAAGCCGTTCTGGTGGAAAAGGCTCCGGGCTATGGCTCGATTTAGCGCTCCGGCAATCCACCCCCTCAACAATACGCAACATGAATTTTTATTATACCTGCGCGCCACTTCTCCTTCCAACCCTACCACCCACCCTTTCTCCATTTCTCCATTTCTCCATTTCTCCAACTTGCTCGAATTCATCCACCCCCAGAGTGTATCCGACCGCGCCCTGCTCAGGCAAATATTTCGCCTGGCCGATAACTCGAGTGCACATTCGAACTTTCGTTAGGATCCTCGAGGATTGGAAAGGCCGATGCGCTTTAATGGGAGTCTCACTCATTGCATTGAATTGAATGGAATGCCCTGGCAGTTCGATGTCGAAATCACTCAGGATTATATCTCTGCCCGTTACTGTCCTAATGCCGCGCTCAAGATACACTCGGTAATATCGTCCGGGGAGAGTATGTCGGACGGATGTCGTCGGGGTCTCCCGATAGTATTAGTGACATCGGCGTGCGACTAGCATAATTGATCGGGACGCGAATTATGTTGCAGGCTGTCCTGGTAACCAGGCCGGCAGGCGAGCGGGCGAGCGGGCGAGCGGGTAGGTGGTGGCTGGTATAGGGCATAGGGCGGCTAGTACAGGAGTAGGTATAGTCCTGAGGGCGAACCCCGTCGGAATAGCAGTCCGAGCGGACAGAACTGACAGGATCGGCGTTTAATGCGAGGCAATGCGCCAGGCAATGCCAGGCTCAGTTGAAGCGGCGGAGACGGAAGGGGTTGGGAGCATGGAGCAAGCGAGGAAGTGAGCGAGGATCCCATGGAGAATGGGCACCGGTTGCCCGGCAAAAGCCAGGAGAGACTGATCACCGTGAAAGCACACGGAAACGCGCTTCGCAAATATAACCAAGCTTTTCGAACGAGGCGACGAGAACGAGAGCGGCGGCGGCGGCGGTGGTGGCGGCAGCATCGGGACGAGGGTGGGGTAGGTACGCGTCGGCGACGCGACGCCGACGCGTCGAATTGCACGCGACATTTCCCGGTTGTTTCGCCCGGTGTTCCAATCCCGCGGGCGCACAGGATGCATGGTGCGCGGCCACCGGGAAGAAGGGCCCTGTTATTGGAAACTACGGCCAATGTTTGTCGGAGGAAGCCCACCCTCATCGATGAACACCGTTATTAACTCGAGCGATGCGATTCCCGTGTCTGCCGGCGGGAAACCCGCTTCGAAAAACACCGAACGCTGCCACCTCCCTCCTCGGCACCAAACCATTCCTACCCACCCGATCGCCCATCAACTTTGAATTAATGGATCAACGCGGATATCCACCCTGTCAAATATTACTAGATCCGGCCTAAGGTCTAGTACTTCCGTTGTATCGGCGGTATTGTTCATTGATTTACTGGTGACCAGGAAAAAAAAGGTAGAAAAATCACTTTCCTCGACTAGGGAGAGAGAGAGAGAGAGAGAACGAGAAAGTATAGGACAGGGGTTGTTCAGGGGTGAGGATGAGAGGGAATAACGCGATTGACGCGAATGGATTACACGCGACCAGCATCGATCCTCGTTTGCTCGACAGTCCGCCGAGTAAATGAACGAATGAGGATATAATTTATGAAAATGCTCGTCGAATATCTCGAATTAATGGATTGCTCCATTTCGCCTAGTGTTTTTCCTCAGCTACGTTTGCGGCTTCAAATTTGGCCGAGTTAACGGGAATCTGCTAATGAAATTTATCTCGCGCATAGTCGCAAAAGAAATGCTGGACGTTTCATTAGATGGCGGGGTTGGCAAGTGTGCGTGTCTATTTCTACGGAGTGTATGAGGCAGACGGTTGTTTCTGGACAGGGCAAGGGTAACTCGGTGCTGTGAGAAGCAGGCAGGCTGCTGGCGGCGGTGCTTGCAGCAAATAGAGGAAAGTAGGTAGCTAATGCGAGTCCGTGACCGTGGCTGGAGGCTGGCTTGGAAATCCTTGATTACATACACCTTCTTGTTAACGTCCCCGCTACACAAGGCGAATTTTTATGCCGGCCCTTTTTATTATTCCGCGCGCCGCGCCGCGCCGCTCGCCCGCAAACGGTATGGATCTGACAGAGTCACGCTTACCACAAGATCGCAGCTACAATTTTCTTATTATTCTTATTAATCTTTCGTAGCCCTTTCTCCCTTTTCCCATCACTTTGTTGCGCCGGCGTGGATTCTCCTACTACCTGCAGCGCTGTCTACAAACCAATTCACGACGGAAGCGTTCGTCCATGGAATGTCTTTCTGTTCCATTTAGAGAAAAATAGTCCAGCAAACACGAGGAGCTGCACATACTCGTCGGAGACGAGAGACTCCCGGAGCAGAGAAAGAGGGAGAATAAGGGGGTGCCTCTCTTCTTTCACAGGAGGATAGAAATTCCGTACGAGGAAGATCGCAAACAAGCTTCGAGGGAGCGGCGGCACGCGCGTTTTGCGCGAAGCTTAGCAGAAAAGTTCCTGGGCGTTCAATCGAGAATCGACGAGGGAGCACACCTTTACGAAGCGCTCCTCGACGTACGTGGTAAACAAAATTTCGACCTTACTCCGGGTAGGGGCGGCCTCGTATGTGTCACTATGCGAAACCAACTCACGTCCTTGGGGAATACCAATGGTGGAGGGGCACGCGTGATTAATTCGGGAGAGCGAAGCGATGGGAGGCTGGTTAATCAAGCTTGGGCTCATAAATGCCCGGAGCTACTAGGATTTCTAGCTAAGATGGCAAACAGGCAACTGCTGGACGAGGGCCTCCTCGCCAGGCAGAGTAACAGGAGCGGCAGGCAGTAGCAGAACAGGAGAGCTAGGGTGGAAATGAGGGAAGAGGGTGCGGAGACTAGAAATGGACTGAGTGAAGCAGACAGTGGTATGAGGGTGGAGGAGCGTACATACTCCGAATGGGAAGAGCGGTAGAGCGAGTGAAAGGGAGGATTTGCCCGTAGCTTAGCGGAAAAGTTTCGGTGGCGAGCTCTCCTCCTCGAGGGCCTGGAAACACAGGAACAGGAGGCAGGCAGGGAGGCAGGCAGGCTTCGGTTTGCCAGCCGCTAACAACACGAATGCCGCGTGCCGAGTTCTTCCTCCTCTCACATTCACCCCCATCGACACGCACACCCAACCATCACCGAATCATTGTACATCGCGTCGGAGAAATGCCACCTCAGCTTCACCCATGATACTTTGCCTTTTCCATTCTAAACCGCTTTCAACCCACTTCCTTCTCAAGTATCTCGAGTAACCACCGATGCTACTTCACTCAAATACTATTCCTCCAAACTTACTCTAATCGGAATACTATTATTCCCACAGGAGAACAATTCTAATTCGCTGGAAAATACATGTTTCCTTCTTCCGCGGTTGCTGTGTAATTCTAACAATTTTGAAATTTCGAAATATAGGAATTACATTGCAGTCGGTGGAATTTGAGAGTGAACAGGCATTGGTTGTAAGCAGAATTGACCCTCCGTGTTGAGACGGTGGTTCAGCTGGAGGCGTAAAAGGTCATTCGGCAAGGGGAGTATTTTCCCTTGGATGTGTACTTCGAAGGGAGGAGCCTAGCAAGGGATCTAATGTACCGTGGAGTGTAATTGCGGCGTGGAAGTGCGGACACCCGCGTCAGCAAAGCGTGTACCTACGCACTTTCCAAGGATGCTTATTGCCTTCGTTGGTGTGTGAGCGCGCGCCTTGCGAACAAAGCAGATGGGAATCCTTAACAGAAATTGGCTGCCACTGGCTGTGTTTCCGTGTCCCCGCGTACGAGTTTCTGAGGAGGAAGGAAAGAAAGAAAGACGGGTAGAAGGAAGGAAAGCCTAGTGGACGAAGCAATTTATCGCGGGTTACATTCTCCCGCTGTTCAGAAAGCCACCCCTCCGATGCCGAAGGAGCCCCTTATTTTAAAGGTTCCCTCCGAATTAAAAAGAACTTAATTTCACGTGAAAGAGGGTGAAAGGAAATAAGAGGCTGTATGGTGATACATTGCCTCGTTAAGGAGACATCCTCGAATTTATAAGGAATTCTAAGCCGCTAATAAGAAACTTCAGATGGTCCGCTTCTTTAGATGTGAAACTTGTAAAATTCATCTATAGAATGTTCCTCCTTAAGCCGAGAGTTGCCCGGCTGGTTTTAGCAGGCTGCTTTTTCACTGGTACGTTGGTGAATTGGCAGTAAGCGTGAAGAGAAAGAGTATGCTTGCCAATGGTACGAATAGGAGTAGGGTGGCGTCATTTTCAATTATCTAATTGAAACGAACGAATCGGGTGCGCTTTCCCCACGTGTTCTCTCGCGGGCTCGTGGAATTTTACAAAAGCGGCTTTAAGGGAAGCCCATCTCGCCCGAGGGGGGGATCGCCCGGGAACCGATTGCTTTTCCTATGAGATTCTATTGTTCGTGACCCCTGGCGGGCCGCTCCTGACCAGACCGCGAAACGACCTTCAAGGGCCATTGTCCGAATTTCGCTTTGGGAGCCGGAACAGATTGAATTCGATATCTCTGTGCGAGCGATATCTCCCGATGATACACACAGCCTTTCCAAACATTCCCAACCCTTTTCGCGCGCATCGCCCACCTCCGATCGAACCCATTAGAATATTTGGAAACGGTCTTTCGCTATTAATAGAGTCACGTTTCGAGCAAATCTCGCTCGAGTAATTCGAGTAATGAGCTCGCAGATCTCGGCAAGCGAGATATACTCAAAGGCAGTAATGCGCGCTTACATTTACTTAGCAAGGATCGCTGTAAAAACGCTTTTACTGCTACGGCAGCGTTGAAACAGCTCTGAAAGACGTACGTAAAACTCCCGCGTGAAAGGTGATCCCTGGTGGAAGTTGCATCCAAGCTATTCAGTACAAGCTCGTCAGAAGGTTCGCGCAATTTCCTTGGCAATTGAACAAGTACTGACTTATGAGTTTGCAGAGGTAGCATTAGGGTAGGTATTGCCAGGAATGGGAGAACAGTTGGCCTTGGCTATAATTGAATAAAGTGTATAGAAAGCTAGAGCTGAGAATTTGGCTGGAGTCGGCCTGTTGACTCGAGTCACTCTGTTGGAACGACAGGTCGGATGATACTAGCTGTATTTGCAAGCGCGTATGTAAATTTGTTAACAGGCGCCTTGGTTCCTAGCCGCTCCTACGGGGAATAATCAAACAGTTTAGCGTTGCAAGTTCCCTCGGTGTTTATGAAGTTACTCTCCTGGCGGATGCGTCTGTTAGACGCGGCGCGGCACGACGCGGCGCGCAGAATGCATTTCGCTAATGGTATTGGGCGCTCGTGCGTCTCGCTCTTCTAATAATCCGTTGGTTGCCCGGATGGCTAAAAGTATAATAGAGCCAGCAGAGAGCAGGCACAACTTTTCCTTTGTAATATCAGCGGAAGCCAGTCGAGCGTGTGTGGCTCATCGAACGGGGAGAATTCGGCCTGAAACATTTCTGGTGAATGAAACGACGTGACCCAAATACCCGATCCCGGATTAAATCGCGAGAGATCGCCGATAATCCATGCCCGAAATAACGAAACGCGTGTTCCGGGGGCCAGCTTCGCTTTTGCCAGGACGAGAAGGACCCTGAGGAGGATCGTTCGGACCACACCCGGGTCGCGCGTCTCGTTACGGTAATAGTCGAGCGCAGGGGAGATCTGTGTTAAGTGGCTCGCCGAAATCCACATGAATTTCATGATAGTGCGGTAGAAATCAATGGCAGACATCCAGAGCACGCCTAGTTGAATGGAGGAGGCGTCAATCCATTCCATTTCATCCTTCGACTTTTCTATCTCGTTGAACACAGGCTTAATAATAAAAGGAGTGAAAATTGACTCAATATCTAACTGTTACACTTTCTCCTACTTTCTTCCACTCCTTATTTCGACATTAATTCCTGTAAATAGTGTAAAACAGAAATAAACTTGTAGAAAAAGTAAAGAATTCTAGCTGATTCGGATATTAGCGCAGCAGGGAAGTAGCTATACTCTAGGAAGCAGAGGGTACAAGCATCGCAGCTTATACTCTCCTTTTAATCTTCGACTGGGAAAAGTCGGTCACACTGTTTCCGCTAGCCAAACAGAGGGAAGAGGAGAGTAGTGGCGGACCAGCCGGTACACTGGGCCGGGTATTACCGAATAATAATCGCGGCAAGCGGGGAAAGAATCAGCGGAAACCGGCGTGGAAATTAATCGGGGCCGAGGGAAGACAGGAGAAGGAGGATGAGGATGAGGAGGAGTAGTTGGAAAATCGGGCGGACGTCAAAGAGAGGCAGAGGAAGGTGGAGTAGCGGTGGTCCTGGTGGTTGTGCTCGTGTTGCAAAGAGGATGCCTCGGTGGCGCATTGTTTGTCGATGCGAGCGGATGACACGGCGACAGAGAAGAGGAACGGAGAGCATCTGCCCTCCCGTGGGATGCAGGATCGGAGGGATGCTGGGCTGTAATCCAACGGCGATGCTTGCTGATTGCGCGATTACTGGAGGAGAGCAGAAGGAGCTGCTCGCGAAAACTGCTCGTGCCGAGATTATTTCTCCGCGTTGCTCCACGGATGCTGGAACGATGGAAGATCAGGCCGTGCGTCATCCACGTGGTGGGTGGCGGGGTTTCCTTGCCGATCGGTTCTCCGCCCCGCTAGCCCAAGTAATTCCACGGATTGCGGCATTGTTTCGCCATTGTCTTCCTCTTCCCTCCTTTCTCTACTTCACCCTCTCACACTATCTTTCCCTCGGCAGATAGTGGTACGCGCGCTCAGTGTGACAGTGGGTCAAGGGTCGTCGCCGCCGTGGAAAAGCAAACACGGCCCGGCGACCAAGAAAGCTTTGCCGCAGAGCTTCATCCGACTAGGGCGGGTAAACGGCTAAAGCTCGATTCACAATCCCCGGTGTACTCGCGCCACACGAGACTTACGAATAAATCGATTAATCAACTTAAACCCGAACGTCCACACTTGAACTTTGCGCTCGCCACATATTCAACTGGGAGAGCATGCGTATCCTGTGTTTACTTAAGACAGAGCGGCGCGTGGGCTTGTAATGTGAATGCGGCTTAACTCATCGCGACAAAGAGAACGCCGACATATCCAGAGGCTAAACTCTGCGTGAGTGGTGGCAAGGAAGAGAGTAGGAAAGAGAGGAACTCCGTGTTCCCGCACGGTCGCCTCTCGGCGTGTTACCCTTCGTCGCTCTCTCTGGGATATTAAATATTAATCCCGCGAAATTACTAGCACGCCGCTCGGCAATCTTTCGCTCTCTCGTGCCGCCTCCTTTTTCTTCCTTGCAATCTCTAACTCCGTGCTGGCTGGCTCGCTGCTTGGGAGCACGTAGAGCTGCCCTGGTCCAGGGACTCTGCGGTGGTGCGTGGGTATACCGTGTGCTATTCAGCCCCGGCGCACTAAGCAATGAGGAGTAATCTAGACGCTGGATTAACCCGGGGCTCAAGATATCAGTCCGGGATTTACCGTGCCTTGCCTCGTCGTTACGAAACCAAGTAGGATTCCCTGGCACGCCTACATTTCTGTCCCTTATGCGCTAACGCCACTCGCCACCCTACATGATACGTCTCACCCTATCTCTACCTCTCTCTCGCTTTCCCTATGTCTCTGTAATTACTTACACTTGGAACTTGAGAGAACAATTCGACGTAGGAAAGGTCTCGCACACTTCATTACATTTGCCATGGTCAGCGGGTGCTGTTTATAGTGATTCATTTGAAGCTATAACTGTATACCGGGTCTCTACTAAATGTGACTTACGACTCACACTGACCTGACTATGCGCTCGTGTGTCCAAGCGAGAGAGGTCATCAAGAACGTGAGGGAAACTATAGTGTAGATCAGGCTTAAATGATCGAGTACTAGTAAGCGAGCAATTTCGAGTTAACCCATTGAAAGTGCTGATCGGACAGCTGTTCATCGAATTCCCAGTGGACCAATAAACCGGATGGCTAGTCGTGTCAGTGCACTTAAGATGTGGGTCAGGGGTGGAAAGTGTGAGGAGGGAGTGCTGGGTGAGATGGTTGGGCGGGTGTATAGCGGTGAGAGCTAAGGACAGTCCTGAGAGGGAACTAGTCCTTAGTTCTTCCTTCCGCTTGTCGTGTGTGTCCCCGGCAATTTAGATCAGCGCTTGAACTCGAGTATTTTCGTCCCGTGCTCTTGGTACCTTGCGAAAGTGATCATCTGAAATAGAATACTTGCGGGTAACGAGCGCCCCCATTTCCATCTTCCTTCTTGTTCCACTAGGAATAGCAGTATAAGTACAAGGACGAACGTATCTGTAACGTGTATCGAACTTTATATTATCGGTGATTTCTTTTTTATTCTTTAGTTGGCGTTGCGCTGGAAACGCACTGCCTCATTTGGCTCGATTATTATCAGTAATGAGCGAGAAGTGTTCAAAGAAGTTTTTGCAGGGCGGATACGTGCTGTGAATGGCAGATGGAAATGCGGGAAAGTCGCTAATAAGCTGGAGGATGGTGGGAGCTTTATTAATATCGGCTGATACCGCATTGCCAGATCCTCAGCCAGCCGAAAGCGGGACAGGGCGGGGCGAGTTTGCGAGGTGTCAGCGTCCTTCAATGGAGAACAGTGTAACGCGCGCGCGGGCTCTTTACGGCTGTGGGATAACAATTTCCATCCCCCGAAGTCCAATAACTCGTTATCGGTCGCGCGCACTGCAAACGGAAATAATCCCGGCAGAGCATGAAAATCTTTCTCCTTCCTTCTCTATCGCGCGTGCCTCGCGCGTCGTCGCGGCGGCCCGCCCGTGCGCTGCACTTTTTTGCCGCGCGGCTCGCTGCGTTTCTGCTTCTTCTTCTGCGTGGATGCGACCGGCGAGCGCAAACAAAAACTGTCAGCGACAGAGCGAGCCGGTAATTATTTTCTATCACGATTCACAGAAATTTTACGCTGCTTCGCAAGAGCGTGGAATATTAAAGAATTCCCCGGCAAGGTAAAAGTGGTCGTCGCGCGATTCCAAAAGCAATCTCGACTTTTCAGTCAACACGCTTCCTCTGCGGAGTTGCGCGTCGAATTACTAAATAGAAGCGAGGTTTTTAGAAGAGTATCGTCATTTATTAAAATCTCAATGGTTCCAATTACAATACTTTTGCGGGGCTTCACTTTTCCCAGGACTATCGGTCCAGAGAATCATCGGACAATCCCCGTGTCGTTAATAGTGAGTCCCTAGACAAAAGGACTGAAGGTGGCAGTCACCTAGCCATCGTAGGGTAGGTGGGAGGGCGATCAATTTTATTTACATTTATATAGAAGTACTTTGGAGCGTCAAAGAGGAGAATGGGAATAGGGATTGAATGGGAAGGTGGAGGGATGGAGGTAAGACAGTGCCAGCTGCCAAGGGGTGGTCTTTCCTTCGTTTCTCTTTGCAGGATCGTTAGCATATTTCCTTCGTTGTGTCGTGAGCGCATGGGCACGCCTTGCTGGATATCAGGCGAGATAGCTTCCCCGGTAAATTGTGTTCGTACGGTAATTCAGTCGTGAATCTTCCAGCCGAACGAGCCGCTGCCGTTTCCAATTACAGGATGGACTTTGATTCGTCGGGGGGCCAAGGCAAGGCGCGTCGCGTCGCGACGCGTCGAGAGCTAAGGCGCTCTTCTCTGTGTCGCCGATCAATATTGAAATTCTTTGGTGGCGTAGCTCGGATTCAGCGACTTTGGGGATGGATTCGGATCAGCCTCGTACGCCGGTGGTTGCCGGGGCATCAGCTGTTGGCGACGTTGACACACTTTTACTATGACCATGGCGACGATCGTTATCATTAGCATGATGCAACCAGCGATGCTGAATCCCAGGACTAAACCTGACAGGTAAAAGGCGCGTGGTTCCAATACCATAGTCACTTGCATTTCTTCGATTTGAGCGCCCATCACGCCAGCCACGCAAGTCCAGTTACCCTCGTCTTCCTTTTTCAACACTGCAATCAAATTTTCCCTTTGCAATTCTGTTCTTACCTTCTGCCGGGTGAATTCGGATTTTCCACTTTGACCGTTGCGCAATAGTCTAGGAGAGCGCCGGTTAGGAATTCGAATCTCTCTCTCTATGATCTAGACGGGAAGTTCTTTGAAATGGATTCCACTCGCGCGCATCTCCGATAGTTGGTATTCCGGGTGGAAGGGTGAAGTTTTCGGTGGGCAGAAATGAAATTGGTGATTCCTCGTAAGCGATGTTGCGTTTACGGGAGTAAGAGTTCGCAAATTGGACCGACTTAGATATTCGCGATGCGTGCCGCCCTTCCGCCTTACATCTTCTCTTCGCCAACTCCCACTTTTCCTGGCGCATATGTTTCCAACTTGGCCCGTGCTTCTCGGATTACCCGGGTCCACTTTATGCATTCGAACGCGAGCTTTCCAGCCGTCTAATCCATTCTCTCGGACACGCTGAAGTATTGCAGCGCAGGGAATTCTTAGCGAAGCCCGTATTAATCCAATTTAGGTGACACGGCACCGGAGGACATGCTCGCGGATGTAAATCGACTTTTACGCCCACCGCTAACAATGAGAGAGCCCGACGCGCGACACGCTCGATTTTAAATCTCGACGCTCACGTGTCCCATTAACTTCCGTAAGCCGGCTTGCGGACTCGGAATTCCGATATGGCCCAATTACCGGCGTCATTATACACGCGGTTAGTTGGGCCGGTGGTAACACGGAGAGCGGCGTACACTCGGCATGCCAATTAGAGAGTGAGGCTACGGGGACTTTGTTGGCTGTGGCCACTCGAGAACGCGCGCGCCTCCACACACGTGATACAACACACAGGATAGAAGCCTGGGTTACAGACGGACTGTACTTACCTTCGATGACTAATTCGCACTCGGACTTGCTCGTACTGGTTCTGTATCGGTCGCCAGCGCCATTGTAAATTCCATATCCGTCCGGTCGTATCCACCGGCAGTAATGAACCGTCCTGTCCTGCTCCCGTGGAAGGATCCGACACGACAGAGATATACCATCGAACGGCGTCATCTTCTCCCTCCTCGCGATCAGATAGTTCTCTGCGGTTTTGTCCCAGGCGAAATAGTCCGTTAATGATACATCCAAGAACAATCCTAGCTAAATGGCCGAGTACCTCATACACCTATTCTCTTCCTCCCCTTTCTATCTATATCCATCTATCTATCGATCCATCTCTCTATCCTATATCTCGGCTACTCGCGTATCGAACATACCCTCTACATATTTTATAGCATACTCCTACTTTATTATAGATGATAGGCATTGGTGCATTATCCCTTCAATTAATAACTAATACCTGACGCTGAGAGAACAGAGTCCATCAGGCATTAAAATGATCTGAATACTCATCCTCTTTTAATTATTAAACCGACAGAGGAATGTTGCTCGAACTAATGGGATGTCTAATACTGACCAGTCACTTTTACTGGGAATTTCTGCGATTCTTCTTTCCCATTGGCGATTCCAAGGTGGCAAGACCATTCGCCGTAATCCGAGAATTCCGCACTCTCGATTTCCGCACCGCATTCACCCATTGATAAGCCGGCACCCTTGTATGGGAGGATATTGGGTGATAGCTGCTCTGATTTGCTCGTCGATATCGAATAAGACGTGCCGTTGGGACTTCGGAACCAGCAGTAGTCCAGTACTTCATCGGTCTTGCAATTTATCTAAAAGTATCCGAAAGCTTTGTTATTTTACTGATGCGACGGATAAAGATATTTAATGCGATGTTTCTGATTACCGAGTAGCGATCGCCTTGTTTCACGATGATTTCCGTAGGCCGAATTTGTACAATTCTGTTGTTAAAATTCGCGGGTTTCGAAGGATTTTTCTCGACGTGAATGACAGTGCCAATGACATCTTTGGTAGATGTTTTCGAAGCCACCTCGCATCTCCAAGGTCCGAAATCGCCGTTCTCAGGTTCATGAATAGTAAGACCACAATAAATGTCTTTACCCCTGTCATTGGTCGTTTCATCAGCTTCGAGCGTAGAATACCTGGAGAGAAAAGATCCTGTTCTTTAGAGTCCTAAAGCGCCCTCCGCTTTTTTTAAGTTTACTTTCCGATCACGGAGAGCGGGAGTACTATCATCAAGCTAATTAAGATGAATGAGAAAAGGAAAAGGGAGGGCAATCGGTGGGACTATTCGCGAGCGCAATATCCGTGCTCCCTTAATTGAGAGCAAAGTGTTGTTCCCCGGACAACAGATCGCTCTGAGATCAAGAGTATCGCGTTTGATTCTAGCTGCTCTGCTAGCAATGATAATACACGAGCTGCTTGATTGACTGAGAGGCTCGAAACAAGCTGCACACGAGCGAGCGTTGGCCAGCAGTGTATCGCGCCCATTCATAATTAGCGGCGTATTGTAAAGCACTTAGCTCCGCTTACAAGCGGCGGCATGCTCGTTCGTAGGAGAGACCATGCATTCGGATTTTTTTTGAAAGCCAGGCGCACTCGTGCATGGCCGTTTGTCCTGGTAAATAATAGAGCTACGATAAATAAACAGCGCGCTGCTTGTCCTCGTTCTCGTTCCCGACTGCGTAATACGCAGCGCGCGAGCCACTATTTTTACAAGCCAGTTCATCTACGGTGAAAAAAAAAAGAGAGGTGGGTGGGGGGTGGGGGGTGGGGGTGGCAGGGCGGAAGTATGGAAAATGGCAAAAACTGGCAACGCATCCCTGGGAAGTATCGTTAGCGAGACACCGTTGATTTAGGCGGACGCGATTTCACCGTGCTATAAATTATTCCCTCGGATATGACCATCTCGCTAAATGATACTTCACATCCGTAAGCGCAATTCTAGCTCGCTCGCGCTTGCCCGAGTTTCGTGCCGGGATTTATTGGAGCGGAAAAAGGAAGGGTATTAATCGAGTGCCGTTCGCCCTGCATTCCCTTTGAGCTCGTTGCCGTTAATGGAAGCCGGCACTGGTCGCATTGCCAATAACAGGCCCCTTCGAGAACTCTGTTGCCTTTTAACTCTTTGAGTTAAGTTAACCATTGAACCCTGTGAAAATAACAAACCATATCTATTCAGGTATACGTACTTCTTATCGGTGATACCGGGTTCCGCGTTTAAGACATCTCCATTGGGTTTGGTGAAGCGACAGAAAGATAGAGATCTTGAATAAGAATAATGTGCGCTGCAAGAGATTTTAATTTCGCCTTTCTCCAAGTAGGTAACGTTGCTGCCGATTCCTCTTTGCTCTGAAAATCATTTACCTTCAGGAATCTGCCAATTTATGGAGATATGTAATTATTCCTCTTAGGGATGAGTGTCGGCTTACCGCGGGTAAAGATCTTGATGGGATTGACAGTCAAATTCATATTTCCTGGCAGTGCATAATACATGAACCAATAACCTTCGTGTCGTGGAGTGACAACTGGTATTTGATAGTTACAGGGACCGTTGATTGGTGGCAATAGAGTGTATTCAGCATTTCTCAGCTGGCAAAACTTGGCCGCGGATGGACCCGCTGCGATCTTTCCAGGCAAGCCCAGAGTCAGCTCGAACTCATGCCTGAGTATTTCCGGGTAGGGTGGAGCGACATCGGCAGACTACGATCGAAGGACGTAAAGTTCAAGGACTCCATAGGCATAGTCGGTATAATCGAGTTTAATCGCTTTCAGAATCAAACCCAGAATCAGATAGCTCGAGCGTATCACGAAAGACAGTCTGTTTCCCGAACGTGACCGGTGTCAGTGCTCTAGGATTAAGCAGTGATTACTATACCCGGGCCGATAATATCTCCACTAGTACACATGATCGCTGCAGCGATAGTGAATCCCGTTCCCACTGACATTGATACGTTATCCACTGGTAAACTATAGCAACACACCCGCATTAATACTTAATATGTTTTTAACGCATGTAATCTTCAGTTAATCGTTATTAGGTAGTTACAACTTTAAATCGATGAATTAAACTGAAACACATCGTTTTAGTTGGTGTTCAATGGGTTTTGAATTATCCGTCGGCACGTTTGCGCAACCTCAAGTAACGTCGTCGATCCAAAGATCGAGATTAAGGGCTCAGTAATTGGAGCAGATCCGATAAGATGAAGTACCACTTCAACGAGGGCGCCGGGATAGACCTACTTCTTATTATCGCTCGCACTTTAATTCCCAGTAGGGCAGAGAGAATTTGTCGGGCAATTGGGAATCCGTTAATTATAGAGTAACGCCAGTACCGAAAATATCGATTCGATATCGGCCACCGATAGACCCGGTCAAGTTCAGCGTATGTATGTTAATTATATCGGGGACACCTCGGGGACGCGGCTATCTTTCGTACAATCTTATCACCCGACAAATACAATTGAAGTTTCCGTGAAACAAATACTGAGCTGAGCATTGGGAACAGTTTGGAGTTCGATTTCCGAGAAGACAGAAAGCTTTCCTTTAATATAATATGTTTACTTGATAATAAGAAATGATTACTCTTTCTTTGGCTGTCAACTTAGGATTCGAATAAATGTTTGCCTTTTTCAATATTTTTTCTTATACTGCCTTTCAAGGGTTTCATACGATTTTCTGGACTTCCGTCGGTGCATGGTGGGATGGTTTTGACATGGGTATGTTAACTGTTAACTCGACAAAGTTGCCAGGAAGTCCCTCGCATGCTCTGTTAATCCAGGCAAATTTTGGCGATACTTCCTGTCCAGCTTGAAGCAGCTCGTTACACATCTATTATACTACTTCGTACCCTGTTACCCAAAAGTTCTCCCCATGAACCTATGAACTCCTGGCAAACTCCTGTTCGCTCCAGTTCACTTATATGCGACGTCCACACACACATATCGCGCATCACAAAAAAGCCATGGTTCAACAGTTGATTGGACGAGTAACTGTCATGGAATATTAAGGATGCACAGGATACTTTTATACAGTTGACAAAATGGGATCACATAAAAGGAAACATGCAACATGAACGACTAATAACTGTATTTATTTACACAAAAAATGAAGTGCCAGGTCACTGGCTTGACAGAACAACAAGCATGGGTGTCATTGATTTGAAGGTCTTGGTGTCATTGGTGAATTGGTCCAACCGATCGCCAAAATCAGTCTATATCCGGGAACTTACAACTAGAAAAAGTACAAGTGTTTCATGAATCTTCAATAGCTGAAAAGATGCGAGGTTGAAGAATTCCTAGATGTAAAATTTTTGCTCCAATAGAAACTAGGAAGAGCATGAAAACGAACAAGGAACCTTGATTGATACTTGACAGACAGAGGCGAGACAAATACTACTAATACTGCGACGATAAATTGTCTAATGACTGTTCAACATTTCATGTGGAAACTTACCTTGGATGCTGGCCTTACTTCCACCCTCATGGAGGCAGTGTAGACCAAGAAATCACTGGTGGTAATTTCGAACTTCCACAGGCCGTTGAATTCGAGCTTGCCGACGATGCGAGCACCACATTCTCCGACTGGCTTCACGCCGTCGAGAGCATCAGCATGCACATCGAAGCTTTGCTTCTATTAATTAAGAGAAGACACATAAATTATCGTACGTGGTTTGATGTGGCAGGTCGGATGCCTTAACGATAGGAATACGTACTTGCGGGGTGGTGATGACACAGCTCTTCATGTTATCAAAGGCAGATTTGGGAGCAGCCATCATTCCATGAACGAAAGCGCCTTCCTTGACGTATACTGAATCGGAGGGGATGACTCCGGCGTTCTATTAATAGAATTAAACAAGTTTAGACAAAATATACTTTTCAATGATTACAAAATCTCACGCAATATTTTTCGGTCGATTATTTCGAACCGATTAGAATCTGCACGTACGTGGAACGCGTTATCAGTACGAAGTTATTTTTCTCGGAAAGGAACTCACCCTGTTAAGATAAACGTTGAATATGTACTCCTCGGCGGATGCTCCGGTGGTGGTGATCTTCCAGACACCAGCGTCGGTCTTCTGGACAGGGTGGACTCCGACCGAGCAGCTGCTGCGGTCGAGAGAGTAGATGCGCATTTCAGTGGCATCAGGGATGATCTTGTCACCAGGTGCGAATTTATACACATCGCCGGTGTTGGTCTCGAGCTGACATTCCAACTCACCGTCGACGGTAGCAGTGTTCAGGTACAATCCACTGTTGACCGAAGTCCTCAGATTCTCTGGAAAAACAGATGTCTTCGTTCATCAACTATTCAAGATCGAGCACTATCCTGTCTCGCGTTCTGGCCAGGAAGATTGGATTAGTACAGTTGTATCGGATGAGCACGGGAAATTGTTAATGAGTTGCGCGACGAATGAAGGTAGCGATTGGAGCTATCCTTTCTCTCACGCGACACTTTCCGAGGCTAATCTCCGGACTTCGAGTTCGCTCCAACTTGGTATAGTAATACATCCTCCGGGAACACTGGTATCCCGATGTGCTATGTGTTTTGCAATAACAAATTGGTAAGAAAACCCAGCGCGACTGGTGGAAAGTGGAGCGGACGAGCCTTTCAGGAAAGGGAATAGTTAGCCGAGGTCCACGAGACAAAGAATGATACCACTGTGGGAGAATGAGTGGGTAAATTTACCGGTGACTCCGTATGCGTAATGCACTGCCAGCAGCGCCACAAAAATAATGAGCTTTGCCATATTGTCGTTTGATCCGCACTTGTCTACTCTGAGCAGATCGATCGCGTCCGATTCCTTTTATACGCCGATAATCTGCCTGCGATCTGCTTGACTCTTGATTTGGCCGGGCGCGGGGCGTTATCGCGAGGCCAGCGGATACCGACCGAAAAATCGTTCATTTATCGAGTCGACTTAATTAGTCTTCCGTCACTGATCTCACTGTCAATATTGATTGTTACCGGTGACGATCGCGGTAATTTTTTCGGCCCTCCTTTGGACCATTCTCGAAAGGATTTCGGTTGGTTCTTTACTGCCGGGATGTAACGCACCTGTGCTATCATCGTATTCTTCGCTCGTGTGCCTCGTACCGAATGAGTTGCACGTCAACATTGCGTCAACTAGTATAAGAACCAGACGCGAATTCATTCACGTATACACTTCCCTGAATCTATGGGACGTGATGTTTGCTGCGCAAACGTAAATTCAATCAAACTTCAGTGCAATCGCGGCTGGCAATTAATTATGTTCTGTCGATTGGCTAGCACGTAGCCTCGCAGCCTGGTGATTGCCCACGTGTGCCGATTTGTGTACGCTTGCTTTGCAGAATATTTTTCCTACCAGCTTTTGTCAAGGTTTTGTTGCTTTTACGTAACCACTGGGGCAAGTTTTCCATTAATTGAATTAGTGGTTAGTCTGATATAAAAGCATGTTTGTGAAAAAAATATATTTTTTAATCTATTTATTTTGTCGGCATTTTCCCAGCTTTCATGAATTATTTATAAATTGGTTGTTTGGGTATTAAAACGGACTGAAAACAAAGAATCGGTGGTATAAGAGCTAAAACTATATCGAGAACACTTTAACCCAGCCACATGAGGAAGAGCGTGGCAGAGTGAAAGATAGGTTCCACAGACTGTTATCAGCATGACACAATTCGGGAAATAATGCAACCGAGTATCAGCTACACGCAGCACGCACTCGATTTCTGTCAGATCGTCTCGCCATTCCTAATTGAGGAGCCCTGCGGAAAACAGCAGTTACGTGCTTGTCCCATTTAAAGCCGCCGACTGGGGAATTACACTTAAATCGGGTATTGAGTCTGCGTTTAAAACTCCGACTCTTCCGAACTCTCTTTTTCTTTCACTCTCCCATTCTCTGGCGGAGGAATATCGCGTGTAGAAAATCCGGGGACACGATTTCCTCGGTGAATACGGGGTCGCTCGGGTCGGAAGAAGTGTAACCGGCTTATCGTGGGCAGGGAAGGTGCGGGGCCAGTCTGAGAGGGCAGAAGAGCCAGTAGAAAGAGAGGAACCAAGAGAGAGAGAGAGAGAGAGAGAGAGAGAGGGAGAGAGAGTGGACGATGTGGCGCGTGGCCGTCGCGGCGAGATCGAAATCGCGTTCTTGTGAAGTCGGAAAAGCCCATTTCGATGTCCCTTGTGCCATCAGGCAATCCCATTTGAGATTAGACGCGGGCGTGAATTGTGTTACCTCCGAGTTTGAGCGGATCAAAGCCGAATTCCCGGGGCCCCGAGATGCATACGTACCCACGTAATTGATATGCCTGATGGGGGTTTCCAAGTCGGATAGTCAATTACCATAATCTCGTTGCGGGGAAGAGAGGTGCCAGCCTCTCTCTCTCCCTCTCTCCCACTACGACACCCTGCCGATTTCGCTGCAGGCTTATACACACGTTTGGTCGAGCACGCATACGAGCGAGTATTCGCCTCTGGTGCATGTGTATGCATATGGTATTCAATAGTGGTGGAGGTTGGCGGATCTGGCGCGCGTGTGAATGTATAAATTCAATTTGTCGGAACGAAAGAAAGTGCGCGCGCGCCGTGGCTAGTACTTCTGTCCGGCGCGGCGCGGCACGGCGCAGCGGCGCTTATTAGATTCCGGCAATGTTGTATGGCCCGCTTTGCTTTGCCCTTTCAATTAGTGGCGGGGACACCGCCGCAACCGCCGCGACCGCCGCTCCTCCCCACGTTAATCCCCTCGCCCATAACTGCACGCTTCATCTGGGCGCGCGCTACCATTCGAAATTAAAGCGACGACGAGACCGCCCTTCCGCACCGCGGGTAAGTCGGATTTTCCCCAGGACCTCACCAGGCTTCTCGCTTAAACCGATGGCTATCCTCTGGCATTACTCACGATTATACACCTCGGACAACCGGCTGTTATGCATAATTTCGTGCCACCCTGATTACGCGATCTTCGCTCTCATCCGGATGACTCCGGCTCTGCTGGGAAAGCCGCGCGTGATGGAATGACACGCGCGCAGCTCCATAGTTCGTTAGTTGATTGGTCGCGGCATCGGAGTTCACTGACTATCATATCCTTCATTGTCGATCAATTGTATAAATCCTAATTGCATTCCTTCGATTGGCTAATTCTCCATTGTAGATTCGAAAATGGTGAAAGTAGGTTCGCACGCGAGCATCGCAAGATGATTAAGCGAGCTCTCGAGGTATCATTTAAAGGTAAGCTCGCACTTAAAGGCGGATGCTGCCGGTGTACCTTTGGCCGGCGAGTGTATCCTCCGATTAGCTGCGTTAAATACGAGCGGCCATTTATCAGCGAGCCATAATAGAGATGTTACTTTCGCGCCATATGCCGTGCCGGGCGAGATATACGCGCGCGCACACAATAAGCATGCTTGCCCGGGTTAAATGGGCATGCGGTGGTGCAATATGTCTCGAAGGCCAGCAAACAGTCGGGAAAGCGCATTTGCGGAATACGCACAGTTTATATTTACAATAGGGACAATGCGCTGTTGGGGTGGTGTCGGTGCGCGAGGGGTGTGAGAGCAGGCCAGTTGTGGCCGCAGGGAAAAATGGGAGTATTTCGACGTCATTGGCTCGAACGCCCGATTCCTGTGGCGACTATTACGACTATTCCATAATAGTCTCATCGGCGGAGAAGCCTCTCTGTGTATAGGAGACAGGGTGGAGTCAGCAATGCACAGTTACTTTTCTTATCGATAAACGAATATCTTGCTGCTCTTCCTGCCGAGTCTGTTTCCCTTGATTGGGAGCAAGCGGTATAAGCGGGCCACAGGGTCTCTGCTGGGCATTAATAAACGGCCAATGTTCGATAGTTGGATATTGGTCTTGGTAACTACATAGATTAATTAAACCTCGAGAATGCTGCTCCCTTTTTCGATACGCGTTCGTCCGGCCACCCGCACACCCCGGCGAACTTTGATAAACGCTAACGATAAGCTCGTTTAAGAGAGAGCACCTCTCCCAGCTGGAAGAAGAGGAAGAGGAATAAGGGTGAGAGGGATAAAAGGGGCAGCAGATATTCCGCACAAGTTTCTGGTCCATTTTTTGCCCCGGGAGAGCACGGCTAGATGAGAAGCGGCGATTTCGGTTACTCGATATTAAACCGGAAGGACGTGCAATCGCTTTTGTAACCGGGCCGGAATTTTAAGCGGAATCGAGGGCTTAGATAGTCCGGTTATCTAGGGGAAGCGGTAGAGAAAGGTTTGGAGATGGCCGGCAAGGATGGTGCTGCCTTCGAAGGCGGCGAGCCTCTCGTAAAGCTGGCCGAACGGCGAGTCAAAGATCTACTCGGAGCGGGAAAGGAGAGGGCGCGGGAAGCGGGTGCAGAGCTTTACAAATCCATGTTCGTGACCGAGTCCGGCTCGCCTAGCGGAGCAATAATCTCGGGGGATATCGGGGCCGTGTTCCTTCGCAAATCGGGGATTAGTGTTCAGTAAGCGCTGCTAAAATGTTGGAGCCCATTTCCCTTATTCAAGCGGTAACTTCGTCCGCTCTCTTGCCCGAGCCAGAGCTTACTAGGCAAATCCTAATTAACGAAATCAGTAACACTAATGAGGCCCCCGCTCGAGATAACTTCGACCAGTCGAACTCCCTCTTCCATCAGCAGTCGCTCTACCGGACAAAGTATGGTGTTTCAAAGTCCCAGAGCAGATACGAATTGAGTTTCCAAGTGAGCGAAAGCAATGCGCAAACGCGACTCTCGGTTTTCGGGCAATTCTTGCGCGTAACTATAGGCGGCACCTGTTTACACATGATGGGGCCAATGATTGCCCAGTGTAAGCAGAGTGCAAGCGGCCCGTTTTCAATTTCATTTTTAAATGGATTCAATGCGCAATGCGATCCAGTTAAAGCAACTTATTTCGCCGGCGGCGCGTCAGCGGTTCGTTTCGTATTAATTAAACCTGTTATCACATCAGCGCGAGCACGGCCGCGCGATGGTTTAATTAAATCATTTATAATACAACGTGCTGGACGTGTTAATGACGTAAATCGGCAAAAATAAATCGATATTATTTCTAATTAAACAACGACCGGCATTTTCCCCGATATCGCGCGCGCGCTATCCTGTCTCAGCGTCATATCACATCCTCAGAAATCTGTGCCCAACGTTACAATTCGGAACATACCCGCTGTCACATTACTTTTTATCATACGAATCGCCCTTATTTTTTTGTCCAATGGTAGGACAGAGACTAGGGAGACAGATAGCTATTGAATGACAAATTGTAAATTCGTAGGAGTGCGTCGAGTGCGAAAGGTATCGAGGGTGGATTATCAGAGATTATGGGACGGAGAAGGGCACGAAATAGAGGTGGAGCGATACCATCCTGCAGAGGATAATACTCGGCGACGAGTAGGAACGAGCCAAGTGCTTTAGATGGCTATATAAATTAATTGTACGGTCGCGGTGACGAAGGGGAAGGGGCGGTGAGGGGAGAGAGAGGAGAGAGGAGAGAGGAGAGAGGAGAGACAGTGCGATCTCAAGTGGGCTCGCGAGATTAGAGGGTCGGTTTTTGTTGGATTTGCACAACAATGGTCGGATCAGCCGTGCGGCATGTGCGAACCCGCCGTCCCTCGGTGAACCGCTTCGGGGGATCCTTAATCCCGCTGCTCTCCAATTTGATACAATTTCCTGGCCGCTTTTTGTCGCGTGCGCGCGCGCCCGCCGAACGAACTAACGCTCCGCTACGTCAACCGTGCGGCAACACGTGCTACGAAATAACTAGGGTTTTTCGCTAGTAAAATCGCTAGTTCTCCCGGCGGCTTCCTCGTTAAAGGTCGGGCCGGCTGATATTTAGCACATTGTTGACGAACGACAAGCACACTTGTGTTTGCACATGTATCAACTTGTGCTATCGTTGAAGTAGAGAGTCTAAAGTATCAATTGTCACTACATGTATCGCGTAATGTAAATGTAAATGTAAATGTGTACTTCTTGAATAGTCCATTCGATCGTAAAGGAAAGTTTGAGAGTCTTGGGTTGAAAAGCGGTGTAGGTTGGAATTGAATATGTACGGAGGCTGTAAGGTATTGGTGAAGTCTGTATTCAGTGCAGGGAGTTAAATTGGAGCATGCAAAGTCAGAATGGGGAAATTCGGGTGCAGATCGAGGTCTGTCTTCGGCATTCCTATCCCTCCTGAAACATTTATACTGTCGGTGAGAGTGGGGGATGGGAGAGATTGCGTCTTTCCTGCTGAGTTTTGAATGATTCGGTGGTTGCCGGTACTTGGGGATAAGAATGGGCAAAGTACTCGCGAAAGTATCTACATGACAAGTATGGCTGTAGTGTGCGCACCCACAGCTAGAATTTTGCCGACGTAACTTATAGAAATAAGGCGCGGGAGCAAGCAGCACTCTCGTCATTGTGAATACTGGTCCCCAAGGGAGAAACTTTCAGATGCGAATAAACTTTCTTTCGCCGAAGCTCGTAACTTCACCGTGGCGAATCGCGCGCCTTTACAACACACCTAGCACCTACCCAATGAATTTATTGCTTCGTTTCTCTTCGCTCTGTGCCTGATTAATCGGACTCACAATGGAATCAACTCTTCTCCTTAGCCGCGCGCGTTTTAGTGGCTCGTATCCTTCGGTATATCCTTAAGTTCGCCAAGAAAGACTTATCGCCTCTCACGAATTCCGCTCAGGAGTTCGGATAGTTCTGTCACTACTTCTCACTAGGTTGTAAATCAGATGGAATCGCAAACTGCCGTACGGAATGATCTCGGCTAAAGTGTCGACTCATCCGTAGAAAGAGTATCCGAGAGTCTCCCGCGGGTGTTCCGTCGATTTCCATTTTTATTGCGGCACACCTCAGAGAGCCAAGCAGTGGCACGTACTCTCTGAGCCACTAATTTGCAAGCAGATAGTCTGTGAAGTTTTCACTCCACTTCCGAGGGCAACTGGAATAGGTAGGAGTAGGAAGGAGGATGAAGCAGCGAAGGGTAGGTCCAGATTCGAGGAGGCTGGAGAAGGCCGATGACTCCGGGTGGCAGCGGCGGCGGCGGTGGCGACGGAGGCAGCATGCGGCCAAATCAAATTTAAAAGAATGACTCGTACACTTGTTTCACGAGCGAAACACAATGGCCTTTTGAGGGCGAGAGAGTGCTCTTTTCCCCCGAGATCCTTTCAAGGCGTTTACTGACATTACGTTGCAGCCGGCGCGGGCGTCCGCGCGCGCGCGCGCGCGCCTTCCACCGAAGGACAGAGAGTCGGCACAATGGAGAATTGTGCTGTCGTCGTGTGGGCGAAGCGAGAAAGACAAAGAGGAAAGGGAAGCCTTCCTCCGTTCGGAAGTATCGGGGAATTGAAATAGCTGGAAGACAACTGTTGCTCTTCGGCCTTGCGAGATCGAGACAGACTTCCCGAAGAAAGAGGGAAAGCCGAGTGGATGGAGCGAGGAGTGGCAGACGCCGAGAGCTAAACTAATTTGGCTCTCGGCTCCAAATTTCCCTCTTTAGTCTCGGCGGGGTCCACCTTTCTATTCTTTTTCCTTGGAAGTGCGCGGGCGCGCGCTCGCGCTGTTGCACGGTGCTCTTGCGGAAAGCGGAGCGCAACTTTTCGGGCTAATAGCTTCGCTCGGCCTTCATCGATTCGTAGCCCTCTCAATCGACGCGAAATACAAACCCCCTTTTTTTTGTACTCCGCCTGGCGAAAGAGTTGTTCCTTCGACCGTTTTTAGCCGACAACGCCAAGTTTCCTGCCATTGAAAATAGGCCGCGCGGAAGTGCGCCGGCCCGGAACAAAGCATGCGAAATACATCAGTTGTATCGTGAGCCACTTCGGCCACTTTCATCGGCTATTTCCACCGACAGCGTCCGGCTCCCTCTTCCGCAATTCGCCTCTCTTACCTTCCTTCCAGTAGAGTTTGCAGCCCTGGAATTTCCTCTTAACCGGAGTGAGCGTTGCCTTCGAAGAGTCTCCTTCACCAGGATCACTTTCGTTCCATTCGGGATTTCATTCGGCTAATAGTTCTCCTGCGTTCTTCCCGTTCGCTGATGCAGCTTTTGCCTGGAAGTCGAAGATAGGTGAGTCATATTGGAAATTTATCGGTATTCTGCGTGCGTGATGGCACACATAGCGCAGTCAATAGCGATTAGCTCGGCCTCGAGTTCCACGAATAGTAGAGAACCACCGACGAAAACTATCCTGCGAGTGTATATATCTCTCTAAATCACCAATCGTTGGTCCCCTCGAGACAGTTAAATGTTTCGTGGAGTTGTGCAGGCCTCTAGTGATTATTTTAATTGTTACCAGAATACCGCACCGCCGTGGCGTTTGTTCCGAGGAGGCCCTTAATTACAGCGTTCGCGCCCGAATTAAACCTATTCTACTTGCCTGCTGGCAAAGAAGACTACGCTAGAACATTCCCTGTCTCTATCTTTAACCTTACCTTTCTTTCCTCTTGGCCGACTGGTCAACGTGGCAGAATCAATCAGATCGAATTAACCTTCCCAATGATTAGGACTGCGGAGAGCAGATTGCGAGTCCCGTCGATCTTCATTTACCAAGCTCCTAATTACCACAGAAATTTCACGTTACCACGTTGTCCAGCTGCACTAGCACACGAAACATGCTTGTATTCTATTTACAGTGATATGACATGAGGTGAAGTAAGCCGAAGTGAAGTAATTTGAAGCAACTTCAATTCGAACACTAATGTGAATGCAGCTTCGGTGTCCAAGCGGTTGAGTGGGCGGGGTGGGGGTGGGTGGGGCAGGCAAAGGTAGTCTCCCGCGAAAACCGGTGGAAACATGTCGTCCCGCGTCGGTACCCCGGTCAACTTTCAACGTTTTTGCTCCAATTACTCGCAATTAGTGAGCATTCGTCGCGCATCGTGCAGCCTCTCCGATAACTCGCAGCAGCCCAGCAAACAGACAGCTCGCCATCTCTCTGGTTGACTTCTCCGATGGATTATCGACTGAGGTTAGTCCGCCCCGGCTTTTTATTGAGTGTCTCCATTATTCAAGGCGATTGTCGGACTTCGCTTGAATTAGATCGGTACAATCCGATCACAGCCTCATTCACTGAAAATCCGTTAATTAAAGTCCCGATAATCAGTTAATCCGACGCGAAGTATCCCGTCGGTAGTTCTTAGCGAATGGTGGTGCATTATTGATAGTTGGGATCGATGGGTCAATCAAGAGAGAAGAATACATGTCGTTGTCAGAAGGTTAGAGCTTTGCCCTGAGAGGAGAGGCGGCGAGGCGAGCGAGCTATTTGTCTCTCAAGTTGCTGCCAGCGGAGCCAGGCGTAATCCGATATTTCCCGGGAGCGAGTCTATTAAAGCGTGCATTATCGATAATGCATAATAAGAGCGCGAACGCGATCGGCAGACCTAACTCCTATGGATTCCTTGGCACGTTATCGGTGCTCCGGTGAATTAGCGAAATTGAACGTCCCGCATAATCGATAGTGACTGCGACGATAAAGAATATTAAAGCCCTCGGTGGTACAACCGACCATTACGTAAACGGAGCGTGCGACCGAGGAATAAATCCATCTCTTCCGACGGGTGGAAACGGGCGCGTATTTTGTCGTTCGGGAAACGTAGAAAGGTTATGGCGCTCTAATAAAAGAGCAACTCCCCGCGGTCGCTCTCCTAAAAATTGCTTCTCCGAGCTATACATTCGAGATTGAAGGTGTCCTCATCCTTATTCTCGCCATTCCTACCGGCCTGAAAGTCCTCGGGGTTATAAGAAGTTCCCTCTCGCCGCCGGATCATCCGAAGCTCTCATCCCGTGTTCCTTGAATATTCAACGAGCAGGAAGGGAAGCTCTCGCCAGCGACGGAGCGAGCGTCCCTTTTTGTAAATGTTTCACTGGCCTCTTTAATCATTCGGCCGGTCGATGTGATAGGCGGGCGAGCAAGCGGCGGTGCGGCGAGAGCAGCTTTTAAAAGTAAATGGATACATGATCTTGCTCGACAGAGAGAAAGAGAGAGTGAGTGAAAAAGAGAAGTGGCGAGGGAGAGAGACAGCCTCGCTCGGCAGTAACGTCGTTTAACCAGTTTTCTCCCTTATCATTTATTCAGCCTTGTCGAGCGACCATGCGAACTTTCGTTCCTTGATAGCCAGACTGCGTTTCATAGAACACGATGTGCGCACTCACTAAATGTTTCCAACTAACCAAATGTTATTGAACATTAGAAAAGAATGCCCTGAAATTTTTGTCGCTTGATATTTCAATGTGTCCGTCGCGCCGCTCGGTCATTTATCAGTGGACGGGCGACCCGTCATTTTTACGAGTATACCTCGAACCTCATTTGCATTTAACACGATCTCTTCCGCCGACGTCGAATAGGAGGCTGCACTGCGGCGGCAAATTGAACAATCCGTGAGGCTTCTTCATATTGGCCACGCATTACTCAAAGCCCCTTTTGCCATAGAGAGCATATGGCGCAGTGCTACTATCGCCCTATGCGTTCCCCGCTTGCCGGCTTCTCTTCTATTTGGATAGAGCTGTGGGGCACAGTCGATCCAAGTGCTTCACCGTGCGCGCGCAAACTTACAACTACTCCTCTTCTCTCGCTCGCTCCCTCATTGAAAAAGCATTCCGGGATTTCACGGGGCAATACCTATTCGTCCATATGTGACACGTACAAGTGATGTCTGCATGCGAACAGATTGCTGGTGCATCCATTCTTCTCACTTGAGAATCTCGTCACCCCTTATTTCTCTGGCAACCGTTCCTCTAGGAGGATTTCATCTTCGTCATACAGTTCAGACGACCTTAATCTATTTATTTGATGGGATTCGCCGATGTATTTGCCTAAGTCCTTGTAAGACGGAACGAAGTTTAGCTACACGAGTGGATCCTCACGGGTCAAAGGGTGTCCTATTGTCGGCTCCGCAGGAGGTTCGTTAATTCTGGGAGCCGCTCGCAATTCGCCTTAATAAAACATCAATCGTCGAGTTGCTGGAGTGAGGGGGGAGAGTGCACCTGCTATCGTCTGTGGAGTAGTCTGACATTGGAAGTAGTCGTGCAGGGAGGTGCGGGGCAGAGGAATGACGCCAGACGCGTGCACAGTGCTCGTTTCTCCGGCGGGAAATTCCGTATCGTCGAGGCCGAGCTGGGCTAGCGGAACAGGCCACTGACGGGGGTCGGACGTCTCGTGTAATTCGTAGAGCCATATTTCAGCGGCCTTGGTCCTCCGTGTATACATAGAGGCCGCTCTAGGAACCTCGACGATTTCAATAAATTATCAAAACAACGTCCGGTTCGCGTTCTCCGACCAGCAACGGCCGGAACAGCCGGGCGAGCTTCAGCCTGAAACCACACTGATTAGTCAAAGCACCCCCGAGGCGTACCGTTCGAGCCTCTCCCAAATTGCTAGAATTCTTGTCTAATAATGATCTATTCTCCCTTGGATATTCAGTGGAAAAAAGTAAGAAATCCTAAGAGACTTGGGATGTAGAAAATAAGTGATTGCCAAATGTAAAACGAAGTAGGAATATTTGCAATGTACGAACGAACTTTCAAAGCCGAAGTAACGAAAGGTGGAGACTCGTTAGGGTAATGCGTTGTGCGGTGGAGTTGGTAAGTGGGAAGGGCAATGAGTTTAACTGGTAGAAGTTGTTCATTTAGGTATTTACGGGACATAGGTGGATTCATGTCGAAAGGCGACTAAACAAACAAGGGATCCTGGACGCCATTAGTCACGGCTCGCGTGCCTAATGGTGTTGGCGGGTTGGAGATTCGGTGAGAGTGCCGCCCGCACACATCTAGTTTCTCTCCTATATCCTATCAACGTTCAGCCGGACTCGGCTGTCCTTAAAACCGTTTTACACGCCTTTGATTAATCCTCGTGGCCCGAGAGCCTAAAGCGGCAATTTGCCGGGTCCTCTCGCCATCTGTCAAAAGGTCGGCCCTCGGTCATTATGACCTAGCTAGAGGAGAGCCCCGGGCCCAACTAAAATCCGTGCCAGTCGCTTTTGATCGAGGTTTCTCTCTAATTGCTTAAAAATTATACGCCGCTTATTTCAACCTTCAATGCTGAAATCTCTCGCAACGCGAGCACTCGTCGCTTCTCGCTCGCTCGCTCGCATCTTGTCGATGCTGCTGTGGTTCCTTTCACAGCTGGCGTGCGAGAGATCTGACGTGTCACTCCGCTGCATTCTCCGAAGGCAAGGCAATTCCCACTCGAAAGGGAACCGGTGCGCGCGCGCGCCCGGTGCACTCTACGACACGGTGACTTTTTCCTGCGGCTCCAAACACCACTTAATTCGTTGATTAAGTCGCGTCACGTTCACCATCGCCAGAAAGAAACACCGTGTTGTCGCCTTTGCGCTACCTTCCGCTCTGACAACCCGACTATAAAAAAACACATCGTTGACAGGTTATATTTTGAAAGGACTAATATTTATTTCTTTATTTACATTACAGTTAAATAACTTCATTTAATCTTTGACGAAAGCTAGCCTGTAATCCAGGGCAAATCATAATTTTTCCCAACTTTTCCATGGCCCGTGCGAATCTGTATTCATCGTTGCTCGTCAAAGTTAGTTGAATGGGGGGAACGGCGAGGGGAGCGGTGGGCAAGAGTTCTCGTAAGAACTGAAAAGAGAGCGAGTGGATTGCGCGTTGAAAAGTACGGTTTTAGATGGCGGGGGTTGACGCTTACGAATCTTGCGAGGAGAGAACAGGGCTGGCCGATACTTGGGATATAAAGTGCGATCCATAAAGCATAGGAGTGTGTCGGGAGGTAGATATAGGAGGGCGGGGGCGATTGGGGGTTAACACTCGTCCATTACTCGGGGCTAAAGCGATCCTTACCGCTGGCCGAGAACGAGCGACGTATCCGGAGCCCGCGGATAGAGGTCAAACTTGAATTCCCGTGAATTCAAGGGGTGCGATTCAATTCAAACGTCGCCGTCGTCTTCATCTTGCAGGCTGGCGTCTCGGTCTTTTCAGAAGTCCGCCTCGACGGCGCACGAGGGAGATAGGACGGGTAAGAGTAGGGCCGGCTCGCATTCAGAAATATACTCGGCGTGTCTTTACAACCCCCTCGCACACTTTGGAGGCTCACTGTCGTGTTTAGCCCCCCGAGGACAGGCTCTCTCGCTCTCTCTCTCTCTCTCTTTCTCTCTCGCGACATTTATTTAAAGGTCGCGCATAAACGTTTCAATGGCTTCCAGGCCGGCGTTGCCCAGTCGCATTTCGTGCCGGAGCCCATTACGCAGCGTGCTGCTGCACTACTTCATCCTATTGACCACCCTCCGCGACATTCAAACCAATCAAAGCACATGCATGCACAGCCCGAACCATTCCCGTTATAGCTGCGACTCTCTCCCTATGCACCCCTTTCGAATACAGTTTCACGCGCCTCCTCGTCATTCAGCCTCGACGGAATTAAATACGCAAGAGTGCGGATCGCTCAGTGTGGGGGCAGAAATTTTGTACTTTTAATAGTAAGTGGTTCAGCTTTTATCTGGACTTTATCTCTGAAGTCTGTAGGAATGAATACAATGGAGAGTCGAGGATCTCGATATTCGGTGATAATTCGAGAAGGCCGCTATGCCAGGATGTATGGCATTACGCTAATTCGTACTTAGAGAAATCGATAGCCATTGCGATCCAACAGCGGTAAATGCGGCTGTCTTGCCCCTAACACGTCCGACAAATGGAATCATGCTTAATTCCTGTCAAACATAGCAATAACGGGTCGAAGGAGCAGCACTCAGCTACTCCAAGAAGAGCAAATAGCCCCGGAAATTGATTGCATCCGGTAGGACTTAATTAATTCGCGAGCCAAGAGTTGCTGGTTCTTTCAATTATTTATGGAAAAGACTGTACTCGATTGGGGCAGAAGTGCAAAGAGGAGGGACAATAGGATTCGATGCGGCAGGAATGTGGCGCTCGACTCAGCCTCTTCCAGATGGAAGGGCAAACAATTAAAAGAGCTTTCGCCGCTCGCGGTCTTAATTATGGCATCGATCGAGAAGCGAGTCCTTCGGGAGGACGCCCGGTGAGAGGAAGAAGGGAGAGGGCCAGCTGAGGAGAGTTAAACCGTCGATGACTATGAAACAGAGTTCTATTCGAAGTTGCGAGCACCGGTCAGAGGCCTCCTGTTGCGCGACGTTCTACCACCCGTGGCTCTTTGTCCTTGTTTCGATCGCTCATCATCGGCCTCGTGGGCCCGAAAAGAGCCATTATACCTGGCTCGCCCTCCGACTCTCATTAATTCCCCCAAAACACATATATACCTGATTCTCTAATCGGTCGCTTTCTACCACTCCCATTAGACCAGCCCACCCTACTCCAATTCTCCCCACTCTTTTCTTCTTTAGAAAAAAAAACAAACAAAATTGTTGGAAAAGCTTGGCCTTGGCGCGATTGAACGTTGATGTCTGCGCTCTCATATTTGAAATCGTCGATTAAATGTAATTGCGCGCAAACTCGAGACTGCTCCGGCGCTATCGAGTTACTGTGTGTGTGTGCCATGCTCTTCACCATTGTCGAGTGGCGCATAGCAACGAACCTTTTTAATCACCGACTGCTTTATTCCCAATGAAAATTAACGGCATCGATCGTCGATCATTAATGCCCCCGGCGCGCTTGTGATCTCCGATACCAAGCGAGCGAGAAAGAGAGAGAGATAGGGTGAGAGAAAACTCGGCAGCATTGTCGACTGATATTAATAATCAATTGGCTTTTCCGCCGGGGTAATAAGGTAGCCGCTCGCACGCCGAATTACTAGTGAATCCCCATAAATGGTTGAATTATTTAACTCTCGATACTGCCTGAAATACGCCCGGAAATTAATACCACCATATTTATTTACGCCGGCGATGCATTTATCGCGCGGTGATATGGCGGGCCAACTTTTTCGAGTTGCCGGTGGAAATGCGGCGACAATGAAAGGGATCAAGCGGGCACAAAAGGACATGGAATATAATTAATTAAAATCTGGCCTGCTCCAGCCGAGCGAATTCCGCACGTATCTGGTGACAAAAAATTTGTTTACCATTCTTTGTTTCTCTATTTAACGCAACGCCATCGAGCGTATTTATTCTGACCTCGGTGAAATACCCAGGTTTGCGGCGCCCTAAAATGAGAATTATTATCGGGATTGTCGTCTTCCCCTAGTCGAGTCCATCGCTCTTTCTTTCTTTGTGCTTCCTGATTCTTTCTCGGATAATTTCGCCGAAATACGACGTCCGCTGTCATGAATTATTTCATTCATGCGCCGCCCGACGTCAGTGTGTATCCATTACAGAGCGCCGCCGGGTCGAACGTGCCCGGCTCGCCAAAACCTTTTCCTTATGCCGGGGATTAGTTCCCGGGCAATTTCGTGGGTGAAAACTGTCTAAAGGCTACACTGTTCACTTCCCTGGTTCGAGCTATTTACAAAAGAGTTCGTGTTCCAGCGATAAAAGCAGCCGTCGCTGGCCGATCTCTTCTTTTTTATCAGTATCAGCAATAGTGCGATCAATTTTTTTTGCTAGTCCTTTAAAATTAAATGTCGGCGCAAGAGGTGGAGCATTCGCTCCGGGCAGGTGTGATCCAGTTAAAAGGGTCACGAACCTTCACCCTTAAAAAGAATAATAGCCGTTTGGTGCCCCTCAAAGTCCACCCTTTGGTTGCTTTTTGGTTGAGGATTCAGACGGTATTTGTAAACAGTGCAGCCAGGCGGAGAGCACAGAGAATGTTCTGTAGCTTTCATTGCCATAACAGGTAGTCCGATTGTTCAGTGGGCAATGGGGCTGGCAGGCTCCCGTTTCAGTCGGCGAGCGGATTTTTCAGTAGTCAATTAAGCCAGTCGGCGTTTGCGCCGGGGAATTCCTTTTTCTGTTAATCGGCGCCTGGCCGCTTTCGGAAAATGCGCGTACACGCTCTTTTTGCAGGGATTTTCGGCCTCACTTCCGCCGAGGATCACGCTCGTTTGACTGCGATTCTGCCGTGTATTTCGGGATCGGATTAAGCTCGCTTCACATTATAGATACGCTCACGCTCCACTCGTGTCGCGGAACTCTTTCGCATTGCGGACACTTGCGCCTCTCTGTACCATCGGCCATTAAAGCTCGCGGGACCCCCTTGAATACTTAATGAAACTCAGCGTGCAATTTTCATGTCGCACTGCAGGACAGACACGCAGGCACGCAGGCACGCACGCACGCACGCATTCACGCACCTGGGAGACGCGATGTCGACGCGTGACCGTGCGAACCTTCCACCCTTTGCCGTTTTGATTCGTTCTTGCCCTCTCTTTTTAGTTTTGAACTCCCCAACTTTTTCCCCCACACACACACCGATCGTCGAGTAGTAATCCATTTGGCACGCCATCGACGGCCGCGCCAGGAGGCTCTGTGGCTCCATAATCGACGATCTACGCGTCGGAAAATGCCAGGGCACGGTTGCCGGATGGTATTTATACAATTTTTAATAAACCGCGACACATAATGACAGGCCAAGCAATGCTTGGCCGCTTCCGGTAAATTGGCTGCGCCCACCGTGAGCGCATACACAGCTGTGTATTTCCAGCTCACTCGAAATTTCGGGTAATTAATGGCGCAAAGTGCAAATGGAATGATATTGGGCGGAGCATCGATACCGAATTAATGGGTCGGCGAACTAATGGTTCGTCAATTTTTTAGTCAATACAAATAAGCGGCGCCCGTGCGCGCGCGCCCTCGCTCTCTGCCATTTGAACGTTAATTTGCTCATCGACGGGAAAGTGCCGGTGATGGAGAAACATGGAGACACAGAGCGCGCAAAAGTGAAACGAGATGGAGCGAGCGAGTCCTGCCGCCATTTATGGATCAGCAGTCCGAAACAAATTGTACGAGCGTCCGTGATAAAACTCGTTTCCCCTCTCTGTTTCCGTGTTATATCTCATTTTAGCGATCCACCCGCCAGTTAATATCCGCATTACAAAAGCTCCTATGTGCGTAACACGTCCACCCCCGAGCCGCCCGCTTCTACGCTGCAATGATTTCGCATAAGGGAAACGCGTCCGAGCCGAGTGTTCAATCGGTCCGAATATATATTCATCGTGAAAACCTGGATGGACGTGCGCCGGGAATTCAGGGCTCGAGAGATAGAGAGAGAGAGAGAAAGAGTAGGGGAAGAATTTTCAGCATAATCGGAAAATAAAATATCCGGGCTGGGCCGCAGTGAAAAATGCGGACGCAGCTCGAAATGCGGAGCAGCAGTTCATAGATGGGTGGAGAGGGGTAGGTGGGTAGTATGTAGAGGAGGATGCGAAGATTGCTGGATCGGCCGTTTCTCATTAGCAGTAAGCGCGTGCTAGTTAACGAGGAACGGCGTGATAACGATTTGACGTGGGCACGATTAATAGAATATTTGATATCGGGTGCAGTCAAAGAGGAGATGGAGGAGAGAGAGAGAGAGAGAGAAAGGGAGAGAGAACTGCGTGAACACCAAGGGGTTGCTTGGCGCGGTTGTGCCGTGCTCGAAACCGAGGTGAATTTACTGCCGTTTGTTCGGGACACCCGTTAGAGGGGCGAGATTAATGCGAGCAATTGCAGCCCCGTGTTAATTGATACTGCCTAATCACCATCAAACGCAGCGAGGCTCCCTTCTCTCTCGAGGAGCACTGCCTCCCATAATAATACACGCATGCTACCGCAATCCCTCTCACCCGCTTTCCACATATAAGCCGACCCCATGAACCAGCCACTTTTCAACTTCATACGTTTAATTATTCGTTCACCGTTCGATCACCAATTTTCTGGATACCAGTGCATGGCCAGACTCCAATCATTCGAGCTCTTAGATGAGCGCGCTCATCATTAAGTTAGCTGCAATTGAATCCAACTTAGAATTTCTCTTGAAATCTTCAACACCCACTTCAACCAGTCACCGAATTGTTCTTCCGTTCCAATAACCGCTGTTAGTTAAAGTGAAAAGGCTCTCGTGTGGTCAAAAAGCAACGTCAAACCCGATTAACGCCGACCTATGCACGATAATTTCTTCTCTGTCAGCGCTCGTTCTTTCGAGTGGGTTGCGTTAATAAAAGGCAGGTAATCAGGCTTTCTTTGAAGCTTTCGGGGGCCTTTTAGTCTCAAGCAGCTCCTCCTCCTTGGCAAGAAGTCATCGCTCCAGCCACACACAGGCGCATCCCTCATTGTCCGGTGAGTGACTGGCCAGAATCGATAGTAGAAAGTCAGCGGGCGATCAATTGGACCAACTGCAAAGCGGCCGTGATACCTTTTCATTGAGTTCGCCGAAGGTAGTAAGCGAGTGACTGCGACAATAATGATGTTTCAACGGGAGGGCCTTTAGTAATTATCACGAGGATCACCTGGAAGCAAGAGCAGCGGGAGCATTTGCCACGCGACACCTAAAATATGTACGAGCGGCTGAGTGGAGAGTTTAGCCGGACATTCTGTGTGTAAAGCTTCTCCTCTTGCTCGGCCACAGTATTGTGGCGCTATAGAGTTCCGGGAAAGTGTGATGTTAGCTTCGAGCGATAGCTAGCAAGAGTCATTCCGGAAAATTGAAGACTTCGATAACGAGAGTAGCCGGTGTCGTCACCAGGTGACAATATTGGCGACAATGCGGCTTCCAACTTATTGTCTGCCTCGAGCAAGCCTTCTACCCTTTTGCCTTGATGTCCGGTGCAAGAGATGACATAGTTATGGGATGGCTAAAGGGGAGCATCCGATGTGAGAGCACTTAGGAAGTAACAAATTTGAAAACGTGTAAAACCGGTGTTGGTCGGTGTCGTGTGTCAGAATAAAATACGAAGACGGAGATTCTGGCAGAGATGGAAGCTCGAGTACGCAGATAGCTGATGGAAAGTTTTTAATGAGGAAAAGCGGATGCCCCGTGGATTCAGTTCTTCAATTATGAAAGAGTTAACAATGAAAAGCACGCCGCTCCGCTTCCTTTATTCGGAGGATAAGTGCAAAAAGTAGTTGCGAGCCGAAAATATCTCGACCGACTCTCAAAATATCTGGAGTGTTCTAGTTTGACGCTGGAGTATGTATATGCAATGAAAACGTGACTTTTTATTTTGTGGCAACGAATCTCGGACTCTGGAAACAGGTGGGAATGGAAAAAACCTGCAGAGGGGATGATCGAGATACAAATATATCAACAGGATCTGTATATTCCAAGAGGAGGAGGAATAAACCAGTGTGGAGAAATTTACGTGGCAAGAGCATGCCCCGCTAATGAAGCTCAAATAAATAATTAGTGGACACGGTATGGCAGCTAGTACCGTATGGTCACGTAGTTGCGAGCCCCATCGGGTTCATCAGGGGTGTCCGCATTGGCGTTTCCATATTTAATTTACATCCTCGCTCTCTCCTCATTACCAGAAAATCGACACTCGCGTGGTCCTTAATTATCCTTCAGGCTTTTAATTACCGTCACCATCCGCGACAACCGGCTAAGGCATATTCGATCGATTAGCATTGACATACCGTCTCCCCCATAAAGTTAAAAAGTCCAAAAGTACTCCTTTCTAGTAATTCTACGGTAGAAGAAATTTCGAGCGTTGTAGATCGATTTTTATCCGCGAAGCCTCGTCGATCCAAACGTGAGATTAATCACGATTAACGAGGGCCAATCGCCGCCGAGTAATTGCCCACCTTTATTTTCGAGAGCCACGTGTCGTTGAACCCGGAACATTGATTGGTCCTGGGCTGGCAGGGGTTAGAAGTCCGGTTGGCCACTTGATTGTCTGAATCCGCGGCTAATCGATTATCGATGCCGAGATGATTGACAGCGGGAAGGCAATGGGGTGCTGATAAGCTTACGCCGGAAGTCGGGTCTCTACGGATTGCGACGGAGCCATTGCATACCGGAACGATCGATCCTAATACGGATGAATGAAATAATGGATTAATAATATTATGTGTAGTGCGGTTAAGAGCAAAAGCGATTCGTTGTGTGATGTGGTTGGTGAAGCGTCGAGCGGCGGGATCAGGCTCAATTTGGCGAACTGGGCTTCGAGGCAAAGGACAATCGATGACAGGATCGAGAGAGGGTTGGTTGAGGGTTGAGGGCTGAGTCTCCTCGGAGGGCCCGGTACTAGGAGCGAGGGTGTAGAGGGGTTTGAGTGGAGAGGTGAGATTACAAGGCAATAGCGCGACGTGCAATCACGTGAGGACACACGTGAAGGATCGACAAGGTGGCACGCGGCAGAGAACGGGCACGGGCACGGGCACGGGTGCGGCTACCCTCCTTCATTCGGCTCTCCCGATAATAATTAGACGCTGCCTCACTGCCTCACTCGATGGTTCGCTGACTCTCACTGCCGCATGCTTGCATCCTCCTGCTACCCTGCCACCAACCACCTTCGACTATCCGGCTCTACCGAATCTCCACCAAGGGAGTGAGCAGATCCTCTAGCTAGCTACATCAATTTCAAGCGAGCTTCAACTAGCTCGCTCACTAGCTGCGCCCGACATGCCTACAACGTCCTTTCCCTCCGGGCGACACTTCCCTCCCCGCCTCCAACCCACCCCTCAATCATCCACCGTTTCGCACCGTTACAGTCAATCGGATGATGTGAGAGGATTCCACGTTATGATCCCGTTGCCCAGTTGTAATCCTTGAGAGCCGCGTGCTTGTAAACTTAGCCTCACTAACAATAAGCCTTTGACTCTGTTACCAGATAAAGGACGTTTTGATTGTCAGTCAGAACGGATCTTTGAATGTACTATGTATTAGTATGATAGTTGAATGTTATTTGGTTGGTTGATTAGGTGTACTATTCGGTGCGGGCAAGAGTCAACTGGTACTGATTTGTATTGTGACTTTTCGTAACTGTGGGGGCGGAGGGCATCGAAGTATCAGGTAGTAATATCTGAGGGCCTGGTATTAGGGGCAATTGGTAGATTTAGTGGAGCATCATTCTTGATGAAATAGGGAGCATTGCCGGTGGCACGCTACAATTTATAGGCTCGATCGAAGAGAGGAGGGTTAACAGTCGTGCCAGTTATGCCGAGGGTTACGAATACGAAATTCCTGCGGAAAGAACCGTCGCTGCGTTATCGAGCCGGTTGATTTACGCGGCGTACGCCCCCTACCTGCTAGTTTATTGGCCGAATCTACCATCGCAGATACATCATGCGACTTTATCAATATCGGGCCAGTCCTCCTTATTTCTGTTTGCCGGAATTTTATTCCCATCGAACGGAAAGGATCAACGAGCACTGACACCGACGACACCCATCCACCGACACACACGCATACACACGCACGAATGAGGATAAGCGTACCTCTTTTGTCAGGTTGGAGAGACAGCAGCAGGCTCGAGCAGGAGCCTGGTGAAGCAACGTTGCGAAATGTGTTTTACACCGGCAGTTAGAGTGTGGGAGGTGTGTGTCCGCGAACTGGCCGGCATATTTCACCGAGTGACAGGACACGTAGGAGAGTCTATTGTGCATATAATTCCTCGGAGGCAAAAGCGCCGGCTGGTTGGCCGGCGTTGCCTGTCAAAGAGATGTATTCTTGGGCTGGCGCTGCCGATACGATGGTAATCCGTGACGAGGCAACTCGTCGAACGGGAGACAATTATCTTGTCATTTCCAGGGACGAGCGCGTACCAGGCCAGGATAATATCCTTTCTACATTCAAAAGTCTCTACTGTTCTCGCTGTGCCTCCAAGCGCGCAAGGACGTTTTTAAAGTTTCTCAACTGGCTTTTAATTAAACTCCCCTCGCTGCTGCTTCTGCTGCTAGCTACCGGCCACTCCGGCGCGCTAGCTGTAATCGTAATTTCTTCCTCTCGAATTTATAGAAAGTTCGCGCTGCGAAACTAGCCCCCGTCCGAAGTCCGACAAATTGCGGAGTAATAATTTATTTTAATAAAGTTCGCAGGACAAGATACCATGGGAAGCGAGCCATACCCCCAGTTTCCGGTGCGCCCGGAGAAGCTTATATTTCGCGAGGACTTAAAACTGCGCCCCGAACAACAATACGACTCGGTGATCGTTGTACTTCCGACTTACCAGGAAAGAAGAACTTTGACATCAAGAAGTTGCTCGGTGAGTACTACTTCCATGAATTCGAACCGGGTCAAATCTATCTCGACCATCTTTGTCCTCTTTTCATCATTGTGTTTCTATTGTTGGAATCCTTTTTATTACTCCTCGTTCTGTCTCTCTTTCTCTCCCTCTCTTTCCTATTAATAATTCCGAATGTTCCGAGTGTCGTAATCCACCGATCCATCACAATTATACCGGACGTGAATTCGTTGCCTGACTGATAGTATGGATTTATGAAAGGCCACTCGTTTTAACAGCCTTCTAATCTATTACGCACGGGGGGGAAATATTGCTATGGAAAATCACCGGTGGTCCCATTGATTCGGAAATCGAAAGCCGTCAACGCGTCGAACGTAATCGAAAGGAAATTCTCCCTGTACTTTTATCGAGGGCTAAAGAAGTGGGAGATTTGTATTGTTGAGAGTATCACGGTACGTGGTACTCGTGTAATAATAGAATATAGCCCTTTAATTAGACTGGAAATGGTGCGGGTTAATGCAGAGCTCTGCCGCTCTTGGAGAAGGAAATTCCCGGGCGATTATTTCCTTTTTATTCGCCATAAATTCTCTCGCCCGTACTGGGTACCTACTCTCTCTTTCTCTCTCTCTCTCTCTCGAGCCTGTAGGATCGAGTTTAACACGTTTAGACCCACTGGACTCGCTTGCGGGACGCTGCAACGAAGAATTTCGGTTGGCCGTCACGTGTAAATTCTTCTTCACGCGGCTCCCACCTAATAACAATAAAAAGCGGCGGTATATAATCACCTGGATTCCGGGAGTTTGTCATCGCTAAATCCACAGCGGTCGTGTCGACGAAGAGAACGTGAGGAAGAGGGAACGATAGAGAGAGATAGAGACTGATATGGAACGCGCGCTCCGGATTGCGTGCACTCCGGAGGATCCATTCGGGAAGGGTTCAAATTTATCGTCCCAATGGCTCGAATCTCCACGGCAATCGGATCTATCTCGCCAGGTAGAATCCCGCACGGACGTGTGAACGGACAGACGGGATTTCTTGCGAGAATACGCTCGACTAAATCCGTTTGGATCAGTGATTAGCGAAGTCTACCGGCGTGATTACACGACTTTTTCTACATCATTCCTTTGGATTGCGGACTATGTTTAAAAGTAGCCTAATGCTCAGATTCGGAGGAGAAATGCCAGACATTCATCTCGAATCATCTAAATAGCCGTGTGACTCCGCGCGGGTAGATTACAGGTCTCAAGGGACAGCTCAGAAAAAGAGAGATTCTTTCTAGCTAATTCAAGCGTATCCACTCTGCCATCATTAATAAGGCAGATGGTATGGTGTGCAAAAATGACCGAATTACACAATGACCAACTTGACCCTTTGTCTGATGAGGAAATAATTGCCGCGTGCGAAGGAGTAGGTCGCGAGGGAATCCAAAGCGATCACTAATAACCGGGAATCCTGTGTCCTCCTTTTTTTTCTTCTTCCAGTCTTTTACGTAGTCGAGTTTCAAGTGGCTACGTTAACGCTGTGATTAGCTCTCGCGTGGAGTAATTCCGAGTTTCCGGGAAAATACGATAGCTCTCCGAGTTAGGAGGATCCAAGGCTTCGTAGAGGAAATTCGAGAAAAGCAGGAGAATACCAGGAGAGTAACGTTCGCAGGGAATGAGACCCCGATCTCCCGCGAAATTCCCAATAAAGCCAATAAAGCAAATAGCTGCAACATTATATGAGCCGTACAGCCTTTGGCGATTTGATTGTGCTTTAATAAGGAATCGTTTCGGCTCGTTCCGCACTCTTCGGCAGATTAGCCTTATCGAATAGGATACTCCCACCCTCTCGTTCTCTCTCTGTACACTAGTTTCCCCAACTCTCTGGCTCTGTACATTCGAATACCTCAGAGTTTCCTTTCCCGATTCGCCCGTATTTCCCGCGCTGAATAATCCGGCCCGCCGGGACAGAAACGCCGCGCCGAATTTCATTACTCGAATGCGCAAGATTGAAGTGCCTTTTCTGAAGGATTACGAGCCTCGCTAGAATAACACGCTGCGAGCGATAAGTGAGGAACGTACACATATATTTCGCTTGTCCCTTTTGCGAATTCGAGCTGGCAAGCCGCGCGCGGCAAGGGAAGGAGAAGAGAGGAGTGTGTAGAGTTCCGGATTCGAGAACGCTTAATATTGGTTGGCAGAAGGCTGCAGTGAGAGGAGGAGGAGGAGGGAAAAGGAAGGCGGCTGCTTGATTTCGGAAGGTTTCGAGAGAGAATATCGGGCCGTGCCATACAATCTCCAAGCTAACCACCACCCCGTTCGATTCTTGGCGGTACTCCTCTGGGCCTCACCCCTTCCCGCTTCCTCCTTTCATTACGATTCCACGAACCTCCTCCTCTTACTCTCTCTCTTTCTCTTTGCTCTTTCACTCTCACGATTCCCCGAATACCAGCAGCGGATCAAAACGTTTCATCGAGGGCGAAGCCTCTCCTTCCACGTTTTCCTTCTGTGCTTTGCCCGGCGACTTCGGCCGCACTTACCCGCCAAAGCGCACCGCCAACACACATTCACCATTGTACGTGTATAGAAGCACATATGCATGCGAGACAGTGAATTAGTGCTACGAAATTCCGGCGATTTGATTAAACGCTCGTGGAAGTCGGTTAATGCCAGGAATTCGAACCGATTGCCTACGTAAATCTTGGCAGTACTTCTCCACTTGGTACCTGACGCGCTCTTCCCCTTGCAATTAGGGAAACTCTCTGCACCGCGGGTGTATCGATGTATGTGAAACTGCGCAGGGAGTTAATACTTGCCGGTACGAAGTCGAGGTTCATTCTAGCCGGTGGAATCCGGTGGATTGGTTTTTAATTATTGTAACGAAGGCGAGGTAACGAAGGTTCGATCACAATGGTATGTAAACGAGGAGTGTTCGAAGCTACCGGTGGGGGAGAACAGGAAAAGCACGTCGCACTTTGGCTTTTGCGCGAAAGCCTCTTGACTCTTTCCATTCACTCTGGTTCGCGCACGGGAAATGGTTTGCCGGCAGTCCATTGACAGTCCGGGCACACACTTTGGTCCTGAAAATTGAAAATGAAAAGCCGACACATCGGCAATGCGCTGCTTGCTTTTCCCTGCTGCCACCCCCTCTCGGCGAATGAAAGGGCGAGAAGAAATGTGCGGGAGCAGGGAGAGTCCTCGATTCTTTTCGGTGTTCAGCCTGAATTCCGCTCGGTCTCGATTTGCGAAGCAAATACCTGATGCTAATCAACCTTTGAAGCTCATGCGGGCGCTTCTTCCTGCTTGCGTAATCGGCCAGCACACCGTTCCTATGTCGTTTCAAGGTTTATCGTACAGCTTTCTTCACGTTTGAGAGTTTCATTTTTATTACTCCTTTTTCCAAGGACTCTTCGTTATTTACAATGTCCAATACGAAATCTGTGACTTTTAGTTGCTCCGCTATGTTGATCCAATTAGCATCGTTTACTCGACTGGAATACTTCGGAGATCAACACGCTCGTTCGAGTCCGCTTAAAAGTGCGCGCGATCAGCAGAGATATAATTGGGATGACTGAATGGCACTCCAAGTCCTCCTACCTTTCTCCCGACGAAGGTGCAACAAATCATAACTCGGCCTCCTCGATCTTCAGGCTCGAAGGACTGTTCAATTTGCGATGGAAATTATAGTTGATATCAATTAGGACCGGATTAATTCGACAATGGTAACCGGATAAAAATCACAGTAAATGCCCGGTAGCAGCAGAGCGAACCGAGAGCCCCGGGTTACTTCGGATCGTTGGCAATTAGAGTGGAACTTGCTAGACGTCGAAGGCGAACCGGATTTTCTTGCTACCGCGCCCAGTAATTTCCCTAAGGCATCGCTCGATCAAAGACGAAGTTCGATATATCCAAGAGCATCGCACTACGGATGCTGCGTCCATGTGCAGGAGAGCCAAGCAATAATCCTTACTTCCCTTGCGCGCTGTGCTACGGATTTCTCCTCCCACGATTTATCAGATTTTCCCTCCCTTTGCCGAATCTCTTTTTCCAGCTCGATGTATGTTCGATCCTTTTCCAAATTAAGGGCCCGCATGTTTCGTAATATAAAAAAATTGATTTATATGAGATACATATAGTCTCGAACGTAGTAAAATCGCGTTGGATTCAGTGAGCTCGGACTTGATGGAAGCGAGAGTCTGTGCTTCTGGAGAGGATGAGGACTCCGAGAGCTACTGCTTCATAATTAATACGCTAATTATCGTAGGGTGTGCGTGCCGGTCGATGCGGAGTCTTCGACATAATTTTCAATGGAACACAACGCGCAACCATCCGCCGTTAATTATGATTTGCACGGCGCTGCTACTAATTAGACGGTAGGACGGCGGCGGCGGTGGTGTTCGCTCCTCGATTCCTCGGGCGAATTAAAACTTCTTGTTATAAGCCGCTATCGAGCGGTATCGCGTGCCTCGCTCGCCATTAGCAGACTCCGGAAATTTATGCGAAATAGAGCATACGCGTATTCTGAACAATGGATTACGTACAATGAGCAGAGCATTAATTGTCCATAATGTATTGCACGTGATTCTAATAGATGAACAAAACTTTATACGAGCATAAACAGGCGCAGTCTAGCTATTACCAACTGGATAGATCCGGGAGTTAAATGTTTACCACAGCAGGGCAATGGAAAATGGGTAGACCGCGAATGATCGGGGTGATCCATGGCTCAAGCAGTGGGATCCAGTGTTTTCCGATAGATGCCCGAATAAATTTGGCCGAGTGGATCGCCGCTGAATGCGCCGCGCACCCGCCCGCTCACCCGCTCGCCTCTCCCGACGAAAACGAGAACGAGCGCGCGCCACTAAATCTCCTCGGCAATCACTGAAAGTGGAGAGAGAAAAATTGCCCTCGGCTTCTTGGATCGCCGAGAGGTTAAGGCAGTGCGGACTTGCCCCGGGCGTAATTGATTTCCGCTTCTTTCCCTTTAAAGTTCCGGGATATTACCTTGCGAAGCGGCCCGTCGTCACCGGCCACCTTACACTCCCCGACTCAGTAATACATTTAACGGCTTCTCCACCAATTTCATTCAACACTCTTCTCACTCATTCTTTTCCCCACTGGTAATTTCACTGTCGTCACATTCAGTGAGAGTTAAGCTCCATTCACATCATAGTTACAATTCACGTTCCACTCGCGATAAACTTTTTCCCATCTCACATTTACGCTTTTCTACCATATAAGTCAGTGTAATAATTTCTTACTCGGAGCTTCGGCACTCGAATGAACACACCTATAATATAAATCGAGCTTAAAGTGGCGTGTCACGAGTTCCAGCAATTGGACTGGTAATTTTATCGTATCAGTTTTCAATTAGGCTGTTTTATAGTCTGTCCTCTTCCGTGAGCCGGGACGTGGAAAGAGTTGAACGTTGTACAGTCGTACAAGCTCGAATCCAATGAAAAGCAGGAGTAGCGGACGGACAAATTTATCAGTAATTTAGCAGTAACCTGGTTGGGTGTGCGCGCGTGCCCCTATTTGCGAGCGTGTTTCGGTCATGATGCGACAACGAAAGGGGTAGACCCGGCTTTAACTGGATCTGCGCTGGCTACCGGGTAACTAGATGCAGCTGCTCGGATGTAGGTGATCATATTTGCCGGGCCTCGGGTTCTGGCGATGCTCACGCGCATTTGCGGCCCGCCTCGACTCGATCTATCGAGGCGGTCTGACCGAGAGAGGACTAATCTACTGTGTCGCGCGAGACTGCCCCGCATCAAGCAGTAGTAATCGGTACACGGCCAGCATGCATAAGTAATGCAAGCGTACCTAGCGCACGTCACACACTACGAGAACCACCACCACCACCACCATTTGTCTCTTGTCCAATTTGCAAAGCCTCTGGGATGAAATAGGAGAGGGAGGGAGAGAGAGAAAGATAGTTGGTCAAACAGAAAAAAAATCTATTAGATCGCTTGATCGCTCTCGGCTGAGCGTGCGCCGCATCGCAAAGAGAGGTTCATTGCTACGATTCTTCATTGGTCTTCTCTCTGATTTCGCAGGATCTTTCGATCGGCTTTCTCGTGGCGGTAATGATAAAAATGCCTTTCGCGGCGAGGTAAAAATGCGGGCGTACGATGTGCAGCATGTGCCGAGCGCGGCGGCTATTAATGTTTCATTCGCCACGCTCCTCCTCTGTCGTCCTTTTGATAAAAGTCTTCATATTTCACGAAGGCATACCTCGGAGCATACGCTGGCAGAATAGGGGGGGATGGCGGGGTGGCGTGTAGCGAGGCGGAGCGGGAAGGGTCTGCCGAGAAAATAAATGGTGGAAGGATTCCTGGCTCCACTATCAATGGTAATGGCTGTCCGAGTGGACTTATTTAGGAGCGCATACGAAAGTAGTGGGCTGAGCGAGAGCGTTGAAGCATTGGAGCCAACCGGTAGGTTCTCTCCCGTTGGTTCGAGGAGGAAAACAAGTCGGTAGGAGTAAGGCAACGGGTAGGAACGATTTGACAGATGTCAAGACAAAGTGAGCCGAGTGCGCGCTCTCGGTTAGTCTGGAGGCTTGACTCGCAGCGGGGTTACGAGAGATATCAGAGCGTGTGTGTGCGTTACATTTAAATGATTGATGAAGCCGCTCAATGAGAATCGCAGCCGGGTCACATACATATCTTCCCGGGACACTGCCGCTCCTGGGCCACCGAGACTAATCCCTGTCGCGTTACGAGACCTCTTTTCTCACTCGTTTTGCTTCCTCTCACTCTCGGCCTTCCTGGCATGTTCCTACACGATGTAGCAGACGCGCGCGCGCGCGCGCGTCTACCACTCGCTCGAGGATGTCCTGTGTCTCGAGGACTATTATCTTGCTCTTGGCATAAAGGTGCGCGCGGGAGCTCGGACCAACTCGATTCGGGCCGTCGGAATGCGGTCGCATTTTTCAGTGATAGTTGCTATGGAGTCGTCCGAGAGAGAGAGAGAGAGAGAGAGTATCCCTTGCAAGGATAGGTAAACCCTCTGCGAAGACGTGTGTATGCCGTGCACGCTTTCTCGTGTGTGCGCGAGCGCGCGCGCGTCCTTAGGCGTTCGGAATTTCGGGAATGGAATTCGGGAATCCCTCGAATACGGAGATTATAGGTTCGACGCTTGCTCAGCCGGCCCTTCCCAGCACGTATCGCAGCAGCTTCGATTGCCAATCATGAGAGATGCGCCCGTTCAGCCCTGCCCAGTCCTCGCTCACTCTGCCCCTGTGTACACGTGTACTACATCGTAGTTGCTCCACGGAGATCGCTCGAAGGAATCCCTCTCTCGGCCACTTGCTCCCTAACCCACTAAGGAATACTGCCTTTTGATTGATCCCATTAAAATCTGCTTTTATTACTGATAATAGTCAGTGAGGAAGAGATTAAGGGAGGAAGGAGGAATGATCGCAAGATCATAAAGCAATTGGATGTACCGACCTGCTGCGTGATTGATCTTACGAGAACGATAAACATTGCTGGCGAGCATAGATGGAAATGACGTATGCTCGCGTATTAATATCCCTGATGGAGGAAGGTGGTGGTGGCAGCAGTGGCAGCCAGCCGTGCAACCACGGGTGGCTCGCTCACATAAATGCGGGGCGACGCTCATTTGTCTTTGAGGACGGATTCACAATTCAAATAGAGACAACGGCCCCTAATCAATCTCCCGGTAAAACGTGGGTCCCCGCGTGCACGCGTTCCTGGCTGCGTGGGCATTGCGGACTATCGACGATCAGAGCTAGCTAGGACGTAGGACGATGCAGCTAGCTAGAGGGAGTGCACGCTCGAGTTCCTGGCATACTACTGGCGAGCGGCCACCCCTTTCTTCGGCTGTGAGATCTGCTCGGCCATTTGTCCGAGGACGTTAAAGTTTCGGTGCTACCGCGCCGGGCTCTTCTATCTAATGTCCGGTCTTTCCGCATTGTTCGCCTCCCTATCTTCCTGTCCGCTCGTACCTCTGCCCACTCCATCTTCCAAGCCTCGAAATAAAGATCACTCCTATGCGCTCGTAGATTTCGATAGCGTCGCGCCACCGAGAACAACGCCTCCGGCGCGCACCGGTCTTTTTCTTTTTCCCCACCGTTCTTTTTGCCCGCCTGTCGTTCAACACGCAGCCGTTCACCAATCCCGTCGCGTACGAGTCAGAAGTTTATACGCTTCGATCAACGATACGCGGCTGGTGCGTCATTTCGCTCGAGCAAACAATAAGTGGATCCTACAGGGCTTCGGTGCCGATTGCATCTCGCCACAGTAACACCACCACTACTACCACCACCTTTATTCCCTGCTAGTAATTTGCATTCTCGCCCAAGCGCTGGGACAAGAACCCACATTATTAGCAGGTAGGATGGGATTGGCATCGAATTTGGGCGAAGGGTGGACTGGCCCGATAAGCAAAGACGAAGAGAGCCACGATCACTCCCAGTCGCAGAGAAGGAGAGCGAGATGCGTGCGGTTTCTTTGCCTGGAATGAGCCCGTAATTAAATTTTTTGCCTTTGCCGACGCAGTCGCTTTCAGGGAGAGAAAGGGCTACTCTGCCGGAGAGTCTTCTCTTGTTATAGTCGCAGCTGAAATTGCGATGTCGGTACACGAATGCCACTCATTCCGTCCGGACACATCACTTTATCTGTCAGTCTTTCATTTTTCAAAAGAAAGGCTGTCAATCATTCGTCTTTAAAATCAATTCCTCTCTATAATTTATACCAAGGCTTACATAGAAAAGTATCCCAGAATATCTAGCGATTGTAGCCTGTCGTTGAACGAGGGAGTTGAAATTCTTGTTCGTTCTCGCAGTTGGTTCGACTGGTTGGTCCCCGTTCCTTATCGTGATGTCGGGGAGGGCTGCCGGATGAGAATTAAACTCCTGGCAACTCGAGTGAAAAGTCTCATCGGCGTGCTCATTGGAGAAGGCCCGTTGGGGGGAGAGTGGTGGAGGGTAGCTGGTGTCTCGAAGGATAGGACGGTGAGAGGTCGACTGAAGTCGTGCAATATCCTTTGATAGGGTTGGCGAAAGCGGAGCGGAGCAGAGCGCAGAGCCTCGCCGAGCAGGAGGTTGATGCCGCTGGGATGGCAAGATGGCAGTTCGGGTGGCGTGCCTCGATATATAGACGCTCATTTGGATAATTGAAATCATTCCGTCTGCATTTCATGGCCGGATGCACGCTCGCTCGCCCCAGGCTGATCATAGCCATCGGGATCGCGTTATGGAACAAGATTGCGCTGTTCCCGCTTCGGGAACAATTGGCCAGCGCCAGCAACTAGCCAAGTTCGCGGCACCGGCACAAATGTCGTTATCGTTATCGGACTGATTTGTTGGATAGCGATTCTCCAACATAGTCATCGTCGTCGTCGCGTCACGACCCGTCTCTCATCTCGTCATGCTCTCCGAACCTTTCTCGGCTCGGGAGCCCGTTGCAATTTCATTCTCGAGCGGGCCCCTGTGCCCTGCGCCACTCTATCCTGCTCTCCTCTGCTCTCCTCTGCTCTCCACTGCTCTCTCCTGCCAGCCGCCACGTTAGCCTCGGCTTATTAACGATCGCTTGTTTCCTACTAATCGCTCCGCTCAGCGTATTCCTACCTCCGACACACACGCATACACACACAAACACACTCAGTCTAGTTCTACACTTCCTCCCTCAGTCCCCCCACTCTGTCTCCCGTGGCTTCGCTTTAATTGCATCGGCCTCCAAGTTTCACGTGGAACGTTGCGCAAATTCGCCCTGTATAAACCCTCGTCGCCCTTTCCCGCAAAGAATTCATTAGGACGCCTTATTAACTCCGGCGACACAAAAGCTTGGTAAGATCAAAAGGTGAATCACCGAAAAATGATTTGGAAATTAATGGAAGCACACGCGCGCTCGAGTAGATAATTCTCGTCGAGGAGTCAAAACGTACCCGCTTGACAATCCAGTGGAAATGCTCGGAAATTCGTGGAACGGCGGCGCGCTCGCCGCATGGCGGGAACGTCATTATCGTTATCAGATTGATTTGCCAGCGTGGCAGTTATGTCTCATCTTCTGACTGGCGGAGCAGCGGGGAAACGAGATTATATTCGGCTATCGGCCTGACACGTTGACAAATGGATGTATGAATCGATCGCGCGCGAGCGCCGCGTTACAACGACCTGCTTAACGACTCAGCAAGGATCATCCCCCATAATTGTGGCGGTCATCGTGACAGCCGTCCTCGACAATCGCTCCTCACTAATTCCTGATGGAAAGCACGGAAAGTATGAAAAAAACGTCTTAAATTAATGAAAGCTCATTACGGCGCTCGGACTTCGCTCTTTCCTCCCATTTGAATACTTTAACAGCAATTGCGGCAACTTTATTTCGCGAGCATCGAACGAGTTTAGCAGGACAAATTTCCTGAGTATCTCTGGTTGCATTGGAAGAGCGGAATCCAGCTGTGTCGGTTGTGCAAAGTTCATTGGAATTCTTAAATAGAAGCCGGCAAAGTAAGGGATCAAAAAAGAGGGAAGCCGAGAATGTTTGTGAAGCTACCATATCATTTCGTGGAATATCAGAAATAATTAAGAGGCCTGGTTTTATTAGTAGTGATTCTGGAGTTCTCGAAAGATGAAACAAATTGTTCTGGTCATTAAAGTGGGAAAATTCCGCTGGACAAAGTGACATGCTGCGTGAAGCTGGCATATCAACTCATGATATTTTTTTCCCTTTCTAAAATTATTTCAAATAAAGCCAGGAATCTTAATTATTCATGATATTCCACGAAATGATATGCTAGCTTCACCGACATGAGGCGAGATTCTCCAAGAAAACCAATATTCACCGGTGTGAACCCTGCAGCTCTCCAACAAATGATCGTTCGGAATCCTCGTCCCCTCAACGTTATTCTCCTCGATTTAGCTGAGTGACGTAGATTTTATTTCCCAGAAATAATCTTTACCACCACTTGTACTTCCTGATGATTGATTGACCCACTTTGCGAAACCGAAGCTAATTAATTAGTATGATGGAAATGCTTATTGCACTACCGGCTGTGGATACGAAATGTAACGCGGTGTTTCTTATTGATCGCCCCTCCTCTCAGGTTAAGATCCATAAAGCAATAGAAAAAATTGTTTATTATTTAACGAAAATCAAATTAAATCCGCTTCGGGCGAGATTAACGTAGTACGCTGAATTAATATTGACGCACGTCTCGGTGAAGGTTTTACCAATAGACAGGTAGATTCGTACTCTAATCGAATGAGCAATGGTGATCGATAGACGATACATATGCGGCAGCTCGCGGCGGCTTATACGCCACATTTTTTCCACACGTGAAAATATTGCTTACGGCTTTTGGGGGGTGGTGGATTGGTGGAGTAATCGTGGATTAATTGAGAAGCCACCCCCACCAGCCACACGATGAACGCCCCCGGCTACACCATACTCCGCTTCTCTCTCACTCTCCCTATTATGTATTACGAGATTCTCTTTTAGCCAGCTTCCGCCGGAGTTTCTATAATGAAGCTGATTTATCTCGCGCATTCACCGGAACGGTCCGACGAATCCCGCTTAAACTTCAGGCTTTGTCTAACGCTTAAAGGGGATGGAAGGCTTTAATTCATCCCTCATCGCGGCCGCTTCACGCCGCTGCCCGATAATTCTCGGCCAGAACGCGCTCCCAACCACTCCACCACCCCCCACCGCAGAATTATCCTAATACCCTCTTTAAGACTTCAGCCTCTCACTCTCCCGAAAACAATTCCACAGTCTCAAGTTTCGCGAAGAAAAGTGAAGCCATTTCCGCCATCCCGGGAGGGATGATTATTATTAAGGCCGATTGCACGTCACTGGCTAACATTGCGGTTTACATTCGCTGCTAGCAACCCCCCGGCCATCACGCGTGACGTAACCCAACATCCTATTATTGTTACATAGGTAGATACGGCAGCGGCAGCGCTAGGAATCTGCGGATACATATGTGCATGACTGGGGGTGGGAGTATTTACCGTAAGCGAGAGCCGGGGATATGGCCGGGCCGATGTCGTTATTCAATTAAATCACCCCCTAACTGGAAATTAGTTGGATCCATTTGTACGAGTTCATCGATTAGTTATAATTGCTTGCCGCGAGTAAGTGTCATCGTGTAGAATCGTCTCTTACGGATTGGACCGAGTGAGATAAAAACGAGTCAAGCGTTAATTCATTACTTTCAGACTTCATTTGAATATATCTTATATTATAACTCCTTTATATCTGACGCGAGTGGTCGCAGCTGTGTTTGCCACTGCAGTGCAATACTGACAGTAACAGCAACAACAACAACAGGGTGAAAAAAGGGTGGTGGAGGGATGAAGAAGTGGAAAACACATATGGGGGGGCAGAGAGAAATAGAGAGAGAGAGAGATGCATAGGTGCGGTGGGTATCAATAGTAACGAGTCGAGTGGACGCCGCGGGGCGGCATTGCGGTTTACATTCACGAGCAACCCCTTGCCGCGACGCGTAACCTAACGTAACGTTCTGTTCTGTATGCTCAACGAGCTGGAAGATCCATATCTCACTTGAGGGGTGAGCTCTTAGAGAGACACACGAACACACAGACGGACGCCGCGGGATCCACCGTTTAATGCTGCACCGTGCTGCTCGGTTACTGTGCTCTCTGTTCCTGGTATGCGTTACGCCGTTACCGAGTGCAACCCCTTCCTCGTCCTCGCCTCACCTCGCATCTTCCGCATCCTGCCTCCTCGAGCACAGGCAGATGCATCCCTATATGTCGCGACTCCTGCCACCCGGATGCCTGCTTCGATCCCGCAACCCTTTCCCTTCCCGGAAAATTGATGAAGCAGCCCTTCTTGCATTCGTTCGATATTCTATTCCCTTTCGCCTAGTTTCTCCAAGCATTCGATACGCCGATATCCTAGTTCGTTCCTCTAGGAGACTTAGCCGTATTCGTGGCGCGGGTGGGTAAGCCATGCGAGCACGAGCCTGCTGAAGATTGCGCCGTTTCTTTATAACGCTCGCATATTCGCTCTCCCCTCTCTCTCTCTCTTTCTCTTGGCAGAGAGATGGAGAGAGAAAGAGAGAAGGTGGGAGACACGTTATCGGCGCGGTGAGAGGTATTTTCATGGCTCCGGCGTCTCCGGGCGCAGCAGGAGCCGCGCGCTGAAATCACGCGCGCCCGTAAATTCGCCGTTAAAACGAAGAATCGGCGGGGCCAACTCGGCATCCCCTGGCGAAGCATATACGCGCTCCCGTCGCTGACGTCTTTTGCGGTGCTTTAGTTCCTCCTTTGTCTCCGGCAGCTGTTTACTGGCACGGTGGCGGCGGCGGTGGCGGCTTTCGTGACACGGGGGTGGCGGCGGAGTGTGGAAGCCCGAGTGAAATAAGGTTGGGCTTACGGCCTGTGACATGTTTTCCCAATTTCCCCGTCGAGGCCTATCGCCCTCTGTCTCCTGATTCTCCGCACCCTTCGCATCGCGACCCCATTAGCAAGATCGAGCTCGGAATAAAAATGTCTCGGCCCCCACCCCCTCCGACGCCACGCTAAATTCTTCCATTGGTGTTTGATGTATTTCTCAAGGAGCGCCTGCCATCGGAGGAATGTTTAATTGTCGCGCTCCCGCTCTTACGCCAGACTGCTTTCTCCAGTCTTGTCAGGAGCCGAGCTATTTTATCTATTTTATCTGTCCGATCTGGTGTCACGGTGTGAAACAGATCGTTCGTCGGGACACCAACCACCGTCCGAGAACTTCGTTTACGTATTTAGGCGCTCGGAATTCCGTTACTATCTGTCGGGTCGAGAGCCGATTAATCATGCGGGGGGGGGGGGGGGGGGGGGACCAGGTCAGGCCAGGTGGTTGACTTTCGCCAGGCAGGTGCGCTTGTTCGATCGACTAGCATCGGAAATACCGGCGGGCACTCGCGCACGTTTCCGAAACCGAGATAGCCGGGCGTTACAATAGTTGGAGGATTTCGAGGGAAAATCTGCCAGCACAACACTGGTACAGTCTGCGGTCGATCGTGCGGTCTCGTCGTTTTTCCAGGCTCGCTGCTTGCTGAAACAGGGCGAGAAAGACTGATATATATATAAATAGAGGGAGGGGCTCGAGGGGGTGGTTTTGTGAGGGGAGGTAGATAGAGAAAGATGACATACACACTGCGATTCATCGCGGAAGGTGCTCTTCCACCCGCGTCGCTGCGACTCGACGCGGTTGCTGACAACACAATGGAGGCTTCTTGCAACGGAGCCCTTTCCGGTTTCATCAAGGACTATCAACCCACCCATCCTCCAGCAACGCACACCGCGCTGCGAAGATAGAAGAGTGGCGGCGGAAAGCCGCGCCCCCTTCTTTTTCTCTCCCTTCGCGCTTGTCGATATTAACAATATAGCCGCGAGTCCAATTCAATCCTCCGTCAGCTCTCCTCCTCCTCCTCCGCCTCCTTCACCGTCGCTCGCTGCCTCCGCTGCTTTTCATGTGCACACCCGAGTTGTACACACGCGTGACGACGCGCTATACCGGCGCGCAGCCTCGTTAATTCCACTGGCTTAAGGAGCTCGAGAACAGAGCCTCCCTTAAGCCCGATTCATATTATAGGTAAGCCCGCGCTGCATGCACGCTCGGGAAAAAAATGATCGCATTGACTTAAACGAGAACGCTCGCGACAGAGACGACGCTTATCCGAGAGAAGCCGTGCTGGAATGGGACAGTGGTGGTATCACTGAAGGAGAGAGTTAGCTCGATACAAGTGTGTGCCTGCAATGTGAATCGAGCTTAACGCTTGCGAGTTGGATGTAAAAAATATAATTGATCGGAGCCAAGTGAACGTGCGAAATCGACGTGGTCGGTTAGCAACAGAAAAACGTAGCAGCCTGTCTCTGGAGGACGTGGGCTGCTGTACCGGAACCATAATTACGTCGATATGGAGCGTACGCACTCTCTTTCTATCCTTCTTAAACCCTCTTTCTTTCAACGGAGCAACATCTTGGGAGCACATGTTGCCCGCTCTTTCACGCTTGCCGCATCCTCGAGGCGGCTGATCGGCGAATTTTTTAAATGTCATCGGGGCGCGCCTGCGAGCCACAGGCATCTCTAATTGATGCTCTCCATTTTTTCTTGGCTTTGTCTAGCGCGAGGAGATTTATGATGGACTCGAAGGAGTCGGTGAGAAAGAGAGAGAGAGAGTAGGAACGCAAGTCGGTTTCTTTGAGCGCGATTCTCAGCAGGGGAGCCCCTTTCTGACGCGTCAGCCAAACCGCCGCCGCCGCCGCTCGACTCACAACACTATACACCTCTTTTTTTATCCTCCGGCGGATCTATTCGCCGCCGTTGCCAGTCCAGATGCAACATTCCTCAGTGTGCCGTCACATTTTGAATGCGCAATGTCCAGTGAACAGCAAAAAAATCCATCATTTTTCCAACATCGCGGCTAATTAATTTTTGACAATGGGTAATTACCATTTTTCAGATATTATTCAGAGCCGGTGGAGCACGTTTTATAGATAATTTTGGAGAGGTTACGCTTGGGAATACGTGGTGGTTGGTGATGCACAAAATGTAAGGGCCGAATTTATGAAAGCCACGTAAAAGCACTTGGAGAGCCGGTCACACTGGCTAGAACGGCTGATCGACGCTGGTAGAACGTCGTCGTCGTGATAAAACGCATTAGCACGCTTCATTATTTATAGGCATAACCGTTGCTTTCTGCCCACATACGCCGCTCCTCTCCACGCACTTTTTCCATGCGCTCATAAAACTTAACGGTACCTCTTTCCCTCTCTGCATGTATTGGAGAGAGGATGTGTTACCTTAATGCGCTATTCGTTAAAGCCACTCTCTCTGCCCTGACTGGCATGGGCGGATCGACCTTACTTAAGCATAATACGTAATTAATGACATATCTACAGTTGTGTCCTAAGTTACTCGGAGACTCTCAGCAATGTTATCGAACCGTCCAAACACATGTAACGCGTACATGAGGTAAAAAGAAGACATATAACTAGAGAAGAAGGAGGACTGAAAAAGTGGCCGGGCGAAGATATAGAGAGGAGCGTAATTCGAAAAGCGATGCCGGGTATTTTGAGGGGAACAGGCTTGTACCGCACTCCGGATAGTTTGCGGGTAATAGAGTGGAGTGGAAGGAAAGCTAGCATTTAGCGGAGTGGTACTCGAAAACGCTTAAATCATCTGTTTCGATGGTGTAGCGTGGGAGGCGTATATACCTCGGTAGCAGTGGTACCGCAGTGAGTCTCTGCAGTGGCCATTCTATTAACCGCAAGTGCAGTCGGCCACCTTCGTTCCCTTGTAGCCATCCATTTCAGATTTGCTGAATTGAATCCGTCCGGCAAACAGGTCTAAAGCCAGTACCATCCTTCTGTTGCTTTTCAACCCCTTCCCTACCTCGTCTGGTGTGTTCACCTTTTCCTTCAATGCACCTTTCCTCCCTCTGACCCTTAGCATTCAATGTCACAGAGTCTAATCATCGTCTGAATTGACTGCGCCAAATCGACTGACTCAATCGTAACCATCGCGGATCACTGCTCCTCCTTCTATGAAAATTGACGCTTTTCACTCTTGGATCTCTCCATGGCTAATGGGCGCTAATCTCGTCCTGCTAGGAATAGTAATTCCTCTCTCTTGGCAACAAAGCGTCTGCCCTTTGTAACTAGTAAATGTGGTTTACCAAAGTCGGGCGAGGAGAGTCACCGGGGAGCAAAATGTCCTAGCTTCTCTTCACTCCCCCCCTGGCATTTTCTCTCCAGGCGGAAGTTCCTTCGTTGCGCTCCTCCTGTATTAAGCCTGGCTCAGTGGATCCTCCGCGAGTCGAGTTTTCTCCATGCCAACCAATTTTCGGTGACAGCCTGACGAGTTTCGTCCGGAAGCTTCATTTGTTCAGCAATTGCAACTTGCTATGTCTTCGACCTTTTCGATAGACGTGTGGCGAGGTTACTAAAGATAGAATCATTAATCACGAGGACTTATTCGAGTGTTTTAATATATAGCGAGTACGTTAGACTCGTCGGAGCGAGAATTTCTCCCGATTACCGAGGCGAGCGATAAGATACTTCGTAGCCACGAACATTGATAGTACACCATCGCTCTTCCGACAGTTACACCAGCACATTCATCCATATTCATGAATCTGGACAGAGAGAGAGAGAGAGTGAGAGAGAAGTACTCGCGTATTTATGCAGCCGGCAGACACCTCCGCCCCCCGTTATACGGTTAATCAGCATAAAATAAGTTTTTTAACGATCGCACGTAATGCCGCGCGCCCGAAAGAGTCATCCACGTTCTTTGGTGCCGCGTTGTTTATCTTTTTCCCTGTAAGCGGTGCAACGGGCCAAATGAGAGGTTGGGTGTGGTACTAAATTACGTCTTAATTTGAGCGGACACGCTCGCACGCCCGGACGCCGACGCTCTCAGAAATCCACGGGCACTCTGTTTATGGCCTTCCGCGTGCTTCTCCTCCTTCTTCTCCAGCGGCAAGGACCAGGAGACGATGGCATATCTCCGGGATATCGCTACATTGACGCGCTAAGTGTCCAAAGGCGACTCGTATTTTATTACTGCTTATCGCTTACCCGGCCGATCGCCACGCTAAAAGCCACTGAAAGCCCGGGAACACCTTTCCTGCCCCGAAATATGCCACACCGCATCTCACCTCGATTGCCCCTTCTTTAATACTGCTAATCTTGAATAACATTACGCTTTTAGCGTCAAATGAAAAGATCACGGCACTACCGAGTTAGACACTAGTGCGACATAAAAACCCTTTGAATCGCCGAGATTCCAGATTCTTTTAAGATTTCGGCCTGAATTCTTTGAGATAAGCTGATTTAATGCCTCGAACTAAGAGGGCACGAGGCGTAAAGTATGCTGGCGATTTTTTGGAACACGTGTTCCTTCGCTTGAAAACACCGGTTTCATGGCAGATTAGGTAATGACTTCTACCTAATGTCAGCGATACCGGATTCCGGCTACGGTTTGACGAGCGAGTAAAATTTAGGTGGGAATGCGAGGAAGGAATTAGGGGCGTCAGAGTCCTCGCAATGAAAGAAGGATTCCCTCGGAAATTAGCCCGTTGGAGAGGCGAGAAAAGATGTGGCACGGGCGAAGTAAAAAGGTGGGGGCTCGTTAAGAACTGACGATGATGGCAGCGGCTGGAAGATAACGAGTTTCGGCCGGCAATTGCCAGCGAAATCAACGATAAATTTCATGTCGCGATGCAATCCTTAAAACTTGAGTGAATCAGGCTTTAAAGAGTCGAATTGGAGGAACAAAGTGGTAGCTGATATCTTGCAGTTTACGAACGCTGGAGGGTTTGTCCTTGGTAGAAGATATTTTCGCACATACTTGCATCTTCCATGTATGAATAGAGGATATTTAAATGCGGTGGAAGTTACTTGCTGGATCGCAAGCAGACACACAAAGCTTGCCGCCGGCTATGGAGCCCGTCGAGCTTGAACGTCCAATATTCCAACCTGTCGCTATTACATTATTCGATGGGAATCGCAGTGCAATGAGATTTTCTTGAGTTTTCCTCTGTTATAGCATTTCCCAGTCGCAGGTCGCCCGAGCGAGCGCTCTTGTTCGCCGGAATTAAATACATCGGCAAAGAAAAGAGGGCAGCGAGAGAGGATGGTATCAGAGCAGCATAGCTCTTTGCGGCTTTCCGCGCAAAGTCCGTCGAAAATTCAGTTCCATTTTTCTGTATTTGCGGTGAAACAATTTCCCAAAGCTTCTATCGACTTTCCATCCCTTTTATCATTCGCCGCCGCCGCCGCCGCCGCAGCACGCAGCCAGGCAGGCTGGTCTGCAGGCGGCTTTTAGCGGAAAAATCGTGGTAATATATATTCAATTGGCACCGCCGCCACATTTACATCGGTCCATTAAGACTCCTCGCAATTTGTATCATTAGCTCTGGCGTGTCTGGATTGACTCGTCGCTTTTTACAGGCCGGCTACGGCAGCCGGTCCATTAATAAAATTCGATCCACTTCTCGTCGCTTTGGGATAAATATGCGAGCGATTACGACGCTCGACTCCATCGGGAGAAATTTTTTGGTGGTCGGGTAACGATGAGAGAATGATTATATTCGTGACCGATCAGCATATTCTCTTATGCACTTACGAGAAAAAGCGGGGATGATGATAAAAGGTGTGGTAAGCACTGGAGTGGTATCTCCCGGGGCAGATCCTCATCTGAATAATTAATGCAAAACACCTTCTAAATAAGGGGAAAAACACCTGCAGGTGGTTGCAGCCGTTCGCCTCCGCCGGTGCGCCGCGCCGTTGAGAATGAACCAAGTAAATGGCAAAGCTACCGGCAATTTCAAAGGACAAGCGTACTCCAAAAGTTCATTGAATCCTTGGGATTCGCATGTTATCCGTGTCCCAATATCGAATCCATATGGAAGGGTCGATCCCGAGAAAATTCACAGCATCCCTGGTAACATGGCTGCGCAGGCGACCGCTTCTATCAGGTGCCTAGCACCGAAACGTTCTGTAGATAGAACGAGCGCACCTTGGAAACGCGCTGGAAATTGGATTTATGTCGTTGGAGGCAACGCGCCGACTTCCTCGCCGAGATTGATGGCCATCCGGAAATAGGTGCGTTGGGAGGATTGACAAGCTCCGAAGAGGGATCTGCCCGGAGAGAGAGTGCAGCGATTTTTTTTCTCACGAGCCAAGCTATGTTCTGTGTCCAATCGCGATCACTCCGGGCGGCATATCACAATACTTCCTCGACTCAACATTTTAGCGGCACATCTCACACCTTGACTGAGAGAAATTTCAAGTGTAAATTTCCCAAAGTTTCATCCGATAGTGAGGAAAGTACGGCGAAGTTAGAGAAGTCTAACTCTTCTCCCTTGAAAGGGGAGATTTGGTGGTGGTCGTTGGTACCTGAGCGTCGCCGGCAGCGCAATCCAGATAACGTGCTTTCCGATAATGAATGAGTAATTGGCGCGCGTGCGAGTCAAGTACTGTAATTGCACTGGAAGACGTTATTGGTGGGTGAAAAGAGCCGCTAAAAGGCTTTTTCCTGGCGCTGTTATAGTAGGAGTCGGAGAAGCTCCGCAGGAGCAAGTGCACGCCCGGCCGGCCGTTATAATGGGCTTTTATTGCTGGAATGAGAAGCAAGGGAAGATGGACCCTTTCACGGGGCTGCTCGCTGTAGGTGTCAGACGTGAAATTAGTCCGCGTTATATTCTTATTTGCACACAATGGAATCAGATAGCGTGATAATTGTTCTTTTATGCAGTGTTTTATCTCGAGCCGATCGGCTCTGCCCCGACCACCAGACACTCTCTTCCTCTCCGATCTTGATTCCGCGTAAGGCTAGCTACCTATGCCCCTTTAATTGTGCCCGATCCTATTAATCTTCCCGGTCCTCCTCTGAGATTTTCAATCTGTTTCTCTTCGACGCAGCAGCCTACTTCGCCGGATAGGCACGCGCAAAGCCATGACAAGAAAAAGTTAGGAAACGATTCATTAGGCAGTCAGAAGACGGAGCTAACAGCCAACAAATGGCATCGATGCTACGGGCAATTTTTTAGGCGCTCCGTCGCTGACATTGTAGGGCGGGCGAAGAAGGTTCGAAGGTAAAAAGAGTGCGTGCTCCAGTTTGTTCTCAGCTGGCGAATCGATCAAACTTGAGCTCGCCAAGCTGCAGCCCCGGGGCATCGTCCTCTTCCTTGGTTCTCCGCTCTCCAAGGCGGCGTGTCTCCGGCTCTGGCAAGCATAAACACGTGTTCCGGACGATCTGTCCCCCGACGGCCATTCCGGGACACGATTTCTCAGATCGTGAACGTAAAGTTCTCGCACTCGGCCCATTTGTTGAGTGGAGAACAGCTCGTTGCTTAGGGCGGCGACCCAATGGATTTACGGCTGCCGGTGCGCATCTCTCCTTTTTCTTGGGCCAAGAGCGTTTACGCGTCAACATACGGCCCGACTAAATTTACATGTGCCCGAGTTATCAAATAAATCCCGGACTACGATCCCCCAGGATTTCGGTCGCTACGAAAGAAGGCGGCTCGCTCTTTCTCCTTGTAATTTGTAACGGTACACTGGGATTTTACGTACTCGGACTCCGAGAAGTCTCGGCTCTCGGCAGTCTCTAAGGAAGAGGATGACGACGGTGCAGTACTGATTAAAATAATATGAGTCTTATACCCGGCTGTCGGGGTTGTTGCCTTTTCTGGAATTCCGCCGGGCAGCCTGGCAAAGTAAAAGAATGACAAATAGATGGAAAGCTCCCCTGAATTATAGAATGTCTTCCCCCGATAGGCAGGATCACGAGCGTGCTTCTGCAAGGATATACCTTCCATTATACATAAAAAATGACAACGAGATATTTTTATCACCGCTGTTAAGACACAGGGCTGCTGTCTGCCGTGTCAAGGCTTGAAGAGACAAAGTACGCTGCTTTGCTGACAGTCTTGCTCACGAACGACATATGTTACACTTCCTTGTAATCAGTCAACGATAACTTCAGTATAGGTTATTAATTTTAAACCTTGCTACCATATTTCCACCAAAGCAGACACTCTTTTCTCTTCCCACTACTTATCATAACTCTCAGCTTCTTGTCTTAGAATTTTTCTAATGCCAGCGCATACCAATCTTCTGACTCCTCGTTCAACTGACACTCAACTAGTTTCCCACACAGATTCCTCTGGATATTATTATGTTCCGCGAACTATTGCATCTAGATAACCAGAGGACACAACATCTTGCCTCGTAATCTTGGCGGTTCCGTGTCGGGTTTCAATTATTTTCTCTCCAATGATACCGCGTAGTCGTCGTCGTTGCGAAGATGCTGCTGTGAAAAATGAGTTATTCCGAGACGAGTGATAGGACCGGGTCAGAACGGGGTGAATAATGCATTTGGCTCGACGAGATTCTCCACGGCGCAATACTACACTCGCGCGCTCGCTACACCAATAGAGTCTTCCTTCTTCTGCGGTTCAACTTAACGATGATCTTGTCTCAGAAGTTTCTATTAACCTTAGAGCGCGTCGGAGAATTACTGGAAAGTACCGGGTTGCTAGAAAGACTGTCAGGCTATCGCGACCATCTGGTCCATTGCTAGTGAGGACTACCCGTTCGTTTCAGGTAGAAAACGTGCGCGGACTTTCGTTGCTCCCCATTATATTTGACCCTTTCCTCGAAAGACTGACGCATGGACCAAACTACGCAGCACCCCGAGATAGATCTCGAGATTGAAGGACTGCAGTAAATTGAGAGATCCGTCTGTGACAGTGGCCTTTACGAGCCGCGTTAAACCTTTCCGCGTAGCCCACCCTTGAATATAGGAAATCCCTGACATTCTCTGTCATAGAAATACAAACCACAGTCCCACCGTTTATTTAATAGTATATTACCCTTCGCTTCACAGTGAGTTTACCGTTGAAACGGGATTTTATATTATTTTAGTTCTCTAGTTATGAAGCACCCGGCAAGATATTTTTAATAAGGTCATTTCATTTACGCGAATCCCCGAGTTAATGGTAGCATGGAGATCCCGTTCTTCCAGGTTTATCGTAAAAACTGATACTGTCGGCCCTACGAAACGAGTATAAAGCAACGGAAGTAATTGCCGGCGAGGATCGGTAAAGCTGGTCTCCGGACTTACTCGGAGAAAAGCAATTTCATCGTTGATTTAAAAAATGCGACGCGCTAATGGGATTTTCATAGAAGAGGCTCCCGGCGACACGGACTTAATGAATTTCTTGGCGCGGTGCGCTGTTAATGCGGACCTAATTAATTCCCATCGATTTTGCACGCTGCTCGGTCGTTGTGATATTTTAAATCGCTGCAAAAAGCCGGATGGACTTCACGTAATTTCAATGGTTCCAAAAAACAAGGCAAAATGCGTATTTCTCCATAGCAGAAAGGGATGACTGGGTGTGTAATGCACCCGGTATCCCGCGGGGCTCCGCTTCATTTTCGGAGGTCTGGCAGTCCGAGTGGGATGCTGCGGACGGCAGTGCCAAATTGAAAGATCAAAGGATTACCATTATTACCTTGTTTCGACGGTAATCTCGAAGGTAATCCCTATTTTCTAGACGCGCGCTCGCTCGCGTGCACTCTCGGCCGGCACGTACACTCGCTCGGAGATCAGACGGGACGCGGCTTTCCCTAGCAAAGGATAACGAACGCGTTTCCATTTAGCCGATCGTCGCGGGTGGTGGAAGCACGGCGAGAACGAGCTTCGATAATCTACGACTGGCGCGGTTAACTGGCGCAAAACGATATGGCCCGGCTCCTGGCGAGGCACAACTGCCTCCTTGCTACCTTTATCATCGAGACACAATTTCATTAGGATGCGCCCGCGCCATTACGACTCCCAAGGGCGAGCTGGTACACCTACCGCGTGTGTGAGTGCGGTTTAATTAATCGCTCGTACAGCCTGCAGCCAGCCGCCGCGGCGCGGCCCGGTGCATTAATTGCCGCTAGATCGGAAGCGTGGCGCCTCCTTCTCGGTGAATTTCACGCGGTTACAGTCCTCGACTGAGCACTCACCTTTTTTTCACCGCCAATTCCCAGGATCACTGGTTCATGTCAATCGACATCGATGCCTTCTAATATGCAGAAGTGGCCGCGCGAATTAGCTTTGGGCCGTAATGTTAAACAGGGAAGTTGGCGGCGGTCCAGCCGGATACATTTCTGGGCATCGATGAATTTTTAACTGTTCCCAGTGACGGGAACAAAAACTGTCAGGCTCTAGAGCATGGCTCAGGATCACCGGACCGATAAAAATGTGAATTCGCTTGAGGGAGAGTGTGTTATCAACCAGCTGAATTATGAGAGTGAGTATTCGCAGTAACGCTCTCACAGTGTGACAACATGAATTGGTGAAAATTTAGGATTTCCACTGCCTCGAGGTTCACTAGCTCGCCAAGTACCGTTAATCAGCTGACTATCCAACGAATACCGGACGTAGGGATATTGAAATTTATCTGTCGCTGGTGACACGGGTCGTTCGTCGATCTGAGAACACCCCTGCAGGCAGGCGCCGTGAGGAAGAATGTGCGAACAGGTGCGAAATACGCGAGTCTGATAACGTATGAGCTGGATCATAACTTCTATGAACCACAACGAGTAACGCCGGCAGCATCCACCTCTGTGAAGAATAGCTATTTTTGTAGACTATCTCGCCAGGCATTCTCCCTCCATTATTTTGCTCTAATAACGATTTCTAGTTCTAGCAGTATTAATATTGCTAGTGTACAAACATAAGGAAAGGTAGAAATATTAGGAATTAACTACGTCCTTTATAGAGAAGTCCTTTCAAGGCCCGAGTGGGGCGATAGGCGCCCTCTCGCAATTTGTGTCTGACAGTGCGAGTCCTGAAAGGGTAGTCATCGACAGCTCTTGTCCTTGTGTCTGCCTTACGCAGAGTAAGGGTCACCCTTTGGCTGGGATGACATTTCAATAAACGCGTTAGAGAATAAGGTCGTGGCAGTGAGCCACCCTCAAGCGGCTTAGAGAGTGAACTGCAAGGGGTCTGGGTGAGGCGGTCTCGCGCCACCCCTTTAAGGTCGCTCTGCATTTTTCACGAACAATTAAGAGGATCTTTCCGTTTACCTCTCATTAGGATCGTCGATCTCAACTGGAGTCGGCTGAACTCAAGTGAAACGGCACCCGCTCGTTTCCTTCCTCTCGCGGAAGCGGAAGTTGTACGAGTCCTAGGCTTTTGAGGGCTGGCACGGTGCCAAGTCGAAGAAGATATCGCTCCCAGGAGATGCGTGGCCTTAATAGTCGAACATTCGAAATGACAGCAATAATAGGGATGACGGCTGGCGAGAAAGAAAGTGACTCATGAATTATTCGCTTTGGGGCTGGTTGGTTCCTTGGTTGAGGCCGCCGACAGCTCACAGCTCGGCTGAGTAGTTCATTCGGGTGACATTTCAATAAACTTGTCAGGCGAAATAAGGTCATCCTCAAACGAAAGCTCGCTCCTCCGCTACGTTGTCGCCGAGGGCGAACCTCCTCCGGTTGAAATGTCGCTTTACAATTACGAGCGGGCGACCACAAGCGCCGACGTCGTCGACGTCCTCGGTGGAGCTGTCATTTCACCGTCTGCGCCTGAATACACACATAAGCGGGGCGAAGAATTTTGCATTATTAATGACGAGTGCCGCGAATAGCCGGTGGGTTATTATTCCGATAGGCATGTGTGTGCGTGCCGCAAACGGTATTCACACGGCGCGCCGCGAGCTGTCATTAATCCGGGCGCGTTGACGCGAATGCCTTTTGTCGTGTTTTACCAAGCGAATTAGCCAGTCGCCGGTGGAAATTTGAATAGAGTCCGAATTGACAGAGCGTAATTTAAAGCTCGCCGGCTATGCCAGACCGTCTTTATTCGTTGGCAGGACTCATCAATATCGCTCCTAATCGGTCCATTAAAAACTTAGCGGGGGTCGCGCCATCCTAATTAGTAACGGCGCGCGGCCTTAGGAATTGAATCCCAATGAATTCGCCTGGTCCTTTCTCTTTTCTCCTAGTCTCATTCTTCATCTTGGTATTCGGTGCAAGACGCTTGAAAACTTTCGGAAAAACGGTCCCTTGGAGCCGATCGTAGCAGCACCACGCTCTTCCACTTTCTTTTCCTCCCGCTGAGACAATAATTTTTTATTAAAGGGCTTGCGCCATAATCTAATAACTCATTCTTAGACGGTTATAGGTCTTTGAAAAATTTACGAACGAATTCTAAAGTCTTAAAGTCGAGGGTCGAAAGAAGTTGTGAGAAAATCGAAATTCCAGTCGGCTGCTAGGCACGGGGTGTACGCGCACGTATATCGGCAACCTGACGAAAAATCGGCAATTGATAGGGTCTGCCATATGGTGTGGCCTGAACTTCGATTCGTCAGGGTCACGCGGGGAAGACGAGGGGAAGCGGAAGGCGCTCCCGGGGAGGAAGCACGTCCCTCCGACTCGTCGTCGGGAGAGTCACGCGCGGCAATGACTTTCACGTGTCAGCCGGTGCGAAGGACGAGCAGGATGCCGGGATAGAATCTCGAGGAACTCGGTGGAAGAGGAGAGAGTGAGCGTGAGCGTGAGAGGGAGAAAGAAAGCTAGCTGGTGGTTCCTTGCGGCAGAGAAGTTCAGGACCTCCTAGGGCGGCGGTGCGACGGGTGGCCTCCACCGAGCCAATTCCTTCGGCATTGTACGTAAATACTGAATCATTGGAGCTCATAAAGCCGATTCCAGCGCGGTATTTAACGGCTTTTAAAGTCTGGCCCCCCAAAGCCCAGCAGTAGCGCAGCGCGCCGGAAAGCCAGGAGAACTCTCTCGTTCTCTCCGAGCTCATTTTTCATTTTCCACCTTTTCACATCGATTTCCGCGGCACAATAAAGTGCCGGTGCGGCCTGCTGCGAGCCAGCTAGCCCGAGCGCCAAAAGAGATCGAGTCAATAAAGAAAGGAGAAGGAGGAAAAAGGAAAGGAGAGGGTGCTGGATGGGTAAAAGGCCGACATACGTAACCCTGTGCGACTCTTGGGAAAATTGATACGTTCCTTCAGGTGTGCCCGCGTGCTCTCACCATGGAAAATTCGGGGGACCTCGACGGGGAATGAAAACTGGTTTATAACGTTTAATGTCTGAATTAGTGATCGAGCGACGTTCATGCGGATATCTCGTCGGGCGAGCACGGCACTTCCTGTTAATTATTCAGCCTGCGACTCGATGCGTTAGAGCGTCCTTACTTATTCAGAGTGTTCGATAATGTGTTAAAACTTGTGTTTCCGAGCTTCACCATAGAGGGAGCCGCACTCGATTCGCCGAGGACGTTCAGTATTCGGTCAGCGAGAGTATCGGCTCCATATGCATCGTTAATTCCTTTATTTCGGCATCCACGAATATTTTCCAAATCCGGCTTAAGCGCGATATACAGGGCTCCGCATGTAATTGATAACGTTGATTATTGTTTTTCCAACGAGCCCCTCGCAAAAGCCATTAATTACAGAGCCAAAATAAATGATTGGATCTCTCTCGTTCGCGGACCGCCCATATTATCGGGCCCGATAATGCCATTTCCGAAAATGCTTTTGCCATTTTCCATTTCGACTAGCTATCTCCTGCTGTCGGCAGGCAGCCGATCGTTTTTGCTGGTTTTCGCCCTGAAAACACATTTGGCACTGACACTCCGCGCGCGCCCGAGAATATACGAAAAAAGAGGGGATTATAAGCCCCCCGACTAAATTCGATGTGACTGCCAATCTGGAGAATATTTATAAACGCCAACGAGCAACACTGGCTACCTCTTTCCAACTCCCAAACATGTCAGCCGCTTTCTCGTAAAAGAACAGGAAGTAGTGGGTGTACCGCTGGTCGTTTGGAAGGCGTTACGAAAGAACCAGTCATTCACATACATTTAGATCCGCTTTCCCATTAATCGACAGTTCGATACTTTATGAAGTATAAAATAAAACGATAGGTTGAAATCAATGTTGCAAGAGGCTCGAAAAAGGGAGTGGCTTACCAATATTCCTTTGCGTAGGTAGACGAGGATTTCGTGAGTGTGAATCGGGCTTTTCCCAGACGCGCTTCGCGTCGACGCCTACCTTTTCCTCGTATTGCTCGCGGGATATCGAGGCCTTCCTCTCACGCCACGGGGGATCACGTAACGCCGCAGGTGTGCCGAACATTTTTCAGGAAACGTGAGCGAAGCAACGTGGGCCAAAATTATACGGGGTCTCCAGCGGCGAGAACGCTTCCTTCTGTAAAGTTTGACCCCCCGTCCCATCTCGTACCGTCCCGCCATCTCACCCGGAGACTCACTCCATTTCAGACTGGTGCAGACTGCGTCTTGGGAGCGTACGTCTTTATAGTCAATCCAAATATGCTCGCCAGGCTATCGGGCCGTGTCGGCTCTCTTCTCATCTATCGTCGCAGAGCCAACAAGTGGGAGCGAGCATCCGAGATATTCTCCACCGATACTTTATTTCTCACTCTTATTACAACCAACTGAATCCTTGGCATCGGTTCAATCTGCCGAAAGGTGTTCCGTCGACATAATGTAATGCCCGGGGAATCGACCGACATCGAGCACCTATTAAACACTTTATCTGTGTACCGATGAATCAGATCGCTCGGATCATCGGGGTAAGCAGGTGTTCCAAATATTTGTCCGGGTTCGAGAGATCTATACCTGGAGAGGAGCACGTGAGGTGAAATTATTTCCTTCTCATTCTCATTCTCCTCTTGGGAGAGAAGAGGTCCTGTTGCTCTTCCTTTCTACTCGTTCGCATCGATTCTCGGACAGAAATCGGCTTTCGGTTGCGCGATCGATTGCCACCGCAGCACAAAGGACAGGATATATCGTGTCCTCTTATTCGGGCGAGCGGAGTTCCAAATATTTTTGTAATAATGTACGCGTCGCGAGGAGGGGCAAGGCGGCTCAGCGGTGACAGGAGCAACAACGGGGATATGTCTCAATGTTTTGGCCGGCTCGTTCAGCTGTCGGTATTGTGGTGCCAAATTGACAATGGCAGAGAGCTCGAATGACGTCCTTAGCTGGGCTTCTCCTTAGTGTGCGCGTATATATACCTGAGCCCAAGCACTTCGGGACATCTCGGGAATCCCACACCGCGGAGGTCCTATTTCGAAGCGATTCCCGCTCGCTTTTAGGGACACTTAAGATCACCGTAGCCTCGAGTTTGCCCTTTTGTGGCTCCATTTTCGGCCAGCACTCTTCTATCCTCCTCCTCCTCTTCTTCTCTTCGCTTGCGCTTACGCGCTCTTCTTTGCTGGCTCATCTACCACCAAGATCGATGGATACCTTTTCGACCTATGGACAATGAGCCGCAGCCGTTCCGGCTGGTGGCCTTTTAATAGTTTTCTCGGTGCTTCGTCGCCAGCATGAAAATACAGCGGGCGCTCTCGTTACTGGCCTATCACGAGACCACCTACTAACGTGTTGTACCTTCGTCTGTGTCAGTGGTGAACCCTGGAATGACGGGTGAATTTTTTTGAAGGTTCGATCGCTTACGTAACAGCATTGGCAAGCATGCAGGTGGGAGAGCTAGGGGAACTTCTCACGCGGGCGATAGGTCGAATCTCTTAATCGTCGGGCCTAAAATCTACTGTCGTATTTCACAAGTAAGTTTGATCGCTGTTACGACTATGATTAGGAGCTGGCAAAAGATAGTCTTTCGGTAATTGCGTAATTGGGCCGAGTTTAAAAGGACCTCTTTAATTCGTTGGCTTTATTGCGCAAATATCCTAGCCGCGTGCTCTCGGCGATGGCAAATGAAAGGGTTCGACGTCCATCACGTATATATCACTCGGAGGAATAGCAGTGTGTGCTTTTAGGGCCGGGTGCGAGTGCGTGGATGAAATTATATGGTTGCAGGCATAAGCCTAAACGGTGGAATCCAAATACGGCATCGGGTAGACGCCCGGGCCATCGAGCCAGTTACATAGACTGTAATTACTAGCTCCGACAAGTCGCATCGCAGTATTCTCGGCCCTAACTGACACTTAAGAGGTACACACTCGTCAGCAGGCGTTCAAGGAGCATCCTCAATCAAAATCATTCGAATCAATCTCAGCTATTTGGTTAGCCACGTGACTATGGGTGTGTCTGTTGATTCGATAAAGCGTTTATATACTAGAAGGGGAGAAAGAAATCCGGAGGAAGGAAGTGATAAGTTGTGTCAGCTCGGAAAAGCTGCGACCGGTAGACTCGTCTTACCGTTTCTTGCGCGTACTTTCCATAAATCTCTCGGTCTCTCGGTGTCAGAGGTCAAAGGAACGAGAGCGGCTTGGAATCGAATTTCCTTGCCACGTGGCGGACGTACGTTTATTGCCGTGCTTTCGGGAATCTCTGAAAAAACAGGAACAGCTGTCTCGCGCCGAACGGAGATCGGCCTATTTGTTGGAACTCAGAGCCGCGAAAGGGTAGTGCACACTGGGAGGGCAAGCAATGTTTGGATTCCTGTCTCGCGCCTTCCGGTTCTCTTCTTGACCCCGGGACACTCGCCACATGCGAGAAAGTGGAGCACACTTACGGTGCCCAAGGGTTTGACACTCCACTGAACACACTGTCTGTATGACACGCTTCCCCCCTCTCTCTCTCTTTCTCTCGCGCCACATTTTGCTCCTCCTCGTACTCGCTTTCCTCCACGCGTTCTCCGTAATTCGATATTCTTGATACACCCAGGTATTCAGTGGATCAAAGTTTACCTGCCGCCGTGTACCAGTAATAAGAGCGTCGTGTCGCGCTTACAGAACTTTTCGAGTTACATTTCCCCGAAGCAGCAAGAACTCCCCGGATTCCGAAAGTACTTGGCCGCGCGATAATATCCGATCCCCAGCCTGCTTTTCGCACACTTTCCTTTAGCGGGATTGGCCAACTACTGGCTTAATTAGGCTCGGATGCAATTGGTGCACGGGCAAGCGAGCAGCTGCTGATCCCGAAGAGAGTGTCGAGTCAGCTTGAGTACAGTTTGGTAAATAGAAAAGGAGCACAGCAGCAAAGTGACCGGTGTTTTTGCTGCTATATGTTCAGCTCTGCTTTACCTTGCCTTATGCGAGCGGTACACTTGGCTCAGTCGTTGGGTGTTCCAGGTTTCCTCGACTCTTTGCACAATTGAATGCTCACTTCGTCGCCTCCTTGCTGAATGAGTTAAGCAAATGTCTGCCTCGGCACCGTGTGGGACCTCTTTTCCTTGTACAATCTGCTTCCCCCTGTATAGGAACGATCAATTGAACAGCTTCTCGTTCGCATGCATAATTCGAGTTCGCCGGATGGGGCTGTGTATGTTATCTCTGGTGAATTACTGAGCAAACGTCCCTGTTTTGCAGCTGGATCGTTCGGGCCTCCTGTTTTTCTCGATTCTCCCCCGCCCAAGCCGTTCCCCGATGGCTTCTTAATCGCTGTTATCGGCACGCATTAGTATTCCGCATTAGACTAGTACTGCACCAGTCTCCGCGCCCCTCGTATCTCCGGCTATTAAATTAATCATCTCAAAGATTGGATCGATCCTATCGGCTCTGGCGCGAGTCACGCCCATAATTACGACACTACGTGACAGGTTTGACGATGTCCTCTCAGTAGTACCCCCCTTTCTCTCGATTTTTATCCGAAGGACAGAATCCTCCCCACAAGAATGCATAGCTTCAGTGATCGCTTCTGAAAAAATTACTACGAGATATTCTCCCACTAGCGTGGTAGCTTTACGTGTCCTATTTTGTCCTGGAAAGGATGAGCGAGAGGACGTACTTGATTTGAAAAGTGTACGCGGCACAAGGTGTTCAGAACTTATGTCAGTTACGAAGTTTGAGCTACGATGGCGGAAAATGATGTCGAGTTATGCGGTCGTCGATCGAAGAAGGCTGCCTCGGATCAGCAATTTTTCCGGGGTTCGAGGGAACGCCAGGAGGGATACGTTTATATCCCTTTGAAAATCGATTGGCGACCGATCGGGAGAAGGCGGGTCGCACACGGGCGATTTAATTTTTGGATGTTGGAAATGGGATCCAGCCGGTGGACCACCAATTCGTCCACGATGAGCAGCTCTAGCCGGATGCCATTGCAAATGTTGGAACACAATTTGCCCTGTGCTATCTACACTCTCACATTTTCCCTGCTTGCAATCGAGATTGCAAGCAATTCCAGTGAATCCTCCAGCTGTGTTTGTCCTTTCGGATGGCCAACGAAAGTAGAACTGTTTAAGCTAGTTTGATTAAGAACCTATTCTTGCCGCTGTTCTCTGATATGTCTGTGGTCCGAATGAAATATCGGCTGAAGCGCGCACCTTGCATCTTTCGGCCAGCCGTATTCTATATTCAGGGAGCCTTACAAAAGCGGAACCCCAGTACTCCTGCCCCCCCTTCGTACCTCCTTGCCTATAAGCTGCAATGCTTCGTGCAACGCGATACGTATAATATTAATGCCGGCATAAAGCTGGATCCCCTAAATCTTTGATGGATCCCGGACAATGTAGTCGGGAGTTGACGCCTTGAATATTTCAAGGCGAGCATCCATTCAAGCGTGCCTTCTACTATCGAGCCTATTATTTAGCTACTATTTTATCGAAACTTACCCGGAGGCCAACTACCAGACGACTCTATTCGCAAACGTGATCATCTCGACCAATGACAATTAATGAGCTCGCGGTTGTTTCTCTTGTCTGTTCGTCTCTTGACCAAAGTGCCAGTGAAACGAATGCTTTTCCATTGGAAACGATTGGGAGAACGCGGAGTGTGTATCTGTGCGGATGGTGTGGCCGGCGGCGTTAGGAAACGAGCCTTCGGATTCACTGGCGACTGACATCGTTTGCCGCTAATACCGGTACTTAGACTCGGTAGCCTAGCATTCCGGCCATATCGGCGAAGCACATTTCCCTGGAAATTGGATAAACGTACCACCGCCTCCACCATCGCTTCTACTAGCTCTCCTACGTAGCTCTGTGTAACCAGGTTGAAAGGCACTCGCCGTGGAAACCGGCCGGCGAGAAAGCGAGCGAGATCCAGCCTTCAGTATGTATGCATAGATTTCCGCGCTCAGAGGCGAGCCCTTTCGCGCACATGTATCTACTAGACATTGTACATAGGTAGAGCGAGAGAGAGAGAGAGAGAGAGAGAGAGAGAGAGAGAGAGAGAGAGAGAGAGAGAGAGAGAGAGAGAGAGAGTGAGGGTGAATGAGAGAGAGAGAAAGAGAGCGTGAGAGGGTGAGTGCCAAGTTCCCATGGGCCCGGATCTTACGGATGAGCCTTTAATTAATCGAATAATTTGCCAGTGCGCTCGCTCTACCGGCTAACCTGCCCGCCCGTCCGCTCGTCGTCAAAGGAATACTGTTGACTCAGTCCTAACATTATATCCAGCAGACCATGCCATTTTCCTCCAACAGGAAAGCGACACTCGCAGTATCATCTCTCTATATATATATTATCTATCTTCATTGTAGTTAAAAGAGTCACATTTGGTGTGAGATTTTTTTTGCAAATCCCAAGAGTTGTAATTCCTTGTTAAGTGTGTTTATAGTAAAAGGAAAAGTGGATTAATAACTAGGCAGAGAGAAGCATAGGGCAAATTTGACGGAGTGTATATTCCGTCGTAATGAGGTGCTCATAACCGATGAGGTACGTTTAATTATCGAAAGCACGAGCAGCTCGAGCCTGGCGGCTGCCAGGTAACGTTTACTTTATCGTCCTTTTCCTCGGAAGAAAGAAAGGGCAGCACGCGAGCAATCTTGCCTAGGAACCTTCTCCTATCTTCTGGTATTAAAGAGAGAGTAGTGCTCGTGCAATTTGTTACCGCGATCTTCATCCCGCTGTTCCATATTCTCCCGGCGAAATATGGCATCTTAGCCTAACGGGGTTACGTATACACGGTAGGAGCCAAGCTACTTGGCCTGCTAGAAGCTGCCTCTCTCTTTCTCTCTTTCTCTCTCTGACTTTTTAGCGCAGACCTTTGCACTCTGATAAACCGAGCAGGGCATTTAACGTCTACCCGGCTTGCGTTTAATTAAGCGAATAATAGCCCGCCTGGAACAATGAGTATTTCTGGCCTCTTTTACTCTTTGGGCCCGCGTGCAAATTTTCGCCCTCCTACGACTTCTACTTTTTGCCTTCACCTTTGACCATGACTGTAACTACAATGTAAATCGGGCATAAGATACTTTCGAATGCAAGGGCAGTTGTTCTTCTGTGGGATCGCGTGCGATTTGGTAGAGGACAGAGGAAATAGAGCGTGCTTATTAGAGTAGACAATCGATCGCGGCTGGCAAGAATGCTCCTCGGTGGGTAGCCGCAACTTGCTGGGTAGCCATAGATCGTAAGGGGGGACTTTGGATAAGGGCAGTATGTAAGCAAGAACAGCATGTGCATCGCGAAGTTCGCCCGGCGCCGCCACTACCGCCGCCACTGTCCTGGACTTTCCGGCTAAGTACGTAGACGGGGAAACGATTATCGTACACACGTATTTGCATATAAGGGCCGCGTGAATTTTCTTAACTCAGACGCCGGAAGGCGAGGATTACCCCGATTGCATCGGCCTGATATCACTCGCTTAAGACCCCTCTATTTCAGGGCGAATTAAAACCCAATCCGGCACCCGGCTCAGCCACCATCCAGCTAAATACGCTAATCAACGTACGCCCTCGAGGGTCGAATGCGAGAATCGAGAATCTCCGCCGCCGTTTCTTTTCACTTCTTCCCACACTTCCATTGATCCCCGAGTTAATCCTGCAAATAAATGCACAGCAGCGACGTTAGTTGCCTCTATTCTCGATTAAAGCAACGCCGGTCGGTTCCGTGACGACTGATTTTTCCTTTCGCCAGGAGCTAGCACGCCCCGAGATTGCCCGCCGTATAAACCGGCGACGGTTCATTCGAGGGAGCGATTCATTGCGCCATGAGAATTTACTTTAATTAGAAGCAATTCTAGTGGCGCGCGTTTAGAGGACAAATACCCCTAGGTTGGTGGAGTAGTAATTTGTTTCAAAGCACTCGGTACGTCGCGACCCTGACTATATCCGAGAGAGCTTGGCCCTCCAGCAGCAGCTAGTCGTTCGCTCGTCTTGCGGCCCGGACTTACGAGCTAATTTAGAATAATAGCTCGAACTCCTGGGCGCGTAAGGTGGAAGTTGGAGGCGACGAGGGCACTGTCGAAAAACATTTATCGTAATTAATGCGCATAATCCGTGGAAGCTGCTCTCGAGGCCGGCGACGTCTAGCACATGTGATATTACAAGCTTTAGCGGGAACCGGCTGCACAAGCTGCTCTTCCTTCCCTTTCTGGTTGAGAGTGAGGAAACTTTGCTGGAGGTCCTCGCGGTTGGAGGAGCAGAGGCTCGGACGTTCGGCGTGCGAGCGAGCGCGGACAAGCGCTTAATTAAGCGAATAACATATATCATCTTAACGCCCAGCTTCCCCGAGTTTCTCGTAGCCCTCGAGATAACGTGGGCGCCGAGCCGGGGCAACGGGGGGCTCCGGTACAAGAGATACCGAATGCCAGGGTGTTCCGGGGCTTGCTCGGACCCAACCAAGAGACGTCAGACTCAGACACGCTTTTCACCGGGCCTCTCTCGTACCTTACACCAATCCAACCAGAGACAGAATGCAACTAGGAAGAGAGAGAGAGAGCTGCTGCTTCCTGGCTTCTCCTCAGCAAAGATCCTCATTCTCCATTCTTGTTTGCCGAGCGTTGCACCTTGGCGAGTAGCTGTACACGCCGCTGTGCATTGCCTCGCTGACTAATAGACAGATCCTCTCTCTCCTCCTCTCCTCTTTCCGTCCAACTTAGCCCGCGAGTCCTTTCTCCACTCTACGCGCTGCCAAGACCTCCCTTGCGGCCTTGCTCTTGAGATAGCAGCTACATGCACGCGACTACCGAACGCGCGCCGCATGTAACCAAGCTATCCTGGAATTACATCGCTCGGCTGCGAGAACCTAGCCACATACACATATAGCCAACAAGCTCGCTCTCCTACCCAAGCGTCCTTTCGAAAGAGGGAGAGAAAAATAGGAAGAGGGAAGCTCGAAGCGAAGCTGTGCCTCGATTTTTCGGAGCTCTCTCACAGCTTTGTTTCCCAGGCCGGCAATCAGCGTATACCATACCCACCCCACCGGTGCTCAAGTGTTTCGGTGCGAGCTCAGCTTGCCAGAGCAAGGAATCGATTCCCAGTGCAAGGCGCATCGTTGCAACCCTGCAAGCCTTTCCTCCTCGCGAGTAGCAAGGGAAAGAGACTCTTCCCTTTGCCCTTTAGGTCTCCGCTTCTCTGGATTTCCAGCCACCGTGAAAACACAAGCCTTGTAAAATGGCTACGTTACGCGCGATTATGCGCTTTACGGTGCTCGCTCTGTAATCCCGTGCGTTCTCCAGATTGTTTTCCGCCGGGGGAATTGAACCGTGCCAACGGTCATCGTACTTTACCAAGTTTACGGGGGCTTTTCTCCTCGGGCAGCGAGCTACGGGGATTCCCGATATCGTCCTGTAATGGGAATGGAAGTGCACAGGGCTCCGGCTATTCTCGACATTCGAAAAGGGTTGTATGCTCCAGCCGCATGTAGACTGCGTGCGGAGTTGGTGCTTCGGGTAGACAATCTCTCAGAGTCGGGAATTTTCGCGGGAACGAGCCGCGGCTTCGGTGTAGGCAATGGTTACTGTTACGGAGCGGTCAGTTAAAACAAAGCATTTTCCAGTGATATGTATAGAGAATGAGAGAGGGAGAGAAAGAAGAGTGGTAGTGGCGGCTGGCAATTCGGCGGAGCGCGCACGTGCTGAATTAATTACCACTCACTGGCGCCCTTGGCAATTCGTCGAGCCAGTTGGCCGAAAGCTCAATCCGCACACGCATCCCTGCACGGCCGTCCATTGAATTGGCGGAAATCGAGTTTTAAAGTGAAATGCACGCCTTATTACACCGCGAGATACGATCGGTCGAAAGCTTTTCCCCGAGAATATCGAATCGTCATTACGGAATTCCATTAGCTGGCCGGGTTACCTTGGTGTTAGGAATTAATTATGAGACAAGCTTTAAGACCTTTTCTATTTCGGAGAGTTTCAAGTTGGAGGAGCTACTAATTTCGATGGCGCACTCAGGAGCCTTCTCCATTCATGCGCGATGAGGGAAGAGCCACTATGCCACACACTAACTCTGTCTAAGGACCTCTCCACAGTACCAGAGACGTGTCTCGCATAATTCAGAATCCCAGGCTGCTTTCTCGCTTGGAGATCGACATCTTACATAGTTAGATATTCTAAATCGTACCCGGTTAATCTCGCCCTCGCTTCCCTACCCCGGTTTTCAGTAATTCAGGCAACTCTCGCCGATTTACAGTCCATTCGCAGCCAAATCTCGGTGAAATTAACTCAGGCTCAAAGTATCTTATCACGATTAAGTCTGAGTATTCGAATCTTCATTTTGGAAACATGAGACCGAATAAAACTCAATGAAACTATGAACCTTGATAAGAAAAAGAGGATACATTGCGTTATAGGGGATTAATAATGACAGTTAGGAGCACCCTGCTGTTGACTTATCACGGAAGCGAGTACGTCCGTTTATACTCGTCCGGGGGAGGCAGGTGCCGACAGATCCGTAACGATCTAAAAACGAAATTCACCTAGCCTTGGGTAGGCGCTGGGAGAGAGGACGTGATTAATGTCGGCGAGATAAGGAGCAGAGGCCCGACTTCCGGTGCCAAGTGAAACGGGCTGGCCTGGCCTGGCCGGGCCAGACAACAGAGCGCGCGCGAATGATTAAGTTACGGACGTGGAGTAATGGAATCATCAAATTCACCTCGTTCCTTCCTGTATCACGTGAGGGCTCCCCCGCGCCTCGAATATCCCGGGATATCGCGATAACAACGCTCGGCAAATAAATGAGCGAGGCCAGCCATTACCAAAAGCGAGTGTTAATCAAGGGGAAGCGGTCCGGTACATTGGTAGGTTGGCTTGGAATTATATCACGCGAAGGCATTAATGGGGGAGAAGAGCAACACTGCTACCGAAGTGTTCTCCGCATCAATCAGAACGAAACGTCAGCGCGTTATTCTTGTGGCAATCAACTATGAACGGGCGTTGTGTCACAGCTGGTCTATGCATGTTTTGAAAGGCGTTGAGTGATCGTGCGATAGATAAAATCGAATGTTCCGACATGCCGTTGATCCGAGTAACTATCGAGTTGCCGACTAGAGCCTCTATAGAGTCATAGTGAATGTGTACAACTTGAAGAGATACTTCAGCGGAGTACTGAATATGTCAAGGGTTGAATATGACTTCGTTTTGAGAGAGCTACCAGTGAAAGTACTACGAAATAGTGCTCGCGCAGCAAAAGCACTGGGAGGCAAAGGGTTGAATTCGTTGACAGGGAGATTCATCAAAGGCCTCGTTACCCTCATTGCCAGCGGCGCGCCACTTTTACAATCTGCTTTGTGCGCATCGAGTTACCACGCACTCCGTGCCCTTCTAAAACGCAACAAGGAATATTCAAGGAAAATGACTTTGACGATGACTGTAATTAGAAGCGTCATTTGCACACGACTTAAGCGAGCTGAATCAATACGGATCTGTTAATGCTGACTAAATCCCTGGTAATTAGAACCACATCGGTGGCAGTCTCCGTGTAAGCAGTACGTGTACAGTCCTGCATTGCCGAGGATCCAGGAATGCCAACAACATGCGAACAGCTCCTGTGAGACTGAGAGAGAGAGAGAGCATCGTAAGGATAGCATAAGGTCAATTGGTTGGGCGAATATTTCACGCGCTGTATCCATCCTCCCTAATCCTCGAAGGTGTTGGGGAAACTGGTGGTAGTTGCTCTCATAGCAAAGATCTTCTCGTCAAATATATCAGGCGGGCTGGCCCCTCGAGTGTACTACTTCATTAGAGGGACTGGAATGCAGAAAACGCTCCGGCCCCGTGTAAATCAAGCCCCTGAGATATAAGCTCCTCGCATGCACAGCGAGTGCCATGTGCAACTCGATCGATTCACCCTGCACGCAGCAGTACACATAAACGTACATGCGTTCCGCAATATATATGTTGCGCAAACCCTCAAGAGAGATGCCGAGCGAACGAGCCCCGGCTACGGAGTGCCCGAATTCCTCTTGGCACGCAATGTACATATTTACATTTCATATGCAACAAATTAATGTTTTCGAGCCACCCTCCAGGCGACGAGGGGGTGGTCCTCGCAAAATTAATACTGACTCGCGAAAGCTCTCGGGCTTTCAAAAATATAGAACCTACGAATTTAGTTTAGCCATCGGTATTTAACTGGGAGAACAATCGAGGTTGCTCAAGTGCCAAAGAAAATCCATCAGGTTTAGAGTTTATCATCTCTAGGAGGAGTCTGGCTCGCAGGATTCGTGTGAAAGGAGCGAGGCTGGTGTGGAAAGCTTTGTCAGAAATACCGACCCTCCACTTAGGAGAGGACGAATGCACGTACTCGTATAAAGTACAGGGCCACTGTTTGCATAGATATAGAGGCGAATGGCCGGGCTCGTTCCGCGGAGATGGTGGCAATATTTGCGCGCTCTTGACAGGAAGACAATGAGACTCGATCCGACACGCGATATACAAGCACGAGCCACAGCCCACCAGCGACACCCTGCCACAGCCCCTCTCAGTAGTTCCCTGTCATCCGTGAGATTCACCCTTCAACTACTGCTCCTACCCCCTTTCCCTCTCTAACCCTCTCATCTCTTTCTCTCGGGTTATCTCTCGTCCGATGTCCTTGTTACGGTACAAGCATCCAGACGCATTCATCTCCCTCTCGGGGAAAGGCGTGAAAAACCGAAGAAATCAGGCGTCAAGAAATTTGCAAAAAAATAAATTTTGAGCTAGGGCTCTGGAATTTATATCACTTCTTCCTTGATGCAAGAAAACATTCCCCACCAAATTTCAGCCCCGGAAAATGTCGGGAAGTATGGAAAACATGGGAAAAACCACGGAACTTAATTATTCAGGATCGGTTTTTTATGTGTTTTCGGCACAATTCCGGCATTTGTGCCACTGGTTCCATGTTTTTTATCCGTTTGGATACTCAAACAATCGATTTATCAAGCGTTCGCCAAAGTCCGAGAACCTTCGAAAAATCGAAAATTTTTGAAGGGGTATGCCTTAAAAAATTTGCGAAAAAATGAATTTTATGCTAGGGCTCTGAAATTTATATGACTGCTTCCTTGATGCAAGAAAACATTCTCCACCAAATTTCAGCCGCGGAAAATATCGGGAAGACTTGAAAACATGGGAGAAACTGTCAGAGGCAAATAAAAGCAATTATTCAGGATTGGTTTTCCATGTGTTTTGGGTACAATTCCGACACTTTAGCCACTGGTTTCATGTTTTCTATCCGTTTTGATACTCAAACAATCGATTTATCAAGCGTTCGCCAAACTACGAGAACCTTCGAAAAATCGAAATTTTTTGAAGGGGTATGCCTTAAAAAATTTGCGAAAAAATGAATTTTGAGCTAGGGCTCTGAAATTTATGTCACTTCTTCCTTGATGCAAGAAAACATTCTCCACCAAATTTCAGCCCCGGAAAATGTTGGGAAGAGAGAAAAACATGAAAAAAACCGTCAGAATTGGACTAAATTAATTATTCAGGGCGGCGTGTCTTCGTGTTTTTGATATCATTCCGGGTTTTACACCACTGATTCTTTGTTTGGTACTTCTTTTAACGTCCAAATAATCAATTTATGAAAAATTACGAAGAGTTGAAAGACCTTGAAAAACCTTATTTTTTTGCCTCTTCTCAATTTCCTCGCTCATCTTCCATGAAGGCTCGCCGCCTTATAATTATATCAACATTGTCTTGACACACTTGGAGACACATATCTCCTCTTTCGGTGGAAGTCCTAGACCCCGAACTCCTTGGGGTGGATAGTTGCTGGGGGATCGTGTTGGTCGAGAGGTCGAGGGACTTAGTTAGCCGAGAGGGCCGCCGAGCTTTGGCCCTAATGTGTGCTTAGTCCCGAAGGACTTCATAAGCCGAGGAGAAACATAAACAAGTCGTAAAATGATAAACGCACCAGAAATACACGGAACGTAGGGTTGCGAGGGCAGACGAGAGGCATTCCTCGGCGTGATTGCCGCCCGAGGAACTTTGTTATTTTAGTAGAGCGTCGCCGGGCTACCTATCAGCCGGGCAACTTTATCGCCCGTTGTTCTCGTAGTGGCGGCCGATTTGTGGTGGAGGAGTCTGCCAAATTTAGTTAGAGCCCAGAGTGGAAGGGTTGTGTGCGAGGGTTGGTAGAACGCGTGTCGGGAAGCTAAGAGCGATAGACAGGCCAGTGTAATAAGTTTCGCAGGATGCAAAGCCGCTCGCCTGGGACCAAAGGCAGTCCTCCTTTTCCCACGCAGCGACGACTGCTTTTATTTGCTTATGAGAGCATTTGTGGAATACGTGTAATATTCAGTGCAGCGCCGCGCGAAAGTACACACATCCGGGCGCATCCCGGCTGAGGCTGGATGCGTCAGGAATGGGCTTCTCGTCCGTACATTACGCTGCTGCTTTCGCCGAGTTAATATTTCAACGGCCCGGTACTCCGCCAATATGGCAGTGCTTAGTAAATAATAGTGAGCCTCTGTTGGGATAGTCTAGACTCATGGGATTTTTCCATTTCCCCGTTCATCATTCCATCTGTCCACTGTTTCATCCGTTCAGTCGTATTCAGCGATCGAGGCGTGTCATGCATTTTAACGTTGCATTCTGCGGATGTAAAGGAATTAATTACAATGTTATTTGTGTGTGAAAAACTAAATATTTTCCATCGAACTTCTATAGACGCATCGGTAATAAACAAATAAAAATTATTTGTATTGACATAAACGTCCTTTGTGCAGTTGTCAGTTACTCGATCAGCCTTGGAGTTGCAGGCAGGTAAAAATCTAACTGCAAACAAGCGGTCTCTGTCAATATCATCAAAAATATTACCAAAGAGGTAAAAGTATATAGCAACCCGGTATTTGTCGATCGCGCGCGCTGCGCGCCAATCAAATTACGAGGACAATTTTTTCCTTTTTCATGCGTGGTGCAAAGCTCTGTCACTCGTTTTGAAACCATTGATTACTACGCCAGGTTCGTTGATGAATCCGGTGGAACGTTACATCCGCTTTCCCACGGAGCTTGTGGATTCCGGAGGTTGCGATCTCGGGTTTGGCATGAAAGCCGCAAGACAGAAGCGACTATGTAGTTGGATCGCAAAGGTCGAGCGAAGCGAATCGAGAGCTTGGCTGGTGGCTTAAACATCGGGGATAAGTAGCTGCTGACTCTTCCGTTACGTCAGTGGGCATTGGAGCCGCTTGTTTCACGGTTCCACCCACAAAGAACCATGGCTATTTTCCAAGGCAACTGTCATCGTTTCCTAAATTCGGGGCATGTTTGCGCTGCTAATCCTTTAAGAAAAGCGTTAAAATCACTTGGCGAGTTGGTGTACGCTGTTCCCGAAACGCAGAGCTTATGTCAGCGAGGGACAGGTCGAAGAGTGTCGAGCGAGCAGAGACAGAAGGACGGAAGGAAGGACGGAAGGAAGGAAGGAAGGAAGGAAGGAAGGAAGCCGAGGAAGCAAACGCGTATCCCAGCGGAGGAGGCACGCGAGAAAACCAGCAGCTTTCACGGCTTTCGGACAAATTGTGAAAAGAATGATGTATTGAGGTGGTAAGCGGCACGACGACCACTCCGAGGACGAAGGAAACGTCGAGGAAAGACTAGGAAAAGAGGGAGAAAGAAACTATCAGGAGGACCAGGACCTCCCAGAGTCTCGGACTCTCGAGGTCCTAGTCCTCCTGGCCGGAAAGCAGCTCCTCACATCCGTCCGTAGAGATGCGAGAGCGAGACGTCTGCCCGCAGCAACCGCCCATTACGTCCATTGTATTCCCGAGGAAACACAGTCGTCCGGCGGGCGGGCAGGCAGAGAGCGTCGTGTCACCAATTCTTGGGTGTTCCGAAGTCTTGGAGCGCCGGGGCTACAATTACATTTTCACGTCCCGCAGTTTCGACAAGTCGGCCGAGACCCTTTCGCGCTGGAAAATACGAGCGAAGAGGGCCACAGAGATTTCTTCCTGATTGGAACGTCCTGCGGTTTATCTTTCTAACGATCTTTTGTGAGCCGGACGAACGGTCGGACGACTAGAATGGCTCCGGAATTTGGCGTGTACCTCGCGCGCCGGAGATACGATCGATCTTGAATACTAATAACGAAATAATTCGACGAGAGAATGGCTCGCAGGTGAGAGGACCGTTCTCTCGCCGGCAATTTGTACTGGTCCCTCGTTGGCACGCTCTTCGTTCAGATCGATCTCGCTCCCACTTTCTACCCGACTTTACTATACCCATTTTCCACCACCCACGATTGCTAGACTTTCGTGCCAGCTTTTGCACACCCAGGACTTTTTTATAATAAAATGAATACCTCGACAATATACGTAATAACTAGTGGAACATAAAAAAAAAATTAATCAATAGTATTACAAGAATTTAAGAGATCCTCTGTTTGTCTCTGGTTCGGTAGAGCAATACAGGTAAAGGACGATAAATCGGTAGGAGTGGACCTTCGTAGAGCATGATTCCCCTTTTACGAGTAGGTTCAAGTGCTTGACTATTAAACCTGGTGATATTTCATGCTTAAATAGTCGGGGCACTCGTGTCCCTGGCATTAAGCTAGCGCGACACGGCATAAAAGTTGGTAGTGAGAGAGCAGCGAAGGTGAGGCACGAGATCATCCGTATAAACGTGGGAATAAATCGTGACTCTGTGTATGCTCTTCTCCGGGTGGCTGAGGTGTGTTTGGGAGGGAGCAGGCTCGCACCGATTTCGGGATAGAGCGTGTCCAAAGGGCAGCAGCTCCCCCCGAGGTGGTGGTAGTGGTGGTGGTGGTGGTGGTTAGCTACAGCGCCATAATTCGAAACGGCCGACAGCTCGGAATGTTTATGCCCTGTGGATACTTTACCTGTCTAGCACTTTGTGGGCTAAGCCCGTGATATATAACGAACAGTTGACTAATCCTGTTTCTACCCTTGCGGTTGGGCTGCGGCCGATGCGCACGTAAGTGGCTCTCGCTGCGCTTCAAATACATGTATTCCGGAATTACATCGGCGGCTGCATCTCCGGACTCCGGTATACGTGATTTTAACTCCAGCTAAATGGAGCGATCCATGACACAGATAATAAATTATGTAATTCGCATCCACCGAAATAAAGTGGATATCCTGTTCAAGTCCATCAAATTCAGCCAACTAATCTTGTTTCAGAATTCAAATCATTCCCATCGGGATAAATCGGTGGCCTGGTACTGAAAAGGGCGCAGCTTACAGTGCAAGAATACTCGAGCGGGGGTGAGTCCAATATTAGTAAGATCGTTGCTACTGTCAAATCTAATTTGTTGCATGGAATCTTAATGAGGTAACGTAATTTGAGAAATCAGAGGAAAGAAGGGCGCAGCTTTGCTGCTTTGCGTTGGCTGCCGTATTGTTTCTAAACTACCAGGGGGTTAACGAGGCACTCGTGCACCACCGCACCGCGAGAGCTCTTCCATCGAGAGTAGCTGAAAGCAAACCACCGCACCCGCTCTCGCACCGTTCTCCCGTTCCGCACAATACATATACATAGAGTACATGCGCACCGGGGACACACGCCAATTGTGAGAGGGAACCTTTCCAGAAATTAAACTTGCCGGGAATCTAATTCCAAGTAATCAAGGCTTCGCCACATTTCACCTATGCGCTCCTACAAAGAGAGCGAATAAGAGAAAGTGCAGGAAGGAGACAGAGAGTGAGGGAGTGGGGGAGAAGGAAAGAGAGACGGCCTTTTTGCGGAAATGAGTATGCCGCCGCCGCCACCGCCGTCGCCGCCGCGAGCATGATCGCGTAACGAGCTTAATGACATAAAGGAATTCTTGGGCAAATTCTGGGAAACCACTTCTTCGCACCGGTCGTTTTTTCTTCAGCCAGTCGGCACCGCCCATCCGTTGCACCTTATTTCACGCGGCGCACGGTAATCGCATAATTAAAGTAATTAGCTCCTAGGGAGAAAGCGGGCAGTCTACGCTCGGATTTGCCGGTGGGAATAATTTGGAGAGGGCCGCTGGCAAAATAGATATCCGTCGCACGATGGTGGGAGTAAGTTCATTATGGCTAGATATGTACATTCGTGGAAGCAGACAGCCGGCCAGCCAGTCTGGCGGGCAGGCAAGCAGGCAGGCAGTGCAATCGTGCTTCATCATTCGCAAAGAGAAGAGCGGCGGAGAGAGTGGGTGCAGCTAAAGTAGGTTTGATTAAAACCTCGCGGCAATTACGGTGCACGCCTGAATTCTCTTGATCTTTTTCTCATTCCAATTAGTCGGCCAGAGAAAGAGAGAGAGAGAGAGAGAGTGAGAGAGTGAGAGGCTGGGTAAAGACGAATGATAACCGGCTGCAGAACAGCGGGCCATCTTTTATAAAGCCATTATTGGGCCTTAAGTGAATACGTAAGCAGGGCCCATTCATCAAAGGTGGGCCCGTTCGCCCGGCGAGTTCTCCATGCGGCCGGCCTTGTACGGGCATCTCTCGCCGGGACACGCTTACACGACTAATAAATAAGTTGTACATAGTCTTAACGATTCCAAGCGGCCCCCTCGACATTGTGCGCGCTTATAGTATATGTTGCGCCCATTTCCAACCGCGCGCGCGCTCGCACGCATATATAAACAGCCAAGCTGTATTTCATGTACTCGTCGCGACGCATACACGCGTTTGTTATCATAATTCATCGAGTTGAGAGTGGCATTCATACGGCACGCGGCACCGCCAGAAAAGTCCCTGGTGAAAGCGAACGGAAGAATCGCGCGCGAATAATTATGCCCGCTGTACATCTGGCAACTCTCGCTCCAGTTTTAGCCGCTTTGCATATGTGTGCCTGCATTAAATAGTAGAAATTGCTGTATAATACGGACTACAATGACGAGCAAAGTGGAACAATGAGTAATCGGGTTTAAAAGCGCTGGGAAAGAACAGTTCGAGAGGGATGCGGCCGCGGCGGAGGCGGGTGCGAGTTCCGCTATGACAGAAAGCGGAGAAACAACGGCGATAGGATCGAATGCAAATGATATCGTATTGTCCTGGTGAGCTCGTTCGCTCGCCCAGCTTCCCCAGGATCACCGCCAGGAAACGTATCACGCGCACTATGTATAAAGGTCAGGCCGTGAAGCGAAATGATTTGCGAAGTGCGATAATATCGTTTAACGACTCGCCGAATACAGTAATCAACGATTCGGAGCGTGATAATCGTTCCGGTATTTAATTATGCACGAAATTATCACTTGAATATCAACATTTCCTCGCGATCTTCTGCATTGCTAGAATTTCCTGGTCCATCGGAAGGCGATTCATTTTTTAGGACAATAAAAAGGAAAGACCTTGACCGCGTAACTGGAGTTGAGTTTCTCGGAAATGTCTCGGAGGATCAGACATTAATCCCGCGAATCGAGGGTCAGGGAGAAAAAGGTGGGAAGGATGAGGGGAATGGGGAAGGCAGAGGGTTGTCTCGTGAATATCCAAAGCCGAATATGTGGAGGCGTGCAGTAAATCATGTCCGGGTTACCGTAAGCGTCGGTATACCGCGAAACGTGAAGATCGCGCGGTAAAGAGAGCCGAGTCGGCGAGAGATGGTGCGTGGTCCAGCGAACAGCGGTCGGCGTTGCGGCGAGAGAAGGTTCGAGTCGGAGAAAAGAAAAAGGGTTTCGAGACACGTAGTCGGCGCGAACGCGTAGTCGGCGGAGGAGTTCTTCTCGGGGCCACAATAATTTGAGCGGCGCTCATATTTCACTAAGGCGCTCGTGAATTATGGCTGGCCCGTTCAAAGCAAATGATTCAGGTTTAATAACGACGGCCTGTCCGGGCCGGGTCAGCTGGCCATTGTCAGTGAGCCGGGTAGCCGGAGCCTCTTCTGCGAGACCTTCTCTCTTTCCCCTCTGAAAAAATGTAACGCGGCCCCATGAATTCCACGTGGCCACATAAAACGCTCTCCCGAAACTCCGAATACGTCGTCTTCTTGCGTCAATGTCACCGTGAACGACAGGCCTTGCTCTTGGCAGTGAATAGTCGAGGGCGCACTTCCAGAAGGATCGTCGACCAGCAATTAGAGAGATAAGAAACGTTCGCTCTTCCAGGTATTTCAAAGAGATAGGAAATTAGGAGGCTCGTCGATAGACAGAAGCAGTTTGAAGCGAACATCTTCTCTGCTTATGAGGCTATAATTTAAGAAGAGCATATGAGATTGGAATGGTGGGTGGAAGCAATGGTCGAAGCAAGTCGAGAAAGTCTTGTCTAAATGTTCAAAGAGTGAATGGACGCGAGAGAATAGTTGGAGTTGGCGGGGAGGGGGAGGCTCGCGCACAGAGAGCGGGTTAGCATGTTTATGGCCACAGTGGAATTCCGGTTAGTTTCCCCATAGCCGAGCAGATAACACAATTCCGTGTCGCGGGCAGCCGTGCTCGCGTATCGGCGTTATTGGTACCGCAGAGGTGCGGGCGTCGCATAAACATGTCCTTCTTAATGCCCAAAGCCACTTTCCGGCCTTTTCTCTACTGCCCGATTGACTCACCTTTCTCTCGGCTCAAGATAGAGCATGGCCAATTCATAAATCTAAGGTAGCTTTTGTTCAGGACTTTTATCGAAATTTCTTTAGTCACGAGAGTTGATGGCTCGACTCGCCGCCGCAGCCGAGAGAGGTGAGTGACTTTGCGTGGGAGTGGGAGAGCAAGGGAGAAGGAATCAGGAGTAAAGCTAGGATGTGAATCGGCCTTTATACATAGGTGATTTTTGAGTGGAGCACTTGGTGGGAAGTCGGCGATATCGGGGATCAGGATGGTGCTCGCTCGGCAATCCTAAAGACGAGGAAGACTGGCGGATGGAAGGCACTTTGCAGTGGCTCCTGAGGATTCCTGCTCTCTCCTTCCCCCTCTCTCTCTCTTTCTCTCCGCCAAGTCAGGAAGTAGCAGGTTCCTTCCTGCGCGTTAATAGTTCTGCGAGCGTAGCCCTGGACTCGAATTGCGAAACAATGCCCCCGAAGTTCGGAGGTCTTCGACTAATCGGCGCCCGTTCAACCAGGACTTACGAGTTCGGGACTCGGGACTCGCGCGCAATTTCGCGAAGATTAGCGAGCAATCAGTCCCTTTCACGATGGATCCTTCTCGTCCTAGTACTCGTCCTCGGCCCATTCGATTCAGCCTCGCTGCTGAGAGAAGAGCCGGCTGTGAACGGACCGCTCGCTCGCCACTTTCTTCGCGCGAGGAACATTCAATTTAATTACCCCCGGACTGCGGACTGCTGCGAATTCGAGTTTCTCTTGGTGCGCCGGCCGGGCAAATGGTCCGTCGTCCTCTCTGCTCTTTTTCCTACCGGCACCCTCCTCCTACAAGTCCAGCCATCTCCCATTAACCTTTCACGGCATTTTCTAGGCCACCATCGCTCTGCTCCCTCGTCATATCATCTCCGAGAGGTAACTCACTACTTCTTCCCCCCCGCGTGCATAAAGAATTTAATTGAGCACCGGCTTGAGCCATCGGAAGCATCGCTAGCCATCCTTTCAACAAGTTTGCGTTGGATATCGAGGTTGATACATTCGGATGCCACCCCAGATAGATATAGTAAAAGAAAGAGAGAGACGGAGAGAAAGTACTTTCCGATAATTTGTTGATTGAGTTACTTCCTTGGAGGAAATGATTTTAACCGACGGAAAGTGGAGAGTTACTTGAACAGCTATACACTTGCCGTTTCCAGGATGGGCAGGGTCGCGCTAACGTTGCCCTTCCATGGGGACAGAAATGAAATGAAAAGCTCGCCTCAGTTTCAGATGCTTTGAATGTGTCGTAATTTCGCGGATGAAAGACTTTTCAGTCCTGCAAATGACCCCGATTCAACCTGGCCCCCGGGCTACCGCCTATGCTCCGCCTCTCCCTCTCTCTGTCTCTCTTTGCCGATTGCAATTAGTAACATCCACGATGCCGCTTGTCAAATGAGAAATTCTCTCGTACGCAGCAGCTTTCGAATGTTTCTAATTTCGAGTCCAGAATGAACTCTAGCTGGAGAAAAGCACATAGAGCAATGTGATTGCATTGCAATTCTCGGTGCCGCAACATTAATAGGAGCATTAGTCAGGTGCGAGTTTGCCGGGTCGAGTAGTGGGTGTGGAGCAGCCCGGAGAAACATGTTCTACTAGCTCGAGAAACAATTGGCAATATTTTGGGGATTTGGGCCGGGGGCAAGTCGGGTTGGCGGCGCGCGATCAAAAACCACTTAGCCACCGGGTTCGGAAGCCGCTCGCTACATGCTGCTGGAAAGAGGAAAGGCCGGCTGTGCACGAAAAACGTAAAGGATCAGCCATTACGTTCTCGCTCCTTCCGTTTCCTTGCGTCCCGACTGCTGCTTTCAGCCCGAGTTATTCCTGTACACACGGAAGCCAGGCGAAAAAGCCGGCAACGCGATAATCCCGACGCGTGTCGTATTTTCCCAGGGCGGACTACTAATTCCGCGGTTTTCCGGCTTTCCTCCCGAGCGAAATATACGCCAGCACGCCGCCAACCAGTCGGATTCCGTTTGTTTTACGCCACCTGTTTACACTACTGCGCCGATTTCCTCGCTAAAGAGCTTATTTCTATTCGGCCGGCGGGAGCGTGTTGGCATGAAACCTCAACTTTAAGCTAGAAGCGTGTCAAGATGACGCGACGTCTCGAGAGCACATCTAAAATCGATTCGCCAATTTTCCCCATTACACTGGCTTACTCAGACCTTTCAAAGGCTATCTTCCTCGAACTAACGAGTCACCCTTTCTACCTCTGTCTCCTCGTCTCTCTCTCTCTCGGCAAAGATAATATCAGCGAAAATGGAAAGGGGTTAGGACCACACGAGATAGTCCGTGTCCTAGCCTTCGTGACAACGCGCTCACCTTATCAGGGCAACTGGCTATGATAGTCGTCGCAATGATAGTCGGAAAGTGGAGCGTGCGTGCCGCGCATAATGAGACGTTTTGCCAGACCAAGGATACCTTCCACGTATCCATTAATTGGTATTTCTGTGATCGTGAAATACATGTACAATTCCACTAGTGCCAGAACAGTTTCACGCCTTTCAGAATCGGGCGCGGCCAGCTTTGAGCCTTTGCCATTTCAGTTTTATCTCCTTTCTTCCTGACATCGCATTATCGGCTTGGGGGAAAAAACTTTAATTCAGCTTTCCGGAATTTCATCCTCTCGCTGTGGGAGTGGAGCGCGAACACGCAGCGTTTCCGAGACGGTGAGCAGATACTTTCTCACTTCGCCCTGTCTAGATCGTCGCCGGTCGGAAAGAACAGGGGAAACTTTCCAAGTCTCTCTTACTACTTTTCGATTCGTCGAGTTTTCGGGGTGCGTTCCTTCGCCAATTGTTGGAAGACCGCCGATGTTGAACTGATAAAGATAGTCATAGAGTTTCATCTACAATGGCTTACGAAAAATAAAGCCTCACCCATACTATCAACTAGGAACTACATACAATGATGCGCATGTCTTACTCACCCGAACCTTTAAACATGAATCTCTAATGGATAAATAAATACCCGTATTTCCATTAAGATCAGCAGTTTAGTCTGGGGTTTGATCTGTGGATCTCCGAGCGAGACGTGCCATGGCATGCAGTAATTACCTGATTAAAATGCGATTCCATGCACGGCAACTGCACGACAGAGTTGCGAGGTAATACGAGACTCGGATAAGCCTCGGAAGAACGATAAAGGGAAGGCTGGGAGGCACATTTCGATCGGCGGTGACACTTTTATACGCGTCGGCATAAAAAGCCCCGGTAATCAAAAGCTCGTTAGGATGATTTATAATTTGCCACTGCATTAACCCTCTCGTACTCAGTTCTGCCGACTGTCTGTGTATGCTGTGCTGCTGTGTATACACAGAGGTTTTTTGTCAGAGGGGGTTGCACCCCGGCAAGGCCATTTTTGTCTGCTTACATTTCGGCGAATGGAGTTGCTCGGGGTGGCAGTCGTCGACTAACGCTACTAATGCTTCTGTCACAGAGGCACCGAGTTCTGCTACTGATGGTCGAGGATCTCGTGACAGCCTTTTTTTCTCTCGCCGTTATTACGATATATCTCGAATTACAGACCAGCCGATAAGTGGGACCTGAATTACAATGACTGAACGGCCCTCATAAATTACAGGTACTCTCGGCGCGTTTCTCGCTCGCCCGCTCTCTTTGCAATCAAGATCAGCCCTTTACGAGACATTAAACATAAATAATGTAAGTCTGATTGTCGATCTCCTGGCACATGGAAGTCGAGGGATTTTTTCATAGCAGACTCTGTGATAAAAGGGTGGCGCGCTGGATGACCTGTCACTAACAACAAAAGCCACCCCCTAACAACAGTCTATTGTGGCGAGCTCATTTTCAATCGGCACGGTTTCAGCAGATGTGTTCGCGGGGACACTGGACGGCTGAGGCAAATTTGCAGTAGCGAGCGAAATGTTAATTATGCCTTGATGATTCCGAACGGATCCTGGCAGGGAAGGGGGGGACGAGCGATGCCGGGTGCAAGTGTTTGTGGAGCGCCAAGGTAAACTGTTTTCAATCAGAGTCGAATTAAAAGCGGTCGCACTCGAGAAACGCCACGCGTTATTAGTACCGCCCTCGTCCAGAGGCCTCTGTTGAAATATCCTCGAACCATCGAATTCCATGAGCGCGAAATTCTCCCGAGTGTCCTTCTGCAAACAAACCAACCGCCCTGCTGTGTGTTGGTTGCTGCTGCTCGCGCTCGTATGTGCGCGCACTCGGAATTTCGCTAAACTCGCCAGCGGTCAATGGACCCTTGACCGGAGGAGCAGGGCACAGCCTGTTCCAATTACTTTAATTCGAAATCGAGGGAAATAATGCGCGAAGAAACAACAGGATTTATCGAGGCAACGGAAAAAAGCATTAATATCAACCGGCCGTAAAAGCTTGCACTTAATGGAGTTAAACCGGTAATGACCGCAGAGGAAAAACGCCCTCGCGGGGGGGTCGAGTAAGAGATTGCAGCGTCGCGTCGGCGGCATTTGGAAAGGGGAGCACCCCGGCCAGTATGAGAGTGAGCACGATATGTCCATTAAAATTCCAATGGCTTCTTTTCCTGGGGCATATCGCGATGGAAATATAAGGGGTGGCAAGGGAAATACAAGGGGGTGTATGGTGTATGGGATCGGTAAACATGTCGAGGCGAGAAGCCGGCCGAGAAATGCACTTCCCTTAAAGGCCAGTTTCACCTCCACTTGGCCGGGGATTTCCTCGGCTCACTGGCTCTGCTGGACCTACCTAGACAATTCCTCTTCACGCGTTGTCGGCTAAAAAATGTCCGAGCCTAAATTCACCGTCAACCCCCAAGAGCGGACCACCCTTGGTGCGCGACACCCTCAGTCAGCTCCCTTTCTTAGCTGCTCCTTTTCCCCCGATAAATAATCCTGCGATCTCCGCATGAACCACCTTGCCTGCGGACAAGTAATGAGGTCCTCGCAACTACCCCCACTGTGCTCGGCTCCCGGGAACACCATATAAGTATGTAGAAGCTCGAAGACCTTATGATTTAGGTCGGGATTCCGCCCAGCTAGTACAGGACTTCGTCTTGCGACCTTCCCGCAGCATCAATCATACTCCCGTGTCTTCCGGCGAGTTTATCTCAGCCGTGTTGCTTCCAAGCGGAAGATACACGTCGAAATTTGGTGCACGGTGCGCGTCATATTTCGGTGAGATTGCACTCTCCCGAATATGACTTCATAAAGAAGAGGACGTTCTGACAGGAGTGCGATATACTTATTCTTGATTTGGCGCGTTACCCTTCCGGCGCTATCTGTATAAGTGCTCGATTGCGGTCGGAGCCTTGCTTTCATTGTCGTTCCACGTTGAAGGATCGCAGGATGACTCCTTCATGCGCTGTTCTCTTGATTCGCTTGATATCCAGAGTGCGCACCGTTGCCTCCGAGTTTATCCGAGCAAGAGAATCCTTTCCGCGGGCGTAGCAGTGAAAAAACGAGATTGCCTCCGATAAATCTTGTATTCGTTCGGCGACGGCGAATTGTTTTTGCAGATGGAAACGCGTCGGATTGGGGAGGGAAGGGGGTTCGTTGGGTGAGATAGGAGGAAAGAGGGACGAGGATGCGTTCGGAGTTTATTGTCGCCCAGTCGCCTCATTATTCCAGGTCGATGGCGAACGCGCCAGCAAAATATGCGGGCGCGCAGTCAGTCGGCTGGAGTTTTCCAGCAGCGCTGCAACTTTAATCAGATAATCGCGCCGAGTAATTACGCGTTCGACAGTAAACGAGTCGCGTAAGAAATTCATGCGTGCGATTTATGCACATCGAATAATGCCCGTTCCATGTTCATCCGATGGAAGCAGGCTGGCCCCGTATTTTCACCCCTCGCCCTTCGTCATTTTCGTTGGTCTCGCTCCAAGAATCCCAACTCCCGAATTTCCCCGAATGAGAGCGGAATTCATTTACGCCCCTACGACACTTGGATTAGTACGCGAGACTTTTTACGGTCGGCGCGAAGACGATCTGTGTACATTCGAGTAGGCAGCGAGACAATGCGTTTGAATGGAAGATAAAGCAAAGCCGGGTGAGGGAGGGTGGCGATTCGAGCGCAAGAAGATATCGCGGTAGAAAAAGGGAGCCGGTAGACCAGGCTGCTCATTCTAGCGAGAGAGCCGTCACCGAGTCTGTGCTTACTAGACCAAGAGAATCCTCTCTATGCGTGGCGGATAAAAAATGGCATTGCTTAAATTCGGCGTCAACCCCAAGAGCGCCAGCCCCTTCTCGGGGCAAGAACTTTGGCGAAGCATTGCGGTAATAAATAATGGCACAGCCGCCCCTTTCATTCCATATCGCGCTCTTTCTATCCTTCTATTTCTCTCTCAGCACGCCAGCAAGCGCCGCCGCTGGACCAGAAAAGTAATGAGAACTTTGCACCTCCACCATGCTGGGCGTAATGTCGATTCGTACACGTATCGCCGATTTAATGTACACTCGGGAGGGTGAGTGGGGTGCGTTGGCTATTATTTATCGGGCGTACATAAATTTTCGCTCTCGCTCCTGCCCAGCTTCCCTCACCGGCGGATCCTCTAACGGCGTGCTACGCGCCACCGCCGCAGACGTCTCCATTAAAAAGTCCTTTATCTTGATTTATCTCCGCCAGTCGAGTGCGCGTGTACCCTCTCTCTCTCTCTCTCTCTCACTCGTTCCCACTCCCTCCTCTCGAGATTATTGCGGTCCACCAACAGCCAGCCAGCCAGAGTGCTCTCCTCTCCTGGTCGGCCGGTAATTTTGTTAGCCCGAGATGCTCGAGATACTTTGGCGAAGAGAATCCTGCGGGACCGAGCACGCACTACTGACACATCAGGACATCTCTCTTGGTCTGACTAATTTCGCTAAGGACTATCCGGGGGCCAAACTGTATTAAGTCCTCCCTGTCACGAACCCCAACTTCTTCCGCTGACACAGCTATCGATGAATCTTAGCGATTGATAACCATGTTCATTTATTGTCTGCCATATTCTCGGCGGCAGGGGTCTCTCTCTCTTTCTCTCTGCCGATTGAGTCGGCCCATGGATGATTAAGCTGAAAGCATACGTGATTCATTGTACCGCCGAGATAGCGCCGCCACGTGGGAAGGCGTCTTCCTAATCCTGATTACCGTGGGGGGGAAGTTCCGAGGCCAAACTTTTCCTTATCTGGCGATAATAAAATTGGCTGTGCTGGAGCAAATAACCGGTAGTCTTGGAAATAGGGGATGCTCCGTTCGATTGGGAGGTAGCTAGCTACGGTAGTGCAGAGCTCAAAGTATCAGCAGGCAACGATTTACAGTTTCCCTTACGAAAACAGCCTCTCAACTTGATCGCTTTTTTACGATGGTCCGGCAAGAAACCCTTTTGCACCGACTACTCTCTGACCCCGGTGTTCTCCTTGCCACGTTTTTCAGGACACGTCATAGTTTATCGAGAGCAAAGTTTTTCTTGCGTGGCGACTCGCTCCACTCTTTCTCTATATAGGGAATCAGCAAAAACAGCCCTTCGATCCATAATTCATAGACCCTCGGACGGCGTAAACGCCATCCACCCTTCGATTTCCAGTGGCATCGCTCCACTACAATACCTTGAACAGCATCTCGTTTTCGGCGCCGATGGACCATGACGGTCCTAGCCAGCAGCCAACAGGCTGTCAGTGTTGGGACCTGGTAGTCATCGTAGCGGGCCCAGTGTTCCGAAGCGTAGCGCTCTGCATCCAGTTGGGCTGTTTTATCACGAAGCCCTCGGCAAGTGGCTGGGAGATTAAAGCCAATGCGTCAGCGATTTTCTAGTGACAGGCGTAATAAGTCGTCGGTTCCGGAACAATATGATTTCCGCGAGATTATATCGTGAACAATGATGAACGGGGGTGCGCTCCTCCCGGAAAATTGGTTTGCGTGTTTATGCCCGGACGATGCCGTGTTACGTCAGCTCGTAAGCGAGCGTGACTCGTGCCTTTTCTACCGCTGAGCAGGAAAGAGTTGGCCGAGCGTGTGTATGTACTTGGTAGCGTTTTGGCAGGACGCCTGGGATGATCCTTATCGTTGGATACAGTTTAGCTGCCTCGTTGATCGGTCTCCAGTTGCGCTCGACTACCTGAGCGCGGAACAATACCGTTAAATTCCCGATTTTCCGGCCAAACCTGCCGCTCACAACGATCCTCTCCCTGACACATCCTCGCCGAGACTCCCCGCTGTACCCGCCCTCCCCGAGCAGAAAGCACCGTCAGAGACTTCTCGGAAAATTATACAGACACGTCTGGGGCACTAGGAGAAAATTGCTCGGTGTCGTCGTGTCAATTCTTCGGACAGCGGAACCTGGCACCACTGACGAAGTAAAAAGCAAGTGGCACGCCTGTATCCCGTGCAGTCGACATATTGACAGTAAGCCCTGCTGCCTCTCGGATACAGACGACATCACGTCGATATTCTCTCGAGCCAATCTGATCAGGAATCGCGCGACACCAGGAGATCTCAAAGCGATCGAAAGTTGTATACGAGTGCTAGCAGATGGAGGGGAACCTTTACAGCAATTATATGTATACCGTAGGACAATAGATGCTTTTATCAGTAGATGCGAATTTAACTGTTGCCCACAAAAGGAAAAGATCTCTCTAGCAGACAGTGCTCTGTATAAATTGGCGAGCGCCTCGACTGCCTCGGCACAGTCAATATTTTGAGCAGGTCCAGTTCTGGTTGTCCCGGGTATTACCGCCCAGCTTTTCCCGGATTCCTCGTCGCAGCAGGTAGAAACCCACAGGAACGCTCAATTGACCCTGGGGCCCGTTGGGATCGAAAACCACCCTCGCGCGCACTGCCCTTCCTCTCTCCTTCTCCCTTTCGGTATTTTTCTTCTGGCAGAAGTTCTGCTTTGTGGCTGGGCCGATTCTGTTTGGCGACGCGGTTTCTCTCGAGGCCCTACCACATTCTCTAAACTCGAGAAATACATCTAGTTTTCTTCTCCATCGTGCATCGATCTTATTCTTCTTCTAACAATAGACCGTACTTAAATATTGGGGGACAACTTATTTTCTCATTTCAATCGATGAATTCGACTGGATAGCCCATGAACTTCGGCTTATGGCTTCCTGTTGTGTATCGGTACTCGATATGTAGTTATGTTCACGGAATACACAATGCCCAACTACAGCCAGATATTGCTCTCACTTATCGGTGGTGCAATGGTGGCTAGCAATGTTCCAGCAGATATACAGAAAAATCAATGAAAAAGCCAAACTAACGTTGATCGGTCGACTATTACAGTGCAAAAGGGAGTTGGAAAACGCGTGTATGTATATCCACTGATACGTCGGTGAAAATGTTACGTGCAGCACTTCACTCCGATGGCATCAAACAATGCACCCACCGTTATAGTCAGGCTTCAAGCCATCCCACGCCATGCTATGCTTTCCTGGTGCACGTAATACCGCAATCAAACATCGCGGAATACGCGGATTCGGCACACTCATCGAGATAATCTTCTCCTGCCCGGCTAGCCGGCTGCCAGTCGGCGGCTTGCTCGCCGGGATGCTGCGGATCCAGCCAGACACCGGATGCGGTGGAAGCCTTGATGCTGCCCGCGTCTCTTGTTTGGACAGTGCACACAGATACGCGGATAATTCAGTTGTCTCGCTGAGAATGAA